>JAYESD010000004.1:67943296-69143296 GCA_036927565.1 Tuctoria greenei | reverse complement strand
GATCCAAGTGAGGTCATCTATTTTGGAGACAATAGTCAAGGAAAGGTGCTCGATACCGGTAAAATTGTCATATCATCTCAACATACTCTTTCTCATGTGTTATATGTTGATTCCTTAGATTATAACCTGCTGTCCATCTCTCAATTATGTGACAAAGGTTATAATTGCTTGTTCACTAATGAGGGTGTGACCATCTCTAGAAGTAGTGATGGTTCCATTGTATTCAAGGGTATGTTAAAGGGAAAGCTTTACCTTGTTGACTTCAACAAGGATAAAGCTGAACTTGACACATGTTTGATTGCAAAGACCAACATGGGTTGGTTGTGGCATAGACGGCTAGCACATGTTGGTACGAGGAATCTTTAAAAACTCCTCAACATTTGAGGTTTGAAGGATGTTGTTTTTGAGAAAGACAGGTCTTGTAGCGCGTGCCAAGCCGGGAAGCAAGTTGGAGCACCTCATCCCGCGAAGAACGTCATGACTACAACAAGACCACTCGAGCTACTTCACATGGACCTATTCGGTCCAATTCTTACATAAGCATCGGCGGTAACAAATATGGCTTAGTAGTTTTTGATGATTTTTCTCGCTTCACTTGGGTTTTTTTTACATGATAAGTCAGAAACACAAGGAACACTCAAGAAGTTTTTCAAGCGTGCTCAAATTGCGTTTTCACTGATGATCAAGAACATTCGAAGCGACAATGGCACGGAGTTCAAGAATACACAAGTTGAGGAGTACCTAGATGAAGAGTGCATAAAGCATGAGTTTTCAACACCTTACTCCCCTCAGCAAAACGAAGTTGTCGAAAGGAAGAACCAAACCCTCATAGAGATGGCGAGAATAATGCTCGATGAGTACAAGACATCCAAATCAGTTTTGGGTGGAAGCGATTAACACCGCTTGACAAGCTATAAACCGGCTCTATTTTCATCGACTACTCAAGAAGACATCATATGAGCTACTCACAGGTAACAAGCCTAATATTTCATATTTTCGAGTTGTCAGTTTCAAATGCTATATTTTGAACAAGAAGCCTAACACTTCAAAGTTTGCTTCGAAGTCCGATCAAGGTTTGTTGCTTGGTTATGATTCAAACTCTTACGCCTATCGTGTCTTCAATGAGACCTCTAGACTTGTTGAAGTAGAACGTGACGTAGTGTTCGATGAAACTAACGGCTCCCAAAAGGAGCAAGTTGATCCATGTGTGCTAGACAGAGAAGAGGCTCCTTGTCAAGCATTGAGAATAATGGCATTAGACGATGTTCGACCACAATAGCTACCTCTAAATGTGCATGAGGATGCAAATGGAGGCCAATGATCAAGGGGGAGCCTCTATGCAAGATCAACCTCAAGAAGACGAAAATGATCAACAAGTCAATGAGGGCAACCATCTAGGGGGAGAAGAAGATGACCATGAATATTCAAGACCGCAAGTGCCACACCCAAGAGTACACCAATGCGTCCAAAGGGATCACCCAATTGACAACATCATCAGTGACATCCAAAAGGGAGTAACTACTAGATCTTGCTTACCTAGTTTTTGTGAGCATTATTGGCTTGTATCCTTTTTGGAACCATGCAGGGTTGAGGATGCATTGAAGGATCCAGATTGGGTAGTGGCCATGCAAGAAAAACTCAACAACTTCAAGCGGGACGAAGTGTGGGAACTATTTGAAAGACCCAAATTCAACGTCGTCGGCACCAAATGGATCTTCCACAACAAACAAGATGAACACGGGGTGGTGAAAAGGAACAAGGCACGACTTGTGGCCAAAGGGTATTCACAAGTCGAAGGGTTGGATTTCGATGAAACCTTTGCTCCCGTAGCTAGACTTGAGTCTATTAGAATATTACTTGCATATGCTACTCACCAAGATTTCAAGCTCTATCTAATGGATGTGAAAAGTGCCTTCCTCAACGGGCCAATCAACAGGGAGGTGTATGTGGAGAAACCCCCTAGATTTGAAGCTGAAGAGTTCCCCGACCATGTATTTAAATTGCGTAAGGCTCTCTACGGCCTCAAACAAGCTCCTAGAGCTTGGTATGAGTGTCTTAGAGATTTCTTAATTGAAAATGGTTTTAAGATCGGTAAAGCAGATTATACATTGTTTACAAAGAACTTTGACAATGATCTCTTTATTTGTCAAATTTATGTTGATGATATTATCTTTGGTTCAACTAACAAATCTTTATGTGAGGAATTTAGTAAGATTATGATAGATAGGTTTGAGATGTCTATGATGGGAGAGCTAAAGTACTTCTTGGGATTCCAAGTGAGTAAACAAAAGGAAGGGACGTTCATAAGCCAAACTAAGTACACTCAAGACATACTTAAGAAGTTTGGAATGGACAAGGTGAAGCCTATAAAGACTCCCATGGCAACGAATGGCCACTTGGATCTCAATGAAGATGGACCAAACGTCAATCAAAAGGTATATCACTCCATGATTGGATCTCTACTCTACTTATGTGCATCTAGGCCAGACATTATGTTGAGTGTATGCTTGTGTGCAAGGTTTCAAGCCAACCCAAAAAAGTGTCATTTGACAGCCGTTAAGAGAATCTTGCGGTATTTAGTTCATACACCCAACCTAGGCCTTTGGTAACCCAAAGGTTCCAAATTCAATCTCATTGGTTACTCTGATACAAATTATGCCGGATGCAAAATAGATAGAAAAAGTACCTCTGATACATGCCAATTCCTAGGTAGATCCCTAGTTTCTTGGTCCTCCAAGAAATAAAACTTCATTGCCCTATCCACAGCCGAAGCGTATGTTGCAGCCGGGAGTTATTGTGCACAACTCCTTTGGATGCGACAGACTCTAAGGGATTACGGTTAAAATATGAGCCGTATTCCACTCCTTTGTGATAATGAGAGTGCCATTAAAATTGCCCATAATCCCATTGAGCACTCTAGGACCAAACACATAGACATCCGGCATCACTTTTTTAGATACCATTCAATGAAGGGAGATATAGCCATTTCACATGTCAACACCGAAAAACAACTAGCCGACATATTCACCAAGCCACTTGATGAAAAACGCTTTTGCGAGCTCCGGAATGAACTAAATATCCTTGATGTTCGGAATGTGGCTTGAAATCTTGTATACCTGAATGCTATCTTCAAAATTCATTGATTGTTTTGTGAAAATCATCTCTCTCAATTTTTCCGAAAAACTATGTCAATTACTAGATCTTGGTGAATTATGGTCATTGTTTGATTGTTGTATGCTTACTGATCATGTTCATCAAGATTATATGATTTGCTCTGCCTCCGTATTTTCTTAATGAGTACCTTCGAATATATACGAATGGGCTAAGCTTTTCTTCCTTGGTGACCACGGACTAGTCCGTGGTTGCCTGGCCTAGTCTGCCCTTGCAGACTAGTCCGTAGAGTGACGATTAGGCCGGACTAGTCCGGCAGACCACACACTAGTTCGATATAGTCTCTGGAAAAGTTTGGACTGGTCCGATTATTTTCGGACAAGTCCGATTTTTCCTGTCCATAACCCCTAGCCGCTGCCAAACCCTAATCTTCCTCACCCCACACTTGCCTCAAGCTTTCTCTCTCCACACTTGAGCTCCCCAAGGCGATTTCCATCATCCTCCATCGAAACTCCTTGGATTTTGGTGGAAAATGACCTCCATTGCTCAGGGATTGAAGACCACGGACTTGTTCGCTCCTTCAACCCCTACATCTGTGAAAATCAAGAAATTTCAGTAAAATCTCATCCCAAACCCTAGAAATTGCTATTTCCTCCAATGTTGATCAACTAGCTTAGTTCCTTTCACCATATACATGCTTCCTTGACGTATTACATTGATGCTAAGCTATTTGTGCATTAGGAATCACCATTTGTCTCATAGTTAGGGTTTTAAAGGTTGAATACCGGACTAGTATGTGCCTGTACACCGGACTAGTCCAATTTTTCTGGACTCAACGCTAACTTATTAATTCCTTGATGCAATTCCTTGTCATCTATTCTCATCAATACCTTGTGAAATCCATTCTCAGTAAAATGTCGAGCACCAACGACGAAATCTCCGATTTCGAGGCCGAGATAGACCACGAAGCCGTGCTTCGGTCCTCGATGGGCCAAAGCAAGAAGCGCCAAGAGCGCCCATCCGAGACGGCTCCTTCTCCTCCCCAGGCTCGACAGAAGGTGCTCGCAAAGAAGCCTTCCTCCAAGGCTTCTGCTGGAGGTGGCCCTAGCTCGACAAGTGCTCGCCAAGCAAAGGGCAAAGGCAAAGGGATTGCATCGGGCCCGATTGGCCCCCTCAAGATGTCAGCTCCAAGGGAAGGGGCTCGGGATCCCGCGGAGGAGAGATTCAATGGCAAGGGCAGTGACACGGCTGCCAAGTTCAGGAATGTTGATTGTTACAGCCGACCCAAGCAGGCTGCTGATGGGAGATTCTGGAGTAATTTTCATGCAGATTTCTACAAGACTGTCTATCTCCCAATGAAGACTCCAGTTGTGCGCGGCCAATGGATAGATTGGGCGCATTTTGAGAAGAAGGGTTGCTCACCAATTGTGGAGGTAGTTAAGGCAATCGAGAAGCATGGCTTGAAGGATCCCTTTGCCTTCAAAAACAATTGGAATGATGAAGTCATAGCTCAGTTTTATGCTACTTGCCACTTTGCCGGAGATGAGGAAGAGCGGGGGACTTGGATGACTCATGGATCTAAGTACACCATCACTTATGAAGAGTTTGCAAGATTGCTACATCTTGACACCTCCAGCAATGACAATTTGATCATCCACAACATTGGTGTCATTGAGAAGGATAGGATGAAGTTTCTTTATGAACCCAACTCAAAGTTCATTCCTCCCTCCACCAAGAACATGAAGCCTTTCTTTGTGGTGCTGAACAGGGTCCTTAGGAAGACCATTGCCCCGAAGGATGGGGATGTAGGAAGTGTTCAGGGGTACCTCAGGACCTTGATGAAGGTCATAAGCAAAGACAGAAATTTTGATGTCTTTGACTACATTTGCAATGACATGGTGAACATATCCTTTACTCCAAACAGGTCTTGTGGCTATGCACCTTACCTCATGTTTATGATTGAGAAGGTCACATGGATAGAGTTCGTCAAGGATGTGGGGCACACCCCATTGAGGCCCCAGAAGTCTTAACAATCAAGTGTTCGTGCTGCTCCCTCTCCAGCTTCCAGTCCTGAGGCTCTAGTGAGAGTCAGTGGAGATGCTCGGGCTGCTCCCGCCACTAGGGCCCCTCCTCAAAAGGGGTCCCCAAGTGGCATGTTGAGGTACCTGTCAGCAATCTTTGCCTCTTGCAAAAAGGCCTAAGTGAAATCCCATAAGATGAACAAGAGGAGAAAGGCCGACATAAGATATGTCAAAGAGAATTTGAAGCAAATTTGCCAAAAGCTGGAGATCGAGCTAATTGGATCTCCAGTCATCTCTGATGATTCTGATTCTGATTTCACCGAGCTCGGGCCCTTGACTCCCACCGAGCTTGCCTATTTTTGCGTTGAGGACTCGAGTGGTACCGTTCCTCCTCCTCCTCCTCATCATCATCCCGAGAATGAAGATGAAGACGATGAGAGGACTGACAACGAGGTTTGAAGACCTTAGGTCCCTTCTCTCATTATTTTTGGTGTCTTGATGCCAAAGGCAGAGAGATTGAGGGTGAGTCTTAGGCTCTATGTGTAGGACGCGAGGAGAGCTATTTTTTTGTGTCTTTTGTCTCTTTGTGGGTTAAGACTTATATCATGCCGTTTTGGTGATTTTGGTCCTGCGATGCAATGTTATGAACTGCTTGTGAAGATATTGATGAAATCTATGATTTTTCTCTAAAAATGAAATATATGCTTGTTGTTAACATGTTGATGTCAATTATGTCATTCTCATCATGCTTATTGTTTCTATACACTTAGTTCTGCATCCCACCATAAAGAGTGCACATATGGATCATGTTTTCATTGCTTAATGTGTTTCAGACTCATATGTGCACACTTTATGAAAATCTCAAATTTTTATCATATTTTGTGAAATCTCAATTGGTTATCACCAATCACCAAAAAGGGGGAGATTGAAAGTGCATCTAGGAATCCCCTTGTGGGTTTTGGTTGATTTATGACAAGCAAATGAGATCATAACCACTTTGTTGAGATGAGCACAGGTTCTAATGAGAGAATGAGCAAAGTGCCAAAAAGAATGGAGAATGAGGAGCAATGCGGAAAAGAGCTCAAGAAACAAGTGTAGTAGATCATTGTGTATGGAGTGTGTTAAGGAAACATACCCCAAGAGCTCAAGCACAAATAATCTCACACATTGCACAAATTTATACAGGACTGGACTAGTCCGACTGACACCGGACTAGTCCGATATCTTTCTGCACAAGATTGAACAAGTCCACCCAATGCGGACTTGTCCTCACAGTACAGTTTTTCACTGACCGGACTAGTCCGATATCACCACGGACTAGTCCGATATATCTCTGACTAGAATCGGACTAGTCCTCCCTAGTGTGGACTAGTCCCCCGAACACTTGAGGAGTTGCACAAAATCGGACATGTCCGATAACACAACGAACTAGTCTGATATCTTTCTGATGTCAATTGGACAAGTCTGATATTAGCACGGACTAGTCCGAAATCTCTCTGACCTAAATCGGACAAGTCCTCCAAGTGCGGACTTGTCCCTCAAATTCACTTAGGATTTCACTTATCCGGACAAGTCCGATATTCATCGGACTAGTCCAAAGATTTCCAGAACCAAAATCGGACAAGTTCGCTCTTAGCCGGACAAGTCCGATATTTCCGAACACCTAGGGTTTCCTACACGCAGCACACTGGACTAGTCTGGTGTTCACCACGGACTAGTCTGATCTTTCTTAACCCTAACGGTAACTTTTGGAAACACCATATAATTAGGTGTGCACAACCCATCTTTCAGATCTCTCGACCCCCTGCGCCGTCACACCTTCCAAGAGCCTAGAAAACACCTCTCTCCACTAAATCAAACACAAGAAAGATCAATCCCTTGAGGATACACTTTGGATCATTGTAGAGTTAAGGTTCATCACTCATCGAGCTCTTGGTTTGATTCCCTAACACACTCCTGTGATTTTCATTTTGATCTTAAGAGTGTGTTCTTGGTGGTGTTCATCTTGTAATCTTGGGGAGCCCTCAACTTGTGAGAAGGCCCCATGAATTTGGTTATTTGCCCTTTGTGATTAGTGAAAAGGATTGGCCTTCGTGGCGATCTCACGAGGGTAGGGTTGGAGAAGACCCGATCCTTTTGTGGACTCCTCAACGTGGATGTTGGTTGCCTCTGTGGGAACCGAACCACGGGATAAAGAGCTTGTGTTCTTACTTTGCGTTCATTGTTCTTACTCTTCATATCAATCTAGGGTTTCAATCAATCTTGTTCAATTTACATTGAAACATTGAATATAAGATTAACTTGTGGTACATCCTAGTTCATAATAGTGCAACACTTCGATTACAAGTATACTTCTACTGCATACATCCTAGGATCAATATAGTCGATCAAATTTGATCAATCTAGTCGGTACACACCAGACTAGTCTGTACTCGACCGGACTAGTCCGATATCTCGAGATTTGATCTGGTTGTTAAGTGTTGCAGGTTCTGACAAAATTCAAAAAGGCCTATTCATCCCCCCTCTAGGCCACATTCACCTCCAGGTCTCTGCCATGTGGGTCCCATTCCTTTATATTAGTGCTACACCGTTGGATGGCCTCGGATACTTCTGTTTGTGGGCCATTTGATCCATGTGGTGCCACGTGTCGTCGCTTGACTGGCTGGAATGATATTTTATAGGATCTACCCCTTTGTTTTACTTCATTTCTGCATAGAATCCCTGCATGCACTACTTTCTCCAAGGACAAGTGGAAATAGGTTAAATAGAAAGGTGATGTGTGCAAGAAATGACAATTCCTTCACATAATTGAGTTATATTGACAGGTGAAATCGGTTTATAACAGTCATCAACAGTAGCTTCGGCGAGGTCCGACGTAAGGTCCGACTTGCTTTGTCTAGGTCCGACTAGTTTTGCTCAGCTTCGGCGCTAGGTCCGACTAGCTTTCGTAAGCTCTAACGCTAGATCTGACTAGCTTTGGTTAGCACCAGTGCTAGGTCTTGCTAGCTTTGGTAAGCTCCAGTTCAAGGTCCAGTTAGCTTTGGCAAGGTTCGGTGCTAGATTGCAATGGTTCTGCTTTTACTTTGAATTGATTTGAACTTGCATTGCATCTATGGAAAGTTTGATTGTATTCTTTTACTAAGTTTTTGGTGTGTTTTGGTGGTTATGGTTGATATCTTTTTGTTAAGGTTTGGCACATGCTTATGTGAGGGGCTCACGTAGTGTGTTGTGGTTTCAGAACTAACGAGAGTCAAGTAGAGCACTTGTGCTTGGAAGTATTGGTTGGTTGTTTATGCATGTGCAGGTGTTGCTTGAGTTCAAGACATAGCTGGTGACAGGATCCATTGAACTAGTCTTAGGAAGAATATGAGGTTCAACAACCAAGTTCGGGAGGAATTGTGGTTGAGTTGATCGGGAGGTCGTGCAACATGTTTAAATCAAGAACAATGCATATGGAGGTATCGTGGACGTCGTTGGAAGGTGTTTGCACGTGTGCAAGGAGGGCATGGATGTGGCTACATGGTTCCAAGGCATGATGAAGAGAAGTGGACGTAAAAAATTTGTCGGAAAGGTCCAACTGACTAGGTTATGGACTCAGGCTGCGGCTGAGTCGTGTTTAACGCAAATATGGAAATATTTGAGCTGGTTCCGATAGGATTTCATGTGGGTCATAAAGTTGGGTTGTTTTAGGAATGTGGGATACGTTCCTAAGATGTTTGGAAGTCTTAATATTGCTTCTATCTGCGTATAGAAGAGTCTTGAGTGGTTATGGAAAGTTTCGGTTGAATCTGAGTAGGTTTGAGTTCTAGTTAGGATTGGGTTGGCCTAAGGGCTGGTTATATAAGCAAGGGAGGCCATATATCGTTGAGCACGACTTTGGGGCTTTTCCTATTGTATTTTGATCAATAAAATTTGTAGTTTCAAGGAACTTTTGTTCCTTGTTCGTCCGACTTGTTTCAGACAAGTTTTTATTGTCGAGTTTCTGCATAGCCCTACCTTGCTTCGGTGGTTTTATCATAACTCAAGTTTTACAAATCAAATTGATGTAATTATTTTTGGTTGTCTTCACAACTTGATTATCTATCATCTGTGAAAATTTCACGGTCATTGTATTTGTGGTTTAAATCTACACGAGTTTCATTGTCGTATTGAAGATGTAGTTTTTCTTGGGTAGAACAAATTAACCTTCGTTCAAATTTTTCGATCGTAACATGAGTTTTTCTCAACAGTTTTTCATGATTCTTATTGTCTTGTCTTCATGACTTGATTTTACACAATCCATTCTGGTTTTCTCACGATTGATCATGTTTAGATTAGTCCCACACACAATTTCTTAACAAATTGATTTTCTACCGAGGGGTTTTTGTTGCTTCCGGTGAAAAAGTTTTAAATCTACCTTTCACCCCTTATTGTATCTTTTCACGTGCTCTTCGATCCTACAATTGGTATGAAAGCCATGGTGCTCCAATATTTTTGATTTGCACATTTTTTGACTAATCGTCATGGAAAAATACTTCGCAAAATCTAGTTTGTTTAGTGGCATTGATTTTCTGGTTTGGAAGGCACGTATGGACACTTTCATCCAGGCGCAAGGCTTCACAATATGGGAAAAGGTGTACAAGTCTTACGATGTGCCGACAAACGATCAATTCACGGCAAACATGAGAGATGTGGACAACAACAACAAGGCTCGCAACTTCATCATACAAGGATTAACTCAAAGCGACTTCGACCATGTTGCTCACTTCTGATCTGCATACGATGTGTGGAAAGCACTCTGCGACTACCATGAAGGATCCAACACGATCAAGGAGGTAAGAAAAGACACGTTCAAAAAGGAGTACATGCGCTTTGAGATGCAACCAGGTGAGTCCATCGACTATCTCTTTGCTCGCTTTAATAAAATTCTCAGCAACTTGTGTAGCGTCAATGTTAATTTCTCAGATGCTGACAATGCTAGGCAATTACTAAGTGCATTATACATGTCAATTTGGGAGATGAAAGTCACATCTATTCGTGGATCTGCTGTCATGAGTACACTTACTTTAGATGGTCTATATTCCAAATTGAAAACTCATGAAATTGACATAATCTCATGTAAGAACCCCAACAAGTCTCTTGCATTTGTTTCTCAACGTGACATGCCTTGCTCTCGCCAATCTTAATCTTGAGAAACACTTGCTTTGTTGTCCTCTCTAACCCTTGAACATACTGAAGAGTTTCCAGAGGAAGAACTTGCAATCATCTCTGCTCGATTCTCAAAAGCATTGCAAAATGTGAGAACTAGAAGGAGAGGAAGTGTCAGACCTCAACGATGTTTCGAAGGTGGTATGAAAGGACATTTTTACACGGATTGCCCTAACCTTACAGGCGCAACTTGCTGTGATGAAAAGCAAACCAGGACGAAACATTCCTCTACAAACAACAACAAGAAAAAAAAGGTTTTACAGGATGCCAATTGGTGGGTAGTTTTATCTCCGCACTTCAAGAACTTGGCTCAAGCGATGTGGACACTGTAAGTGACGAAGATGAAGATGATTTGGCAAACTTGTGTTTCATGGTGGGCAAATCAAGATCAAGTATGGAGGAGGCAGAACACAGTAGCGACAATGAAGAGGTTTGTCCTACTTGCGAAGAAATGTGTGATGCTATTTCTTGTGCCACTGTTATAGTTAAGAAAAAGGACAAAAAGCTTAGGAACAATGCTATTAAAATTGAGTCACCAGAATCTAAAATTAATCGTTTGAAATCTTTGATTCCTAGT
This sequence comes from Tuctoria greenei, assembly GCA_036927565.1. Lineage (NCBI taxonomy): Eukaryota > Viridiplantae > Streptophyta > Magnoliopsida > Poales > Poaceae > Tuctoria > Tuctoria greenei. The sequence continues at coordinate 69,132,400 of JAYESD010000004.1, read as the reverse complement.
GATGATTCTTGTTCCTCATGTGATTTAATATATGAACAATTGTCCTCTCTAAGAAGTTCTCACACCTCCACAATTGATAAACTTGAGTTAGAAATTGAAAAGAACAAAGATCTTGCTGCACTTATTAATAAAAACTTGAAAGATGCTTGTTGTTCTACGATTGATTTGCATTGTTCTCTTTGTGATTATCTTGATAAGAAACTACAAGATGCTATGAATGAAATTTCTATATTGAACAATGCTTTACGTTCTTATGAAGTTAAATATTGTTAAAATTGCAAATTAAAAGTAAAAACTTCATGTGAAAATTGCCTTGATCTGTCAAATAAATTTGATAACATGCATAAGACCTTAGATCGGTTTTGTAATGGGAATAAGAACCTAAACTTGCTGCTGAATTCTTCTAAGTCTTGCAATGATAAAATTTATTTAGGTTTTGATTCTCATGCTCATGCTAAGGCACATCCACCTAAAATTGTAAAGTCTTTAGGAAGTGGTTTGATTCAAATAGTTCCTAAACAAAAAGAAGTGGTTTTCTAATATGCAGGAGTGTTGTCTCATTCAGTAAATAAAAATATTGCTTGCTCATCTAGACATGAACACAAAGTTAAATTTCATTGTACCTACTATGGTAGATATGGTTATGTCATATATTTTTGTTATAGACTAGCTAAACAACAGAAAAAGGAAATAATGATTGCTAGATCTCATAACCTTCATTCAAAATTTGCTGCACGTGCTAAACTGAATGATAGGAACATGCAACTTGCTGTAATGGGTCGAAACATCCAAAGTTTGCTCCCAAACCTACTATTTTTCATGCTACGCATGTAACACCTCGTAGGTCAGTAGTTGGGTACAAAAATCCTCAAGCTTTGGCTCATAAACTTGCTGTTTTATCTCAGCTTTTGCGTGTTTTTCCGGCTGTACGTCATGTGACTCAGTACTGGATTCCTAAATGCCTTTTGACTAACCTCAATATTGATCATCGATGTATTGTGCTTCTATGTAGCTTACACACTTGAGAAATGAGCACATTTGAATTGTGGGTTCAGGTTGCTCACGCCACATGACCGGTAACAAAAATTTGGTTTTCCTCCCTCTTTTTTGTGTCACATGTAGAGAATGTTATTTTTGCTGATAATTCTTCAACTCCTATAACTGCTTAGCGTTCGGTTAGAGTAAATGATCACTACACCTTGAAGGATGTGTCACTTGTCAAAAATTTGAAATACAACTTGCTTTCCGTTTCACAATTGCTACATGAAAATCTGAAAATATTTTCAACGAAAGTTGCTGCAAAGTTGTAGGTTCAAATAGTGAGCTTATTCTAACATGTCTCAGTTTGGAATAGTTTTTAAAGTTGATTATCATATGTCTTCTTCTAAGCATAGGTTTCTAGATGCTAATCATTCCAAAGACTTATATTTTTGGCATCGTAGACATGGTCACATAGGTTTTGATCATCTCACGCGTGTTAATGCTCTTGATCGCATACGTGGGTTGCCTAAGCTAAAAGGTACAAATAAATTGTGTGCTATTCTTGTAGACATGTTAAGATGGTTGTAGGTTCACATGCTCCTCTCACAATGACCATGAAACCTAAACTTGTTTTGGCTAGGTCCGACTACTTTTGGTCAGCTCCAGCGCTAGGTCTGACTAGCTTTGGTAAGCTCCGGCGCTAGGTCCGACTAGCTTTGGTTAGCACCAGCTCTAAGTCCTGCTAGCTTTGGTAAGCTCCGGTTGAAGGTCCAGTTAGCTTTGGCATGGTTCAGTGCAAGATTGCAATGGTTCTGCTTTTACTTTGAATTGATTCAAACTTGCTTTACATCTACGGAAAGTTTGCTTAGTATTCTTTTACTAAGTTTTTGGTGTATTTTGGTGGTTATGGTTGATATCTTTTTGCTAAGGTTTGGAACATGCTTATGTGAGGTGCTCACATAGGGTGTTGTGGTTTCGGAACTAACAAGAGTCAAGTCGAGGACTTGTGCTCGAATGTATTGGTTGTTTACTCATGTCTAGGTGTTGCCTGAGTTCAAGACAAGGCTGGTGACGGTATCCATTGAACTAGTCTTAGGGAGAATATGAGGTTCAACAACCAAGTTTGGGAGGAATTGTGGTTGAGTTGATCAGGAGGTTGCACAACATGTTTGAATCAAGAACAATGCATATGAAGGTATCGTGGACATCCTTGGAAGGTGTTTGCACGTGTGCAAGGAGTGCATGGACATGACTACTTGGTTCCGAGGCGTGATAAAGAGAATTGGACGTAAAAAATTAGTCGGAATGGTCCAACCGACTAGGTTATGGACTCTGGCTGCGGCAGAGTTGTGTTTGACTCAAATATGGAAATATTTAAGTTGGTTACAATAGAATTTCGTGTGGGTCAAAAAGTTGGGTTGTTTTAGGAATATGGGATACATTCCTAAGGTGTTTGGAAGTCCTAAGATTGCTTCTATCTGCGTATAGAAGAGTCTTGAGCAGTTATGGAAAGTTTCAGTTGAATCTACGTAGGATTTGAGTCCTAGTTAGGATTGAGTTGGTCTAAGGGCTGGTTATATAAGCAAGGGAGGCCAGAGCTCATTGAGCACAAATTTGGGGCTGTTGCTCATGTAGTTTAATCAATAAAATTCTTAGTTTAAAGGAACATTTTTGCCTTGTTCATTCGACTTGTTTCAGACAAGTATTTCTCGTCGATTTTCTGCACGGCACTACCTTCCTTTGGTGGTTTTATCATAACTCGAGTTTTACACATCCAATTGACGTGATTCTTTTTGGGTTGTATTTACAACTTGATTTTCTATCATCTATGAAAATTTTACGGTCATTGGATTTGTTGTTTTGATCTACACGAGTTTCATTGCAGTGTTGCAGTTCTGATTTTTCTCGGGTAGAAAAGATTGACCTTCGTTAAATCTTTCGAATGTAACCTGAGTTTTCTCTACGGTTTTTCATGATTCTTGTTGTGGTGTCTTCATGACTTGATTCTCCACAATCTATACTTGTTTTGTCACAATTGATTACGTTTAGATTAGTCGCACACACAATTTCTTAACAGATTATTTTGCTACTGAGGGGTTGTTGTTGCTTCTGCTGAAAAGTTTTAAATCTACCATTCACCCCCCTCTGGTAGATTTTCACGTGCTCTTCGATCCAACAACATGTTAGTAGGTTTCTATTGTTGCTTATTATCTGGTTACAATTAAGCTTTACAATGTTAGAGAAAGTTTTGAGTAATTTTCGAGAAAACTAAAGAAGGTCCAAGAATTCTAGAATTGAAGGATCGGGCTAGTCCACACCATGTGCCGGACATGTCCACAATGGACCAGAAAGTTCAACGGACTAATCCGCATATGACCGGACAAGTTCGCTACGACTAGGGTTTTAGCAAATTTCCAACTAGAGCATAATTTGAGTTAAATATGGAACCATAATTAACGTAGGAAAGATGGATCTAAGGTATTTACCTTGAATTCAAGGGTTCACTAGTCGAAGAATACACGAAACACAAGAACTCGATGGCTAGATCGATGAAGACAAAGAATAGACAAAGAAAACCGTTGACATCGAAGAATCGATGAAGAAGATCGCAGCAGCGACGACAATCTCGCTTGATACCCCTTCTTCCTTCTCCTCCTATTTCTCTTCCTTCACGTTCTCTGATGAGTAAAAGGTTTAGGCCCGATCTTCCAAAAGGTATGTCGATTGGGGTGGAGAACTCGACGTTGATGATCCGCGGCACTCGAGCGGTTTGAGTACCCCTGCAATCACTACACCACGGCTCCGTTGGTTATCAACCGTGCTGCACACGATTGACCTCGCCAAGAAGGCTAATCCCTGCAAGTGCAACCGAGAACACGAGCAAGAACGTCGAAGACACAATCTGAAGTCGCAAAGTTGGGGTCTCACAAACCGTAGAATGGCGATATTATTGATCCAAGCAAAACCCACCGAATATGACCGGGGCTGCAGTATTTATAGGATAGGATTCGACCAAAACACGATTAGACGCGTCCCTAATGGACTCCTACGGGATACAAGGCCCAAGGGCCCAATTCGGTGGCGCAGCACCGGACAGAAATCTGGACTCGACTTGTTTCGACGATTCCCAATGACTCCGGAGGAATTTTGATGTGGGACTAGAACCATTTGAAATTTTATCTTCTCCTCGTTCTGTGCATATGTAGAACATCGAAAACGGAGTCCGTATGCCTCCTAGGCGTCCGTTTTAAGGTGGACTGCTCCTGGACTTCGAGTTGAACTTGAGTCCGAGTTGTAAACTATCTCCCTCAACTTGTGGATGTCCCAGCTGGTTCTCCAGGCTCCCAAGGACTCTTTCCTTCACTGGTTGATGTTCTCCATTATTCCTAATAACAATGAAATCATCACATAGCAATCTATTCTCAAACTCACATGCAAAAGAAGTTAGGAACAAATTCACATGGTGATTTATTAACCGTGCTCGGGCTCTTGTGATTGGTCCTTGCAGTTCAATGTGCGTCTCCGCTATTGTGATGTCCTCATCATCCTCCCTCTCTTGAATCAGAGTCGTCCTCGACTCAAGTTCATCTTCTTCTCTCAAGTACGGTCGCAAATCTGAAATATTAAATGTAGGACTAACCCCAAAATCGGGAGGCAATTCAAGCTTATATGCATTATCATTAATCTTTTCAACGATCTTAAAAGGACCAGCAGCTCGTGGCATAAATTTAGATTTTCTCAAGTCGGGAAATCGCTCTTTTCTCAAATGTAACAACACCAAATCACCCGGTTCAAGTTTTACTTCTTTTCTACCTTTTCTAAATGCAATCCTATACTTCTCATTCATCATTTCAATATTTTTCTTTGTAGTTTCGTGCATCTTAAGAATGAATTCATATTGTTGTGTAGCATCAAAATTTATAGTTTTAGAAGCAGGCAAAGGTAGTAAGTCAATAGGAGCACGGGGATTGAAACCATACACTACCTGGAATGGACTTACCTTTGTCGTGGAGTAAACGGATCTGTTATAAGCAAATTCTATATGTGGTAAACACTCCTCCCACAACTTCAAATTAGTTTTCAAGACAGCCCGCAACATAGTGGATAAAGTACGATTAACTACCTCGATTTGTCCATCCGTTTGTGGGTGACATGTAGTTGAAAACAACAACTTGGTTCCCAATTTATACCACAAAGTTCTCCAAAAATGACTTAAAATTTTTGCCTCACGATCAGAAACAATGGTATTTGGCACACCATGTAAACAAACAATTTCCATCATAAATAAATCAGCAATGTGTGAGGCATTATCATTCTTATGACAAGGTATAAAGTGTGCCATTTTGGAAAAACAATCAACAACTACAAAAATACTATCCCTCCCCCTCTTAGTCCTAGGCAATCCAAAAACAAAGTCCATAGAAATATCCTCCCAAGGTACACTAGGAACAAGAAGAGGCATATAAGGACCATGTGGGTTAAGGCGAGACATAGCATTGTTGCAAGTAGTGCATCGTGACACGTAGCGCTCGACATCACGCCTCATCTTAGGCCAAAAGAAGTGTGTGGACAGCACGTCTTCAGTTTTCTTCACTCCAAAATGTCCTATTAAACCTCCTCCATGTGCTTCCTGCAAAAGTAATAGACGAATGGAGCTAGCTGGAACGCATAGCTTGTTAGCACGATAGAGGAGACCCCCTCGCAGCACATATTTATTCCAAGTTCTTCCTTCTCTACAAATTTCAAAAGCATCTTTGAAGTCCAAATCAGTAGGATATAATGCTTTTATTGTTTCCAAACCAAAGATTTTATGATCAAGTTGGGACAGCATGGTATAATGCCTAGATAATGCATCGGCAATGATATTGTCCTTCCCTTTCTTATGCTTAATGATGTATGGAAACGACTCTATGAAATCAATCCATTTAGCATGTCGTTTATTCAGATTGGTTTGACACTTAAGATACTTCAATGATTCATGATCGAAATGTATGACAAACTCCTTAGACCAAAGATAATGTTGCCAAGTTTGTAATACACGCACTAAGGCATACAATTCCTTATCATAAGTAGAATAATTCAGAGAAGGACCGTGAAGTTTTTCACTAAAGAATGCAACGGGTTTACCTCCTTGTATGAGAACGCCTCCAATACCAATGCCGCTTGCTTCGCATTCTAGCTCAAAGGTCTTGTTAAAATCAGGATGTTGTAGCAATGGTGCTTGTGTAAGCTTCGATTTGAGAGCATCAAAAGCGTGTTGCTGCTGTTCGCCCCATCGAAATGGCACTCCCTTCTTCGTTAGCTCATGTAGAGGTGCTGCAATGGTGCTGAAATGCCGCACAAAGTGCCGATAAAAACCTGCAAGACCAAGAAAACTACGAACCTGTGTGACGGTTGTTGGGGATGGCCAGCTGGTGATTGCTTTAATTTTTGCCTCATCCATCTCAATTCCCTGCGAGCAAACGACTAGCCAAGAAACGAGACTCAATTGGTGCAGAAGACACACTTTTCGAGGTTACCAAACAAACGTGCATCTCTCAAAACAGTAAAAACAACACGTAAATGATCGAGATGTTCATCATATGACTTGCTGTAAATGAGGATATCATTGAAGTAAACCACCACAAATTGTCCAATGAAAGCACATAAAACCTCGTTCATTAATCACATAAAAGTGCTAGGTGCATTAGTTAAACCAAAAGGCATGACTAACCACTCATAAGTCCAAACTTGGTTTTAGATGCAGTTTTCCATCCATCTCCTAGTGCCATTCTAATTTGGTGGTAACCACTACTCAAGTCAATTTTTCTGAAGATGATAGCACCACTCAATTCGTCAAGCATGTCATATAATCGAGGAATAGGATAACAATATCGAATGGTGATGTTATTAATCGCTCGACAACATGTGCCAACTACCATCTTTCATAGGAACCAAAAGAACATGAACGGAACAAGGGCTAAGGCTTTCATGAATGTACCCGCGGTCCAAAAGATCTTGGATTGTCGCTGAATTTCCTTAGTTTCTTGTGGATTCGCCCTGTATGCTGCACGATTTGGCAAACTTGCTCCTGGAATCAAATCGATCTTGTGTTCAATGCCTCTCATCGGTGGTAAACCAGGGGGTATCTCGGAGGGAAACACATCCTCAAACTCCTGCAAAACGTTAGCAACAGCAGAGGGCAATGCAATAGACAATTCATGAAGTGAAAACATGGCTTCTTTGCAAACTAAAGCAGAGCACATCCCCTTAGCATCGAATAAATCAGCAAGGTCAGATTTAGTTGCGAGCAACGATGGTGATTTTAACTTAATAACTTGTTGTTTTTCAGATTCTAATTCTGTTGCTTTGCCATCACGAATTTTACTCTTCTCAATATGCACAATTTCAGCTGGAGTCATGGGCAGCAAAGTGATTTTCTTTCCCTTATGCATGAGAGTATATTTATTGGTTCTACCATGATGAATAGCATCAGTATCAAATTCCCAAGGACGACCCAATAAAAGAGAACAAGCATCCATAGGAACAACATCAAAATCAGCAAAGTCATGGTATGAACCAATTGAAAAATGTATTCTCGTTGTTTGTGTTACCCGAACCTTACCACTGTTGTTGAACCATTGAATGTGGTACGGATGAGGGTGTGCTCTTGTTGTCAAACCAAGTTTCTTGACGACGTCCGTGCTCACCAAGTTATTGCAGCTACCTCCATCAATTATAGTGTGTACACGGTAGTCCATGACGACGCGAAACATGTGGAAGAGGTTGTGTCGTTGTAGCTTGTCATCGGTCTCCACTTTGGAGCTCAAGGCACGCTGCACAACGATGCTCCTATAGTTTTCCGTCGCCGCTGTACCAAGTACCTCTTCTTCGGTGTGTTCGTCATTTGGATCTGTAAAGTCAGTGGCAAAAGAATATTCACCTTCAACATCCGAAGTACTATCATACCCGCCATCATCTCGTGCTATGTATGCTCGTTTGCTCGGGCAATCTCTCATCATATGACCAAGTCCCCAGCAGCGGTGAAACTTAATGTCGGAAGTACGATCCGTAGAAGGAGTGGATGACGAAGGCTTGAATGATGTCGCCTTGCTGCCTTCCGGCATGTGAGAAGGCGGAGCAGCAGGTATAGTTCGTTGGCCGCCATTGGGTGGTGTAGTCGCTGCACGAGGGGTCGAAGATGGTGCTGTTTATGATGGTGTAGTCGCTGCACGCGGCGTGAAGTTGCTCCTCGTGCGTTGTTGCTGTTGTTGTCGGCCCTGCAATTCTTTTTCTGCCAACATAGCAAGCTGAAACAATCTGTTAACAGTATCATATTCCTTGTAATCAACAATGTCCTGAATTTCACGCCTCAACCCCCCATAAAAACGAGCTATTTTACCACCCATGTCCTCTACTACCCCACAACGCAGCATACCCTTTTGTAACTCTTGATAATACTCCTCCACGGACATGTTACCTTGGTCTAAACACTGCAATTTTTTGCGAAGGTCCCACTGAAAAGATGGAGGAACAAATCGAACACGCATAGCTTCTTTTAATCTATCCCATGTTGGAGGATCAGTTCTAGTTTTAACAAGTTCATTCCACCATATGATAGCAAAGTCTTTAAACTCACTAGTGGCTTTACGAACTCTATGTTTTTCAGGAACAAGATGGGAATTAAATTTTTGCTCTACTGTCATCTCCCAATCAAGATAAGCCTCACCATCATAAGCACCAGAAAAAGAGGGTATAGTGAATTTCACTTTAGCAAAAGGATCATCAGGAGGACGATTATAATTGTTATGATTATTACCTCCCATACCTCGATGATAAAGTGGCAGTCTTGGCTGATTATTGTGATCTTCCAGTTCATCATAAGCATTGTCTTCTTGTCTTCCAGCGAGAGGCAACCGAACGTCAAAAGTATTCATCCGAAGAGCAAGGTCATCAAGTTGGTGAGTCAAGTTCGCCAATGACTCCTCTGTTGCTGCATTGTATTTGGCAAACATATCTGTCATGGTCTTCATCATATCACGTAACTCAGCATGTTGAACACATTTGTCATCATTGTCTTCTCCTGCCATTGTTAGTAGGAAACAAAAGATAACAAAAAAAATGTTATCCCTATCAACTATAGTGACAATGTGAAAGGTGGAAAAAACAATCTCTCTCGCTCAAGCGTCTTACCACGCTCTTACAATTGTTCTTACCGACACAGCAGCTGGTGTGGACGGTGAGATGAACCAATGAAGCATGAGATGATTGCAAAGGTACCTGTTATTCTCAAGAGAAAGGTGGAGCATTGATGGCACAATATGGTGGCTAATAAGCAGAAAATCGTTAACAGCTAAACAAAGTTGAATAAGTATTCAATGTAGGAAACTGTTGCTGGTCAACCAAGTGCCCTAGGGCCTAGCACAACACAAGGAAGTATCATGTCAAAAGAAAGATAGAATGGTATAGCCAACAAAACAACACCAAGTGGTATAGGCCAATTGCTTTAATATGCGTGCTCTTCACTATTTTTTTTTCTTTTTCGTAATATTTTTTTGATATTTTTATTTACTCAAGAGAACAAATATAGGAAGCACACAAATTTGCATCTCAATTGGATGTAAGATGCGGCCTATAGAAAATCAAGAAGATTCTTTAAAATTCGTGCTGAAACTTTGGAGACCGGATAGCCTATCTTCCGAGGGGAATTTGGGCAATCTAATTTCGCTGAACGTGGCTACGGAACGTAAAAGCATATGCCAAATTTTGCGTAGATCAATTTGAAAAAAAATTGCCCGATTTCGAGTTCATATGCGAAAGTTATGGCCGTTTTAAGGTAGGCTGTCCGAGTTACGTTTTTTTTGGATGTTGATTCCAACTCGGTTTGAGAACAGAACTCGCAATCGGATATGAAAACGAACGGAAATTTGCACAGAAACTAATGGGGTGGTGTGTGATGATTCAAGGATGAGTGGCACAATGGTTTGTCACCTAATCTAGGGTTGGCGATGCGGGAGGTCACGCAAGGCGGCTAGCTAGGGCAAACCGATGAACATGGTGGATCGGTTTGTTATTTAGGGATTGTGGAATAGGTGTCGAGCAGCAAGAAAACAAGGACGAAACATGATAACTAGGACCCAAAACACAAAGCTAAACCAGCAACAAGACTCGACCACACAAATGCAAACTCAACAATGCAAACTGAAAAACAAAACTGCAGGCACTATAGTGTGGGAAGCGGTAAAAACGATCTAATTTTTTTTGTGGCTTTTCTGTGGACTCTAGATATGAAACAAAATCGATCTAATGGAATGAAAACAAAGATACCTCACGGGCAACCTGGAAATCTGATACCAATTCATGAATAAAAGGTTTAGGGCCGATCTTTCGAATGGTATGTCAATTGGGGTGGAGAACTCGACGTTGATGATCTGCGACACTCGAGCGGTTCGAGTACCCCTGCAATCAGTACACCACGGCTCTTTTGGTTATCAACCGTGCTACACACGCTTGACCTCGCCAAGAAGGCTAATTCCTGCAAGTGCAACCGAGAACACGAGCAAGAAAGTCGAAGACACGATCTGAAGTCGCGAAGTTGGGGTCTCACAAAGCGTAAAACGGCGATATTATTGATCTAAGCAAAACCCACCAAATATGACTGGTGGCTGAAGTATTTATAGGCTAGGGTTCGACCAAAACACGATTAGATGCGTCCCTAATGGACTCTTACGGGATACAAGGCCCAAGGGCCCGATTGGGTGGCGCAGCACCGGACAGAAATCTAGACTCGACTTGTTTCGATGATTCCCAACGACTCAGGAGGGATTTTGATGTGGGACAAGAACCATTGGAAAGTTTATCTTCTCCTATTTCCGTGCATATGTAGAACGTCGAAAACGGAGTCTGTATGCCTCCTGGGCATCCGTTTTAAGGTGGACAACTCCTGGACTCCGAGTTGAACTCGAGCCCGAGTTGTACACTGTTTCCATCAACTTGTGGACGTCCTAGCTGGTTCTCCAGGCTCCCAAGGACTCTTTCCTTCACTGGTTGATCTTCTCCATTATTCATAATAACAATTAAATCATCACATAGCAATCTATCCTCAAACTCACATGCAAAAGAAGTTAGGAACGAATTCACCTGCTGATTTATTAACCGTGCTCGTGCTCTTGTGATTGTTCCTTGAAGTTCAATGTGCATCTCCACTGTTGTGATGTCCTCATCATTCTCCCTTGCAGTGAAGTACTCTTGATGGTGGCTCACAGCGTGATAGTGGCTAAGGTTTTCTAAAATGTGGCGAAGGGGTGGGAGGTGGGTGGTGGGGCGTTTATATAGAGGAGAGGTGGTAGGGTTAGGGTGGAATCCAAGTATAAGGCGAAGGGATTAGGTAGAGGCCTTGGTGGGGTCCCACTTGGGCTCCTCAGGGGTGGGGTGCGACGTTCCTGGGGCCAATTAAGGCAATTACCCAATAACTTTTCGTGGAGGAAAAATAGAATCCGAGTCAGACCCTACATACCAGACTAGTCCATAGTGAGACGAGACAAGTCCGACCGGGCACAGAAAGTTCAATGGAGAAGTCCGGTGTCAAGCCGGACAATTCTGTTCTTGAATAGAAAGTTGATCGGACAAGTCTGGTACCAGGTCAGACAAGTCTGGGGTGTGTCCAGTTTCAAATTTGGACAACGTTTTTGGGAGTTTCCAGTAGCGATCATCAGACTAGTTCGTATATGCAAGCGACAAGTTTGGACGGGAAAAAAACCCGAACGTGACACCTGATTCTGAAAAAGAACCAAGTGAACACATATTTGTGCCCAGGATGTTCAACACACATACACGAGGGCATCACAAACAATATATAGAAAATTACCACAGTGCAAATTATGAAATATGTACTTTTATTACAATATTCAAATAATCCTCAAATTACAACTCTAATGATCCTTATTGATAAGTGTAACTAATGAAACGAAAATAATCTAAACTGAGCAAACTAAGCATATAGGGTACCGCAGCTCCAAGCAACAGCAGAGGCAAGTCGATGGCAGCACACAACCTAGTACTCCGCGTTACGCTCAGGGTACTCCCAAGAATCACCTGAAACTGTTGGTGGGAGAAATGCAAGGGTGAGCACATGTTGTACTCAGTTAGTGTGGGAAAGTAATGACATTTAGATTAAACAAGGAACGATAATAAACAATGGCTAATTGCTAAAAAGTACATTTAAAACATGTAAAAAGCACCCTACAATGTCTATGTGAAATAATCTCATCATATCTCAAATAAAAATAATTAACATATCCATCATTCATTAATCATCCATTCACCAGATTCTCACCATTATCATTAACCATGACAATTAATCACCATCCAATCCATAACCATAACCAAACTATCCCAAATCCCAAGTTCCACTCTAATCATGTTGGTCATCCAGGTGCTCTTAACCTAGAGCACGGCTATCATGATAGTTTTTAACACTCTATAGAGATTGTACTACTTTACCCACAAGTTCGTGATTTTGTCACCCATCGGCGACTAAAGAAACCTCTCTAATGCCAATTACACTTCCTTAGGTTTATGGTCAAGAAATCACAAAATAGGCTTTACAAAGGGACTACTAGTATATTCAGACCCACTAAGGTTTCATAGTTGGTGATGCCTCCAACTGAGCACATCCAACCAAGGGCTCCCTCTTCTGCTGTTCGGATCCCAGGGCAGTCCCGTCACTATTGCAAACCCAACCGACTCCCATTCCCCGCTCCCCTAAATGATCCAAACAATGTCGGCAATACACTTGATTAATTGGCTAAGCTGCACCAATACATGGCCTTGTGGTGGCACTGTTGTCCTGGCTTATTCTCGCATGACTCGGTCCTTAGATCCAAGGCAAGAAAAACCACCACAACATCCAACCCAATCCACAAACCATGCTTGCTTAGATCTCCCAAGTCCCATGTCACCAATACACATCATCCATAAATTTTTTAATTCATAATTAAGGTATTTGGTTGTTTTTTCCATCCCAATTAATCAGATACACCTATAAATGTTCCAAGCGAGTAAAAATTGTTCCAATAAATTGCAACTCAATTAATTAAGCAAAAAGGTAAAAATATCCTTCCCGACTCTCTACGATATGTTCCAAGCGACAAGGATGGTCAAACAAGTCTGGTAAACACCTATAAATGGGTTTCCCAACAAATTGACACTAGCATGCAGTTTTGCAATTAAAATATTTAAAAACAGAAACAAAATGTTCAAGAACACTTGCCTTGCTCCTGAGGTTGATTAGGTTCAAAAGCTTCAAAGTTCTGGTGTTGGAGGTCCTCGACAGCGCCATCTAGCGCAACACCTTCTATTTTGTGCAACAAACATACAAAACAGACATTATAATCAATAAATTCTCATATATTACACAATATGCCATGACATGCATAATTAATGCAATTATGAGGTGAAACTTGTTATTAAGTTGCTATTAATCTTTACTAACTAGTTAAACAGATTTTAACAAGTTTGAACAAGTTTCAAATTGATTTGAGTCAATTTGGGATTAATTTAGCCTAAAACAGATCTAAAAACCAGACTAGTCTGCCCTATACAGAATTTGCAAAATTAGGGTTTTCTGGACAGTGCGTTTTAGGGTTGAATTCACGTGGAAACTTGGATATAGAGAGTGTACCGTGAGTTTAGAGGTCCAAGGGTCGAGAATTGGGTGTGAAGCTTGAATATTGACGATTAGGGTTCGGTGGTGAAGAGTTGATGGAGAATTGTCATGACACCCGGGTTTGAAAAACGAACCAAGTGCAGTTTCTGAAAAACGAACCAAGTGGAGTGTATGTGTGCCCAGGATATTTCATCAAACAGACACATCAAAATCACAAATGATAAATAGAATTAACCATGTCACGAATAAAATAAATACCTTGATTCTATTGCAGAGGGAAATAAACTAGCGTAGGCGTCTCCAACTCTACAGGCAATCGATGGTAGTACGCACGCCTAGTACTTCATGTTATCTTCCAAAATATCTCTTGCAACTGAATTAATTGTGAAAATAGCAAGGGTGAGTACATGTCGTACTCAACAAGTGTGGGAAAGTATGGCATGTAGCTAAAAACAAAGATGATAATAAATAGCTAATTGCATAATAGTACATTTCATAAACATATAAAAGCAGCCTACAATGTCTATGTGAGTTTAAATTCAATCATAACCCAAGTAATCAATGTATCTCATATCGATCATCTTCATATACCATTATTAATCAATAATAACCAGCTAACAGTTACTATCATAACCATATACCAAATCCACAAATTCTCATAACAAAATCATACTCATATGCTATAACCAAAACCAGTCTCATTTGACATAACCAACCAAACTAAATCAGAACTCAAGTTTAGTCTCTAATCATGTAGGTCATTCAGGTGCTCGTGATCGGGAGCACGACTATCATGATAGTTTTACACCCTGCAGAGGTTGTACCACTTTACCTACTTGTTTGTGATTTCATCACCTTTCAGTGACTAAGGAATCTCCATTATGCCATCTCACACTTTCGTAGGTGTGTGGCCAAGAGATCACAAAATAGCCTTTAAAAAGGGACTACTAGTATGTACTGACCCACTAAGGTTTCACCAGCAGGCTTGAATCTCCATTCTCCCACCCACGGGCCCCCTCGTGTGCCATGCAGATCCCAGGGTAGCCCTACTCGACTTCCACACCCCGCGCCATCCAATGGTCCATACAAAACTAGCAGCACTCCTAATTAATCAGCTACACCACACCCATACTTGGCCTTGTGGTGGCACTGTTGTCCTGACATATTCTCACATGAACCGGTCCTTAGATCTAAGGCAAGCAAAACCACCGTACCATCCAACTCAATCCACAACCCATGCTTGCTTAGATCACCCAAATCCCATGTTACCCAAATGATTCACCAGTATTCCATCATCATTAATCCACATAATTCAAGTGTTCAGTAGTTCATAATTAAGCCATTTGGTTATTCCCAATCCCAATTTAGTAAGCGGAGCAAAAGTGTACAATACCCTTCCTGACTCTCTACACCATAACCTGAGCGACAAGGGATGGCAAGCAATACTAGTAAACTCTAACGAACTGGTTTCCTATCAAGTTGACCCAAGCATGCAATTTTACAAACAAAATATTTAAAACATAGGTTCAATATGGTCAAGGACACTTGCCTTTATATCCTGCAATTCGATGGTCAAGCCACTCAACGTCTTGCGCATGAAGATCCTTGCATATTTGCTTCTCAATCGCAACCACTTGAGCGAACCCGTCTACTCGCAATCAAGCACATACACATACAAACACACATAAATGCATTGCAAATACTATTCAATATGCAAAATATGGATGCATGCATAAAATATGTTTGTGTTGATGTTACATAAATTTCTATTGCTTATTAATAATTTTCTATAATGATTTACTATTTATTTGAGCAAGTTTGAATTAATTAGAATTAATTAAGAGGCAAAATAATTATTTTAGAAAATTAAATATGCTGAAATATTATTAATAACTTACTATAATTTATTACAAATTTTTAGGAATTTTTCTGGATTTAATTTGATACTTTATGTATTAACTAGGCTTAATCTTATTTATTAAATCTGAAAAACAGATTAAATAATACTGAAAATATGAAATTTGGTCAAATCTAGAATAACATATTGATCTTGTATGATTTAATCCAACTTGCAAGTTTTAGATTGATTTATGAGGATCTGACGATGGTTAATGACCGCTAAAAATAAACTATGTCCTACATATGTAATTCAGTTCAAGTATTATAATTAAAATAGTTGTCTAGATCTAAATTGCAGTACCTACCGTGTGCATGGCTAGTCTCGACCGTCATGGAACGTCGGCGTGTGTCTCCGACGTCTACAGTTTTGTTAACGAAGAGGACGAAGGCATGACGCAGATAAATGAGACAGCGACGACGTAATGATCTCCCGCGAATAACAGTGACGATGCGACGATTTCGACGGCGCCTCCCTTTTCTTCTTGTTTTTTTCCTGGTCGTGCCCTTCTCTCTGACGGCTAGGACATCAACCTCCTCTCCCTTGTCTTTTTCTCTCATGGCTGCTTGCGGTAGGGCTGAGCTGTGTTTTTTTATATAGGGGCGCGGCCTCGGGTGCGGGAGTCCCGCTGGACTCCAGCGCACGCGCCTTGATGCGGAGTCCCAGTTGGAGGCTCCGTGGCCTGTGCAGCCAAGGCTCCAGACTTGACCCCGTTTTTTTCTTTACCTCTTTTCTTTTGTCCTGTTCCTTTTTTTTTGCATGACGGTGGGGCCAGGCCTGCGGCAAGGCTATGGCCATGGCTGTTGGTGCGGCCATGGTTGTGGCAAACGTTGACTTATTTATTTATTTATATTTTCTATAATTTTCTTTTATTCTTATTCATTTTTTATTTATTTTGTATTATATATTTATATTTATATATTTATTTGTCTTATTATTGGTACTTATTTTTACTTATTACTTACTAATTCCTTATTTTCTTTCCTTTAATTTACTTATTGTTATATTTTTCAGGAGTTATTTTTTCTTTCCTTGTTTATTTTTTATTTTTGTTTCTAGTTTTCTATATTTCTTTTCTTTTATATTCGTTATGGCAATTAAATATCTTTAGTATATTTATTTTGGTAATAAATTATTTTAGCTTATTTATTTTGGTAATTAATTTTTAATACTTGTGGATGAATGCTGTCGGTACCCTAAAAACCGTACACCCCCTGAGATTACAAAGATCTCGAGGGAAGGACTACTACTTGAATTAAAGACCCCTGGAGGCCCACTTGTCAGACATGACCGGACCTGCTTCTCCAACATGGTTAATCCCTAGGTCGCCACGTGTACTGACGAACCGTAGCTACCGTCCACAAGGGGGAAGCTCCGGACCAAGTACCAAAATGGCACCTCCGGACTTAACCCCTGACCGAGAGAAGCTCCGGACCTGACACGTGTCAGGTAGCCCCGGAGCTTCCTGCTTCTCACAGCAAGCTCCGGAGCTGCCACGTGTCTAAACGTCGGAGCTGGCAGCCTCTAACCTCCGGAAGACCTTGTAACGGCTCCGGATCTTCAAAGGAGAGCCAAGGACTTCAAGACCCGTTTAAATGTCATTAATGCCATATTAATGACACTTAAACGGACGATCTTAACACCTGTAACGGCACTGTCAGAGCCCGTTACAGGATTATTAACAACAATCAATCGTGTATCAATACTAGTAACCGCCGGGGCCACATGTCGGGCCAGGACAGCTTGTAACGGCCTGTCTTTGTAACTATAAAAGGACAGGCCGACGATACACAGGAGGCACACAGACGAAAAGATCATACGTGATAAGCTAATACAACAACAACACACTCGTGGAGTAGGGTATTACGCTCAGGCGGCCCGAACCACGTAAATCCTAGTGTCTCCTGTGTTAAACCGCGATTCACCTTCTTGAGTCTCCGTGCGCCCACATCGAACCACAAACTCCTTCAACACTTTAGCAGTGTCAAGAGATCTGCCGACTCCAACAGTCGACAGTTGGCGCGCCAGGTAGGGGCGCCTGAGATTTTCGAGAATGGTGAACCGGCTGGATCATCCAACGGCCAACCTGCTGCTCAAGCTGTTGAGGGCAATCCCTCCAACAGGCAGCCACCAGCAGGAGCCTTGGCACCAGCAGGAGCCACTCTCCCACCACCACCATCTTCTCCGGCAAATCGTGCTGGACAACGTGATGGTGCGCCGGCGTCACTGACTGCGTCGGCAAGTCATGACAACTCGGAACACGCGCTCCATGCAGCGCGTGCTCTTCTCCAACGACCACCACCTCCGGACGCATCTCGAGATGCAATGGAGCAGTGGAGGGCCGATGTGGAGCATTTGGTCGCAGCAGCGGCCGAACGCCTCAACAACCAGGGTCCTCCTCCTTCGGGACGAGCCCCGTCGCAGCGACGGACTTTGTCTGGAAGACCTGGTCCGCACGTCTCCAATAACAGGAGACGATCTGCGTCACAGTAGGTGACGTCGTTGCCCTCTGGGGCATGACGCACCCACACGGTATCCAGGCTTTCGACTCATGACCTCCGGGCGGAGCTTGATCGCCGATACCGCCAACAGGATGGCCGTGTCCATATCGAGCGTGCTCGTGAAAGACGGGAAGCTCAGGACCTTTCTACTCTGGAAGGAGTAGGAGGAGGCTGTTCAGCCCTAGCCATGCACTTGCGCATGGTTAGATGGCCACAGAAGTTCCGGCCACACCTGCCGGAAAAATTCGACGGGACTGTCAACCCCGCTGAATTCCTTCAGATATACTCCACTGCAATCTTGGCAGCTGGAGGAAACGAGGCCGTAATGGCCAATTACTTTCCAGTGGCCTTAACCGGGACCGCCAGGTCCTGGTTTATGAGCCTTCCACCCAACTCTATCAACAGTTGGGAAGAGCTGTGCCGTCAGTTCACTGCCAACTTCGGGAGTTCATACACCCGACCAGGCACTGAACTGGACCTTTTTGCGGTCGTGCAAAAAGGGGGAGAATCTTTGCGGTCCTTCATCCAGAGGTTCTCTCAGGTACGCAACACAATTCCTTCTATCTCAAGCGCTTCTGTCATTGTGGCATTCAGACAGGACGTACGGGACAAGAAGATGTTGGAGAAGCTGGCGATCAAAGAGATCACCAGCGTCACGGAACTCTTCAGCCTGGCAGACAAATGTGCCAGAGCTACGGAGGGCCGTGAAATGCACTCCAAACCAGCCTCGAAGGATCACGAGAAATCCTCCAAAGAAGAAGCCGCTACCTCCGAGGGTGGCAAGAAGAAAAAGAAGACCCACGGCAAGAAGAAGCCGTCGGCCGGTACATCCAACGTTGCAGCTGCTGCAACTCCTGGTGGCCGGGGGCCACGCCCCGAGAAGCGACCTCGACCGTCTTCCGAAGACGGTGGCAAACCCAAAGTGTGGTGTCCCATTCACAAAACGGGCAGCCACGGTTTGGAAGACTGCCGAGAGGTCCAAAACCTTGCCGAGCGCTACAGCAAGCGCCGGGAAGGGTCTCCTTTCCGACAGAGGGAAGGAAAACAGAAGGTCGACGAAGCTCCGGCTGAAGAGGAGTTAGGGTTTCAGGATCCTAAAAAGGTCCTGAAGGCCGTCTACACCTCCGTCGACAACGACTCTGACGTCTCTGACAACGAGCGTCAGAAAACCATGAACACCATTTTTGGTGGATCATGGGACATCACCTCCTGTCGTGTCATCAAGACTATGCGACGGGATATGACATGGTCGGAGTGCTTCGGACTATCCTCGAAGCATGGTCGAAGCTGGACAGTTACCTTTGATGGTATCTCCCACCATCAATAACATCCAGCTCCATCATGTTATGGTGGACGGAGGTTCGGGGCTAAACCTCATAAGCTTTGAAGCTTTTACCAAGCTTCAGCTCCGGCCTTCGGATCTCCAGCCCTCTCGACCTTTCTCCAGAGTAGGTCCGGGGGCCATTACTCCACTCGGAGCTATAACTCTCCCCGTTACCTTCGGGACACGGGAGAAGTATCGCACCGAGAAGTTGGTCTTCGACGTCGCTCAGATCAACTTACCATTCAACGCCATCTTGGGTAGACCTGCCCTATACAAATTTATGGCAGCTGCTCATTATGGATACCTGGTGTTGAAGATGCCAACACCAGTAGGCATTCTCCGAATCCGCGGAGATCGCACCGCCGGAGTAACTGCTCTGGAGGAGCTCCATGCATTAACCACGGCGCAAGAGGAGGACTCCAGACAGGAGTAAGCTCCGAAACCCCCGAGCATTCGTCAACGGGGCTCGACCTCTGCACCCCGTGTGCAGCCAAGCGGCGACACCGACATTCCCGTCAAGGTCGTCCAAATTGGTTCCGATGCCGCTCAAACCACCCGCATATCGGGAGGGTTGAACGACAAATAGGAACTCGCGCTCATCACTTTTCTCTGGGCTAATGTTGACGTGTTTGCCTGGCAACCGTCACAAATGCCTGGGATCCCCAGGGAAGTGATTGAGCACAATCTGAAGATTTACCCCAATGCTCGACCTGTGCATCAGAAGCCTCGGAAGCAATCCGTAGAGCGGCATAACTTCATCCGACAAGAAGTGAAGAAGTTGCTCGAAGCCGGATTCATCCGAGAAGTCTTCCATCCAAAATGGCTGGCGAACCCAGTCGTTGTGCCCAAGGCCGACGGGAAGCTTCAGATGTGCATCGACTACACCACGCTGAATAAGGCATATCCAAAAGATCCATTCCCACTACCTAGAATAGATCAGATAGTGGATTCCACCTCCAGGTGTGAATTACTGTGTTTCCTAGACGCATATTCTGGGTATCATCAAATCAGGATGTCTAGGGAGGATGAAGAGCATACTTCATTCATCACAGTAGATGGATTGTATTGTTACACAGCCATGCCATTTGGTCTCAAGAATGCATCTTCAACTTTTGTACGAGCTATGTACAAAACTTTTGAAGAACTCATCAGAGACATAGTGGAAGTGTATGTCGATGACATCGTGGTCAAGGTCAAGAATAAAGAGTCCCTCTTGGACACCTTGCAGGCTGTCTTCGACAAGCTGCGGGCCACCCGCACGAAGCTAAACCCAGACAAGTGTGTCTTCGGGGTTAGCTCCAGAAAACTTTTGGGTTTCCTGGTAAGTCACCGGGGCATAGAAGCTAATCCGGCGAAGATAAAAGCCATTGAAGACATGCGGCCACCAACCCCCATCAAATACGTCCAAAAGTTAACTGGGTGTCTAGCAGCCCTCAGCTGGTTCATATCAAGACTGGCGGAACGGGCACTCCCTTTCTTCAAGTTGTTGAGGAAGTCCGGACCATTCCAATGGTCCGAAGAAGCAGAGAAGGCATTCCAGGAGCTGAAACAGTTCGTCACCACCCTACCAATTCTGGTAGCTCCAAACCCTGGTGAGCCTTTGTTGCTTTACATTTCAGCTACTGACGAAGTTGTCAGTATTGTTCTGGTTGCGGAGAGACCAGAACTACCCCATACTCAGGAATCCAGACCCCTTCAGGAGGGTCCGGAGGTCCCTGAATGTGAGTCTGGGTCCCAGCTCCCAGACTCAAATCCACAAGAAGTCACTTCAGAAGACTCAGACCCCTCCGAGAGGGCCCAGGTCATTTCTGAAGAAGCTCCGGGTTCCTCCAGCCAGAACCCGGAGGTCCCCGAAGAAAATCTGGACTCCTCCGACAGGGTCCAGATCAATAGAGAGGAAGCTCTGGACCCCTCCGGGAGGGTCCGGACCATTCAACGCCCGGTATACTTCATCAGTGAAGTATTACATGATGCCAAGACTCGATACCTAGAGGTGCATAAGCTGCTTTATGCAGTTCTTATTGCCTCCAGGAAGCTCCGACACTACTTCCAAGCTCACAAAGTCTCGGTGGTGACCTCTTATCCACTTCGAGCAATCTTGCATAATCCCAATTCAACTGGGAATACTGCAAAGTGGGCAGCGGAATTGGCTGAATTCGATCTCGAATTCATTTCGAGACAAGCAATCAAGAGTCAAGCGTTGGCAGATTTCGTGGCGGAATGGACTCCCTCTCCATCAAACCATGGGGGCCCCAGCGAGCAGAAGACGGAACATCAAGTTCCAACCTTCACCGATCCTCACTGGACCCTTTACTTCGATGGCTCCATGCAGAAGCAGGGGGCCGAAGCTGGAATCCTTCTCCTGGCACCAACTGGGGAGAAAGTAAAATACATGGTACACCTTGACTTCAAGGCAACCAACAACATGTCGGAGTATGAAGCACTCATCTATGGGCTAAAGGTGGCACTATCGTACGGTGTCAAGCAACTGCTGGTCAAAGGAGATTCACAGCTCATCATTAAGCAGGTGAAGGGTGAATGTTCCTGCAATAATCTCCAGCTAGCTGCTTACCTCCTTGAAGTCCAGAGGCTTCAGAAGGACTTTGAAGTCCTAGACCTCCACCATGTTCAGCGTGCCCACAACGTTGAAGCTGACGAACTCTCGACCAAAGCATCAACCGGAGCTCCGGCTCCTGACGGAATCTTTGTCCGGAGGTTGTCAAAACCCATAGTTCAGCCTGCCAAACTGAACGAAGGGGGCGAGATCAGCATCCCGAAGCTGACGGTCCCGATGGCCCTGTTACCATGGCAGCCATCAAGGGTCGTAGGTGCTGCCGGAAGCTCCGAGCAACCCAGCACGCAAGACTCAAATGCTCAAGGCAGTTCCGATGCATGGATCTCGGAGATCCGGAACTACTTGAAAGACAACATCCTTCCTGACAATGATGTATCCGCTGACCGGGTAGTCAGATTGGCTAAAAGATACACACTGGTAGAAGGGGATCTCTACCGGCGCGGTGCCAACGGCATCCTAATGCGGTGTATCACAAGGGAAGAAGGCTGCGAGCTTCTCGCAGAAATCCATGGAGGCGAGTGTGGGAACCACGCATCTTCCCGCACGCTGGTCGGAAAAGCCTTTCGGCATGGCTTCTACTGGCCTACAGCGCTCCAGGATGCCACTGAGCTGCTGAAGAAATGCGAAGCATGCCAATTTCATGCAAAGCAAATTCATACACCTGCTCAGCCCTTACAAATGATACCTCCTACATGGCCCTTCGCTGTGTGGGGGATGGACATCTTGGGACCCTTCCCAAGAGCCGTCGGAGGTTACAAGTTCCTGTACGTCGCCATCAACAAGTTCACCAAGTGGCCGGAAGCAACTCCAGTTGTGACGATCAACAAGCAATCTGCTATCAACTTTCTGCAATCCATTGTAAGCAGATTTGGAGTCCCAAACAAGATCATCACTGATAATGGGACTCAATTCACAAGCTCCGCATTTCAAGGGTATTGCGAAGACCTCGGCATACAGGTTTGCTACGCTTCCGTAGCTCATCCCGCCAGCAATGGCCAAGCTGAGAGAGCAAATGCAGAAATCCTTAAAGGACTCAAAACGCGCACCTATGAGCGTTTGAAAAAGCACGGAGCCAATTGGATCGAAGAGCTTCCGCCCACTCTATGGGCCAACAGGACTTCTCCAAACCGGTCAACCGGAGAAACACCCTTCTTTCTGGTGTACGGAGCTGAAGCAATCCTTCCTCCGGAAATCACCTTGGGTTTGCTCCGGGTCCGGACCTTCGACGAAGCCGCGCAGGACCAGCTCCGGCGTGAAGACCTAGACCTCCTCGAGGAGGGAAGGTGCCAAGCAGCTATTCGGAATGCCCGATATCGCCAAGCTCTACGGCGTTATCACCAGCGGCATGTACACAACCGACAGCTCGAGGAAGGCGATCTGGTGCTACGGAGAATACTATCCAGAGAAGGGCTAAACAAACTTTCCACCGGCTGGGAGGGGCCCTTCCGAGTGATCAAAGTATCCTGTCCCGGAAGCATTCGCTTGGCTACTGAGGATGGGACACCTCTCCCAAATCCTTGGAACATCGAGCACCTCCGTAAGTTCTACACTTAATTCCACGGAGGTGAGTCTTGAGTAACTTGAGATGTATGTTATAGAGTCATTGTACATAGTCGGGTAGTTCCTCCGGGAGAGCAACCGGACCTTTTCCGAAAGGTCTGCAAAGCTCAAGCAGCACTTGTCACAGTCTTCGGACTAAAAGCGTGGCTAACTACCCTGGGTCAAACGAGAAACCAAGCACACTTAGCCTGGTCCCGTACCCTAAGAGTGTACTTGTTTCCCCTGTACCCCGGACCTATAATGAAAGACATCTTCATGTGAAATAGACTCCACGTGCATTCATTTTGTGCAGGCTCGACATTTTTATTTTTCTCTTTCTTGTCTATAACAGAAACGTGCAATTCTTAAGAAATTTTAGTTTAACCAGTTTATATACGACTCGAATTGAATTGTCAGATCTCTTGGATTTAAATATCGTTTATGGCCAACTCGCCTGAAAGCCGCCAAGCCAATCTAGGGCCGGAGTGCGCTATCGACTTAGCCTGGTCAAGCACCCTAGGTACGCCACTCTACCTACACCCCGGCAGGCCAAAGTAAGGTGGGTCCATGGACAATTGGATCTAAGAGAAAAGACAACGCATCCAGTTGTATTCAAAATCGTGTTCAACTTAAAATTTTCTTGAGAATCGTAAGCCGCGACGAAATTATAGACAAGGAACAAATTTTACTGTTTTTCTTGGCTTAAGTGTGCAGGAAAAATAAACTCTACGTTGATGGAGAAAAGCCGGAGCTAACCAAGCTCCGACCCCCTCAAGGGGGTCAACCGTCGGCGCTGAGTAAAAGATGGTGAGAAGACCCCGTACATGGAGTCTGTTGCCAACTAACCAAGTGTTGGCAAAGGTCATTGCCGGAGCTACTAAGCTCCGACACCTTGGAGTACTAACTATCGACGCTCTACGTGTTGATAGAGGCTATTGCCGGAGCTACTAAGCTCCAGCGATGGACAGTACGGAGCTTCTAAGCTCCGACAACTTCAGGGGACCTTCACTATCAAAGACTTCGGACCTAAATTCTACAAGTTCGAAGCAAATTCGTCTTCAACAAAACTCAATATCCTTTTGGTACATGTTCACAATCAAATTGTGTACATCTACCAGGTGGCCAAGAGAAGATAAAGATGTTGAAGACAAAAAATGAAATTCGCAAAAATTTGGGGATTTCATTCAACTGGAGATATGAGATTACATCTGGAGACAAGGGATTACAAAATTGAGGAAGAAGAAGAGAAAATACAAGTGAGAGCTAAAGTGATGGTCCTAGACCATATGGAAGAACTCGGTGACCTTTTGGGCGACCTCCGATACGCTGGCTCGGGTAGCTTCGCCTTCTCCTTCGACGGGGCCTTCAAGCACCGGGTCCAGAGGAAATCGAGGGTTCCGGCTGGTGTAGCACGTCAGCACATATTCTGTGACGTTCCTCGCCAGGGATTGCCCCTCGACCTCCAGTTGGTCCACGATGACGTCGCCCACCTTGGAGAGCTTGCTGCCTGCTGCGCTCAACGCTTGCAGCGCAAGGTCCGGCTCCGGCTCCGGATCATCCGGGCGCACGGGGCTGAAACCCATCGGCGTCAGCGCATCGTTGGCCTTGCCCAGGAACTCCCAAATCTGCAGGGAGTCCGCCGTCCTCAGGCTCTTCTCCTCTTCCAAGGATCTCTTGGCCGCCGTCAGTTCGGAATTCTCACGGGCGAGGCGCTCAACTTCTTTGGCGTTTTTCTGAATTTTTGCAGCAACCCGCCTCTCAAGTCTTCCGAGCTCCTCCTCCCGGAGGTGGATCTTGTTCCGACGATCGACCAGGTCCTTCTCCCTAGACTCCACTTTCTTCTCCCGGGCAACAAGTGCACACTCGTATTCGTAGAGTTCCTGCCCTCGCACCCAGGTCTTCTCCTCTTCCTCGAGGCAGCGCTCTTCCAACTTCTTAGTGCGCTCCTCGAGGCCCTTGTCAGCCAGAGCTGTTTTCTCGGTGAGTTCCTCTTCCCTTCTCAGGACGTCATCCCGCAACTCCAGGAGTTTTTGCTCTTCGTCTTCGAGCCGTCTCTCCCTCCCTTCAAGTGCCTCTCGGCGCTTGATGAGCGCTGCGTTGATGGACTCAAGCTGCTCGAACCGAGCATTGGCCGCGTCGTTGGCAGCCTTGGCCTGATCGTGGAACTCCCGGGAATGAGCGTCGAGGGCATGGGTCATGCTCTCCCTCTCATCCAGCAGCTTCTCCCAGTACTCCAGGCGGATCTTCTCCCGCTTGATCCACTCCTTGTCATCCGCTAGCCTCGACTGCGCCAGCTTAGTCTCGAAGTGGAGCCAATTACGCCACCGCCTAAGGGTTTGGCGTTCCTATTCAAGAGCCTTGCTGTCGTGGAAGAAGGCCAGTTGGACCTGACGTAGACTGGAGTAGGCGTTGTCGATAGACATCGACAGCGGGATGGGCTCTGGACCTGCTGGGGTTTCCTCCGCTGGTTCCAGCGGGTCTTCACATACAAAAATTGGGTCCCACTCTACGAGAGCGGAACCCTGAGCCTCCAAGGCGCTAGGG
This sequence comes from Tuctoria greenei, assembly GCA_036927565.1. NCBI lineage: Eukaryota > Viridiplantae > Streptophyta > Magnoliopsida > Poales > Poaceae > Tuctoria > Tuctoria greenei. The sequence goes on along the minus strand of JAYESD010000004.1, from coordinate 69,106,393 downwards.
CCGACCTCCGGGATGGCCTCAGTCGCCATCGAAGAAGGCCTCACTGCCAAGTCTTCATTCGCCCCCTCAGGCAGGGGGCCGGCGACTTCGCTTAGGCACTCTGGCTTTGCCACAGGTACCATCGACGTCGTCACTTCCGGAGTAGGAGCTGCTACTGGCTCCGACCGGGGCACCTCTTCCGAGGGAGACTCGAGCTCCCTCGCCTCTTCAACCGCCGGCTCTGTGACCGGCGCTCCAACAACAACCGGCTCAACGACCGGTACTTCGGAGGTAACCGACTCAACTGTCGGAACTACCTCGACTTCCGGCTCGTACGCCAGAGCTTCAATCACCTCCAGTTCAATCGCCGGAGCTTCGACGAATTCTGGCTTCGAGGCCGGGACTACTACTTCTTCCGGCTCTGCAGCCGGAGCTTCCACTACTGCAGCATCAGGACATGGAGCTTCGACCTCCGAGACAAGTGCCGCTGGCGTGTCTTCACTCCCGTGGTCCGGCGCTACCACAGGAAGTTCTAGGGACGAGTCGAGCTTCATAACCACGACAACCGGCGCCGGAGCTGTCGCAGCCTCAGCCCCCACCTGGGGCGGAACTGGGACAGGAGCAGAAGCTCCCACGGCCTCAGAGATCGTGGCCGAGGGTGGAGCTTCACTCCCCTTCTTGGGGACGCTGCAGAGGATGGATAAAGAAAATTAACAAAAAATAGCTACAACTAAAATGTTAACCAAGGTAAAAATCAGAAATTACCTTGGAAGGCTTCCGCACCAGCTTGCGCGAAACCTTTTTCCCGGACGTTCCGGGCTGGCCATGGTCGGCGTAGGAGCTCCGGGAGGCCCCCCAGAACTTGTCGCGGCCACGGGCGTTTCCCGGGTCGAGGCTCTCCTCGATCGGGAGGAACCCCTGGACCGGGAGGCTCCAACCACCCCAGGTGCCGGAGTCGTACACCCGGAGCTAGCACCACCGGAGGGCTCCACCATGGAGACAAACGCGCTCCGTGAGGATCCCACTGCCGGAACAGTCTCGTTCTGGGAGGACCCCACCACGGGGACAGTCGCCACAGCGGCAGAAGATCTTCCCCCCTGGGGAGAAGGAGCCAAGGTGGAAGTAGCGGGCCTGACGGACCTTCCGTTGGCATGTCGCAGCTTCCTCTTCTGACTCTCTGGCTCCTCCGCCAGCTCCTTGCCCTTGCCGATGACTTCAAACCTCGGCTGTGGAGCAGGGACCGAGCCATCTTCGGGCACCCCGGGGATTGCCACCCGGGTGGTTGGTCTTCTCTCGACGACACCAAGGTCGTCAAGCGCAGGCATCTTCCGCCGGAGCTCTCTGCTGAACTCCACTTCCACGTTCAGAGGGAGAAAGGCCGACGGCGGAGTCAAGTAATCTCCGTCGACGTCGATGCCGTGCTGGAATTGCTTGAGGTGGAACTCCAAGGTCTTCCCCACCATATTGGACTCCAACCCGGTCTCAACCCGGTCCTCATCCATCACGTTGTTGAGGGCCCAGGCGAGCTTCTCCCTCCTCTTCAGCGGCGCCCACCTATTGGTCAGGAAATTGCAGAACACCGCCTGGGGAGTCAATCCTCCCTCCACACATCGGCGGATCCTGGTCAGGACAGGGTCGAAAACTTCCGCCAGCACCGGAACTTCACTCCATATCGACGTGTCGATGCCGGGCAGACTGTCTGGCAGTTCCAACCGCTCATGCTCCTCTACCCTGACGACTATCCAATCTTTCTTCCAGCCATCCCACTTCCAGGAAGGGAACGACCGGAGGTACTTGAATGGGCACTTCTTGAGCTTCACGAAGTAGTAGAAGCCAAGGTACTCATTGCTCCGGCCCGTGGTGTGAACGGTGAAGAAGGTTTGGAAGAGCTCGACGCAGGGGGGGATGCCCACCCACATCTCGCAGAAGTGGACAAAGATGGACACGAGGAGAATGGAGTGAGGGCCAAGGTGGTATAGTTGCAGACCATAGAAGTCTAGCAACATCAAGAAGAAAGAAGAAAATGGTGGGATCAGCCCCACCATGGCGTACGAAGAAAAGTACACCATCTCGCCAGCGCACTCCTTCTCAAAGGGGAGCTCTCCGTCGGCACGGACCAAGCAGCTGAAGAAGTCCGAGGACCACCCCATGAGGGCCTGGACCTTCTTCAAATCGTTGTCGGTCTTCAGGCGACTCTCGCGCAGACCCAACTCCATCGCGGCACAACTAGGCAAGAGAAGAGGAGCAAAGTACGAGTCGGGAGTTCTGAGCGCAAGATCAGATGGGAGGCGTAAAGAACTCCCGACGGTGCGCGCTTTTCTTCTTAAGTAAGCCCTCGCAATGCTTGGATGGAAACTGCAGGGGAGTCGAAGATACTACTCAAGAATTCCACCCATCTGATGACAAGAGGGCCCGGGACCACCCCGACGATCAAGTCGAGGCTCTTACCGAGGCGAACGGTTGTCATCACGAGGCGGGAAACCCAAAGGCGGCGGCCTGACAGGGCGCGCAGAACCGATACGGTTTTCGTATCGGGAACCGGCGACCTTCAATTGCGTGAGATCCGCACGTCAAAGATCTTATCGGCCGCCTGAGGTGCGCCACGCGTCGGGATCTAACTGTAAAATCCTGCCAACGGCACCTCCGAAGACCCTTGAAGACCCAGTTCAAGAGTCGCAAGGATGGACCCACCTCCGATGGAACGACTTCACCCCAGTGACCTTCCTCGGAGGTAGGTCCAGGGGGCCACTGTCGGTACCCTAAAAAACGTACACCCCCTGAGATTACAAAGATCTCGAGGGAAGGACTACTACTTGAATTGAAGACCCTCGAAGGCCCACTTGTCAGACATGACCGGACCTGCTTCTCCAACATGGTTAATCCCTAGGTCGCCACGTGTACTGACGAACCGTAGCTACCGTCCACAAGGGGGAAGCTCCGGACCAAGTACCGAAATGGCACCTCCGGACTTAACCCCTGACCGAGAGAAGCTCCGGACCTGACACATGTCAGGTAGCCCTGGAGCTTCCTGCTTCCCACAGCAAGCTCCGGAGCTGCCACGTGTCTAAACGTCGGAGCTGGCAGCCTCTAACCTCCGGAAGACCTTGTAACGGCTCCAGATCTTCAAAGGAGAGCCAAGGACTTCAAGACCCGTTTAAATGTCATTAATGCCATATTAATGACACTTAAACGGACGATCTTAACACCTGTAATGGCACTGTCGGAGCCCGTTACAGGATTATTAACAACAATCAATCGTGTATCAATACTAGTAACCGCCGGGGCCACATGTCGGGCCAGGCCAGCTTGTAACGGCCTGTCTTTGTAACTATAAAAGGACAGGCCGACGATACACAGGAGGCACACAGACAAAAAGATCATACGTGATAAGCTAATACAACACCAACACACCCGTGGAGTAGGATATTACGCTCAGGCGGCCCGAACCACGTAAATCCTAGTGTCTCTTGTGTTAAACCGCGATTCACCTTCTTGAGTCTCCGCGCGCCCACATCGAACCACAAACTCCTTCAACACTTTAGCAGTGTCAGGAGATCTGCCGACTCCAACAGTCGACAAATGCAAAATGCAAGATGAGATGCATATATTTTATATTTGGGTTTATTGTGTTTCTACCCCTAGTTTCAACTCTAATTGTGATTTTACCCTTGAAAACAAGGGTTTGTGATTTTACCCCTATTTTTTCGAAATGAAGTCACCGTTTACCCTCCATTTCTAACACCGTTAAATCTGATTAGATTAAATGATTTAATAAAATTAAATAAACAATTGACAAATAAAAAAAGTCAAAACTATTCAACTTTGTGCTAGTTTCTGCAAAGAAGCTTTTTGGAAGATAAATCTCATAATTACTGAATTTTGGAAATTTTGAATTCAAATTCAAACATTTTTTTAGAAGTTTAAAAACAAACAAATTTAAGTGAAATTCAAATAAATTCAAAAAATTAAATGATATTCAGAATTTTCAAAATTTCAAATTCCAATTTAAATTTCCAAAAAAAATATATTCCAGTTTCCAATTTTTTTTAAATTAAAATTTTTGGAATTTAAAAATTTAAATTTTCAGAATTTCAAATATAAAATTTTTAAAATTTGAATGAATTCAAAAATAAAATTATCAAATTATAAATTTCACATCCAAACAAATTTTCAATGAAATATATCTTGTTGTGTAATACTACTAAATACATCTCAATATGTTAACATGATTAGGGTATTTATGTCTTTTTTCTCATATTTAACACCGTTATCTATCCTTAACAGAGTAGGGGTAGAATTTTGTTTCATTTAAAAAAAGGGGTAAAATCACAAACCCTAAATTTAAAGGGTACAATCACAATTAGACTTACAATAGGGGTATAAACACAATAGCCCCTTTATATTTTTGTTTTATAAATCAATTTTATTTCTATTATTAAATTTCAACTTCTTATTTCAATTTTAATTTGCCCAAGTTTGAAAAATCGGGGTGCTACAATTCTACCCTCTTAACATGAATCTCGTCCTCGATATTCGAATGGATCGAAGGAGAGATTTTTAAATAAAATTATGGACTCTTATTTTACTATGAATTAACCAAATCTTGAAAATTGGGGACATTACAATTCGCGATGAAGAACGTCGATGTCGAGAAGTTGACTAAGATCGCGCTTTCTTGATCCTCCTTCTCCTTCTCCTCCTTCTCCTTGCTGTTGGATCTTCTCTTGATGGCGGCACACAAACTAGGGTTGAGGATTCTTGTAACGAACCCTCATTTTTATGTATAATGCATCGCATACATCCTCATGCATGTTTAACATTAAGCAAACTAAAAAGAAACAAGATTAAAATAATTTTAGGCTTAATTAGGGACTTAAGTCTGTCAGGGTACAGACTTGTCCGACCCTAAACCCGGACTAGTCAGGTATCCCCTTTCTGTTCGGAAATTCAGTTTCTTCAAGACTACAGACTTGTCTGGCACACTGCACAGACTGGTCCAATTTAGCTTCTGATGTTTTCTCGGACTTGTCCGACTTCAAACAGACTAGTTCGATCTGGTCCAGTTTTCAATCCGGAAGCCTCTACTTTGCTTACCCCGGACTTGTCCGACCACACATACTGGACTTATCTGAAAAGCCTTCTGTTGCCAAACGGAATTGTCTGGCCATCCAAACTAGACTTGTCCAAAAATGTCTCTGTTTTATAACGGACTTGTCCGGTCCCCCATGCAGACTAGTCCGGCCAACTGAATGCAACTCGGATTCTAATATTCTTCCATGATTGGCTATTGGGTAATTGCCTTAATTGGGCACATGAACTTCGTGCACAACCCTAAAGGAGCCCAAGTGGACCCTACCATGGCCCCTACTCGTTCCCCACCGAAATCCACTTGGAATTCACCCCAAAACCCTACCTCTTTACCCCTATATAAGCAACCCAATACCCCACACCTCTCCATCACCATTGAAAAACCCTTGCTGTCGCCTTTAGCCTTGCGCTGACGTCAAGAGGAACCCAGGAGCAAGGAGAAGGAGGAGAAGAGGGAGAAGGACCAATCAAGATTGATCTTCGTCAACTTTTTGACAATTGACGTTCTTCATCCCCAAACCTTCATCAACTCATCTTCACCAAGACCTAGATGTCAAGATTCAAGTGTTACACCCAATCTTCGACCCATGGATCTCTAGACACGTGGTACACCCTCTACATTCAAGTTTCCATGAGAACTTGACTTTAAACCCTGCTGATCAGAAAACACTAACTCTGTAGTTCTGTATAGGGCGAACTAGTTTGGCCCCTCTACTGGACTTGTCCGGCCTCTGAATCTGATTAATACTGCCAATTTGATTCAAATTAATTCCGAACTTGTTGAAAACCATTATAACTTGTTAGTTAACAGTAATAGAAACTCATTAACAAGTTTTGCCTCACAATTGCATTAATCATGCATATCATGGCATATTGAGTAATATATGAGCATTTGCTGATTGTAATTGTTGTTTTGCATGTTTGTCGCACGGAGTAGAAGGTCCCGTTGTAGAGAGTTCTTTCGAGGACCTACAAAACCAGTACTTCGAAGCCTTCAATCCAAACAATGCTCAAGAGCAAGGTGAGTGTCCTTGATCATTTAGATCTAGGTTTCCAAATGTTTTGTTTGCAAAACTGCATGCTTGTGTCAAATTGATGGGAAAACCCAATTGTAGAAGTTTACTAGTCTTGTATGGCCACTATCGAAGTTGTTTTTGCCACTGTAAGGATCGAATGCCCAAGAGGGGGGGGTGAATTGGGCTTCTTTTCAAAAATCTAAGCAATAAAACTTAATTCCTAAAAGCCCAATTCCCTACGCAAACGATCTATGCATTGAAGTAAATAGCAACTTCGCGGTATATAAAATGCATAAATGTAAGGGAGAGGAAGAGGATGCAAACTCCCGAGGAGACACAAGGATTTATGTCGTGGTTTGGCAAGATCGTCAAGATCTTCCTACATCCACGTTGTGGCACCCACCAAAGGGTATAGCCACACCCAAGTCACCGAGACTAGGGATCTTCACTATTCTTCTCCATTTGCCAACCTTGGCAAGGTGGAGCTCAAGCCTTGTACAACTTCGATCCTCTGGGCTTCCACAATCCTCTTGGCAAGCTCCGGAAGTCTCTCTCAGTTACAAACACCAAGGGACACTCCCTTAAGGCTCTCACTACCCTAGAGATTCCACTCACCAAGAATGGAGGCACACAAGCTCTCTCTCTAGCTAGTTCTAGCCTATCTCTTGGTGTGTAAGTGATCTAAATGATGTAGAAGTGATGGCTCTTTGTCTTGAATGCTTGTGGATGTGTAGATTATGTCTGGTGATCAAGACTTGTCGATTTGACAGGTTTAGGGGGTATTTATAGCCAGCCTCCACGAAATAGCCGTTGGAAAAAGTAGGCTGATAGAACTTTTCTGCGAACACTGGATGATCCGATGTCTCCCCTTTAGTTATCATCGGTCAAGTTCACTTTAGCTGACGTCATTGTGTCAGATATTATCGTTGTTAGACCGATGTTGCACTTGTCTTCTCATCGGATGATCCGGTGGCTCTTCCTCTAGAATTGGCTCAAACTTGATGCTTACTGGAGTGATTGACCGATGTGTATATTTCTCTTCATCGGATGATCCGGTGCTACACTTGGTCCAAGGATATTGCAAACTGTACTGATGGACTGATGTAGCTTAGCCCTTAACATCGGATGATCCGGTGAGTACTTTGTTCTGAGGTCTTCTTCTTCTGCTGAACCAACTCGACCGATGTGTTGTTCTCTGGAAACATCGGTTGATCCAATGAGTTGATTTTGTTTGCTTCGAGTTGTTTCTAAGTGATTCTTTTGAACTTTGCTCGATTGACCTCTTAGACATTTGTTGGAAATGTACTTCTGATGGTTGTCAAGCATTAAGTGTCATCAATTATGGTTGAATGACTTTGACATAAGAGCTTTTACTTCTTATCTTCACAACATTGATTGATCTCATAAATTGATTGTTTAGTAGTCTCCAATGACATATAGATTTCATTTGATTGAGTGATATGGGAGACCTTGCATCCACAAATTCATTAGTAAAATCCAATGGTTGTCATTAATCACCAAAAGCATACCTCATGGGGGCCTAGATGCTTTCAATCTCCCCCTTTTTGGTGATTGATGACAACACAACAATTAAAGCACAATAGTAATGAATTTGATAGTACGAAACTTAAGAGGATATGCAACGAATACAAGATTATCACACTTGATAGTAATGAATTCGAAAGCTCAAACAAGGAATAACTCAAGTGAATAAGTGATCATAAGATATAGATAGACACCAAATAAGCTCAATCGATTAATAACTTAAGAGTACTCAATAAACACCAAATGATTAGCAAAAACATCAAATTACAAAAGATAAGCACCAAATTACAAAAGATAGAGAAACAGACTCCCCCCTGAGACTAGGCAACCCTCTAAGCAACCCTCCCCCTGACTCTCTATCTCTTCCACCCCTTTGGCATCAAGACACCAAAAAGGAATCCGAGTACCTACGAGCCTTGAGAGTGCCTTATGCAACCTATACACATGATTAGGATTCCTCGGATCTTCAAACTCGGGAGGTTGTTCCGATGATGTTTTTGTCCTTGGGTCGCTCCTCCAACACCCAAACTTCATTGCGGATGAAGTTGTTGAGTTCTTCTTGCATGGCCATCACCCAATTTGGGTCTTGGAGTGCTTCCTCAATTTGAGTGGGTTCTACACATGAAACAAACGAGTAGTGTTCACAAAATGAAGCGAAATGGCAAGAATGTGTACTTACACCCCTTGACGGACTTCCAATGATTTAGTCCATGTAAGACCTATGTGTGCTGAATACATTGGCTTGTAGTGAATACACTTGGCTTTGATGATAAAAGTTTTGAATATCACCAAAACACCTTTTTATCAAGGTCCGACTCTAGCTCTGAGCTACAGCAAGGTCCGACGGTAGGTCCAACTTGGTTTGGGTAGCTCCGGTTACGTTTGATGCTAGGTCCGACAAGCTTTGGTCAGCTCCGGTGAAGTTTTGTCTTTGATAGCTCCGGCACGTCTTTGTTAGCTCTGGCATATATTTGATAGCTCCAGCATGCTTTTGCTAAGCTCCGACGTACTTTGTCTAGCTCTGGTTTTGGGTTGACTAGTTCTGACTAGTTTTTGGTAAGCTCCGGCGCTAGGTTCTACTAGCTTTTGTTAGCTCCGGCTCAAGCTCCGGGTTGCTCTGGCAAGGTCCGGAACTTGACCGAAGTGCTTCTGCTTTTCATTTGCAATGTTTTGTACTTGCTTTACATTGTTGGAAAGATTGCTTAGTATTCATTTGCTAAGTTTTTGGTGCGTTTTGGTTGTGGCACTTTGAAGGAGAGTAAATGATCACTACACTTTGAAGGATGTGGCACTTGTCAAAAATTTGAAATACAACTTGCTTTCTATTGCACAATTGCTAGATGAAAATCTAGAAATTATTTTCAATAAAAACTGCTGCAAAGTTGTAGGTTCAAATAGTGTGCTTATTTTTAACATGTCTCGGTTTGGAAGAGTTTTTAAAGCTGATTTTGATATGTCCTCCTCTAAGAATAGGTGTCTTGTTGCTAATGATTCAAAGGACCTATATTTTTGGCATCGTAGACTTGGTCACGTAGGCTTTGATCACCTAACGCGCGTTAGTGCTCTTGATCGCATACGTGGGCTGCCTAAGCTTAAAGGGGATAAAGAAATTGTGTGCTCTTCTTGTAGACATGCTAAGATGGTTGCAGGTTCACATACTCCTCTCACAATGATCATGACAACTGAACCATGTCAACTTTTGCATCTTGACACCATAGGACTTTCACGTGTTCAATCCTTCGGAGGTAAATGGTATGTTCTTGTTATTGTTGATGATTATTCTAGATACTCTTGGATTTACTTTATGGCGTCTAAGAATGAAGTTTTTAGTTACTTTAGAACTTTATTTCTTAGATTATCAATTGATCACCCAGGATCATTAAAAGCAATTAGAAGTGATAACGGAACTAAATTTAAAAATCAATCTTTTGATCACTTTTGTGCTGAAAATGGAATAGATCATCAACTTTCTTCACCATATGTACCTCAACAAAACGGTGTTGTAGAAAGAAAGAACAAAACCTTAGTTGAGATGGCTAGGACTATGCTTGATGAATATCAAACTCCTAGGAAATTTTGGGCTGATGCGTTAGCAACCGCTTGTTATGTCTCAAATCGTGTTTTCTTGCGTGCTAAGCTAGGTAAAACACCATATGAGCTCCGGTTTGGACATAGGCCTAGTGTTACACACTTTCGGGTCTTTGGTTGCAAATGCTTTGTTAAGAAACATGGTAATCTTGATAAATTTGAACCTAGATCCTTTGATGGCATGTTTCTTGGTTATCCATCTCATACTAGAGACTACCGTGTGCTTTTACTTGACACTAACAAAATTGTGGAGACTTGTGAAGTGTCTTTTGATGAAGCTAGCTCAAGTACTAGCTCCGGTGTTGCAGGACCAGATCCGTATCCTCAGGGGAGGGTATTTTCGAAGATGAAGAAGAGCCGATGATACTGCCTGGTAGTTCCGAAGTTGACACGTGTCCAGCTCGGGACATTGAACAAGCTCCGGCTATCACCTATGCTGGTCCTGATCATCCTCAATCCACAAGTTCATCGATTTGTGATGAACATGAAGAATAAGAAGCTTGTGAGACATATGTTCCCCTACGTTTTTACAAAGATCATCCCCCACAACAGATGATTGGAAGCTTGCACGAACGAGTCACACGGTCCAGGTTTTGCGATCCAAACTCTCATGCTCATTCTGCTTTTGTTGCTTCTTTTGAACCCAAAGATATATCACACGCACTCACTAATGAATCTTGGATTATTGCCATGCAAGAAGAGTTAGAAAATTTTGAAAGAAATATTGTTTGGAAACTTGTACCTCCACCTCAAGGTCACACTTTAATTGGAACTAAATGGGTATATAAAAATAAACAAAGTGAGGATGGGGTTGTGGTTAGGAATAAGGCTAGGTTGGTTGCTTAAGGTTTTACTCAAGTTGAAGGTCTACATTTTGATGAAACTTTTGCTCCTGTCGCTAGAATAGAAGCCATAAGAATTTTGTTAGCTTTTGCAGCATCTAAAGGTTTTAATCTATATCAAATGGATGTTAAAAGTGCTTTTCTTAATGGCTACATAAATGAGGAGGTTTATGTCAAACAACCACCGGGTTTTGAAAATCCAGATTTTCCTAATCATGTTTACAAACTGTCCAAAGCCTTATACGGTCTCAAACAAGCCCCTAGAGCATGGTATGATAGGTTAAAAACATTCTTACTTGAAAAGGGGTTTACCATGGGCAAGGTTGATAAAACTCTTTTTGTGCTTAAGCATGGCAATGACTCATTATTCGTTCAAGTGTATGTGGATGATATTATCTTTGGTTGTGCTTCTCATGATCTTGTGTCCAAGTTTTCAGCAATGATGAGTTCCGAATTTGAAATGAGTACGATGGGTGAACTCACTTACTTTTTGGGGCTGCAAATCAAGCAAACCAAGGAGGGTACCTTTGTGCATCAAACGAAGTATACCAAAGACCTCCTAAGGTGCTTCAACATGGACAAAAGCAAGCCTCTTCGGACACCAATGCGAACAGCAACAACACTTGAACTTGATGAAGATGGTGAACCCGTGGATCAAAAATAATATAGAAGCATGATCGGATCACTTTTGTACCATACGGCATCAAGACCGGACATACAATTCAGGGTATGTCTTTGTGCACGGTTTCAAGCCTCCCCACGTGTTTCACATCGTCAAGCGGTCAAAAGGATTCTCAGGTACTTACATGGAACCCAAGAATTTGGCATTTTTCTTCCTTCTTCCTCAACCGTTACTTTGAAAGCTTTTTCGGATGCTGATTTTGGGGGTTGTAGGATTGATAGGAAAAGTACTTCCGGTACTTGTCATTTTCTTGGTAATTCTCTTGTTGCTTGGTCCTCTAGAAAACAAAATTCAGTTGCACAATCCACAGCCGAATCTGAATACGTAGCTGCTGCTAGTGCTTGCTCACAAATTCTTTGGATTGTTCAAACACTTAAGGACTATGGGGTTGATCTAGATAGTGTTCCACTGTTTTGTAATAACACTAGTGCCATTTGCATTGCTAAAAACCCCGTGCAACATTCTAGAACTAAGCACATTGACATTAGGTATCACTTTCTCAGAGATAATGTTGAAAAAGGAAACATTGTGCTTCACCATGTAGATACCGAATAACAATTGGCTGACATTTTTCCAAAACCTTTGGATTTCACTCGTTTTTGTTACATTCGTAGTGAAATAAGGGTTATGCATCCTCATGGCTTAAATTGAGGGGGAGTTTTGAAACTTGGGAAGTTTTTGTTGAATCTGAAATTAAAATAATATGAGCATAGTATTTCATACATATATGACTCTGTGATTCATTTTACATGCTGAAAGTTCTTACTACATTACTCGTGTTATACATTTTGTAGTTTTTGCCATGTCTAGTAATTGGAATAATTACTCACACTAAAACTGGTCATGGTCGAACTTTTTTGCTGTTTTGAACTTGTTACATGTTCACAAGTGCTTTTAATCATTAAGAATTCATCAAGTAATCAACTCACATGTTGGGTTTTTATGAACAAATATAAATTGAGAAAAGATCAAGAGAATATGCATGCATCGCACTTCTTCTTTTGAGATGGCTTATCATTGCACTTAGATATGAACTTGGAAGAAGTTGTGTATGACTAAAACCATGTCCTTAAGCTTCTGATTGTCAAATGACATAGGCTTGACTTGGTTGGTTAGAATAAGGCAGATGTGCATATAATCTCTTGCAAATATCATATGATCTAAATTTATGCTTTGAAAAATAATAAAATGCAGCAACTAGTGTCATGCTTTCAGGTTTTGAAATAGTTAAGTTTGTGAGATCATGACTTGCTTAAATTGAAAATTACATTTGATCTCTAGCATGGCTTACACTACTTTATGTATTTCATTGATGTGATAATGTGAGGTACTTGATAGTATGACTTGGATGAGCTTTGGTTATATGTATATGTTATAATATGCTCATAACAACTAAAGGGGGAGAGATAAATTGTTTATATGCTCATGACATGCTGAATACATTGTCAAAGGGGGAGGGATAAGCATGAAGAGAAAGAGAATATGTGCATAAGAAGAGATAATAAAGGGGGAGAAAAAAGGGGGAGAAATAATATGGGATAATTTTTTGATTTTCTTCTCATTTTACTTTTGATTTACAAAGGGGGAGAAATTGTTTTCAAAACTTTTATGTGAATAATCCAATGTTCGGATTTTAAATGGTGTTGCCAATGCATTCATCAAGGGGGAGATTGTAAGACCTATGTGTGCTGAATACATTGGCTTGTAGTGAATACACTTGGCTTTGATGATAAAAGTTCTGAATATCACCAAAACACCTTTTTATCAAGGTCCGACTCTAGCTCTGAGCTACAGCAAGGTCCGACGGTAGGTCCGGCTTGGTTTGGGTAGCTCCGGTTACGTTTGATGCTAGGTCCGACAAGCTTTGGTCAGCTCCGGTGAAGTTTTGTATTTGATAGCTCCGGCACGTCTTTGTTAGCTCCGGCATATATTTGATAGCTCTGGCATGCTTTTGCTAAGCTCCGACGTACTTTGTCTAGCTCCAGTTTTGGGTTGACTAGTTTTGACTAGTTTTTGGTAAGCTCCGGCACTAGGTTCTACTAGCTTTTGTTAGCTCCGGCTCAAGCTCCGGGTTGCTCTGGCAAGGTCCGGAACTTGACCGAAGTGCTTCTGCTTTTCATTTGCAATGTTTCGTACTTGCTTTACATTGTTGGAAAGATTGCTTAGTATTCCTTTGCTAAGTTTTTGGTGCGTTTTGGTTGATATGGATGATTTCGTTTTGATATGCTTTGCAACATGCTTATGTGAGGTGCTCACGTAGGGTGTTGTGTTCGGAACTAACTTGAGTCAAGTCGAGGGCTTGGGCTCGTATGGATTGGTTGTTTATTCATGTGCAGGTGTTGCTTGAGTTCAAGACATGGCTGGTGACGGGATCCATTAAACTAGTCTCAGGGAGGAGATGAGGTTCCAACAACCAAGTTCAGGAGGAATTGTGGTTGAGCTGATCAGGAGGTTGTGCTGCATGTTTGGATCAAGAACAATGCATATGAAGGTATCATGGACGTCATTGGAAGATGTTTGCACATGTGCAAGGAGTGCATGGACGTGGCTACATGGTTCCGAGGCGTGATGAAGAGATGTGGACGTAAAGAATTGGTCGGAAAGGTCCAACCGACTAGGTTATGGACTCAGGCTGCGGCTGAGTCGGGTTTGACTCAAATATGGAAAGATTTGAGTTGGTTATGATAGGATTTCGTGTGGGTCACGAATTTGAGTTGTTTAGGAATGTGGAATACGTTACTAAGGTGTTTGGAAGTCTTAAGATTGCTTCTATCTGCGTATAGAAGAATCTTGAGCAGTTATGGAAAGTTACGATTCATGATCTGAGTAGGATTGGAGTCCTAGTTGATATTGGGTTGGCCTAAGGGCTGGTTATATAAGCAAGGGAGCCCAGAGCTCGTGGGCACGACTTTGGGGCTGTTTCTCTTGTGTTCTATTGAAGAAAATTTGTAGTTTGAAGGAACTTTTGTGCCTTGTTCGTCCGACTTGTTCCAGACAAGTTTTACTCGTCGAGTTTCTGGACAGCACTACCTTTCATTGGTGGTTTTATCATAACTCGAGTTTACCGATCCAATTGACGTGATTCTTTTTTGTTTGTCTTCTAAACTTGATTGTCTATCATCTGTCAAAATTTCACGGTCATTGGATTTGTGGTCTATGATCTACACGAGTTTCTTTGCAGCGTTCCAGAACTGTTTTTTCTCGGGTAGGGCAGATTGACCATTGTTTGATCTTTCGATCATAACTTGAGTTTTTCTCGACGGATTTGAGTGATTCTTTTTGTGTTGTCTTCGTGACTTGATTCTCTCTGATATCTATCACTTTTGTCACGGTGAAACACGTTTAGATTAGTCTCACACACGATTTCTTTAACAGATCGTTTTTCTGCCAAAAGGGTTTGGGGTCTAATTGTTTCGCTGCGTAAGATTTTTAAATCTACCATTCACCCCCCCTCTGGTAGCTTTTCACTTGCTCTTCGATCCTACAGTCCATCGGATGCGCCTTGGAGATGTTTCCATGCCTCATAAGTGGTTGTGAAGCACTTGGCGATGGTGATGCGTGTTGCTCCTATTGTGGTTGGACTTGATCATGGACTTCTTCTTCTTCTTGATGTTGTTGGGCTTGTGAGTCTTGAGTCGGCAATGGATCATCCTTCTCTTCTTCGTCAACTTGAGGTGCCATAGAGGTGTTGGAAGCTCCCCCTTGATCATGGCTCTCCTCAACTTTAGGCTTGACGTCTCCAATGGTCATGTTCTTCATGGCTTCTCGTAGAGGCTCATCATCTATTTCATCATGACCAAAACTCTCCTCTTGGGAGCCATTAGTTTCATCAAACTCAACATCACAACTTTCCTCAACTAAACCGGAGGTTTGGTTGAATACTCGGTATGCTTTTGAGTTTGATGCATAACCAAGAAATATACCAACATCACATCTTCTTTCAAACTTACCGAGCTATTTCTTGCAGTAGATGTAGCACTTGCACCCAAAGACTCGAAAGTAGGAGATGTTGGGCTTTCTCCCAATGAGTAGCTCGTACGGGGTCTTTTGAAGTAGTCGATGTAGATAGACCCTATTTGCGGCATGGCACGCCGTGTTGATTGCTTCGGCCCAAAACTTCTCCGACGTGCCGTAGTCATCAAGCATTGCTCGCGCAAGAATGATGAGTGTCTTGTTCTTCCTCTCAACGACACCATTTTTTTGAGGAGTGTATGTGGCCGAAAACTCATGTTTCACGCCTTCACGGTCACACCACTCCCCAATGTTGTAGTTCTTGAATTCGGTGCTGTTGTCACTCCGGACCTTGATGATGGGAAGTTGAAATTCCCTTTGAGCGCGGTTGGCGAAGGTCTTGAACACTTCCAGAGTTTCACTCTTGTCACCTAGAAATAAAGTCCAAGGATAGCGAGAGTAGTCATCAATTATAACAAGACAATAGAGGTTACCGCCAAGTCTTTGATATGTGGACGGTCCGAAGAGGTCCATGTGGAGTAGTTCAAGTGGCTTGGAGGTTGACACCATTGTCTTCATTGGGTGATGTGAAGCAACTTGCTTCCCGACTTGACAAGCGCTACAAAGCTTGTTCTTCTCAAATGTAACATCCTTCACGCTGGTCACCATCCCAAGCTTGAATGACTTCTTGAGCTTGCTCATCCCTATATGCGCTATGCGTCGATGCCGTAGCCAACCCAAGCTTGTCTTAGTGAAAAGACAAGTGGTCAAGCTAGCATTCTTGTTGGAGAAGTCTACTAGGTAGAGGTGTCCATGCTGAAATCCTTTGAAGACTATGTCTTGGCTTGTTTCACTACTCACAATAACATCATTTTTGCTAAATGTGCATGTTAGTCCAAGATCACATAGTTGTGCAATAGAAAGTAAATTAAAACTAAGTGACTTAACGTACGAAACATTAGAAATAGATAAGTCATTTGAAATAGCAATTTTACCTAACCCAATTACCTTTCCCTTAGAGTTATCACCAAAGGTTACTTGTTCATGATTGCTGGGGTTTTCTATGGTGGTGAACATACCATCATTGTCGGTCATATGTTGAGTGCACCCGCTATCGAGTACCCAATGCTTTCCTCCGACTTTGTAGTTCACCTACACACATGAATTCAATTTTTGACTTTAGGTACCCAAGCCAACTTAGGTCCTTGTATGTGTGATACAAGTGTTTTTGGGACCCAAAGTTGCTTGGGGAGCTTCCCCTTCATGCCCTTCATGTCTTTGCCAATGAACCTTGCCTTCACCTTGCCATCTACTTTACTCAAGAGATAATAATGATCATTGAAAGTAGATTTGTAGTTAGTAGGCAATTTTGGAGAAGGTCGGTTAGGAAGAGGACACTCCCTTGTGTGGTGACCGGTGACCTCACAATGTTGGCAATAAGAACCAACTTCCTTGATGAAGCTTGATCTATGCTCCGGTGAGGGCACCTTTCCTTTGTTAGGCACCGGGAATGATCCAAGTGCTCTCTTGTTGAAGGTCTTTGCTTGTTGGAAGAGGATTTCTTTGTGCTTGACTTCTCCTTTTGATAGTCTAGCCACACTAGTGCGGAGACTCTCAATTTCTTCCAACAAGTCCTTCTCCCTAGTGTTCTCTTTCAAAGGCAAAGACTTGTGCAAGACATTAGTGGCATGAGAATTAATGGATATCTTATCATTAAGAGTTTGTTTCTTCACAGTTTTTAACTCTTGATCAAGCACTTCATAAGCAAGGTTAAGTGTTTGATGCTCTTGGATTAACTCATTGTGCTTTCCCAAGAGTGCTTGGTGGGCTAAGTCAAGCTCATGATGATCTAGCTTGATTTGAGCCTTATCCTCCTCAACTTGCTTGACATGGGATTTGAGCGTGTCATGCTCTTTGAGTATGCTTTCATACTTGTCAAGCAAATCAAGGTTAGCACTCTCGAGCTTAGCACGAGTTCCTTCAAGAGCCTTAACCTTACTCTTTTCCCTCTTAATGATAGTGTGATATTCATTTATTAAAGAAGTTAAATCATCGGGGGAAAGCTCATCATTGCTAGAGTCGTCACATACCTTGGTGTTACCTTTCGCCATGAGGCACATGGGCGGTGGATGAAGAGGTGAGTCATCATTGTTGGCAATGGCGAGGCCGGCCAAACTTTCTTCTTCCACTCCACTCTATTCATCACTTGTTTCTTTGTCGGTGACCCATTCATTTGCCTCACACATGAACACCTTTTGTGGGCCATTTCTCTTCTTTGGGAAGAGTCTTGTCTTCTTGCCCTTGTCATGTTTCCTCTTCCCAAAGGATCTTGGTTTGGGTTTGGCCTCTTCTTCATCATATTCACTATCTTCAAGCTTGCGATGCTTACTCTTGTGGTTCTCTCTTCTTTTGTCCGGTTTTGGACAATCATTGGAGATGTGGCCTTGATCACCACAATTGTAGCAAGTCTTGTGATCATCTCTCCTTGGTAGAAACGCTTTCTTCTTGGGATCAAATGTGTATCCCTTCTTAGTAATGTTGGAGTTCAAGCGTGAGAACTTTCTCATCATCAATGCAAGCTCATCATCATCATCTTCACTTGATGCTTGCTCTTCTTCACATGAGCTAGGCTCAACCACCTTCTTCTTCTTGAGTCTTGTTTTCTTGGTGGAGGCCTTTAGAGCAATTGTTTTTGAAGATGATTGCTCAATCATCCCAAGTACACTCATCTCATGAGCGTGAATTTCTCCAATGAGCTCCGAAACTTCAATGTGGTCAAGAGACTCCTTTTGAAGCATGGAGTTGATGATGTTGTACTTTGGCTTGGGAAGGAGCATGAGGATCTTGCGGTTGATGAGTCCCTTGCCAAGAGAAGCAATGTCAAGAGCATTAATTTCTTCAATAAGTACATTCAAGCGAGAGAACATCTCATTGACATTTTCATGAGGTAGCATCTTAAATTCATCATAGTTTGCTTTAAGCATGTGATATTTAAGTTCCTTGACTCGAGAAGAACCCTCATGAATCTCTATTAAGCAAGCCCAAATTTCACAAGATTTTTCTTTGCTAGCAATCCTAGCAAACACATCTTGACTAATACATTCATAGATTGAATTCCTAGCTTTAGCATCCCATTTAATTTGATCACCAACATAGTTGTGTTCTCCAAACCCCGCGTGGGTCGCTTCCCATACTTCGAGAGCAATAGCCTCTAGATAAGCGCGCATGCGTGCTTTCCAATAGGCAAAGTTCTTGCCCCCGAAGATAGGAACCGAACCCCCCAACCTTGTCCATTTTAGCTCTGTAGAGGTGAAGCTAGAATGATCCTATGAGCAACCTTGCTCTGATACCAATTGTAAGGATCGAATGCCCAAGAGGGGGGGGGGGTGAATTGGGCTTCTTTTCAAAAATCTAAGCAATAAAACTTAATTCCTAAAAGCCCAATTCCCTACGCAAACGACCTATGCATTGAAGTAAATAGCAACTTCGCGGTATATAAAATGCATAAATGTAAGGGAGAGGAAGAGGATGCAAACTCCCAAGGAGACACGAGGATTTATCCTGTGGTTCGGAAAGATCGTCAAGATCTTCCTACATCAACTTTGTGGCACCCACCAAAGGGTATAGCCACACCCAAGTCACCGAGACTAGGGATCTTCACTCTTCTTCTCCGTTTGCCAACCTTGGCAGGGTGGAGCTCAATCCTTGTACAACTTTGATCCTCCGGGCTTCCACAATCCTCTTGGCAAGCTCCGGAAGTCTCTCTCAGTTACAAACACAAAGGGACACTCCCTTAAGGCTCTCACTACCCTAGAGATTCCACTCAACAAGAATGGAGGCACACAAGCTCTCTCTCTAGCTAGTTCTAGCCTATCTCTTGGTGTGTAAGTGATCTAAATGATGCATAAGTGATGGCTCTTTGTCTTGAATGCTTGTGGATGTGTAGATTATGTCTGGTGATCAAGACTTGTCGATTTGACAGGTTTAGGGGGTATTTATAGCCAGCCTCCACGAAATAGCCGTTGGAAAAAGTAGGCTGACAGAACTTTTCTGCGAACACCGGATGATCCGATGTCTCCCCTTTAGTTATCATCGTTCAAGTTCACTTTAGCTGATGTCATTGTGTCAGATATGACCATTGTTAGACCGATGTTGCACTTGTCTTCTCATCGGATGATCTGGTGGATCCTCCTCCAGAATTGGCTCAAACTTGATGCTTACTGGAGTGATTGACCGATGTGTATATTTCTGTACATCGGATGATCCGGTGCTACACTTGGTCCAAGGATATTGCAAACTGTACTGATGGACTGATGTAGCTTAGCCCTTAACATCGGATGATCCGGTGAGTACTTTGTTCTGAGGTCTTCTTCTTCTGCTGAACCAACTCGACCGATGTGTTGTTCTCTGGAAACATTGGTTGATCCGGTGAGTTGATTTTGTTTGCTTCGAGTTGTTTCTAAGTGATTCTTTTGAACTTTGCTCGATTGACCTCTTAGACATTTGTTGGAAATGTACTTCTGATGGTTGTCAAGCATTAAGTGTCATCAATTATGGTTGAATGACTTTGACATAAGAGCTTTTACTTCTTATCTTCACAACATTGATTGATCTCATAAATTGATTGTTTAGTAGTCTCCAATGACATATAGATTTCATTTGATTGAGTGATATGGGAGACCTTGCATCCACAAATTCATTAGTAAAATCCAATGGTTGTCATTAATCACCGAAACCATACCTCATGGGGGCCTAGATGCTTTCAGCGACACTTCCCCCAGTACTACTAAATTGTAGCCTGTGGAGGTTCTTGTATCGGTTTGGGCACACAGAGATCTTAGACAAGATGATGACATGGATGATTTACATGGTTCGGGCCGCCTAAGCGTAATACCCTACTCCACGCGGTGTGTGTTGTTGTATTGAGGATATTAGTAGTGCTGGTGTGCATATGAGCCTAGATGTCCATGTACCGTGCGGCGCAGTCCTTTTATAGTCTAAGGACTGGCCGTTACAACACTGCCTGACCCGACATGTGGCCATGGCATATTTAATAGCCTAATACATGGTCTATGAGTATTAAGTGTGATTAACAGTGTGATAACGTGTCTTAATGGCAGCGTTACCCCTATTAATAGCCCACTAATCGTGTGTCATAAATATAGTAATAATGACACGTAACCAGGTCTTGTAACTGTCGCTTGAATGTCCGTGCTGTTGAAGATCCGCCAATATCCCCATTGGTGTAAGGTCCGGAGGATCCACACGTGGTAGCTCTGGAGCTTCCCCTCGGGGAGAGATAGGTCCGGAGCTGCTATAGACGTGGTGGCACCAGAGCCCCCCTCTACTGGGGGTTAGATCCGGGGTCATTATACACATATCAACCACGGAGATTCCCTATGTTGAGAGTTTAGCTCTGGTCTTACATTACACATGGCAATCCCGGAGCTACCCACATGAGGGAGGCGGGTCCAGTGCCGTGTGACATGTGGAGCCTGAGGAAGCCTTCAACTCTGACAGGTGGAACTCTCTTGCACTTCTTGCGGTATCATGGGGTATCCGGTACGCAGGGTACGGACAGTGGCCCCCGAGCACACCCCTGAGAGAAACCCTTTGGGTAAATTATTCTACCAGATGTGGGGCCATCCTCAATTCTCGCACTATAGCTTCAATGGTATTTGATGTAGCGTTGGGGCGATGTTTCGAAGTTAAACCATTGTCGCATGGCTTGTTTTAAATGTGGAAAATGAGATCTTTGAGTGCAGATCTCACGCAATTGAAGGTTGCTGGTTCCCAATACGAAAACCGTATCGGTTTCAAGCGCCTTGTTAGACTGCCGCCTTTGGGTTTCCTGCTGCCTATCATGACAATGGTTTGCCTTGGGTAATAACCTCGACCTCTTCGTCGGGGTGGTCCCGGGCCCATTTGTCATTTGACGGGGTAGGTTCTTTGTAATGTGGACTTTCTCTCATTATGGTTTCCATCCAAGCGTCGTGGAGTCTTACTTAAGAAGGAAAGTACGAACAGTTTGAGAACTCTTTATGCTTTCAATCAATCTCACACTGAAAGCCTCCAAATCTTTGCCTAGCTTTCTCCTCTTTCGCTCCGCTTTGCCGCGATGGAGTTAGGTCTTCCCAAGAGCCGCATCCAGAGCAAGGACAATCTGATGATGGTCTGGACCCTCATGGGATGGTCCAGCGACTCCTTCAACCACTTGGTCCATGCCGGCAAGCTGCCCTTCAAGAAGGAGCACCGCGGGGAGATGGTGTACTTCTCGGCGTACGCCATGGTGGGACTGATCTCACCTTTCTCGAGCTTCATCTTTATGCTACTGGACTTCTACGGCCTCCAACTGCATCACCTCAGCCCACACTCCCTTCTACTCGTGGCAACTTTCGTCCACTTCTATAAGATGTGGGTGGGCGTGCCTCCCTGCGTCGACTTGTTCTGGACCTTCTTCACAGCCCATTCCACTGGCAAGGGGATAGAGTTGTTTGGCTTCTACTACTTTGTGAGGTGCAAGAACTGTCCCTTCAAGTACTTGAAATCATTCCCCTCTGGCAAATGGGACAACTGCAAGAAAGATTGGGTCGTCATTGCAGTGGAGGAGCGCGACAGGTTGGAGCTGCCCCAAGGACTCCCCAACGTCGACACCGATGCCTGGAATGTAGTTCTGAAGCTGTCGGATGCATTTAACCCTATCCGGACCAGGATCCAAGAGTGTGTGGAGGGTGGAGTGACCCCCCAGATGGCCTTCGGAAATTTCTTGGTGAACAGGTGGGCTCCGCTGAGGAGGAGGGAGAAGTTGGCCTGGGCTTTCAATAGTGTGATGGATGATGACTGGATTGAAACTGGTTTGAAATCCAACTTGGATGATGAAGCTTTGAAGATCCATCTGAAGAAATTTCAGCATGGGTCTATTGACGATGATGCCTTAGCTCCGCCGGCTGCTTTCTTGCCTTTAAACATGATTCCAGAGATCAGTAGGGAGCTTCGGAGGAAGATGTCGGTGCTAGACAACCTCGGTGAGATGGAAAAGCGCCAGACCTCCAGGGTTGTAATCCCCAGAGCTTCCAAAGAGGTGACCGCCCCTGCTCCGAGCTAGAGGGTTGAAGACATCAGCAAGGGCAAGGGCAAGGAGCTAGCCGAATCTTCCAGTCGGAAGAGAAAACTGAAGCACGTTAATGGGAGGTCAGTCAGGTCTGCTCCAGTAACAACTGCCCCTTCTCCCCGGTGAAGGAGGTCTTCGGTGGTGACACCTCCTCTGGTACAGTCGTCTTCAAGAGATGCCAATTCTTTACAGTCGACTCCGGTTCTGGTGCCAACTACGGACTCTGGGTCCGGTAGTCCTTCCTAGCCAAGGAAGTCCTCGGCTGGGGCAACACCAATGATGACGGCAGGCTCCGAGCGACATTCCAGAGCTCCCTCCGTGCCCACCACGGCAAGTTCCGGCTCTAAGCCTCCAGCGAAGAAGTTCCGTGCCGATTGGAGCGGTAGCTTCCTAAGGTAAGCTTTGCTTTTTCACCTTGATTTGCCACTTGTTGACGACTGTTATATACCAATTTCATCCATCAATTTAACTCAATTATGTGAAGGATTGATCATTTCTTGCACACATCACCTCTCTATCTAACCCAATTCCACTTGGACTTGGAGAAATATGTGTATGCAGCATTTTATGCGGGAAATGAGGAAATGTAGAGGGACCAATCCTATAAAATATCATCCCAGCCAATCAGGCGACGACACGTGGCATCCCATGGGTCAAATGGCCCACAAACAGAAGTATCCGAGGAGATCCAACGGTGTATCACCCATATACATCAATGGGACCCACCTAGCAGCCACGTGGAGAAAGCACATGAGAAACAGTGCAATGACCAGGTCGGCCGAACCAGGGGGTCGGCCGACCTGGTCTTTGCACCAAACTCGGTCAGCCTCCACGTTGGCTCCTCCCGGCTCCCTGGAGTCAATGGTGACTGATTCGCGCGCTTTTGGTGGCGGGAACCGACCTCAACACTAGTATAAATAGGACCCCCTACCCCTCACTTCAACACACACCACTTGGGCATCATTCTATTCTATACACTATCTTCCATAGTCCTTAGAGGAGTTAGGATGTAGAGAGGAGAACCTCTAGTCCCAAGTCCAAATTGGGAAAGGAGTAGAAGGAGTCTCTCTTCCCAATTCCACATTGGGAAAGGTATGGCTTATGTATTCCTTCTTGTATTTGTGACTTTGTGTTAAATAAAGATATTATCTTTGGTCTTCTTTTATACGTATACTTGGACAAAGTGTTTCTTGTTTATTTGTGGATTCCATGTATGTGGAAGGTATAGTCTTTATGATTTCACTCTCATGATCACATCTTATGGTCATAAACACTATAGACCCCCACTATAATCTATGTAGTTATGATATGATTATGTTAATATGAATGACTTATGCTATGCTTCAACATTGGTTCAACGATGTTTAGGTTAGTCATTGCCTTAGGATGGCTTGTGACATGGCTCCTAAGGTATTTGCTTAGTATGCTAGCATGGTGCTAGGGTATTTAAGTAGCATTGGATGTCTTGTAGACCCACGGATTGAAGAGGTAGGCAGTAGGTGGTGACAGCCCTATCTTTCTTATGTAATCCTCCACGTTCGGCTATGCAACAGGCTCTTGGCGGGAGTCACCCTAGTATTGCTGGGGGTAAGACCGTGCTCGATGTGTTGTATATAGCATTGCATAGGAATTCATCATTGACATGACCATTAGTATCTACCTTAGGTATGTATATGTATTAGGAGCATTGTAGGAGCAACTCTCTAACTCTCAATCCAATCTCCCTCTAGGACCCATTTTACCCATTAGAATAGATTGCCTAGGTGTGTGTCACACTAGCCCTATTATCAACTTACCCCTGTCCGAATAATGGATTAGTATCCCATAGTTTGACCATAAGAGTAGTATATACTTTACTCCATTGCCTCCCTTTGAGATAAATATGATACCCTTGGGAATACTCATGGGTAAAATGCTACAACGGTATCTTATGTGCGCTTGTGGATCTCATCTCTTTACCGAAGATGATCTGTGGTGTTAAGAAATACCAACAAGCATTTCTGGCGCCGTTGCCGGGGATGATTTGTTAGTATATCTTAGGAGCCATCAACGAGCATTTCTGGCGCCGTTGCCGGGGAAGGCAAAGGAAGTAAAGGATAGCTATCACTTGTGATTAAGCTATAGGTACTAATAGTTATTAGGCAGGATTACCCTTGTTTGTTTTCTCCTTTGTGTAAAAAAGGGTAGTGTTGGACAACCCATTGTATGGGATGGCCAACGAGGACGCAAGTGCTAAACTGCAAGACGATTTAAGGCGCACCTCAACAAATGTCCGCTAGGCAACACCATTGCCTATTGCGGAAGAATTTCAGCTTTCAGTAGGACCAAAGTCATCCATACCCAAGCTTGGGGGAGGCTCCAAGAGTTCTTGTTGGTTTTCCTCCACCATGGGGTGGATAGCTGGCTCTTCATCCAACACTCATGTCATGGGTTGGCTCCACCAATCCATGACCACATTCATGCTGGAGATGGAGTCCTATTCTCATTCATAATGGATGAGAAGAAGGTCTCCACTCAAGGGGTGGATTAAAGAATGCTCGAGTTCCCATAGCTTGTCATGCACACCACTTCACAAGGTGGATATGCTACTCATGGAACTACACCTCCCATTGAAGTGTCATGAATATACCACGTCAATGGAGATTTGTTTGGATAATCCAAGTTGTGGATATTCACATGATTTGTGAAAATCCATGTCAACATGGGACGCCTGGGAATTATTTCCCTAAGACCCATGAGGACCCTTTTCAAACAACAACTCCAATGGCTACCTTTCACAAGGAGGTCAAGGGTGGAATTAACATCACCCTTGTATTCAAGGAGGCTATGGCTTTCCATGGGATTTAAGTTCAACTAGCCTACCTTGAAGTATCTTGGCCAAGCAGAAATCAAGAAAACATTCACATGAAATTTTGGCCAAGGACAAGAACTTAAGGAGCATTCAAAGTCCAAGATATCCCACATCACTTGTTGGGATTCCCACACTTCGACCAAACCCATTCAACGTAGGGCAAGTGACATTCTGGATGAAGCGTTTCTTGTTTGATTGTGGAGTCCACATGTCATCATGCCCAAGGAAGCCTTTGATCCATGATCAAGGTATGGGTCGATCCAATGGAATATCAATATGGTCAGAGTGGCACCCCTAAGAAGGACAAAACCTCACCATGCTCACGAAGGAATACATTCAATAGGGAGAACCTATCCTACAACAACGTGTCTATATCAATACAACAGGGAGAGGCTAGGGTCACCATGTGGCCCACATGTCCAAATGACAGCCAAATGAGTTTGGCATGTCAAAACAGAAGAAATCGTCCACATCTTCAACTTCGGGATTGGACAACAAATCACTGCGCTGAAAAAAACGGAAGTAAGTCCTACTCATCTGACTTCAAAAATTTGGTGAGTCCTTGCCAATAGGTTAATTGGTAGTTATCTCATATTTGTTTTCCAAATTGCATCAACCCTTTCATTTGCATGTTTGAAATTCCACACTTTCATGTTGGAAAGTAAAATTTCCAACCATCATAAAACTAAAAATTTGAATTAGGGGAGAAATTTAATTGGATATGAACTACGTGCATGAACACTTGAATTTGTCTTCCCAGTTAAAACCAAAAAGATTTGCTTTGACCCTCATTGCATTTACAAGTTATTTCAAGCTGGGTAAGACAATTTCAAAATTGGGTTCAATTTTCTTTTAGCTAACATAACCCGTTTTCGAGTTGTTTTGTGTGTTATTGATTAAAGTGCAGCTAGGTCAAAATTGTGAAGAGGTGGTATGAACAAGAAAGTGGAAGGTTTCATCAAGCTCAAGTCACCATTGGGAGGATTTGACAACACTTCTCTCCTTCAAACTCATTTTGAGTTTGAGGAAGAGAAATGTTCAAGATGATGACCCAATGGAGGAGACAGAACCAAATCCATTGCCAAATCCAATCTTAACTTGGCATTTGACATCAACCATCAAGCCTATGCCAAAAATCAAGGTTGTGAGTTTCTCACACAAAGACCTTCATCACCAACTGCTCTTCAAATGAGGTATGAGTTTAGAATTTTTCATTGTTTGGTTTGCCATAGAATTGAATTTATTTGATAGCATTTGTGAGGAAGGTTGACACTTCCTCATCATTCAATTCTCAAGCATCCTCACAAGAGTAAGCTGGGTATTGACTTTTAGATCTCCAAAAGGAAACCCCACCTTACTTGGAAAAATCTCAAACAAGTACCTAGAATCCTTTAAGGATTGTTTTGTAAACTTAGTCATTTCGTCGAGGTTTAGAAAACAAAACTTTTGGGCATGACTTAATTGGTGAATTGGCATATAGGAACTTGGGCATAGTGACAACCATAATTTTTAATTGAGCTTCATGCATAGATGGTGTCACTAGATTTCAAACTCCTAAGAATAAGTGAGATCCTTGCTATGAAATTGAATTTCATTTTTAGGAGGAGTCACTAAATTTCAAATTCCTAGTGAGGTTCAGGAGGATAAAATTGAGAATCGTGTTTTCATGGTATAAATGATAAAAATTTGCTCTTGAAAGCTAAGATGGTTAGAAACTTTAAAAGGTGTAGGGATCCATATAGTTTATTTCTATCACATGCATTTCTATGAGTAGGAGCTTTAGAAAATATGCAACATGAATTATCCATAAAGTTCCACTCTTATCAATGAATAACACATTGATCATAGATACACTTGACACTGGATCCAATGCATATTCGATTTTGTTCTTCCCCGTATGTACAAATGAAAGTTTGCTTACCTAACTCGAACGTTCATTTGTACAAGTCTCGGTAGCTAACCATCCCTCTCCATTCAAGAGAGGAAGTTTTCAGGAGTAATATTACCATGCAGGCATTCATGAAGCTGATTGTTGGGATCCCTGGAGGATCCCATTTCAACATCTCCGGCCAAGTAGTAAATGAGGATGGTTGCTACCTATCGGAAATTATGCTCGAAGGTCAATCATAACTATACGAGGCTAGAGATTTGAAATGAGAACCCTCCATGAGCAACCAATGAGCTGCCACGAATGGGTGAGAGCATTATGCTCTCAACTATTTTAAGCACTCATTCAAGCTCAAAGGATTTTCCACCATCATTGGGTACAAGTTATTCCTATGTGGCTAAGTGTTATGATATACCATGACCAAGGAATGACAAGATCACACCCAATTTATATTGGGTGCAAGATGTTCCTATGTGGCTAGAAGGTATGTCATGCCTTAGCCAAGGAACAACAGATCACACTCGACCCATGTTGAGTGCATGTCATTCCTTTGTGGTTCTAGGTATGTTGTACCTTACCCAAGGAACAACTGATCATACCCAATGCATGTTGGGCACATGTCACTCCCTTATGGCAAAAAGATATGATACACCTTAGCCAAAGAATGACGAACATACTCAATGTATGTTGAGTGCACTTCATTCCTTTGGATCTAAAAGTTATCATTATCCTTGCCAAGGAATGACAAATCACGCCCAACACATGAACACCATGATGTGTGGATGATCAACATCGAAAACACTCTATTCAAGCACACTCATGGGAAGCAACACAACAATCAACACTCAACCCTCCATTGTCAAAGCCATGCTGCAACAAGAATAGGACAACTCATGGCCTACCTCTATTGTTAGGGTTTCAACCCCTATCACGGACCATGATCAAGAATAAGCTTTGGGGAGGACCCCCACTTGAGGTAACTTGTATCACACCCACTGCATTTTTATTTTAATATCATCCATTGCATATATATTTTCTATCCATCCATCATCCACCTTGCATTTAATATATATATATATATGTATATATATATATATATAATACATATAAAAATAGGTTAGATTTGCTTTCATCAAATAAAGAAGTGCGGTAAGAATGATTTAGAATTCACATAGATGAAATGATGAATAGTTGCTCTGTTTTATTTTCCTAAGTCTCTAGTTTACAACTTGCTACTCTCCGAATATTTCTTTCATTGGTTTGAAATACTATTACCTTAATTTGGAAGTTGTGGGTAGCAAAAGCTTAATCTTATTCTAGGTTGTTGCAAGATTAGAATTAGTAATAGGGCTGCTAGTCCTAGTTTGAAAGTAAAACTTAGATTTCCGGAGAAATTCTAAAGAGATTTAAGTTTCCCTCAATTGATTGGAAATACCTACCAAAGCCATATGATGCTCATATATAGACAAAACCTTATGCATATGCTATTTTCTTTCACATTGAGCCTAGTCAAACTAGTATAGACCTATGTGAGAAATCATTCAACTCTTTTTGAATTCATGACTTCACTTGCACATGCTATACTTCTACACTAGAAGTAAGCAAAATGTCCATCATATCCACCATACCACAACAAAAAGAGAAACTCCATGTTATTCATGTTCAATACTCTCTTCAAAATTCATTGCAAAGAAAGGGAGTAGAAGGCATGGCTAAAAAAAGGAGCATGCTTACATCATAAGCATGAGAAAAAAAAAGAGAAAATTAGCCATGTTTCAACCCTGCAAAATAAATAGAGAATATACCAAAAATGAGTTATCTCAAGTATCCACATCCACTTCCACTCCATCACACATGCACTAGTCTTGAATAAAAAGGTTTTGATTTGAATTCTCCTAAGGCTTACTCTTTTGACTTAGCAATATATGTGATGCAAATAAGCCTACTTACTTTCCTTACCAGGCTCCACATACAAGCCATATTCAATGAGTAGGAATAGTAGAGGCACAATGCTTTGGTGAGAAAATATTTCCACTATCCACAAAGGAGTGATTGAGAGAATCAAATTGAGGTACTTAATATCAAAATTGAATTCTTCGGGATTTAAGTGGAACTTGAGTTCTAGGCTATGTTTGCTCCATTTGCTATTCTACCTTTCAACTACTCATGAATATGAAAAAGCATAAGCCCCATGATAACTTAAGAAAGGTAGGGTATCATAGCCAATTTCTACAATACTAGGTAGAGTATCTTGTTGTGCATTAGATACTTTTGAAAATAAGATATTGTAGCAACTCCTGATCATCAACCTAAAGTCTTGACTTTGCTCTGGAGGAGCAAAGGATAAGCTTGGGAGAGTTTGTTGACGGATGTTATATAACAATTTCATCTGTCAATTTAACTCAATTATGTGAAGGATTGATCATTTCTTGCACACATCACCTCTCTATCTAACCCAATTCTACTTGGACTTGGAGAAATATGTGTATGCAGCATTTTATGCAGGAAATGAGGAAATGTAGAGGGACCAATCCTATAAAATATCATCCCAACCAATCAGGCGACGACACATGGCATCCCATGGATCAAATGGCCCACAAACAGAAGTATCTGAGGAGATACAACAGTGTATCACCCATATACATCAATGGGACCCACCTGGCAGCCACCTCGAGAAAGCACACGAGAAAAGGTGCAATGACAAGGTCGGCCGACCTGGTCTTTGCACCAAACTCAGTCAGCCTCCACGTGTTGACTCCTCCCGGCTCCCTGGACTCAATGGTGACTGATTCGCGCGCTTTTGGTGGCAGGAACCGACCTCAACACTAGTATAAATAGGACCCCCTACCCCTCACTTCAACACACACCACTTGGGCATCATTCTATTATATACACTATCTTCCATAGTCCTTAGAGGAGTTAGGATGCAGAGAAGAGAGCCTCTAGTCCTAAGTCCAAATTGGGAAAGGAGTAGAAGGAGTCTCTCTTCCCAATTCCACATTGGGAAAGGTATGGCTTATGTATTCCTTCTTGTATTTGTGACTTTGTGCTCAATAAAGATATTATCTTTAGTCTTCTTTTATACGTATACTTGGACAAAGCGTTTCTTGTTTGATTGTGGAGTCTATGTATGTGGAAGGTACAGTCTTTATGATTTCACTCTCATGATCACATCTTATGGTCATAAACACTATACACCCCCACTATAGTCTATGTAGTTATGATATGATTATGTTAATATGAATGACTTATGCTATGCTTCAACATTGGTTCAACGAAGTTTAGGTTAGTCATTGCCTTAGGATGGCTTGTGCCATGGCTCCTAAGGTATTTTCTTAGTTTGCTAGCATGGTGCTAGGGTATTTAAGTAGCGTTGGATGTCTCGTAGACCCACAGATTGAAGATGTAGGCAGTAGGTGGTGACACCCCTATTTGTCCTTTGTAATACTCCACCTTCGTCTATGCCACAGGCTCTTGGCAGGAGTCACCCTAGTATTGCTAGGGGTAAGCCCGTGCCTGATGTTTTGAATAGCATTGCATCGGAATTCATCATTGACATGACCATTAGTATCTACCTTAGGCTATGTTTATGTATTAGGAGCATTGTAGGAGCAACTCTCTAACTCTCAATCCAACCTCCCCCTAGGACCCATTTTACCCTTTAGAATAGATTGCCTAGGTGTGTGTCACACTACCCCTATTATCAACTTACCCCTGTCCAGATAATGGATTACTATCCCATAGCTTGACTATAAGAGTAGTGTATACTTTACTCCATTGCCTTCCTTCCGGATAAATATGATACCCTTGGGAATACTCATTGGTGAAATGCTACAACAGTATCTTCTGTGCGCTTGCGGATCTCATCTCTTTACCGAAGATGATCTGTGGTGTTAAGAAATACCAACAAGCGTTTCTCGCGCCGTTGCCGGGGATGATTTGTTAGTATATCCTAGGAGCCGTCAACACCACTCTTGTTTTTGTCATGTTTTAAATCTTCCATTTTTTTCGACTGAAGGGCATCAAAGACGGGATCTAAAGCTCTGGCCTCTGTTGCAATGGCCGAACGGTGCGAACGGAAGCTCCAGCTTCAACTTCCGTGCTTACTCAAGTAGTGGCTGAGGTCACGACAGCTTCGGCGCCAGCTGTCGTGGATCTAGATTCAGAGCCATCGCCAGAGACTCCTATGGTAGCGTCGAACCACAGGGGAGACATGCATGAAGACACTCCAGTAGCGGCTTCACCAGCGACTGAAGCTCTGGCATAGGATGCGTAGATGGTGGAAGCTCTGGCAACAAGGCCAGAGGTAATTGAGGCTTCGGTCGCTGTGCCAAAAGTTGCTATTGAGCCGGTCGAGGAACCAGTGGTGCCAGAAGCTCCGGTCCTTGAGCCGGAAGTCGTTGATGCCTCGGCAACCAAGTCAGTGGTACTTGAAGTTCCGGCCTTTGAGCCAGAAGTTGTTGAAGCTCTAGCAGTTGAGCCGGAGGTAGCTAATGTACCGACGTCTGAGTCGGCGATGGAAATGGCTTCGAGTGAAGCTCCAACAACCACCCTGGAAGTAACTGCTCCGGAGGTTCCCATGCACGAGGTAGAACACCATGAAGAGGCGGAGGTAGGTTCTTCACCCGCAGAGCCAACAATTGAAGTTCTCGCGTCAGGACCTTTGGCTTCGGCTCCAGAGGTAGAAGTTCCACTAGTGGGTTCTTCCTCTGCTGCTGCTGAAGAGCTCCTGAAGGGCGGCCGAAGTGCCGTAGAAACTCAGGCAACCACGCTTGTGGCGTGGGACCCTATTTTTGTTCTTGAAGACCCCTTGGAGCCAGCAGAGGTGACCCCGACAGGTTCGCAGCCTATTTGCTTGCCATTGTCCATAGACAATGCCTGCTCAAGCCCCCAACAAGTCCAGCTTGCCTTCGATGGAGCGCCACACCTTGAGGCATTGGCATAACATTCTCCACTTGGAGATCAAGCTTGCACAAACAAGGCTTGCTGATCAGAAGAAGTGGGTGAAGAGGGAAACGGCCCGAATGGAATACTGGGCAAACAGTTGGAGGAGAAGGAAGCCGCCATCAGGGCGCTCGATGCTAACTATCGGGAGATCCTCAAGCATGCAAAGTGTAGGATCAAAGAGCATGTGAAAATCTACCAGAGGGGGGTGAATGGTAGATTAAAACTTTTTTAGCGGAAGCAATGAAAACCCCTCGACAGAAAAATGATCTGTTAAAGAAATCGTGTGTGAAACTAATCTAAATGTGTTTCACCATGAAAAATGTGCTATATATCAGAGAGAATCAAGTCACGAAGACGACACAACAAGAATCACTCAAATCTGTCGAGAGAAACTCAAGTTACGACCGAAAGATCGAACAAAGGTCAATCTGTTCTACCGAGTAAAAAACAGATCTATAATACAGCAAAGAAACTCGTGTAGACAAAACCACAAATCCAATGAACGTGAAATTTTAACATATGATATATAATCAAGTTGTGAAGACAACCCAAAAGGAATCACGTTAATAGGATCTGCAAAACTTGAGTTATGATAAAACCACCGAAGAAAGGTAGCGCTGTGCAGAAAACTCGATGAGAAAAACATGTCTAGAACAAGTCGGATGAACAAGGCACAAAAGTTCCATTAAACTACGATCTTTATTTAATAGACACAAGAAGAACAGCCCGAAAGTCGTCTACACCAAGCTCTGGCCTCCCTTGATTATATAACCAGCCCTTAGGCCAACCCAAACCTAACTAGGACTCTAATCCTACTCAATTTACGAATCGAAACATTCCATAACTGCTCAAGACTCTTCTATACGTAGATAGAAGCGATCTTAAGACTTCCAAACACCTTAGAAACGTATCCCACATTCATAAAACAGCTCAAATTAGTGACCCACATGAAATCCTAACATAACCATCTCAAATCTTTCCATATTTGAGTCAAACCCGACTCAGCCGCAACCTGAGTCCATAACCTAGTCGATTAGACCTTTCCGACCAATTTTCTACATCCACATCTCTTCATCACGCTTCAAAACCATGTATCCATGTCCATGCACTCCTTTCATACATGCAAACATCTTCCAATGACCTCCACGATACCTTCATATGCATTGTTCTTGATTCAAACATGTTGCACAACCTCCTGATCAACTTAACCACAATTCCTCCCGAACATGGTTATTGAACCTCATATTTTCCATAACACTAGTTCAATGGATCCTGTCACCAGCCATGTCGTGAACTCAAGCAACACCTGCACATGAATAAACAATCAATACTTCCGAGCACAAGTCCTTGACTTGACTGTCGTTAGTTCCGAAACTACAACATCTTACGTGAGCACCTCACATAAACATGTTGCAAACCATACCAAAATGATATCAAACATAAATACCAAAACACTCCAAAAACTTAGTAAAATAATACTAAGAAAACTTTCTATAAGTGTCAAGCAAGTTTGAAACATTGCAAGATAAAAGCAGAACCACTATGATCAAGCTTCAAACCTTGCCAAAGCTAACCAAAACATGTCGGACCTATCGTCGAATCTTGATAAAAATATGTTTTGGTAGTATTCTAAACTTTTGTCGTCAAATCCAATGTATTCAGCACACATAGATCTCGCAATCTCCCCCTTGATGAATGCATTGGCAACACAATTTAAAATCCCGAACACTTGGCTTAACCACATGAAAAGTTTTGAAAGCAATTTCTCTCCTTTTGAAAACCAAATGAGATAGAAACAATTTCTCTCCTTTATACATATTTATCCCCCTTACATACTTCTCCCCCTAAGAAGAACCGTGCAATCGTGCCAAAAACACTTCTGAATATGTGCAAGGTGTGATCAATTCCCCCCCCCCCCTTTGACAATGTATTCAGCAAGGTACAAAAGAGAAATTTGAATTGTCATGAGCATATTATAACATATACATATAAAACAAAGCTCATCCAAGTCATACTATCATGTAACTTACACTATCACAACAACGAGATACATAAAGTAGTGTAAGCCATGCTAGAGATCAAATGTAATTTTCAATTTAAGCAAGTCATGTTCTCACAAACTTAACTATTTCAATACCTGAAAGCACGACACTTGTTGCTGCAATTTTTTTCTTTAAAGCGCAAATTTTTAACAAATAACATTTTCGAGATATTATATGTCGCATCTGCCTTATTCTAACCAACCAAGCCAAGCCTATGCTATTTGACAACCAAAAACTTAAGGACATGGTTTTAGCCATACACAACTTCTTCCAAGCTCATATATAAGTGCAATGATAAGCCATCTCAAAAGAGGAAGTGCGATACATGCATATTCTCTTGATCTTTTCTCCTTTTTTATTTGAACATAAAAACTCAACATTTGAGTTGCTTACTTGATTAATTCATTATAATTAAAAGCACTTGTGAGCATGGAACAAGTTCAAAACAGCAAGAAAATTCGATCATGACAAGATTTAGTGTAAGTAATTATTCCAATTACTAGAATGGAAAAAACTACAAAATGTATAACACGAGTAATGTAGTATGAACTTTCAGCATGTAAAAGGAATCACAAAGTCATATATGTATGAAATACTATGCTCATATTATTTTAATTTTAGATTCACACATAGACTTTCCATGTTTCAAAACTCCCCCTCAATGTAAGCCATGAGGATGCATAACCCCTATTTCACTACGAATGAAACAAAAACAAGTGAAACACAAAGGTTTTGTAAAAATGTCAGCCAACTGTTGTTCAGTATCTAGATGGTGAAGCACAATGTTTCCTTTTTCAACATTATTACAGAGACAATGATACCTAATGTCAATGTGCTTAGTTATAGAATGTTGCACGTGGTTTTTAGCAATGCAAATGGCACTAGTATTATCACAAAATAGTGGAACACTATCTATATCAGCTCCATAGTCCTTAAGTGGTTGAACAATCCAAAGAATTTGTGAGCAAGCACTAGCAGCAGCTACATATTCAAATTCAGCTGTGGATTGTGCAACTGAGTTTTGTTTTCTAGAGGACCAAGCAGCAAGTGAATTACCAAGAAAATGACAAGCACCGGAGGTACTTTTCCTATCAATCCTACAACCCCAAAATCAGCATCCGAAAAAGCTTTCAAAGTAACGGTTGAGGAAGAAGGAAGATAAATGCCAAATTCTTGAGTTCCATATAAGTACCTGAGAATCCTTTTGACGGCTTGACAATGTGAAGCACGTGGGGAGGCTTGAAACTGTGCACAAAGACATACGCTGAATTGTATGTCCGGTCTTGATGTCGTGAGGTACAAAGTGATCCGATCATGCTTCTATATTCTTTTTTATCCATGGGTTCACCATCTTCATCAAGTTCAAGTGTTGATGTTGTTCCCACTGGTGTTCGAAGAGGCTTGCTTTTGTCCATGTTGAAGCGCTTTAGAAGGTCCCTTGTAAACTTCATTTGATGCACAAAGGTACCTTCCTTGGTTTGCTTGATTTGTAGCCTCAAAAAGTAAGTGAGTTCACCCATCATACTAATCTTAAATTCTGAACTCATCATAGCTGAAAACTTGGACACAAGATCATGAGAAGCACAACCAAAGATAATATCATCCACATACACTTGAATGAATAATGAGTCATTGCCATGCTTAAGCAAAAAAAGAGTTTTATCAACCTTACCCATGGTAAACCCCTTTTCAAGTGAGAATGTTTTTAACCTATCATACCATGCTCTACGGGCTTGTTTGAGATCGTGCAAGGCTTTGGACAGTTTGTAAACATGATTAGGAAAATCTGGATTTTCAAAACACGGTGGTTGTTTGACATAAACCTCCTCATCTATGTAGACATTCAGAAAAGCACTTTTAACATCCATTTGATATAGCTTAGAACCTTTAGATGCAGCAAAAGCTAACAAAATTCTTATGGCTTCTAATCTAGCAATAGGAGCAGAAGTTTCATCAAAATCTAGACCTTCAACTTGAGTGAAACCTTGAGCAACCAACCTAGCCTTATTCCTAACCACAACCCCATCCTCACTTTGTTTATTTTTAAATACCCATTTAGTTCCAATTAAAGTGTGACCTTGAGGTGGAGGTACAAGTTTCCAAATATTACTTCTTTCAAAATTTTCTAACTCTTCTTGCATGGCAATAATCCAAGATTCATTAGTGAGTGCGTGGGATATATCTTTGGGTCCAAAAGAAGCAAAAAAAGCAAAAAGAGCATGAGTGTTTGGATCGCAAAACCTGGACCCTGTGACTCGTTCGTGCAAGCTTCCAATAATTTGTTGTGGAGGATGACTTTTGAGAACCCGGAGGGGAGTGGACACTTCGCAAGCTTCTTCTTCTTCATGTTCATCACAAATCGATGAGCTTGTGACTTGAGGAGGATCTGGACCAGTAATGGTGGTCGTCGGTGCTGGCTGTGAATCAAAATCAGGAGCTGGAACAATGTCATTAGCTGCTGAATTTTCGGGCAGCAACACCACTTCTTCATCATCTTCAACAAAAATGCTCCCCCCCTGCGGATATGGATCTGGACCTGTAATGTTTGAGCATGTACGTGCGCTAGCTTCATCAAAAGACACTTCACAAGTCTCCACAATTTTGTTAGTGTCAAGTAAAAGCACACACTAGCCTCTAGTATGAGATGGATAACCAAGAAACATGCCATCAATGGATCTAGATTCAAATTTATCAAGATTACCATGTTTCTTAACAAAAAATTTGCAGCCAAAGACCCAAAAATGTGTAACACTATGCCCATGTCCAAACCGGAGCTCATATGGTGTTTTACCCAGCTTAGTGCGCAAGAAAACACGATTTGAGACATAATAAGTGGTTGCAATCGCATCAGCCCAAAATTTCGTAGGAGTTTGATATTCAACAAGCATAATCCTAGCCATTTCAACTAAGGTTATGTTATTTCTTTCTACAACACCGTTTTGTTGAGGTACATATGGTGAAGAAAATTGATGATCTATTCCATTTTCAGCAAAAAAGTGATCAAAATATTGTTTTTTAAATTCGGTTCCGTTATCACTTCTAATTGCTTTTAAATATACTGGGTGATCAATTGATAATCTAAGAAATAAAGTTCTAAAGTGACCAAAAGCTTCATTCTTCGATGCCATAAAGTAAACCCAAGAGTATCTAGAATAATCATCAATAATCCCAAGAACATACTATTTACCTCTGAAGGATTGAACACTGAAGGTCCTGCGGTGTCAAGGTGCAAAAGTTGACCCGGTTCAGTTGTCATGATCATTGTGCGAGGAGTATGTGAACCTGCAACCATCTTAGCATGTCTACAAGAAGAGAACACAATTTATTTGTCCCCTTTAAGCTTAGGCAGCCCACGTATGCGATCAAGAGCACTAACACGCGTTAGATGATCAAAGCCTACGTGACCAAGTCTACGATGTCAAAAATATAAGTCATTTGAATCATTAGCAACTAGACACCTATGCTTAGACGAAGACATATCAAAATTAGCTTTAAAAACTCTTCCAAACCGAGACATGTTAAAAATAAGCTCACTATTTGAACCTACGACTTTGCAATAGTTTTTATTGAAAACAATTTGCAGATTTTCATCTAGCAATTGTGAAACAGAAAGCAAGTTGTATTTCAAATTTTCAACAAGTACCACATCCTTCAAAGTGTTGTGATCATTTGATTTAACCGAATCCTTAGCAATTATAGGAGTTGAAGAATTATCGGCAAAAGTAACATTCTCTACACGTGACACAAAAGAGAGAGAGGAGAACCATTCTTTGTTACCGGTCATGTGGCGTGAGCAAACTAAATCCACAATCCAAATGTTATCCTTCCTCAAGCATGTAACCTACATAGAAGCACAATACAACGATGACTCAATACTGGGGTTAGTCAAAAGAAATTTAGGAATCCAATACTGAGTCACATGACGTGCAGCAGGAAAAACACGTGAAAGCTAAGATAAAACATCAGGTTTATGAGTCAAAGTTTAAGGATTTTTGTACCCAACTGCTGTCCTACGAGATGTTACATGTGTAACACGAAAAATAGTAGGTTTGGAAGCAAACTTTGCATGTTTTCGACTCATTACAGCAGGTTGCATGTTCCTATCATTCAGTTTAGCATGAGCATCAATTTTTACATGTAAGTTATGGGATCTAGCAATCATTCTTTCCTTTTTGTGTTGTTTAGCTAGTCTATAACAAAAATATATGACATGACCATCTCTACTACAGTAGTTACAATGAAATTTAACTTTGTGTTCATGTCTAGATGCGCAAGCAACATGTTTATTTGAAACCGAATGAGACAACACTCCTGCAGATTTAAAAACCACTTCTTTTTGTTTAGGAACTGTTTGAATCAAATCACTTCCTAATGACTTCACAATTTTAGGTGGATGTGCCTTAACATGAGCATGAGATTCAAAACCTAAACCAGTTTTATCATTACGAGACTTGGAAGAATTCAATAGCAAGTTTAGGTTATTAT
The DNA here is from genome assembly GCA_036927565.1 of Tuctoria greenei. Taxonomy (NCBI): domain Eukaryota; kingdom Viridiplantae; phylum Streptophyta; class Magnoliopsida; order Poales; family Poaceae; genus Tuctoria; species Tuctoria greenei. The sequence goes on along the minus strand of JAYESD010000004.1, from coordinate 69,067,878 downwards.
TCCCATTACAAAACCGATCTAATGTCCTATGCATGTCATCATGTTTATTGGACAGATCGAGGAAATTTCCAGATGATGTTTTCCTTTTAATTTGCAATTGTAACAATATTTAACTTCATGAGAACTTAAAGCATTGTTCAATATAGAAATTTCATTCATAGCATCTTGTAGTTTCTTATCAAGATTATCACAAGTAGAACAATGCAAATCAATTGTAGAACAGATAGCATCTTTCAAGTTTTTATCATCAAGTGCAACAAGCTCTCTGTTCTTTTCAATTTCTAACTCAAGTTTATCAAGTGTGGAGGTGTGCAAACTTCTTAATGAGGACAATTGTTCATATATTAAATCACAGGAGGAATAAAAATCATCACTAGGAAACAAGGATTTCAAATGATTAATTTCAGATTCTAGTGACTCAAATTTATCATCATTGTCCCTAATCTTTTTGTCCTTTTTCTTAACTATAACAGTGGCACAAGAAATAGCATCACACATTTCTTCGCAAGTAGGACATACCTCTTCATTGTCGTTGTTGTGTTCAGTCTCCTCCATACTTGATCTTGACTTGCCCGCCATGAAGCACAAGTTTGCCAAATCATGTTCATCTTCATCACTTCCAATGTCGACATCGCTTGAGCCAAGTTCTTGAAGTGCAGAGATAAAACTGCTCACCAATTGATGTCCTATAAAACCCTTCTTTTTCTTCTTATCGTTTGCAGAGGAGTGCTTCATCCTTGTTTGCTTTTCATCCCGGGAAGTAGGACCTGAAAGGTTAGGACAATCTTAACAAAAAATGTCATGTCTTACCACATTCGAATCATCGTTGAGGTCCGGAGCTTCCTCTCCTTCTAGTTCTCACATTTTGCAATGCTTTTGAGAACCTAGTAGAGAGAAGTACTAGCTCCTCCTCTGGAAACTCCTCAATCTGTTCAAGGGTTAGAGAGGACAACAAAGCAAGTGTACCACAAGATGAAGATTGGATGGAGCTAGGCATATCACATTGAGAAACAAATGCAAGAGACTTGTTCGGGTTCTTACATGAGATTATGTCAATTTCATGAGTTTTCAATTTAGAATATAAAACATCTAAAGTAAGTGTGCTCATGACAGTATATTCACGAATAGATGTAACTTTCATCTCCCAAATTGACATGACTAATGCACTTAGTAATTGCCTAGCATTTTCAGCATCTGAAAAGTTAACATTGACATGATGCAAGTTGCTGAGAATTTTGTTAAAACAAGCAAAGAGATCATCAATCAACTCATCAGGTTGCATCTCAAAACACATGTATTCCTTTTTAAACATATCTTGTTTTACCTCCTTGATCATGTTAGATCCTTCGTGGTAGTCGCAAAGTGCTTTCCACACATCATATGTGTAAGGCCTATGTGTGCTGAATACATTGGCTTGTAGTGAATACACTTGGCTTTGATGATAAAAGTTTTTAATATCACCAAAACACCTTTTTATCAAGGTCCGACTCTAGCTCAGAGCTACATCAAGGTCCGACGGTAGGTCCGTCTTGTTTTGGGTAGCTCCGGTTACGTTCGAAGCTAGGTCCAACTAGCTTTGGTCAGCTCCGGTGAAGTTTTGTCTTTAGCTCTGGCATGTCTTTGATAGCTCCGACATGTTTTTGATAGCTTCGGCATGTCTTTGCTAAGCTCCAAAGTTGATTTTTCTAGCTCCGGTTTTTGGGATTACTAGTTCCGACTAGTTCTGGTTAGCTCTGGCGCTAGGTCCTGCTAGTTTTGTAAGCTCCGGCGGGAGCTTGGTTGTACTAGTTTTGATAAGCTCCAGCGCTAGGTTCTACTAGCTTTTGTTAGCTCCGGCTCAAGGTCCGGGTTGCTCTGGCAAGGTCCGGAACTTGACTGTAGTGCTTCTGCTTTTCATTTGCAATGTTTCGTACTTGCTTTACATTGTTGGAAATATTGCTTAGTATTCATTTGCTAAGTTTTTGGTGCATTTTGGTTGATATGGATGATATCGTGTTACTGTGGTTTTGCAACATGCTTATGTGAGGTTCTCACGTAAGGTGTTGTGTTCGGAACTAACTTGAGTCAAGTCGAGGACTTGGGCTCGTATGGATTGGTTGTTTATTCATGTGCAGGTGTTGCTTGAGTTCAAGACATGGCTGGTGACGGGATCCATTGGACTAGTCTCAGGGAGGAGATGAGGTTCCAGCAACCAAATTCAGGAGGAATTGTGGTTGAGCTGATCAGGAGGTTGCGCAACATGATTGAATCAAGAACAATGCATATGAAGGTATTGTGGACGTCGTTGGAAGATGTTTGCACGTGTGCAAGGAGTGCATGGACGTGGCTACATGGTTCCGAGGCGTGATGAAGAGATGTGGACGTAAAGAATTGGTCGGAAAGGTCCAACCGACTAGGTTATGGACTCAGGCTGCGGCTGAGTCGGGTTTGACTCAAATATGGAAAGATTTGAGTTGGTTATGATAGGATTTCGTGTGGGTCACGAATTTGAGTTGCTTAGGAATGTGGGATGCGTTCCTAAGGTGTTTGGAAGTCTTAAGATTGCTTCTATCTGCGTATAGAAGAATCCTAAGCAGTTATGGAAAGTTACAATTTGTGAACAGAGTAGGATTAGGTTCCTGATCTGAGTTGAGTTGGCTTTCGAGCTGGTTATATAAGCAAGGGAGCCCAGAGCTCGTGGTGCACGACTTTGGGGCTGTTACTCTTGTGTTATATTGAATAAAATTCGTAGTTTGAAGGAACTTTTGTGCCTTGTTCGTCAGACTTGTTCCAGACAAGTTTTACTCGTCGAGTCTCTGGACAGCACTACCTTTCGTCGGTGGTTTTATCATAACTCGAGTTTTACAGATCCAATTGACGTGATTCTTTTTGCGTTGTCTTCAAAACTTGCTTGTCTATCATCTGTAAAAATTTTACGGTCATTTGATTTGTGGTCTATGATCTACACGAGTTTCTTTGCAGCATTCCAGAACTGTTTTTTTCTCGGGTAGGGCAGATTGACCATTGTTTGATCTTTCGATCATAACTTGAGTTTTTCACGACGGATTTGAGTGATTCTTTTTGTGTTGTCTTCGTGACTTGATTCTCTCTGATTTCTATCACTTTTTTCAAGGTGAAACACGTTTATATTAGTCTCACACACGATTTCTTTAACAGATCGTTTTTCTGCTGAAAGGGTTTCAGGTTTAATTGTTTCCGCTGCGTAAGATTTTTTAATCTACCATTCACCCCCATCTGATAGCTTTTCACGTGCTCTTAGATCCTACAATTGGTATCAGAGCCACGGTGCTCTAATCTTTGTGATTTGCGAGTGTTTTTTGACTAATCATCATGGACAAGTACTCCACCAAACCTTGTGTGTTTGCTGGTATTGATTTTCAGGTTTGGAAGGCACGCATGGAGGCTTTCATCCAGGCACAAGGCTTTGCAATATGGGAAAAGGTATACAAGCCCTACGAAGTGCCATCCAACGATCAAGTTATAGCTACAAATCTGAGAGATGTCGACAACAACAACAAGGCTCGGAACTTGATCATACAAGGATTAACACAAAGCGACTTCGACCGTGTTGCACACCTCCGATCTGCATACGATGTGTGGAAAGCACTTTGTGACTACCATGAAGGATCCAACACGATCAAAGAGATAAGGCAAGACATGTTCAAGAAAGAATACATGCGCTTCGAGATGCAACCCGGTGAGTCTATTGATGACCTTTTTGCTCGCTTTAATAAGATTCTCAGCAACTTGTGTAGTGTCAATGTTAATTTTTCAGATGCTGAAAATGCTAGGCAATTGCTAAGTGCAATAGATATGTCAATTTGGGAGATGAAAGTCACATCTATTCGTGAATCTACTGTCATGAGTTCACTTACTTTATATGTGCTATATTCCAAGTTAAAAACTCATGAAATTGACATAATCTCACGTAAGAACCCCAGTAAGTCTATTGCATTTGTTTCACAACGTGATATGTCTAGCTCCGGCCAATCATTATCTTGCAATACTCTTGCTTTGTTGTCCTCACTAACCCTGGAGCAGATCGAAGAAATTCCAGAAGAGGAGTTGACACTCATCTCTACTAGATTCTCAAAAGCATTGCAAAATATGAGAACTAGAAGGAAAGGAAGCTCCGGACCTCAACGTTGTTTTGAATGTGGTAAAACAGGACACTTTCGTACAGAATGCCCTAACCTTTCAGGTCCGACCACCCGGGAAGAAAAACAAAGCAAGGTTCAGACCTCCTCTAGAAATTCCAACAAGAAGAAGAAAGGTACCATAGGATGCAAGATGATCAACAGTTTCATCACCGCGCTTCCAGAGTTCAGGTCAAGCGACGTGGACATTGGAAGTGATGAAGATGAAGATGATTTGGCAAACTTGTGCTTTATGGCGGGCAAGTCAAGGTTAAGTACGGAGGAGGCAGAACACGACAGCAACCATGAAGAGGTATGTCCTACTTGCGAAGAAATGTGTGATTCAATTTCTCGTGCCACTATTATTGTTAAGAAAAAGGACAAAAAGCTTAGGGATAGTGCTGCTAAAATTGAATCACTAGAATCTGAAATCAACCGTTTAAAAACTTTGATTCCTAGTGATGATGCATATTCCTCATGTGATTTAATATATGAACAATTGTCCTCATTAAGAAGTGAGCACACCTCCACACTTGATAAACTTGAGTTAGAAATTGAAAAGAACAAAGAGCTTGCTGCACTTAATGATAAAAATTTGAAAGATGCTAGCTGTTCTACAATTGATTTGCATTGTTCTACTTGTGATGATCTTGATAAGAAACTACAGGATGTTATGAATGAAATTTCAATATTGAACAATGCTTTACGTTCTCATGAAGTTAAATTTTGTTCCAATTGCAAACTAAAAGGAAAAACTTCATGTGAAAATTGTCTTGATCTGTCCAATAAACTTGATGACATGCATAGGACATTAGATCGGTTTTGTAATGGGAATAAGAACCTAAACTTACTGCTGAATTCTTCCAAGTCTTGCAATGATAAAACTGGTTTAGGTTTTTATTCTCATGCTCATGCTAAGGCACATCCACCTAAAATTGTAAAGTCATTAGGAAGTGGTTTCATTCAAACAGTTCCTAAACAAAAAGGAGTGGTTTTCAAATCTGCAGGAGTGTTGTCTCATTCGATTTCAAATAAAAATATTGCTTGCTCATCTAGACATGAACACAAAGTTAAATTTCATTGTACCTTCTGTGGTAGAGATGGTCATGTCATAGATTTTTGTTATAGACTAGCTAAACAAGAGAAAAGGGAAAGAATGGTTGCTAGATCTCATAACTTTCATGCAAAATTTGCTGCACACATTGAACCGAATGTACAACCTGCTGTTTTGAGTCAAAAACATTCAATGTTTACCTCCGGACCTTCTGTTTTTGCCTCTGGCGCTACTGATTTTTGTGCTCCACAAGTAACACCTTATAGGTCAGTAGTTAAGAATAAAAAATCTCAAACTTTGACTCATAAACCTGCTGTTTTCTCTCAGCTTTCGCGTGTTTTTCCTGCTTCACGTCGCGTACTCAGTACTGGATTCCTAAATGCCTTTTGACTAACCCCAGTATTGAGTCATCGACGTATTGTGCTTTTATGTAGGTTACACATTTGAGGAAGGAGAACATTTGGATTGTGGATTCAGGTTGCTCACGCCACATGACCGGTAACAAAGATTGGTTCTCCTCCCTCTCTTTTGTGTCACGTGTAGAAAATGTTACTTTTGCCGATAATTCTTCAACTCCTATAATTGCTAAGGGTTCGGTTAGAGTAAATGATCACTACACTTTGAAGGATGTGACACTTGTCAAAAATTTGAAATACAACTTGCTTTCTGTTTCACAATTGCTAGATGAAAATCTGGAAATTATTTTCAATAAAAACTGTTGCAAAGATGTAAGTTCAAATAGTGAGCTTATTTTTAACATGTCTTGGTTTGGAAGAGTTTTTAAAGCTGATTTTGATATGTCTTTCTCTAAGCATAGGTGTCTAGTTGCTAATGATTCAAAGGACTTATATTTTTGGCATCGTAGGCTTGGTCACGTAGGCTTTGATCACCTAACGCGTGTTACTGCTCTTGATCGCATACGTGGGCTGCCTAAGATTAAAGGGGACAAAGAAATTGTGTGCTCTTCTTGTAGACATGCTAAGATGGTTGCAGGTTCACATACTCCTCTCACAATGATCATGACAACTGAACCATGTCAACATTTGCATCTTGACACCGTAGGACCTTCACGTGTTCAATCATTCGGAGGTAAATGGTTTGTTCTTGTTATTGTTGATGTTTATTCTAGATACTCTTGGGTTTACTTTATGGCGTCTAAGAATGAAGTTTTTAGTCACTTTAGAACTTTATTTCTTAGATTATCAATTGATTACCCAGGATCTTTAAAAGCAATTAGAAGTGATAATGGAACTGAATTTAAAAATCAATCTTTTGATCACTTTTGTGCTGAAAATAGAATAGATCATCAATTCTCTTCACCATATGTCCCTCAACAAAACGGTGTTGTAGAAAGAAAGAACAGAACCTTAGTTGAGATGGCTAGGACTATGCTTGATGAATATCAAACTCCTAGGAAATTTTGGGCTGATGCGTTAGCAACTGCTTGTTATGTCTCAAATCGTGTTTTCTTGCGTGCTAAGCTAGGTAAAAGACCATATGAGCTTTGGTTTGGACATAGGCCTAGTGTTACACACTTTCGGGTCTTTGGATGCAAATGCTTTGTTAAGAAACATGGTAATCTTGATAAATTTGAACCTAGATCCATTGATGGCATGTTTCTTGGTTATCCATCTCATACTAGAGGCTACCGTGTGCTTTTACTTGACACTAACAAAATTGTGGAGACTTGTGAAGTGTCTTTTGATGAAGCTAGCCCAGGTACTAGCTCCGGTGTTGCGGGACCAGATCCGTATCCTCAGGGGAAGGGTATTTTCGAAGATGAAGAAGAGCCGATGATACTGCTTGGTAGTTCCGAAGTTGACATGTGTCCAGCTCCGGACATTGAACAAGCTCTGGCTATCACTTATGCTGGTCCTGATCGTCCACAAGTCACAAGCTCATCAATCTACGATGAACCTAATGAAGAAGAAGCTTGTGAGACATCCATTCCCCTACATTTTTACAAAGATCATCCCCCACAACAGATGATTGGAAGCTTGCACGAACGAGTCACACGGTCCAGGTTTTGCGATCCAAACTCTTATGCTCATTCTGCTTTTGTTGCTTCTTTTGAACCCAAAGATATATCACACGCACTCACTAATGAATCTTGGATTATTGCCATGCAATAAGAGTTAGAAAATTTTGAAAGAAATAATGTTTGGAAACTTGTATCTCCACCTCAAGGTCACACTTTAATTGGAACTAAATGGGTATTTAAAAATAAACAAAGTGAGGATGGGGTTGTGGTTAGGAATAAGGCTAGGTTGGTTGCTCAAGATTTCATTCAAGTTGAAGGTCTAGATTTTGATGAAACTTTTGCTCCTGTCGCTAGATTAGAAGCCATAAGAATTTTGTTAGCTTTTGCAGCATCTAAAGGTTTTAAGCTATTTCAAATGGATGTTAAAAGTGCTTTTCTTAATGGCTACATAGATGAGGAAGTTTATGTCAAAGAACCACCGGGTTTTGAAAATCCAGATTTTCCTAATCATGTTTACAAACTGTCGAAAGCCTTATACGGTCTCAAACAAGCCCCTAGAGCATGGTAGGATAGGTTAAAAACATTCTTACTTGAAAAGGGGTTTACCATGGGCAAGGTTGATAAAACTCTTTTTGTGCTTAAGCATGGCAAGGACTCATTATTCGTTCAAGTGTATGTGGATGATATTATCTTTGGTGGTGCTTCTCATGATCTTGTGTCCAAGTTTTCAGCAATGATGAGTTCCGAATTTGAAATGAGTATGATGGGTGAACTCACTTACTTTTTGGGGCTGCAAATAAAGCAAACCAAGGAGGGTACCTTTGTGCATCAAACGAAGTATACCAAAGACCTCCTAAGGCGCTTCAACATGGACAAAAGCAAGCCTCTTCGGACACCAATGGGAACAGCAACAGCACTTGAACTTGATGAAGATGGTGAACCTGTGAATCAAAAAGAATATAGAAGCATGATCGGATAACTTTTGTACCTCACGGCATCAAGACCGGACATACAATTCAGCGTATGTCTTTGTTCACGGTTTCAAGCTTCCCCATGTGCTTCACATCGTCAAGCCGTCAAAAGGATTCTCAGGTACTTACATGGAACCCAAGAATTTGGCATTTTTCTTCCTTCTTCCTCAACCGTTACTTTGAAAGCTTTTTCGGATGCTGATTTTGGGGGTTTTAGGATTGATAGGAAAAGTACTTCCGGTGCTTGTCATTTTCTTGGTAATTCTCTTGTTGCTTGGTCCTCTAGAAAACAAAATTCAGTTGCACAATCCACAGCCGAATCTGAATATGTAGCTGCTGCTAGTGCTTGCTCACAAATTCTTTGGATTGTTCAAACACTTAAGGACTATGGGATTGATCTAGATAGTGTTCCACTGTTTTGTGATAACACTAGTGCTATTTGCATTGCCAAAAACCCCGTGCAACATTCTAGAACTAAGCACATTGACATTAGGTATCACTTTCTCCAAGATAATGTTGAAAAAGGAAACATTGTGCTTCACCATGTAGATATCGAACAACAGTTGGCTGACATTTTTACAAAACCTTTGGATTTCACTCGTTTTTGTTACATTCGTTGTGAAATAGGGGTTATGCATCCTCATGGCTTAAATTGAGGGGGAGTTTTGAAACTTGTGAAGTCTATGTGTGAATCTGAAATAAAAATAATATGAGCATAGTATTTCATACATATATGACTTTGTGATTCCTTTTACATGCTGAAAGTTCTTACTACATTACTCGTGTTATACATTTTGTAGTTTTTGCCATGTCTAGTAATTGGAATAATTACTTACACTAAAACTGGTCATGGTCGAACTTTCTTGCTATTGAACTTGTTACATGTTCAAAAGTTCTTTTAATCATAAAGAATTAATCAAGTAATCAACTCACATGTTGAGTTTTTATGAACAAATATAAATTGAGAAAAGATCAAGAGAATATGCATGCATCGCACTTCATCTTTTGAGATAGCTTATCATTGCACTTAGATATGAGCTTGGAAGAAGGTGTGTATGACTAAAATGTCACACCTAGTATTAAGAAATCAACCAGATGCTTTCCACATGTACGCCAGGATCAGTTCAACTCATACATGTGTAGACGAAAGTGAAATACCAAATATAATACCATGTTCGAGTACATCACCTTATTACATAAATGACCATCCAGGTCTAAAATAAAAGTACATAAGCAGCGGAAATAACATAACAAGGGCTCCAAACATAGGCGTTGCACGGGGAGCGCTATCCTAGAACATCTCTTCGGGGTCCATGTAGAAGTCCTGGTTCTCCGCCTCTGCGTCTTCGTAGACTGGGGGGGGGGATATGCAACTAACAAGTTTGAGTACCAACAATACTCGCAAGTTGGGAAGTTATGTCATGCGTGGTTCACAAACAAGGAAGGCAGTTAAAAGGTTAAGCACTATAGCAGTAACAATATACTCTAAATTGTTTATTAAGCACCTACAACTAGGTGAAATCCCAACCAACATTCCAAAATTAATTCAGGTAAGACCCATCCCAAACCATTCATTAAGTATACAAGTGCTAATTATGAATTTGGTTTCCAAGCCGCTCGTGTCCGTGAGCACGGCTGTCTAGACAGTTTGACAAAACTGTGCAGAGTGTGTATCCTTTACCCACAGTTCGTGATTTTGTCCCCTGTTGCCAGGTGGACTAAGGTAATCCTCCCTGATGCCCGTGGTAGCCAACCACATTACACACTTCCGTAGGTGTGTGGCCAGGAGATCACTACGAGGTGTTTCCGATGGTTCTCCCGACTTGCAATGGGTACTCTAAAGTTTCACCGCTCCGGCACCTGGAGTCTATTTTCCCTCCGCCAGGAGAAGCCCCCTCTTGAGCCATGCGGATCCCAAGGCAAAGCCCATTCCCCGCCCGATCAATTACCTATGCTACATCGGGAGGGACCAAAATTACTAAACCAAGTTGTCCCATATACAATTCTGTGGTGATACTAAATGTCTTAGCAACTTCTTCCATAAACCGGTCCTTAGAATCCGATAGGTGTCAAGCCCCAAACCAAGGTCTTGTGCACGCATGCACCAATCCATACAAAACCCCCTATCAGATTCCTATCTACTAATTTCCGTTTAGCCACCAATTCATGAATCAAATTACTTCAAATGTAAACTTGTAAGTTAATAGATCATATTTCAATTAAGCATGGCTAAGCGTATTCTAAATAATAATAAAATGCCCAAATCATGTTGACAAGGAATATTGTGGAAAATCTAGGAAAACATAACATAGGATTCATATTTTAATTTAGCATGCAACTAACTAAAACTTAACAAAAAGGGTGCAAGATGGTCAAGGAACTTGCCTCCAAACTGTGACTCGGGGTCGTCGTGAAACTGCTGCTCTTGATGGTTAAGGATGGGTTCTGGCCCCGACTCTAAATTATGACGATGCACGAAAAATAACATACCATAAGAACATAGTAAAATGCACAATACTCAAATAAACGCAAATTCCTACGCAAAAGTGATTTTAGGGTTGATTTTTATTATAGACATACATTTGTTGATGAGAATTTAAAGTTTAAATGAAATTTAGTGAGTAAAACATATTTTTATAGATTTTTATACCATTTTTATGCTTATTAGAATCCTAAAATTACTTTCTAGAAGTTTTATCTTTCAAAATAAGCTTAAAACAGATTTATAATCAATAATATAAATTTTACAATTTTTACATTATTTTTACTAATTATTTCTAAGTGTGTAAAACAAATTTTATGAATTAATTATACTAAAAATTATTTTTATGACCATTTCAGCAATTTAAATAAATTTATAAAAATAATACAGAAATAAAAATAAATAAAACATAATTAAATCTGTTTTTATAATTATTTTATACAATTTAAGGACTTTTATTTAATTTTTAGAACTAACAGCGGTTTTTCTGCAAATACAGAACTGTTCCAGAGGTTGAAAACAATTTTTATTAAGTCCAGAGATTATTCTACAATTTTTCCAGATTTTATTTGCTATTTTATAATTTTCCAGGGGCTTAGAAACACTTTTTATTCAATTTACCAGTATTTTTCTAATTTCCAAAAGGTCCAGGGGCTAGTCTGATAATTCTAGGGGTTAGATTTGAATTCCCGGAAAACCCAGGGGGTAGCCCGCAAGTTTCCAGGGGCCTGAGTGAAATCTCGGCGGCGGGAAAACTAGTTTGAACATGGGCCGTTGATTTGAAATGGGATGGCCCAGATTTAATGTACCGAAGGGGTACGGGGGTTCTAATCTTGGCCGTTGAAACAAAATGGACGACGGGCATTGAGCCACGTCGCCCCGATTAGGGTCGGTTGGCGGCGCGCGGCGGCGGTGACGCGCGCACGGCGGCGGGCTCGCCGGAGTTGAACGAAAATTCGCTACAAACGCTTTGAGGCGCATCTGACTAGCACAAAATGTTAAGGAGGGCATGGGGGTCTCACCAGAGGTTGTCGCACGGCCGAAAATTGGATGGAGGGTGGTCGGCGACGATGGACGGCGGAGGCGCGGGCCGGCGCGGGGAAGAGGGGAAAGTTGGGCCGGATTGGGGAATTCGGCCCAGGGGCGTTTTTCCTTTTTCTTTTCCCTTTTCTTTTTCTTTTCTGTTTTCTTTTTCTTTTGTTTTATGTTTGAAATTTGTAAACCAAATTTCTAGCGAATTTGAATTTTCAAAAATTCACACAATCATTCAAATATGATGCACCTTGCCTTATATGAATTTTATTTCCAATAAAAATGATTTTACTTCTTGAAAAATTCACTTTACAAAATTTTTTTTTCCTCTCTAAAATAGTGGGTGTTACAATTCTACCCCCCTAAAAAGAAATCTCGCCCTCGAGATTTGGACGTCCTAAGAGAATAGACTGGGAAACTCTGCCTTGAGGTCTTCCTCTCTTTCCCATGTTGCCTCTTCTTCTGAGAGATGCTTCCATTGGACTTTACACATCCGAGTAACTTTATTCCTCGTAACTTGTTCTGACGTCTCGAGAATCCTAACAGGTTGTTCTGCATAGGTCAAGTCCTCTTGCACGTCTACTGCTTCCAAGGGCAATTGTTCTTCTGGTACTCTTAAGCATTTCTTTAATTGTGACACGTGGAATACATCGTGCACATCTGCTAAATGAGATGGAAGCTCGAGCCGATAGGCTACTTCTCCTCTTTTCTCCAGTATTTTGAAGGGACCAATGTATCGGGGTGATAACTTACCCTTCACCTTGAATCGTCTTAACCCTCACACAGGTGACACCTTGAGATACACAAAATCACCAACCTCAAATGACAAATCTCGTCGTCGAGTATCTGCATAACTCTTTTGCCTTGACTGAGCCGTCTTCAAATTTTTCCGGATTTCTTGTACTTGTCTCTCAGCATCTCTTAATACTTCGGGCCCAAATACTTGGCTTTCCCCAGTTTGATTCCAAAACAATGGTGTTCTGCACTTTCGTCCATACAAAGCTTCAAACGGAGACATCTTCAAACTGGCTTGATAACTATTGTCATAGGAGAACTCAGCATATGGTAGGTTCTTATCCCAACTCCTACTGTTTTTCAAAGCACATGCTCTCAACATGTCTTCAAGAATTTGGTTAGTACGCTCTGTTTGACCGTCAGTTTGCGGATGATATGCCGAGCTGAAATTGAGTCGGGTATCCATAGACTCATGCAACTTTTGCCAAAATCTGGAAGTGAACTGAGTACCTCTGTCTGATATTATCTTCTTCGGCACTCCATGCAGGCATACAATTCTTGTCATATATAGTTCTGCCAACCTTGAACCAGAATAGCTTTCTTTTACTGGAATAAAGTGAGCCACTTTGGTTAAACGATCCACTATGACCCATATAGAGTCGTACCCTAACTGAGTTCTCGGCAATCCCACAATAAAGTCCATACTTATTTCTTCCCATTTCCATTCAGGAATTTTAATGGGTTGAAGTAATCCTGCAGGTCTTTGATGTTCTGCTTTAACCTTCTGACATGTGTCACACAGAGCTATGTACTCCGCCACATCTCGTTTCATTCCATGCCACCAATATCGATCCTTTAGATCCTGATACATCTTTGTGCTCCCCGGATGAATAGAGTATGAAGAATCATGGGCTTCTCTCAGTATCAGCTCTCGAATCTCCTTGATATCAAGTACACATATTTTCTTCCCTAGCCATAAAGTTCCCTGTTCATCTTCTCTATAGTTCGGTGCTTTTCCTTCTTCATTAGTTGCTTAGTCTTCTGGATCCACTTATCATTCCTTTGCCCCTCACGAATATCCTTTTCCAAAGTAGAATCTACTTCCATAGACACTACCTCAGTATTAGTTACGATACTAAGGTTTAGCCTTGCTAATTCCTCACATAATTGCGGTTGTTGACCTTGCAGTGCCAAGCTATTGCATTGAGCTGATTTGCTTAATGCATCTGCGACCACATTAGCTTTCCCAGGATGGTAGTTGATTCCGACATCAAAATCATTGATAAGTTCCAACCATCTGCGTTGTCTGAGATTTAGATCTGGTTGGGTGAAGATATACTTCCATTTCTTGTGGTCCGTATAAATTTCAGTTCTTTTTCCTATAAGATAATGTCTCCATAACTTCAATGCATGAACCACTACTGCTAACTCCAAGTCATGAGTAGGGTAATTTATTTCATGCTTTCTGAGTTGACGTGATGCATAAGCCACTACGTGCCCCTCTTGCATTAGTACACATCCCAGTCCTTGTCCGGATGCATCACAGTAAACTGCAAATTCTTTTTGCATATCCGGCATAATCAACACTGGAGCAGTAGTCAACCTTTTCTTTAGCTCTGTAAAACTAGCTTCACACTCTGGTGTCCATTTGTACGCAACTCCCTTCTCAAGTAACTTGGTTAATGGACGCGATATTTTTGAGAATCCTTCGATAAACCGGCGATAATAGCCAGCCATGCCCAAGAAACTTCTGATTTCCCCAACATTTTCTGGTGTTTTCCAATTCAGAACATTTTTCACTTTACTGGGGTCTACTGCTATTCCTCCCTGTGATATAACATGTCCCAGAAATGACACTTCCTTGAACCAGAATTCACATTTACTTAGCTTTGCATACAACTGATGTTCCCGAAGTTTTTGTAAAGCCAATATTAGGTGCTCCTCATGTTCCTCTTCACTTTTGGAGAATATCAAAATATCGTCAATAAACACCATGACAAACTTATCAAGATATTCCATAAATACCTTATTCATAAGGTACATAAAATAAGCCGGGGCATTAGTTAATCCAAAAGACATGATTGTATACTCATATAATCCATATCTTGAAACAAATGCCGTTTTTGGTATATCCGAGGGTCGTATCTTCAATTGGTGATACCCTGATCGCAAATCAATTTTCGAGAACACACATGCACCTCGCAACTGGTCAAACAAATCCTCAATCCTTGGTAAAGGATATTTGTTCTTGATAGTTACGGCATTGAGTGCTCGATAATCCACACACAACCTCTGTGTATCATCTTTCTTGGGCACAAATATCACTGGAGCTCCCCAAGGTGAGGAACTAGGATGAATGTATCCTTTTGCTAACAACTCATTAATATGATCCTTCAATTCTGCCAATTGTTTAGCATCCATCCGGTATGGTCGCTTGTAAATTGGTGTTGTACCAGGTACTAATTCAATGATAAACTCAATTTCTCTGTCTGGGGGCATACCCGGTAGTTCATCAGGAAACACATCTGGAAAGTCACAAACAACTTTGATCTCTTGTTCTCCTTCAATCTGGTTGAGTCGTATTTTCTGAACCGGTGCTTGATCAGGATGAAACTCCACGTTTGTGCCATCCGTATGAGTCAGACATACTGTTCTCGTGGCACAGTGGATCACTCCTTTGTACTTGGTTAACCAATCCATTCCGAGAATAATATCTATTCCTTGTGACTCCAGCACTATAAGGTTTGCTAAGAATTCTACCCCCCTAATGCTTATACTAACATTAGGGCATACTTGCCTTGTCAACATCTCTCCTCCAGGAGAGTTGACTACTAATACTTGATTCATTAATGTAACATTCATTCCGTGTCTTCTTATGAATTCTTTTGCTATGAACGAATGTGTTGCACCAGAATCAAACAATACTGTAGAAGGGTGGGAATCAGTAGGGAACGTACCAATCACCACATCTGATGCGTCTTGAGCTTCCTCCAGAACAACATGATTGACCCTTACTCTTGACTGGTTCTGCTGCGAATGCTTTTTCGGGCAGTTGTTGGAGTAATGCCCCTTGTCACCACATATATAACAAGCTCCCCGAGTACTGGTGTCTTGAGTTTTGTTTCTTTGTTGATTTTGCTGTGGTTGCCCAGTTGGACGAGGGTTTGAAGTTATAGGACGTTGCTGATACATTTGAGGGCGTTGTGATGGCATCTGCTGGTACTGGGGCCGCGCATACTGAGATTGAGGTCTGAGTGAGGAGTTATTAGGGTACCGCTGTCCTTGATTACTGCCCAGGGGACGACTCAGGTGTCCCGATTGCTGTGGGTTAAAGCGAGGACGATTGCTACTTGAAGTCTGCCCCATCATCATCTTCCTTTTGCGGTCTTCTCCTTCACACTCCTTCTTCTTTTGTTCTACCGTGAAAGCTTTATCCACCAGATGTTGGAAACTAGCATAGTCACTGGAAGACATCATCAACTGTATTTCTTTATCCAGTCCCTCTTTGAAACAAAATTGTTTCTTGGCATCAGTGTCAACATCTCCAGGGGCGTACCGAGATAATTGTGTAAACTTATTCAAATACCCCCTTATGTTCATGTTCCCCTGCTTAAGTGCTAGGAACTCCATACGCTTGGCTTGAATTTCTCCTGCCAGTACATGATGATTGCGGAAGTTTTCTCTAAACTCTTCCCAGGTGATATTGTCTGGGTTGCCATGAGTAGCAGTCAAGGCGGTCCACCAATCAGCTGCAGGTCCATGGAGTTGGTGTGATGCCAATAACACCCTTTCCCTTCCTTCACATTGTACAATCCTTAGTTTACTTTCAATAGTATTGATCCAATCATCTGCATCCATGGGTTCTGTGGCGTTGGAGAAGCGTGGGGGTTGAGTGTTCATGAAGTCTCTTAAGCAAAATCTTGGAGGTGGGGGTGGTGGTGGCGGTGGCGGAGGGGGTGGTGGTGCTTGATGAACCTGTTGCATATTGTTCACAATTTGTGTCAAGTTTTGCATCATTTGAAGTTGCATAGCCATCATATGCTGCATTTGGTTTGCAGCTGGTGCCCCACGAGCACCTCTTCCATTCCACTGAGGTAGTGGGACTTCATTATCTTGATTGGGTGGCACACCACGTCCACGTCCTCTTCCTCTTCCTTCCATCTGAGATTGGGGGTGTTGCTTTAGAACAAAAAGATAAGATAGAAACTATTCTATACGTCTTTCCCACTATATGCATCAATAAGGAGATAGAGAAATAAAGATCACTTTCAATAAGCAAACACAAACATGGATAATCGAGTTCTCAAAACAAAATCATGCAACTCAAGATTACACAAATCGTCACTACATCGCTCTTATTACAACACATGGGTAAGTGTCTTAATCTTGAGTTGTAGGGCAGGCCAGAGTCTACTCTCGCTCCTCGGGGTCCTCCTCCTCGTCTGGGTCTTCATCGTCATCTCCATCATATCCCGAGTTGCTGCCACGGGACTCATTGCCATGCAGAGGAGAATTGGCCGGCTGCTGCGGCACAAAAGGCTCCCCTGAGTCTGGCTCCTCGTCTGAAGAGTAGTCCATCAAGTCGGTGTCGCCACGACCAACACGACGGTCAGGAGAGTCCGGAATCCAAGTGGAGGTGTCTAAAGCATACCCATCTGGGTCCTTGTCGGTGATCCGACGGTACCTCCTCACTTGCCTCTCATAATGTGCTGCCAGGTCACGAACATCCTGAATTTCTTGCTGAGCCTTGTGGAGGCGAATGCTAAGGAGCTCCACGTCATCAACTGTCTGGTGAGTCTGTGGAAGGGTCAGGGGCCCCTCCACGTACCTGGTGACGAAGTTGCCAGTGCCGCTGGGACGCTGGGGAGTGTAGGCGTGTACTGAGTTCCGCAGCTGGTAACGGTAAGTGTGGCTCCAATAGGTGATGGCCTCCCAGCTGACATCCTGCTCAGCGTGGCGTCGGTAGCTTCTTGCAGCAGGGGTACGGTGCACCTTGAGTAGTTCATCCCCATAGTAGAGAAATAGCTTGCATGACCACTCGATCCGGTAGGGACGCTGCATCCCAATAGAGTGGTAGGTGAGTGCCAGTCTCTCATGTCGGTAGCCGGCGTCGAGTAGTATGGCTTGAAGTCGTCGTCGAAGTCGGCCTGCAACTCTTCCATCGGTACAAATCACAACCGCACGTCGAGGATCATTGAGTGGGGTACGGCGGGCAGCAATCCTTCGGTTGGGAACATAGCCTCCAGTTGACATGCGAGCGGTTCTCCTGACGTTGGCCATCTAAGATTTTGAAACAGGAGAGTGTCAGTAATAAATCAAATTAAAGAATAAGTGAAATAAGTGCAAGGTAAAGAATACAAAGAAATTTTACAACTAATAATATTTGAAAATAGTAAAGTCCTTAAATCGTCCTTTTCTATCTAGGCTTGCGTCCTACGGGCAACACGGCTCTGATACCACTTTGTCACACCTGGTATTAAGAAATCAACCAGATGCTTTCCACATGTATGCCAGGATCAGTTCAACTCATACATGTGTAGACGAAAGTGAAATACCAAATATAATACCATGTTCGAGTACATCACCTTATTACATAAATGACCATCCATGTCTAAAATAAAAGTACACAAGCAGCGGAAATAACATAACAAGGGCTCCAAACACAGGCGTTGCACGGGGGAGCGCTAGCCTAGAACATCTCTTCGGGGTCCACGTAGAAGTCCTGGTTCTCCGCCTCTGCGTCTTCGTAGACTGGGGGGAATATGCAACTAACAAGTTTGAGTACCAACGGTACTCGCAAGTTGGGAAGTTATGTCATGCGTGGTTCACAAACAAGGAAGGCAGTTAAAAGGTTAAGCACTATAGCAGTAACAATATACTCTAAATTGTTTATTAAGCACCTACAACTAGGTGAAATCCCAACCAACATTCCAAAATTAATTCAGGTAAGACCCATCCCAAACCATTCATTAAGTATCCAAGTGCTAATTATGAATTTGGTTTCCATGCCGCTCGTGTCCGTGAGCACGGCTGTCTAGACAGTTTGACAAAACTCTGCAGAGTGTGTATCCTTTACCGACAGTTCATGATTTTGTCCCCTGTTGCCTTGTGGACTAAGGTAATCCTCCCTGATGCCCGTGGTAGCCAACCACATTAAACACTTCCGTAGGTGTGTGGCCAGGAGATCACTACGAGGTGTTTCCGATGGTTCTTCCGACTTGCAATGGGTACTCTAAGGTTTCACCGCTCCGGCACCTGGAGTCTATTTTCCCTCCGCTAGGAGAAGCCCCCTCTTGAGCCATGCGGATCCCAAGGCAAAGCCCATTCCCCGCCTGATCAATTACCTATGCTAGATCGGGAGGAACCAAATTACTAAACCAAGTTGTCCCATATACAATTCTGTGGTGATACTAAATGGCTTAGCAACTTCTTCCATAAACCGGTCCATAGAATCCGATAGGTGTCAAGCCCCAAACCAAGGTCTTGTGCACGCATGCACCAATCCATACAAAACCCCCTATCAGATTCCTATCTACTAATTTCCGTTTAGCCACCAATTCATGAATCAAAATACTTCAAATGTAAACTTGTAAGTTAATAGATCATATTTCAATTAAGCATGGCTAAGTGTATTCTAAATAATAATAAAATGCCCAAATCATGTTGACAAGGAATATTGTGGAAAATCTAGGAAAACATAACATAGGATTCATATTTTAATTTAGCATGCAACTAACTAAAACTTAACAAAAAGGGTGCAAGATGGTCAAGGAACTTGCCTCCAAACTGTGACTCGGGGTCGTCGGGAAACTGCTGCTCTTGAAGGTTAAGGATGGGTTCTGGCCCCGACTCTAAATTACGACGATGCACGAAAAATAACATACCATAAGAACATATTAAAATGCACAATACTCAAATAAACGCAAATTCCTACGCAAAAGTGATTTTAGGGTTGATTTTTATTATAGACATACATTTGTTGATGAGAATTTAAAGTTTAAATGAAATTTAGTGAGTAAAACATATTTTTATAGATTTTTATACCATTTTTATGCTTATTAGAATCCTAAAATTACTTTCTAGAAGTTTTATCTTTCAAAATAAGCTTAAAACAGATTTATAATCAATAATATAAATTTTACAATTTTTACATTATTTTTACTAATTATTTCTAAGTGTGTAAAACAATTTTTATGAATTAATTATACTAAAAAGTATTTTTATGACCATTTCAGCAATTTAAATAAATTTATAAAAATAATACAGAAATAAAAATAAATAAAACATAATTAAATCTGTTTTTATAATTATTTTATACAATTTAAGGACTTTTATTTAATTTTTAGAACTAACAGGGGTTTTTCTGCAAATACAAAACTATTCCAGGGGTTGAAAACAATTTTTATTAAGTCTAGGGATTATTCTACAATTTTTCCAGATTTTATCTTCTATTTTATAATTTTCCAGGGGCTTAGAAACACTTTTTATTCAATTTACCAGTATTTTTCTAATTTCCAAAAGGTCCAGGGGCTAGTCTGATAATTCTAGGGGTTAGATTTGAATTCCCGGAAAACCCAGGGGGTAGCCCGCAAGTTTCCAGGGGCCTGAGTGAAATCCCGGCGGCGGGAAAACTAGTTTGAACATGGGTCGTTGATTTGAAATTGGATGGCCCAGATTTAATGTACCGAAGGGGTACGGGGGTTCTAATCTTCGCCGTTGAAACAAAATGGACGACGGGCATTGAGCCACGTCGCCCCGATTAGGGTCGGGCGGCGGCGCGCGGCGGCGGTGACGCGCGCGCGGCGGCGGGCTCGCCGGAGTTGAACGAAAATTCGCTACAAACGCTTTGAGGCGCATCTGACTAGCACAAAATGTTAAGGAGGGCATGGGGGTCTCACCAGAGGTTGTCGCACGGCCGAAAATTGGATGGAGGGTGGTCGGCGACGATGGACGGCGGAGGAGCTCGTCGGCGACGATGGAATCGGTGATGCAGTGACGTTCCACCCCAATGATGATGTCCGGCAGACTCCTAACAACACGGGAAAGATGTTAGACAAACTCCCGAGGAGTGGAAGTGGGTGGAAAGTCGGGAACAGCGGCACCATTACCAAGCTCGTCGAAGCTAGGGTTTTGATCGCCGGGGTGAGAAACTTGAGGGGAATGGCCGGCTTTTATAGGCATTCGGGGTAGAAACTGAAGGCGGCCATGATGAGCATGACGCGCCCCTTGATTGAGATGGAAACGGTCGACATTGAAGGGGGGGTGAGTGGGGCGGCGCGGTATTATCGCATGTGGCCGTTACAGCGCGAGCGCGACGGGAGGTGGGCGACGGGCCTGACAAGCGGGACCGGCTGGCAGCGAAAGGGTGCGGCGCGGGGTGAGGCTGGCGCGTGGGGCCCGAATGGCAGAGAGAAAGGGAGGGGAGAGGAGGCGCGGGCCGGCGCGGGGAAGAGGGGGAAGTTGGGCCGGATTGGGGAATTCGGCCCAGGGGCGTTTTTCCTTTTTCTTTTCCCTTTTCTTTTTCTTTTCTGTTTTCTTTTTCTTTTGTTTTATGTTTGAAATTTGTAAACCAAATTTCTAGCGAATTTGAATTTTCAAAAATTCGCACAATCATTCAAATATGATGCACCTTGCCTTATATGAATTTTATTTCCAATAAAAATGATTTTACTTCTTGAAAAATTCACTTTACAATTTTTTTTTTCCTCTCTAAAATAGTGGGTGTTACATAAAACCATGTCCTTAGGCTTCTGATTGTCAAATGACATAGACTTGGCTTGGTTGGTTAGAATAAGGCAGATGCGCATATAATCTCTTGCAAATATCATATGATCTAAATTATAAAATGCAGCAACTAGTGTCATGCTTTCAAGTTATGAAATAGTTAAGTTTTTGAGATCATGACTTGATTAAATTGAAAATTACATTTGATCTCTAGCATGGCTTACACTACTTTATGTATCTCATTGATGTGATAGTGTAAGTTACTTGATAGTATGACTTGGATGAGCTTTGTTTTATATGTATATGTTATAATATGCTCATAACAATTAAAATTTCTCTTTTACCTTGTTGAATACATTGTCAAAGGGGGAGAGATTAATCACACATTCAAAATGGGAAAGATAATGTGCATGGGGAGAGATGATAAAGGGGGAGAGATATGTGAATTTTGAATTTTGATTTTTTGCTTTTCTTCTCATTTTATTTTTGATTTACAAAAAAGGGGAGAAATTGTCTTCAAAACTTTTAATGAGAATAAGCCAATGTTTGAATTTTAAATGGTGTTGCCAATGCATTCATCAAGGGGGAGATTGTAAGACCTATGTGTGCTGAATACATTGGCTTGTAGTGAATACACTTGGCTTTGATGATAAAAGTTTTGAATATCACCAAAACACCTTTTTATCAAGGTCTAACGGTAGGTCCGACCTGTTTTGGGTAGCTCCGGTTACGTTCGATGCTAGGTCCAACTAGCTTTGGTCAGCTCCGATGAAGTTTTGTCTTTAGCTCCAGCATGTCTTTGATAGCTCCGACATGTTTTTGATAGCTTCGGCATGTCTTTGCTAAGCTCTGAAGTTGATTTTTCTAGCTCCGGTTTTTGGGATTACTAGTTCCGACTAGTTCTGGTTAGCTCCAGCGCTAGGTCCTGCTAGATTTGTAAGCTCCGGCAGGAGCTTGGTTGTACTAGTTTTGATAAGCTCCGGCGCTAGGTTCTACTAGCTTTTGTTAGCTCCGGCTCAAGGTCCGGGTTGCTCTGGCAAGGTCCGGAACTTGACCGTAGTGCTTCTGCTTTTCATTTGCAATGTTTCGTACCTGCTTTACATTGTTGGAAAGATTGCTTAGTATTCATTTGCTAATTTTTGGTGCGTTTTGGTTGATATGGATGATATCGTGTTATTGTGGTTTTGCAACATGCTTATGTGAGGTTCTCACGTAAGGTGTTGTGTTCGGAACTAACTTGAGTCAAGTCGAGGACTTGGGCTCGTATGGATTTGTTGTTTATTCATGTGCAGGTGTTGCTTGAGTTGAAGACATGGCTGGTGACGGGATCCATTGGACTAGTCTCAGGGAGGAGATGAGGTTCCAACAACAAAATTCAGGAGGAATTGTGGTTGAGCTGATCAGGAGGTTGCGCAGCATGATTGAATCAAGAACAATGCATATGAAGGTATCGTGGACGTCGTTGGAAGATGTTTGCACATGTGAAAGGAGTGCATGGACGTGGCTACATGGTTCCGAGGCGTGATGAAGAGATGTGGACGTAAAGAATTGGTCGGAAAGGTCCAACCGACTAGGTTATGGACTCAGGATGCGGCTGAGTCGGGTTTGACTCAAATATGGAAAGATTTGAGTTGGTTATGATAGGATTTCGTGTGGGTCACGAATTTGAGTTGCTTAGGAATGTGTGATACGTTCCTAAGGTGTTTGGAAGTCTTAAGATTGCTTCTATCTGCGTATAGAAGAATCCTAAGCAGTTATGGAAAGTTACGATTCGTGAACAGAGTAGGATTAGGTTCCTGATCTGAGTTGAGTTGGCTTCCGAGCTGGCTATATAAGCAAGGGAGCCCAGAGATCGTGGTGCACGACTTTGGGGCTGTTCCTCTTGTGTTCTATTGAATAAAATTCGTAGTTTGAAAGAACTTTTGTGCCTTGTTCGTCAGACTTGTTCCAGACAAGTTTTACTCGTCGAGTCTCTGGACAGCACTACCTTTCGTCGGTGGTTTTATCATAACTCGAGTTTTACAGATCCAATTGACGTGATCCTTTTAGGGTTGTCTTCCAAACTTGATTTTATATCATCTGTAAAAATTTCACGTTCATTGGATATGTGGTATATGATCTACACGAGTTTCTTTGCAGCGTTCCAGAACTGTTTTTTCTCGGGTAGGGCAGATTGACCATTGTTTGATCTTTCGATCATAACTTGAGTTTTTCTCGACGGATTTGAGTGATTCTTTTTGTGTTGTCTTCGTGACTTGATTCTCTCTGATTTCTATCACTTTTGTCACGGTGAATCACGTTTATATTAGTCTCACAGATGATTTCTTTAACAGATCGTTTTTCTGCCGAAAGGGTTTGGGGTTTAATTGTTTCCGCTGCGTAAGATTTTTTTAATCTACCATTCACCACCCCCTCTAGTAGCTTTTCACGTGCTTTTCGATCCTACAATATGCAGATCATAGGTGTGCAACACGGTCGAAGTCGCTCTGAGTTAATCCTTGTATGATCAAGTTCTGAGCCTTGTTGTTGTTGTTGACATCTCTCTGATTTGTAGTTGTAAATTGATCGTTTGACGGAACTTCGTAAGGCTTGCACACCTTCTCCCATATTGCGAAGCCTTGATCCTGGATGAAGGCTTCCATACGTGTCTTCCAAACCTGAAAATCAATACCACTAGAGACACAAGGTTTTGCGAAGTATTTCACCATGATGATTAGTAAAAACACGTGCAAATCACAAATATTAGAGCACCATGGCTCTAATACCAAATTTAGGATTGAAGAGCACGTGAAAAGCTACCAGAGGGGGGTGAATGGTAGATTAAAACTTTTTCAGTGGAAGCAATGAAAACCCCTCGGCAGAAAAATGATCTGTTAAAGAAATCGTGTGTGAGACTAATCTATATATATATATATACATATATATATATATATATATATATATATATATATCATAAAGAATCAATTCATGAAGACGGCACGACAAGAATCACTCAAATCCGTCGAGAGAAACTCAAGTTACGATCGAAATATCGAACAAAGGTCAATCTCTTCTACCGAGTAAAAACAGATCTGCAATACTGCAGAGAAACTCGTGTAGATCAAAAACCACAAATCTAATCACCGTGAAATTTTGACAGATGATAGATAATCAAGTTGTGAAGACAACCCAAAAACAATCACATCAATTGGATCTGTAAAAATTGAGTTATGATAAAACCACCAAAGAAATGTAGTGCCGTGCAGAAAACTCGACGAGAAAAATTTGTCTAGAACAAGTCGGACGAACAAGGCACAAAAGTTCCTTTAAACTACGATCTCTATTCAATAGAACACAATAGGAACAGCCCCAAAGTCGTCTACACTGAGCTCTGGCCTCCCTTGCTTATATAACCAGCCCTTAGGCCAACCCAAACATAACTAGGACTCTAATCCTACTCAATTCACGAATCGAAACTTTTCATAACTGCTCAAGACTCTTCTATACGCAGATAGAAGCAATCTTAAGACTTTCGAACATCTTAGGAACGTATCCCACATTCCTAAAACAACTTAAATCCGTGACCCACATGAAATCCTAACATAACCAACTCAAATCTTTCCATATTTGAGTGACACCCGACTCAGTTGCAGCCTGAGTCCCTAACCTAGTCGGTTGGACCTTTCCGACCAATTCTCTACGTCCACATCTCTTTATCACGCCTCGGAACCATGTATCCACATCCATGCACTCCTTGCATACGTGCAATCATCTTCCAACGACATCCATGCTACCTTCATATGCATTGTTCTTGATTCAAACATGTTGTGCAATCTCCCGATCAACTCAACAAGAATTCCCCCCCGAACTTGGTTGTTGAACCTCATCTTCTCCCTAAGACTAGTTCAATGGATCCCGTCACCAGCCATGTCTTAAACTCAAGCAACACCTGCACATGAATAAACAACCAATACTTCCGAGCACAAGTACTCGACTTGACTCTCGTTAGTTCCGAAACTACAACATCTTACGTGAGCACCTCACATAAACATGTTGCAAACCATAGCAAAATGATATCAACCATAACTACCAAAACACACCAAATACTTAGTAAAAGAATACTAAGCAAACTTTCCATAAGTGTAAAGCAAGTTTGAAACATTGCAAGATAAAAGCAGAACCACTGCGATCAAGCTTCGAACCTTGTCAAAGCTAACCAAAACATGCCGGACTATCGTTGAATCTTGATAAAAAAGATGTTTTGGTAGTATTCTAAACTTTTATTGTCAAAGCCAATATATTCAGCACACATAGGTCTCACACCAAGGAAAGGAGTGATGCTGATGACGAGCGTCACAAAAATCTCAATGAATTAAACGAGGTCCCCCTGAAGCATCGAGCAGACCTTGATGCAAGAGAAGAGAAGCTCCTGGCGGAACGGCGGAACCAAATCCACCTCCGGTCGATGGAGCTAGCCGACCGTGAAAAGCAAGTAGCTGAGAATATGTAGCAACATGCCAAAGCGGTTGAGCGCCTCGCCTGGGAGAGTTCGAGGCTAGCGGCTGCCCGAAGGTCACTAGAGGAGCTATGGGGCTCGAGGGGAACCAAATCCCTGATGGTATGGGATTTCACGGGACGTGCATACAGAGCCCTTGTTCCTCTTTGCTTCAGTCAAGTACGCCCGGAGGACCCAGTGCAGGAGCTAGACCAGACGCTGGTGGCGCTTGGTTCTGCTAGCAGCAAACTCGATGCAATGGGTGATTTCATCGAGGATCAGCTGGAGACAAAGGGGAAATCTCTGGCCAAAGACGTCGCCGAGTATGTCTTGGTGTGTTACAAAAGTCGAGATCCTCAATTTTCTCTCGATCAGGTCTTTGAAGGACTGAATGACGAAGTAGAGGATGCCACCAAAGCTAGTGTCCAAGAGGCTGCTAAGAAGGTTGCTTCATTTTTTTGCAATACAAAGATCCTCCAGTAGCTAGGACCTTTTCCTTTTGTCCTTCGTTGTAACCCTGATTTTGTAATCCAGTACTTTGAATGAATGAAATCCACTGTTTCTACAATGAATTCCATTTTGTTTTCCATTATCTTTTTTGCCCCTGGTAGATGTAGACAATTTGATTGCGAACATGTACCAAAAGGATTTGACGATGTTCTGATGACTTGGACACTTCAAACTTATAGCTTTTAGGTCCGAAGTTTATTTCTGACTTCTCCAGTGATCTTTTGTAACGTCGACGGCTGGCCTCCAAGGGTTGTCAGAGCTTGATAGGTCCGACGGCACCCATTATCAATGCGTAGAACATCGACGGCGGGTCCCCTGGGGTTGTCAGAGCTTGATAGGTCTGACGACACCCATTATCAACGCGCAGAACATCGACGACGGCCCCCCTAGGGTTGTCGGAGCTTGATAGGTCCGACAGCATCCACTATCAACGCGTAGAACATCGACAGCGGGCCCCCTAGGGTTGTCAGAGCTTGGTAGGTCTGACGACACCCACCATCAATCGTAGATAATGTTGGGTGGTTATGCCATATTCACTTGAATTATACTTTATGTCAACGTCTGGCCCTCATGGAAGTTACCGGAGCTTGTTAGCTATGCTGGGCAATTTCAATGTCCGAAAACATCAATGGCGGCCCCCCTTGGAGGTTGTCGGAGCTTTATAGCTCCGGCATCGTCCACCATCGTTGTGTTTTTCCTGTACATTAAAGACAAGAAAAAGAGTAAAACTTGTCCTCTTGTCTATAAATTGTCTGTGACTTATTGTTCTTATTGGAGTTTTAGATCCAAAAAAATTCTATATGATAACAACCACATTGATGTAATTTTCCCAGATCCGCATGCTTTTTTTGTACTCACCCTACTCAGGCCTGCCAGGATGTAGGTAGAATGGCGTACTTAGGGTGCAGGACCAGGCTATGTGGGTAGCACACTCCAGACTTATGTTGGCTTGGCATTCAGGAAAGTAGAATATGAAGCAATGTTAAGATCCAAAGAGACCAACAATATAACTTGTAACACATATAAATAACTTGGACTAAAACTTAAGAAGAATTGCACAACTTCATTATAGACAAGAACGATAAAAATAATAATTCAAAAGACTAAGCCTTGTACAAAAATAAATGCACGTGGAGTCTATTTTCACACAATAATGTATTTCATTATAGGTCTGGATTACAGGGGAGACAAGGACACACTTAGGGTTCAGGACCATGCTAAGTGCATTATACGTCTTGTACTAGCCCAGGGCAGGTAATTACCCTTTTAGTGTTGTGACTGTATCAAGTGTTACTTGAACTTCCCGAACCCTCTCGAAGGGGTCCGGATGTTCCCCGGAGGACCTACCCGATTCTGTATATTGACTCTATAACATACATTGTGTGTAATTACAAACTCATCTCCGTTATTCTAAGTATACAACTTACAAAGGTGCTCGATGTTCCAAGGATTAGGAAGCGGAGTCCAATCCTCAGTTCCCAAGCGAACGCATCCGGAACGGGATACTTTGATCACTCGGAAGGGGCCTTCCCAGCTGGGGGAAAGTTTATTCATTCCTTCGCGAGTTAGTATTTTCCGCAGCACCAGATCGCCTTCCTCTAGCTGTCAGTTGCGCACATGCCTTTGATGTTAGCGTCAGAGCGCTTGGCAATAGCGTGCATTCCGAACACTTGCTTGGCGCCTTCCCTCGTCGACGAGGTCAAGGTCTTCACAACGGAGCTGGTCCTGCATGGCTTCATCGAAGGTCCGGACCCAGAGCTACCCCATGGTGATCTTCGGAGGTAGAACTGCTTCAGCTCCATACACCAGGAAGAACGGTGTCTCCCCAGTTGACCAATTAGGTGTTGTTGTGGGGACCGGAGTCCACACATCCGAGGATCTCATTGGGTGGTGTCGTGCGATGCGACACCCAACAGTTTACAAGAAATAGAACCAGAATAAAGTACAAGACCAAGTCTTTTATTTAATACACAGCGGAAGTTTTCACAATACTAGCGGACGTGAAGAAATATATACATACCATAGCTACGCTCTCAGCACTAGCTATGCAAAAAGCAAAGTTTCCCATGCCAGGGATACTTTGCACTAGCAACACTCAAACTATGGCGGCGTGCAGGGTTCCCACTCGGCTGTACACCCTAGAGGGGGTGTCGCCTCATCGTCGAACCCATCCTCAATAGGGTAACCTGCAAAAACTCGTTAACTGCAAACATGAGCTTAAGGCTCAGCAAGACTTAACCGTCTCACTAGACAGATGCACGGGGACACTAAACATAGGTAAGGAGTAGCATAAATGACCCGCCTACAAGTGGATCCTTATAATCAAGTTTTAAGTAGCAAATGACATTCTCTGAGTACGGCACATCATGGGCTCCACAATCAAACAAGAAACGCTTTACCGATGATATGACATGCCCAAAGCACATAGTGCTATTACAGCTAAAGTATGGGGAAATTGAAAATCTTTAGTTATACTATCTCTAAATCATACAAGGTTGCAAAGTAATTATAATTCAATACAATATGATTTTCTGGCTTCTTTAGTATTTACTACGTCACCGCTCAGTGAACAAGTGGTACTCTATTACTGCGAGGGACAGTGATTGCAATCAGGACACACCCGAACAACACGACACATACGCACTTTCGGAAATGCCAGCGAGCACTTCGCGCAGTACCTACGTAGCACTTCAGTACTAGTCGTATATGGCAACCTTTCGCGAGACACTCAAATGCCGAACCGGTCGATCCGTCACGGGCAGGAGGTCCCTGCGTGGGGCGTACTCTGACGTGCCCACCAGCGGATTTACACCTTGCTACCCTCAACCCACACCTATAAAACGGAACGGTATGCCTCGACACCCAAGTGACCAAGCTACGTCAGTTTATTGGATCCCATATGTCCATTATGTTGCCGGTACAATTCAAGCTTGTCCGAAGGGGCCGCACACGACGCGGGCCTTAATCGACACAGGCAGAGCTATGCGACCGAGACTCACTTCTCGCCGCTTCCTAGCCATTCCCTGCCCGGTCTCAATTTCATTATATTAAGCCATTTTCTATCTAACCAATCCTGTGAGATACATCTCTCGCGAGTAGATTCCAACTACTCGACTTCTACCGGATTTCCTATGCATTAGCAAAGCAGTTACTACAGGTCAACTGTGACTCGTGCCAAATAAACCCCTGGGATTTTTGGTCATGCAAGTGGAGTATCATTCACCCTAAACGTAATGCACAATTCATATACTATTCGACATAGTGATAAAGCAAAAGCTCATAAACGGCTTAAATGCAAACCGGGGCTTGCCTTGTTGCAGGTCAGGTTCTGAGTTAAAAATTGGAAGGTTCTCTTCCAAGGCTTCTGGCTCCTCCTCGACTTCGGTCACTATACGATATGCAGATAACATGGATAAAAAAAAATGACTTTGAAATTTATTTATTTTAAGACCATAAATTAATTCATGGTGATCATTATATGACAGGGACCTTATTTGGCTTTGGAATTTCGATGGTAGATACTAGGGAATATGATCAAAGCTCTTGCAAAGAACAGGAGATGATCATAGCAGATTGTGGTCTCCGAAAGTATGGCAAGCAAACCAACTTCCAAAATTTTCCGAGAGGAAACTGTAGCTTGAACCTAGCTAACAGTTGATAATCAAGATGGAGGGAGTGGTTCTGGTCTTAGCAAAATTTGTTTCATAATTTTCTAAGCTGTGGGGAAGGAGTTATTGTATTTCTAATTCGGCAAGAATTTCTGGATTTACTTTATAATTGAGTTTCTAGACATTAAATCAATATTTGGTTTGTAACTGATTTAGGCCTAGTAGAGTAGGTTAATTAAATCCAAGACTTTAACAGGAGCTAGGGTATGATTAAAGGAAGACACAGTAAAATTTTGGGACCTAATAAAGCAACCTAATAGCTGTGAAAATTCAATAACTGAAAAAGGAAATTGAATTATACAGAGAGTTAAACAGGTGCTATGGCTCCCAAATTTTGCCTGATAATCTAGAATAGGACAATAAATTTAATGTGAATTTTTGGGATTTTTCCTGTGGATATCTAGTCTGGAAAAATTTCATTTGTATTAGGAAAGATTATTTTCTACAGAATTTAACTCTGAGTTTCACAGAACCTAATTGGTATTGACAGAAACTAGAGCTCGAGAGCTTTCGAACAAAATTTGTTTGAAGAATTTTGGAGTATCCTACAGAAAGTTATGGATTTTCTAAGTTGGAGCCTATTCTGGAATAATTTCCTAATTTGATTTAACTCGTGGGCCCCACTGTTTTAAAATGAACCAATAGTATTTAAGCCACACGGGGGCCACAGATTCCCACCGCGTAGCCACAGCAAATCCCGTGGCCATACCTGATCCGACGGGATTTACCGCCGCTGACACGCGGGACCCGCCGCGTCGTCTTCTACCTCCCGACGCGGGCGGCGCGCGGGGCTCCCGCGGCGGTGCTCTCCGGCGAGCCTCGCCGCCGGCCAATCCGACGCACTAGATTCGCGGAAATTTGCCGCCTGGGGGTTTTTGGGGTCGCTGAGCACGATGGTGAGGTCAGTGGGTCTTGAAGCTCGCCGGAAAAGGTCGTGCGACGGCGGTGGCGGCGATGAGCGCTCGGGCATCATAGAACTCTCTATAGAGTAGCTCAAATCACTTGGGAATTGCTCCAAAACCTTCCTGGGATGATGGAGTTCAAGGATATGGGCGCAGAAGGGGAGTGAGTTGCCGGGAATCATGAGTTCGACGGTGAACCGAGGTTTTCTCACCGGCGGCGAGCAAAACTCGAAATTCAGAGCCGTTGCTTGATGATCCTTAAAGGTTTTTGATCAGACAGGATCGCTAGGGCCTATAGAAACTATCTCTAAGTAATTGCAAAGGATGATTGCTTACCGAAAAGGAATTCGACATGAAATCATAGCTAGCTATCTACCTTCGGCCGTAGAGGAAATGAACAATAACTTGCTCAGGCTTCAACGATAAGGGAAACGGTTTGTACCATGAGCTAGAGTTTGATCAGGCGCACCTTTTTGCTCTTTGGAGCTAGGCTTGAAACGGCGTGGAACGGCGGCACCCGCGGAGCAGTGGCGAGCGGCGGCGATGGCGCGCGGCGGAAGAAAAATGGCGAGGCAGTGGAGCTGTGATCGGGGATGAGGATTAAAGGGGCTTCGGCCGGCCTTTTATAGAGCCGCGGCGAGCAGGCAGGCAGCTCGCTGGAGCTGCATGCGCGCGCGGTGTCGAGTGGGGTCGCGGCGGTGCAGAGGTGTCGGGGTTGAGCTGATCCGTTTAAAAGGGGAGCTGACATGTGGGGCCCAATGTCCAGTGATTCTCCCCACAGCTCAGCTACTAATTCAGTTAAAAATAGAAGATCAACTCCAAAAATCATGAAATTTTGTGGAGATGGCAAATGAATTATTCTGAACACAATGGTGAATTCAATTCTTATGTTTAAAGAAGTTGGAGAAGAATTAAAAATTCAGATTTGAATTTGATTCAAATTTGCTAAACACCTCAATAAAAATAGTAGATGAGTTTCTAAAATCTTGAAACTTTGTAAGCATGCTATTGAGGAATTTAGGAGTTCATGGAAAAATTTAGAGCCCTTAATTTGAATATTTGGTTTAGAGCTTATTAGGGCTTCATTGTGTATTGCTTACTAATCCTTATCCAAAAATTCTTATTCTTAAAAGGTGAATAGAATATAATTTGAATTCATGGTGAAGTCTAATACCCATGATAAAAGAATCTAACAAAGAGTGCAAGACAAGTTTTGGATGGCATAGTTCATGTGTACCATTGGAGATCCAAAATAGTTGATCACAAACCCATATGAACTTAACATGCCATAAAAGTGGGGTTTTACATTCCTCCCCCCTTAAAAGAATCTCATCCCGAGATTACAAAAGAAGGCAAAAGTGGGGTTTCTAAAAGAAGGATCTATCGAACATCTGCCGCTAATAAGTCCGGATAGTTCGTTCTAAGATACTCCTCGCTTTCCCACGTGGCCTCTTCGGCACTGTGGTGGCTCCACAAGATCTTGTAGAAACGCAAGGTGCGGCTTCTTGTGGCGCGGGTCTTTTCATCGATGATCTGAGTTGGATGTTCGGAATAGGTGAGATCTGGTTGGAGAGCTTCCAAATCATCTATACGGACATCAGCGGGAGTTTTAAGACACTTTCGTAACTGAGAAACGTGGAACACATTGTGAACCCCTGAAAGTGACGGTGGTAACTCTAATTGATATGCCACAGGTCCGCATTGTGCTAGGATTGCGAATGGCCCAATAAAACGTGGGGCTAGCTTCCCTTTCATTCCGAATCGATGGATACCTTTCATAGGGGATACCCGAAGATAAACTTGATCTCCAACTTCGAAGTGAAGAGGTCGACGTCGTTTGTCCGCGTAGCTCTTCTGACGAGACTGAGCAGCTTTGAGATTCGCCTGAATAGTGCGAACTCGATCCTCGGCTTCATTTACTAAGTCGATGCCGTACACTGCCCGTTCACCTGATTCGCACCAGCTCAAGGGTGTGCGACATTTTCGGCCACAGAGAGCTTCATATGGCGCCATCTGGAGGCTAGCCTGGTAACTATTGTTGTACGAAAATTCCGCCAAGGGTAGATGATCATCCCAGTTCTTGCCCTGGTGGATGGCACAGGCACGAAGCATGTCTTCTAGTACTTGATTCACCCGTTCGGTCTGACCATCGGTCTGAGGATGATAGGCCGAGCTCCGAATTAACTTGGTTCCTAGTGCAGCGTGGAGATGCTCCCAGAATCGCGAAACAAATACAGCTCCACGATCTGAGATGATGGTACAGGGTACACCATGTAGACATAGTATTCTGGAGATATAAATTTCCGCGTATCGCCTCGCATCGTATGCCACGCGGACCGGTATGAAATGAGCCGATTTGGTCAATCGGTCAACGATCACCCAAATCGAGTCGTTTTTATGGAAAGTGGGAGGCAACCCAACAATGAAATCCATACTGATATCCTCCCATTTCCAAGCCGGTATGCTTAAAGGTTGAAGCTGTCCAGCTGCCTTCATATGGTCGGCCTTTACTCGCCGACACGTATCACACTTGGACACGTATTTAGCTACTTCTCTCTTCATCCGAGTCCACCAGAATTTCTTCTTCAAATCTTGGTACATCTTGTTGCTTCCCGGATGAATGGAATACTTGGATAAATGAGCTTCGTCCAGTATCTTCTTTCTAAGTTCCATGTTTCGGGGTACCACTATACGGTCGTTAAACCAGAGGGTACCTTCATCGTCACTTCGGAAGCATTTCATCTCCCCCTTCTTTATTCTTTGTTGAATATGTGACATCCCCTTGTCCGCCTTCTGAGCTGCCATAATATCCTCCCTGATGGTAGGAATGAGAGCGAGATTGTAGAGCGCCCCATATGGAACCAAGTAGAGACTCAGTTCTTCCTTTCCCTCCATCGAGGTAATGGAAAGATTGTTGATATGGGACTTGCGGCTCAGAGCGTCTGCGACTACGTTCGCCTTGCCTGGATGGTAGTGGATCTCAATCTCGTAATCCTTGATTAATTCTAACCATCGCCTTTGTCGCATATTCAAATCCTTCTGGGTGAAGATGTATTTCAAGCTTTTGTGATCAGTGTAGAGGTGTACTAAATTACCCAGTAGATAATGTCTCCACATCTTCAATGCTAGCACCACAGCAGCCAGTTCAAGATCATGAGTCGGGTAGTGCTGCTCGTGGTTCCGAAGCTGTCGCGATCCATACGCGATCACTCTTCGCTCTTGCATTAACACACAACCTAAACCAATCCCAGATGCATCACAATAGACATCAAATGCTTTGGTAGTATCTGGTTGGGCTAAAACTGGTGCCGTTGTAAGGTGTTTCACCAATGCTTTGAAACCTGCTTCACATGCCTCAGTCCATACATACTTTTGTCCTTTCTTCAGAAGTTCTGTCATTGGTTTAGCTATTTTGGAGAAACTGGGTATAAACCTCCGGTAATATCCTGCTAAACCCAGGAAACTTCGGACTTCATGTACAGACTTTGGAGACTCCCATTTGAGGACTTGCCTGATCTTGCTTGGATCAACTGCAATACCTTCTGCTGAAATGATGTGCCCTAAAAATGGCACCTGGTTGATCCAGAATTCACACTTGCTGAACTTAGCATACAACTGATGGTCCCGTAATCGCTGAAGCACAATATGCAAGTGTTGAGCATGTTCTTCTTTGGATTTTGAATACACAAGTATGTCGTCAATGAAGACCACGACGAACTTGTCCAATTCCGGCATGAACACTGAGTTCATGAGATACATGAAATGAGTCGGGGCGTTGGTTAATCCGAAGGACATAACCAGATACTCATACAGCCCATACCTTGTTGAGAATGCTGTCTTGGATATATCTTCTGGTCGGATTCTGATTTGATGATAACCAGAACGAAGATCCATCTTCGAAAACACTTTAGCACCCACTAATTGATCGAAAAGAATATCAATGCGCGGTAGTGGATACTTGTTCTTGATGGTGACAGCATTAAGTGGACGATAGTCTACACACAGCCTCAAGGTCTTATCTTTCTTTTCTACAAATAGTGCAGAACAACCCCATGGTGATGAACTTGGACGAATAAAACCTTTGCTCTCAAGTTCAGTTAATTGTTCCTTCAGTTCTGCAAGTTCCTTGGGTGCCATCTTGTAGGGTGGTCTTGAAACTGGCACTGTTCCGGGCGCAAGTTCAATCTTGAACTCTATATCCCTTTCTGGTGGCATCCCAGGGAGATCTTCAGGAAACACGTCGGGGTATTCACATACTACCGGAATATCCTTAAGTTCCATAACCTCGGTGTTGTGAGTGGATGGGTCTAATGGAATGATGTTCTCAAGATTGAGAACCTGGGGCTGATGGAGTGGAGAGTTTAGATAAATTTTTCGAGGAACGATATCAAGGATAGCACCATGGTATTGCAACCATGCCATTCCTAAGATGATATCTAGCTTTTGAGTTTCTAGGATAATGAAAGAGGTAGGATAGACGTTCCCATCTAGGTCAAGAGGCACTTTATGGGCTACCTCATATGTTACTACCCTCCCTGCTGGAGTGCAAATTATATATGGAGTTTTTATGGAGATAACAGGTAATTGACTTTTAACGACAAAAGATTTTCTAATGACATTGTGTGAAGCTCCGGAGTCAAAGAGTATGACTACGGGTTGATCGAAGATAGAGAACGTACCCGTGAGCACGGGTGCGCCTTCTGGAACGTCCTCGATGGCGAGGTGGTGGATGTTGCCGGGTCTGGTGGCTAGCTTCTTGGGCGGGTTGCGGGGTTGGTTGGCCCCCTGGTAAGATGATTGCCCTCCACCTTGTCGATTCTGCGGACAATCCTTGGCGAAGTGCCCCGTACGTCCACACGTGAAACACGTGTACGGGGTTTGGCCAATACGAAGGGGAGGACGGAATCCCGGTGCACGTGGTGGAGGTGGAAGTGCACGTGGAACCATCCCCTGTTGTTGCTGCGGCCGAAATCCGCCGTTGTTGAACTGACGACCACGGAACATTGGTGGCCGCGATGGCGGCTGCCACCTCTGGCCGGATGGTGATCGATACACCATACGGTACTTCTGAGGAGTACCACCTCCGCTGCTCTGTGGAGCACCCCTCTTCTTTTTATCGGAGGACAGCTCGCGCGTAGCGTCCTCCTGCATGATAGCGGCATTGACTATGTCGTTGAAGTTGCCGCGGTTGAACAGGACAAGCTTGTCCTTCAACTTGGGGTTCAAACCCCGGTAGAAACATTCCCGCTTCCGATCTTCGGTATTCACTTGGTCCTGAGCATATTGGGCCAAGTGGTTGAATGATTTGGAGTATTCGTATGCACTCCTTCCTCCTTGCCTTAGCTCCAAGAACTCTTGAAGCTTCCTCCTCATAATCCCGGGAGGGATGTGGTAGGCGTAAAATGCCTCCCGGAATTCGGTCCAGCTTACAACATGGCCTGCGGGGCGTGCGGCAAGGTAATTGGCCCACCACGCACCGGCAGACCCCTGTAGTTGTTGCGCTGCAAACAATGTCTTCTGCTGTTCGGTTACCGCGAGTAAACCGAACTTTCCTTCAATGGTGCGGAGCCAGTTATCCGCGTCCAACGGTTCATCGGCTTCTCTGAATACCGGTGGGTGTGTCGATGAGAAATCAGAGTAGGAACTCTGAAATTGCTGACGCGGTCCATCATCCTGTCGTCCCCCTTGACGGGACGAGTGCTGCACCAACGTCCGCAGTAACTCGGTTTGCTCGTCGCGCGAGCCGAGCACTGCAGCGAGAACCTCCGCGAGACTCCTGGGGAGTGTGGTTGGAGGTGGTGGAGGTGGTTGCGTCTGAGGCGTATTCTGCCCCGGGGGTGGTGTGTCATCCCCCTGTCCTCCACTAGATCCTCCCACCTCTGAGGTTGTACGAGTACGCACCATACTGCAATACAATGAATAACACGGTAAGTCCCATTGCCTCAAGTTTATCCTCCCTTAGAAATGCGGTAGACAATAATAGACGATGCATGACATTTACATATATTGATAAAGCACAAACTTTATACAAAATATATCCTCTCAAGACCAAGTTTACAGTAGTAAACCCAAAATGATGGACTCCCTTTATGGAAATACATCTCTACCATACTTGGCCTCCCTGACATGTCATACTCATCTAATTAGCTAGACACCACAACCATTACTCTTAATATGACACAAACATGGTCACAAAAGAGAAACACTAGCAACCATTTAACTATATGTCGCCCGGTGTTGGCGGAAGTGCTACCACATCTAACTTCAATACGCTCTACTCGACGTATTCAAGTTCCTCTGGGTCTTCTTCTTCTTCTTCATCTTCAGGGCTAGGCACCTCTGATACGGGTGTTGGAGTAGAAGTTGATACATCGTTCAACATCAACGTCTTCTTGGCAGCCATAGCTTGCCAATCTGCCTGTATCATAAACATCCCCCAGGCCTCATTCTCTTGCTGAGCCTGTTCACAGCTGGTCTTCCAGCTCTGAGCCTCTACTCTGGACTGATCCCTGTCTGCAGTCACCACGTTCAACTGTGTGTCCCGTTGGTGCCCATAAAGTAGGCTTGCCTCCAGATCAATATCTCTCTCTAGAGTCTCCTGGCGAGACGCGGCCAAATCCATAACAGCGTCATGCCATTGATTCTCCCTAAGGTTCAAACGATGATTAAGAGGAGCCATCATATCCCTAAGTCCGTCATTTGCCCACTCAAAGTGGTTTGCTCGCTTCATGGCTTGCTTCAGATTGTTTGTCAATTCTTTTATGCATGTCCTTTGATTACCCTTCTCGCGATGTGAGGCTGCTGCATACATCGCTAAGGCTGTTGCGGATGTTTCGCCATGCTCTCCAACCTCCGCAAGCAAGCGGGTTGCCCAGGCTTCAGAAGCCCTGCCGTTGACTGGAAAGAACTCATACGGAGTACCCACCAGATGACGGTAATGGAGTTTGCAAAACCTCCCTATGGCAACACTTGCGGCGTAGCTCCATGTTTCTTCTAATATCAATCCTTTGATCTTGATGGAGTATGGAGCCCATCCGAGGTGCGGTGGACCGGCAGGCACATCGACGTAGATGGTGCAACTCCACATACCGCCCTCCTGGAACTTCTTGCCCCAATAGCTAGGTAACACCAAATAGCCAAACTGGCCGAGCAACCGTGCAAACACGTCCGGAAAACCGGCGTGCCCGGTGCATGTTGAGAACACCCATCCATTAGGCAACTGAATTCTTGGTGCTGCCATCTGTGGACAAATATACCCGAATATCAATACACCGTTTAAGTATGCGACCCAATCACTGGTGATGTGGGATAAAAAGAAATATCCATAATCAATTGGTTCAGTCAAAGCTGCAATCTGGAAATGAGTACAGTTCTGGTTTATCTGACCTGTCTGCAGTAACTCGTAAGTTTCATACAGAAGAAGTCAGAACTAAACCTTCTGTTGAATACAAAAATTGTAGTACACTTCAAAACCTTTCCAGATTGTACTCATACAGCCACTGTTGAACTAGTATGAACAATCTATACCAGTTTTAAGTTGACTCAAGGGTTCTGAAAATTTCGACAGAACCTCCCCTGTATATGGGCTTATCTCCACATTCTATACAGGTTCATCATGATAAGATATTGAGGTAGTGTCAAAATAAACATTGAGTAACATCGTGTTAACAATCCAGAACCAAAGAAGTTCCACCACGACAACCTTGTCATGAAGGTATTATGCATCAATTCACAATTATGTGCAAACTGTTCCAAGTTCTGGACTGCAGGAACCAAATTTGCGACAAATGGAATTAGGCATAGCTACACCTAGATTCAGGTCAGGAGTGATAAATAAAGTTGATAGATGGCTTCCTAAGCTTTCCAGAAATGCATATGCGTAACCATATCACTGTTCTGGATTAGGGGTTATAATTATCCAAACCCAACAGTAAAGCTGACTGTTTGCATCAGCAGTCATGCAGTTTACTGTGCTGACTTCCTGATTTGGTTAAACTCTAATTAAAATCAGGAAGGACTCCCCAAAACAAATTCGTGAATCTCCACCTACCCTTCTCAAACATATATCCCAATAAGGTAGTGGATTTTTCTACAGTGAGTTATGGCAAGAATACAGAAACGGTACAAAGGTGGGTTCATATGGAGTAATCACAGTAAACCCCAGTTTTCAACGGATTAACAAGCTTTTCTGCCTTTATGGTCAACGGAAAAGTTGGAGAGACCTTCACGAGCTTTCCATTCATGTAGGATATGCTTATGTTATCTAATTGCTAACCAAGATTACAACCTGGCGAAGTTGAGCTACTTCTACCAGAAAGCAAGAATCTTGGTCCTATCCATCAAGTCAAGCCCGAAATTATCAGTATCTGATAGTCGGACTTTCTTAAAACACAATGCAACCATTCTGTTGGTGGGGAGGGTCTAGTATCATGTTTGATACTGACGGTACTACGTGCCACACGAAAGGAAATTATATCCGGTACATCCGGTTACGTCTATAGGTGGTTCCTATATCGTTCCCTCGCAAACGGCTTCTACACGGGTTGCTACCGGAGTTAGGTTACCTGCAGAAGACAAACAATCCCCTTTCACACCTTCGCACCTCAAGGGCGGCACGGGGAAACACGGCAGGCAGTCACAATAATATATAACTAAAAGTAAATGCATACGACTCTGGCGTGAGTCGTCCTCGAGCGAGGCCATGTCTCGAGGTACATGGCTGTAAATACGTCTGTACAGCAAAGACTCCCGTACGATCCGGCTTATACACGCTCGGGCATACGTGTTCGCATGTTCTCATAGATATGAGAACACACTATCGGGTTACATACCACCCGACGGGGTTTCCCTCTAACTTTGTGTCACGCTGGGGTACCGCGTGTCATATGTTCTTAGAAACATGGAAAGTTTCAAAGACTCATATTGACTTTCCGTGCCAAGCCACGGAAATTTCACATAACACCTCTCGTATGCTGAGCTTACCGAGATTGATCCGCTCTCGGTGGCGTACCTTACCTCTTACCTGATGTCGGAGCGTCGTTACAGAATATAATAACACATAGTTAGTTTACCACCTTTATATCTTATACTAATAATACTCCTTATAACGGCATATAACTAATTCCTCACTCAAGTTCCTAATTTTTGAAAATATGTTCTTTTCCGGTATACTGTTCCCAACGAAGCTCTGATACCATGTCTGTGGGGACCGGAGTCCACACATCCGAGGATCTCATTGGGTGGTGTCGTGCGATGCGACACCCAACAGTTTACAAGAAATAGAACCAGAATAAAGTACAAGACCAAGTCTTTTATTTAATACACAGCGGAAGTTTTCACAATACTAGCGGACGTGAAGAAATATATACATACCATAGCTACGCTCTCAGCACTAGCTATGCAAAAAGCAAAGTTTCCCATGCCAGGGATACTTTGCACTAGCAACACTCAAACTATGGCGGCGTGCAGGGTTCCCACTCGGCTGTACACCCTAGAGGGGGTGTCGCCTCATCGTCGAACCCATCCTCAATAGGGTAACCTGCAAAAACTCGTTAACTGCAAACATGAGCTTAAGGCTCAGCAAGACTTAACCGTCTCACTAGACAGATGCACGGGGACACTAAACATAGGTAAGGAGTAGCATAAATGACCCGCCTACAAGTGGATCCTTATAATCAAGTTTTAAGTAGCAAATGACATTCTCTGAGCACGGCACATCATGGGCTCCACAATCAAACAAGAAACGCTTTACCGATGATATGACATGCCCAAAGCACATAGTGCTATTACAGCTAAAGTATGGGGAAATTGAAAATCTTTAGTTAT
Organism: Tuctoria greenei; assembly: GCA_036927565.1. NCBI lineage: Eukaryota > Viridiplantae > Streptophyta > Magnoliopsida > Poales > Poaceae > Tuctoria > Tuctoria greenei. The sequence continues at coordinate 69,027,384 of JAYESD010000004.1, read as the reverse complement.
ACTATCTCTAAATCATACAAGGTTGCAAAGTAATTATAATTCAATACAATATGATTTTCTGGCTTCTTTAGTATTTACTACGTCACCGCTCAGTGAACAAGTGGTACTCTATTACTGCGAGGGACAGTGATTGCAATCAGGACACACCCGGACAACACGACACATACGCACTTTCGGAAATGCCAGCGAGCACTTCGCGCAGTACCTACGTAGCACTTCAGTACTAGTCGTATATGGCAACCTTTCGCGAGACACTCAAATGTCGAACCGGTCGATCCGTCACGGGCAGGAGGTCCCTGCGTGGGGCGTACTCTGACGTGCCCACCAGCGGATTTACACCTTGCTACCCTCAACCCACACCTATAAAACGGAACGGTATGCCTCGACACCCAAGTGACCAAGCTACGTCAGTTTATTGGATCCCATATTGCCATTATGTTGCCGGTACAATTCAAGCTTGTCCGAAGGGGCCGCACACGACGCGGGCCTTAATCGACACAGGCAGAGCTATGCGACCGAGACTCACTTCTCGCCGCTTCCTAGCCATTCCCTGCCCGGTCTCAATTTCATTATATTAAGCCATTTTCTATCTAACCAATCCTGTGAGATACATCTCTCGCGAGTAGATTCCAACTACTCGACTTCTACCGGATTTCCTATGCATTAGCAAAGCAGTTACTACAGGTCAACTGTGACTCGTGCCAAATAAACCCCTGGGATTTTTGGTCATGCAAGTGGAGTATCATTCACCCTAAACGTAATGCACAATTCATATACTATTCGACATAGTGATAAAGCAAAAGCTCATAAACGGCTTAAATGCAAACCGGGGCTTGCCTTGTTGCAGGTCAGGTTCTGAGTTAAAAATTGGAAGGTTCTCTTCCAAGGCTTCTGGCTCCTCCTCGACTTCGGTCACTATACGATATGCAGATAACATGGATAAAAAAAAATGACTTTGAAATTTATTTATTTTAAGACCATAAATTAATTCATGGTGATCATTATATGACAGGGACCTTATTTGGCTTTGGAATTTCGATGGTAGATACTAGGGAATATGATCAAAGCTCTTGCAAAGAACAGGAGATGATCATAGCAGATTGTGGTCTCCGAAAGTATGGCAAGCAAACCAACTTCCAAAATTTTCCGAGAGGAAACTGTAGCTTGAACCTAGCTAACAGTTGATAATCAAGATGGAGGGAGTGGTTCTGGTCTTAGCAAAATTTGTTTCATAATTTTCTAAGCTGTGGGGAAGGAGTTATTGTATTTCTAATTCGGCAAGAATTTCTGGATTTACTTTATAATTGAGTTTCTAGACATTAAATCAATATTTGGTTTGTAACTGATTTAGGCCTAGTAGAGTAGGTTAATTAAATCCAAGACTTTAACAGGAGCTAGGGTACGATTAAAGGAAGACTCAGTAAAATTTTGGGACCTAATAAAGCAACCTAATAGCTGTGAAAATTCAATAACTGAAAAAGGAAATTGAATTATACAGAGAGTTAAACAGGTGCTATGGCTCCCAAATTTTGCCTGATAATCAAGAATAGGACAATAAATTTAATGTGAATTTTTGGGATTTTTCCTGTGGATATCTTGTCTGGAAAAATTTCATTTGTATTAGGAAAGATTATTTTCTACAGAATTTAACTCTGAGTTTCACAGAACCTAATTGGTATTGACAGAAACTAGAGCTCGAGAGCTTTCGAACAAAATTTGTTTGAAGAATTTTGGAGTATCCTACAGAAAGTTATGGATTTTCTAAGTTGGAGCCTATTCTGGAATAATTTCCTAATTTGATTTAACTCGTGGGCCCCACTGTTTTAAAATGAACCAATAGTATTTAAGCCACACGGGGGCCACAGATTCCCACCGCGTAGCCACAGCAAATCCCGTGGCCATACCTGATCCGACGGGATTTACCGCCGCTGACACGCGGGACCCGCCGCGTCGTCTTCTACCTCCCGACGCGGGCGGCGCGCGGGGCTCCCGCGGCGGTGCTCTCCGGCGAGCCTCGCCGCCGGCCAATCCGACGCACTAGATTCGCGGAAATTTGCCGCCTGGGGGTTTTTGGGGTCGCTGAGCACGATGGTGAGGTCAGTGGGTCTTGAAGCTCGCCGGAAAAGGTCGTGCGACGGCGGTGGCGGCGATGAGCGCTCGGGCATCATAGAACTCTCTATAGAGTAGCTCAAATCACTTGGGAATTGCTCCAAAACCTTCCTGGGATGATGGAGTTCAAGGATATGGGCGCAGAAGGGGAGTGAGTTGCCGGGAATCATGAGTTCGACGGTGAACCGAGGTTTTCTCACCGGCGGCGAGCAAAACTCGAAATTCAGAGCCGTTGCTTGATGATCCTTAAAGGTTTTTGATCAGACAGGATCGCTAGGGCCTATAGAAACTATCTCTAAGTAATTGCAAAGGATGATTGCTTACCGAAAAGGAATTCGACATGAAATCATAGCTAGCTATCTACCTTCGGCCGTAGAGGAAATGAACAATAACTTGCTCAGGCTTCAACGATAAGGGAAACGGTTTGTACCATGAGCTAGAGTTTGATCAGGCGCACCTTTTTGCTCTTTGGAGCTAGGCTTGAAACGGCGTGGAACGGCGGCACCCGCGGAGCAGTGGCGCGCGGCGGAAGAAAAATGGCGAGGCAGTGGAGCTGTGATCGGGGATGAGGATTAAAGGGGCTTCGGCCGGCCTTTTATAGAGCCGCGGCGAGCAGGCAGGCAGCTCGCTGGAGCTGCATGCGCGCGCGGTGTCGAGTGGGGGCGCGGCGGTGCAGAGGTGTCGGGGTTGAGCTGATCCGTTTAAAAGGGGAGCTGACATGTGGGGCCCACTGTCCAGTGATTCTCCCCACAGCTCAGCTACTAATTCAGTTAAAAATAGAAGATCAACTCCAAAAATCATGAAATTTTGTGGAGATGGCAAATGAATTATTCTGAACACAATGGTGAATTCAATTCTTATGTTTAAAGAAGTTGGAGAAGAATTAAAAATTCAGATTTGAATTTGATTCAAATATGCTAAACACCTCAATAAAAATAGTAGATGAGTTTCTAAAATCTTGAAACTTTGTAAGCATGCTATTGAGGAATTTAGGAGTTCATGGAAAAATTTAGAGCCCTTAATTTGAATATTTGGTTTAGAGCTTATTAGGGCTTCATTGTGTATTGCTTACTAATCCTTATCCAAAAATTCTTATTCTTAAAAGGTGAATAGAATATAATTTGGATTCATGGTGAAGTCTAATACCCATGATAAAAGAATCTAACAAAGAGTGCAAGACAAGTTTTGGATGGCATAGTTCATGTGTACCATTATATTGGAGATCCAAAATAGTTGATCACAAACCCATATGAACTTAACATGCCATAAAAGTGGGGTTTTACAGTTGTCCTGTTCGTCCACAGTGTAGACGGAAGCTCTTCAATCCAGTTGTCTCTGTGCTTTTTTAAGTGTTCATATGTACGCATCTTGAGTCCATTTAGGATTTCGGTATTTGTTCTCTTGGCTTGGCCATTGCATGCTGGGCGGGCTACTGATGCGTAGCTGACTTGAATGTCGAGGTCTTCGCAATATTCTTGGAATGCAACACTTGTAAATTGGGTTCCATTGTCAGTTATGACTTTGTTCGGAACTCCAAATCTGCATATTATGGAGTTCAAGAACTTGATAGTTGATTGCTTGTTGATTGTCACAACTGGAGTAGCTTCCAGCCATTTGGTGAACTTTTCGATTGCGACGTACAGGAACCTGTAACCTCCGACGGCTTTTGGGAATGGTCCCAAGATGTCCATACCCCACACATCGAATGGCCATGTAGGAGGTATCATTTGCAATGATTGAGTCGGTGTGTGAATTTGTTTTGCGCGGAACTGGCACGCTTCATATTTTTTCACCAACTCCACTGCGTCCTGGAGTGCTGTAGGCCAGTAGAAGCCGTGCCAAAAGGCTTTATCGACCAACATGCGGGAAGACACATGGTTTCCACACTTGCCTCCATGGTTTTCTGTGAGGATCCCGCGACCTTCTTCCCTTGCAATGTATCACATTAGGACGTCATTGGCACCGTGCCGGTAGAGATCCCTTTCTACCAGCATGTATCTTTTAGCCAATCTGACGATATGGTCAGCGGATACATGGTCTTCAGGAAGAATGTTGTCTTTCAAGTAGCTCCAGATCTCCGATATGCTTGAATTGGAGCTAACTTGAGCTTCTGAGTCTTGCGTGTTGGGTTGCTCGGAGCTTCTGACAGCACCTACGACCCTTGGTGGATGCCATGGTAATAGGGCCACCGGGACTGCCAGCTTCAAGGTGCTGGTCTTGCCCCCTTCGCTTAGTTCGGCAGACTGAGCTGTTGGTCTTGATAACCTCCAGCTGTTGGTCTTGATAACCTCCGGACAAAGATTCCGTCGGGAGCCGGAGCTCCGGTTGAAGTCTTCATCGAGAGTTCGTCGGCTTCAACATTATGGAGACGCTGAACATGATGGAGATCCAGGACTTTGAAGTCTTTCTGAAGCCTCTTGTCTTCAAGGAGATAGGCAGCTAGCTGGGGGTGTTGCAGCAGCATTCACCTTTGACCTGTTTTATGATGAGTTGTGAATCACCCTTCACCAACAACTGTTTGACACCATAGGATAGTGCCATCTTTAGCCTGTAGATGAGAGCTTCATACTCCGCCATGTTGTTGGTTGCCTTGAAGTCAAGGTGAACCATGTATTGGACCTTCTCCCCGGTCGGAGGAAGGAGAAGGATTCCTGCTCCAGCACCCTGCTTCTGCACGGAACCGTCGAAGTAGAGGGTCCAGTGAGGTTAGGTGAAGAACAAGACCTTGAGTTCTGGCTTCTGCTCACTGGGGCCCCCAGGATTAGATGGAGATGGAGTCCATTCCACCATGAAGTTAGCCAGAGCCTGACTCTTGATTGCTTATCGTGGAAAAAATTCGAGATTGAACTCAGCCAACTCCGCTGCCCACTTTGCAATGTTCCCAGTTGAATTTGGGTTATGCAATATAGCACGTAGTGGATAAGAAGTTACCATTGATATCTTGTGGGCCTGGAAGTAGTGATGAAGCTTCCTTGAGGGAATAAGAACTACATAAAATAGCTTATGCACTTTGCATCGTGGAGTACTTCACTAATAAAGTACACTGGGCGCTGGACGGTCCAGACCCCGAAGGGCTCGTAGCTTCCTCTCCATCAACTCGGACCCTCCCAAAGGGGTCTGGACCTTCCTGGAGCTTCCCAGAGTGGTCAATAACTTCTTCTTGTTTGACCTGAACCTTAGTGGAAGGGTCCGAATCGCCTTGGTGGGCTAGGTGAACCCCCTCTGGCAAGAGAGGTTGATCCCCTGACATTCCGTCTTGAGGTTTTGTGTCTGGGGGCTGGGACGCAGACTCGCCTTAAGGTAGCTCCGGACCCTCCCGGAGGGGTCTAAGCTCTTGATCTTGATGTGGCTCTGGTCTTTCCGTGACCAGGACCATGCTTACAACTTCTGTAGTTGCAGGAATGTAAAGCAGTAAAGGCTCATCGGGGTTCAGAGCTACCAAGATTAGTAGGGTGGTGAGGAGCTGCTTTAGCTCTTGAAATGCCTTTTCTGCTTCTTTAGACCAATGAATGGTCTGATCTTCCTCAATAGCTTGAAGAAGGGAAGTGTCGGCTCTGCCAGCCTTGAAATGAACTTGCTGAGCACAGCTAGACATCCAGTTAGGTTCTGGACGTCTTTGATACGGGATGTAGGCTGCATGTCTTCTATACCCTTGATCTTCGCTGGGTTTGATTCAATTCCTCAGTGAGTCAACAAGAAACCAAGGAGGTTCCCGAAGCTAACCCCAAAGACACACTTGTCTGGGTTTAGGTTGGTGCACGTGATGCACAACTTGTCGAAGACGGCTTGAAAATTGTCAAGGAGTGACTCCTTGTTCTTAATCTTCACGACGATGTCATTGACGTACATCTCCACCAAGTATCTAATCAGCTCTCCAAATGTTTTGTACATAGCTCGCACAAAGGTTGAAGCTGCATTTTTGATACCAAAGGGCATGGCAGTATAACAATATAATCTATCTACTGTTATGAAGGCAGTATGCTCTTATCTTCCTTAGACATTTGGATCCGATGATATCCAGAATATGCATCTAAGAAACACAATAGCTCGCACTTGTAGGTGGTGTCCACTATCAGATCTATCCTAGGTAGTGGAAATGGATCTTTTGGACATGCCTTATTTAAGGTGGTGTAGTCAATACACGTCCGAAGCTTCCCACCGTCCTTGGTACAACGACTGAGTTTGCTAGCCATTTTGGATGAAAAACTTCCCGGATGAAACCAGCTTTGAGCAAATTTTTGATCTTCTGCCAGATGAAGTTTTGTCGCTCCATGGATTGTTTCTGGGTCTTCTGGTGTACAGGCCGTGCATCGGGATAAATCTTCAGACTGTGCTCAATCACCTCCCTAGGGATCCCAAGAATTTGTGGCGGTTTCCAGGCAAACACGTCAACATTAGCCCGGAGGAAAGTGATGAGCGCAAGTTCCTATTTTTTGTTCAGACCTCCAGATATACGGGTGGTCTGAGAAGCATCAGAACCGATTTGGATGACTTTGACGGGAACATCGGTGTCGCCGCTTGGTTGCACATGTGGTGCAGAGGTTGATCTCCGATGACGAGTGATCGGGGGTTGAGGAATGAGCCCTTTGCCGGAGGTTCCTTCTTGCGCCGTGGCAAGCACATGGAGTTCCTCTAGCGCGGTGACTCCTGCAGTGCGATCTCCATGGACCTGGAGGACGCGTGAAGCTGTGGACATCTTCAACACCAGATAGATGTAGTGAGCTACGACCATGATCCTATACAAAGTACGCCTGCCCAGAATGGCGTTGAAGGGCACACTAATGTGAGCGACACCAAAAACTAGCTTCTCAATCCTTTTTTCTCACTTGTACCGAAGGTCACCGGGAGAGTGATGGATCTGAGGGGACTGATGGCCCCCGGACCTACCTCAGAGAAAGGGTTCGAGGGGCAAAGGTCCGAGAGTTGTAGCTGCATCTTCATGAACGCTTCAAAGCTCAAAAGATTGAGCGCTGCACCTCCGTCTACCAGAACGTGGTAGAGCTGAACATTGTCGATGGTCGAAGATACCATCAGTGGAAGTTGGCCAGCTCCGACTATGTTCCTGGGGCAGTCTGATGAATCAAAAGTGATGGGCGTAACCATCCACTTCCGATGTGGTTCTGCCCTGGCAGCAGGAGCTACAGCAGCCATTTCCCGCTGCATTGTCTTGAGGACGTGGCGAGAGATGATGTCCCAGGACCCTCCGTAGATGGTGTTGAGGGTCTTCCGATGCTCATTGTCAGAGACGTCAGAGTCATCATTGACAGTGTTGTACAAAGCCTTTAGGACCTTCTTGGGGTCCTGGAAGCCTAGCTCCGTCTCAGTCGGAGCTTCGTCAACTTTTTGCTTTCCTTCCCTCTGATGGAAAGGATCTTCTTCTCGACGCTTGTTGTAGCGCTCACCAAGATTTTAGACCTCTCGACAGTCCTCCAGACTATGCTTGTCCGTCTTGTGGATTGGACACCGCATCTTGGAACTACCGCCGTCTTCTGACGAATGTCGAGGTCGTTTTTCGGGGCATTGCCCCCGGCCACTCGGAGCTGCAGTAGTCATAGCAGTAGGTGTGCCGACCGACGACTTCTTCTTGCCGTTGGACTTCTTCTTCTTTTTGCCACATCTGGAGGTAGTGTCTTCAGCTTTGGATTACTTTTTGTTACCCTCTGGAGCTGTCTTTGAGTGCATTTCCCAGCCCTCTGCGGCCCGGGCGCACTTGTCAGCCAGGCTGAACAACTCCGTGACGCTGGTGCCTTCTTTAGTCGCCAGCTTCTCCAACATTTTCTTGTCTCGGACGCCCTGTCTAAATGTGACAATAACATAAGTGTTCGAGATAGAAGGGATGGTATTGCGTACCTGAGAAAACCGCTAGATAAAGGATCGCGGTGATTCCCCCGTTGTTTGCTTCATAGCAAACAAGTCCAGTTCAGTGCCGGGCCCAATGTAAGAACTCTCGAAGTTGGTAGTTAACTGTTGGCATAGTTCCGCCCAACTATTGATGGAGTCGGGTGGAAGACTCATGAACCAGGACCTAGCGGTCCTAGTCAGAGCCAACGGGGAGTAATTGGCCATCACGGCCTCATTGCCTCCTGCTGCAAGTATAGCAGTGGAGTAGATTTGAAGGAATTTGGCGGGATTGACAGTCCCGTCGAATTTCTCTAGCAGATGAGGCTGGAACTTCTGTGGCCAACGGACCATACGTAGGTGCATGGACAAGGCAGAACAACCTCCCCCTACTCCCACTTAAGCAGGGTTGTCCCGAGCTTCTCGCCTCTCATGAGCACGCTCGATGTGGACACGGCCGTCTTGTTGTCTGTAGCGGCGATCGAGTTCTGACCGCATATCATGTGTCAAAAGTATCGACATAGTATGGGTGCGACACGTGCTTAGAAGATGGCAACGTCACTATTGAGATATGGCACGCCTTTAGTGCTGTGACACGTGAGGACCAAGTGTTCCAGACAAGGTCCTACGTTGAGCTGGTGCCTGCCCCGAAGGGGGAGGACCTTGGTTGCTGATGGCATTAACTGCGGCTGCAACCAGATGTTGCACATCAGCGCGCCACTGCTCCATCACACCCTGAGGTGCTCCGGGCCCTGGTGGGCGCTCGAACAGAGTTCGCGCGACAATTAGCATGTTCTCAGGGTTGTTGTTTGCCGATGCTGTGACCGACACAAGTACCCCATCCTGCTGTCCAACATTGTTCGCCAGAGCAGATGGTAGTGGTGGTGGTATGACATAATACCCTACTCCACAAGGTGTGTGTTGTTGCATTGAGGATTTTAGTAGCGTTGGCGTGCGTATGAGCCTGGATGTCCATGTACCATGCGGCGCAGTCCTTTTATAGTCTAAGGACTAGCTGTTACAACATTGTCTGACCTGACATGTGGCCCTGGCGTATTTAATAGCCTAATACGTGGTCTACGAGTATTAAGTGTGATTAATAGTATGATAACGTGTCTTAATGGCAGCATTACCCCTATTAATAGCCCACTGATCGTGTGTCATTAATATAGTAATAATGACACATAATCAGGTCTTGTAAGTGCGGCTTGAATGTCCCTGTTGTTGAAGATCCGCCAATATCCCCGTTGGTGTAAGGTCTAGAGGATCCACACGTGGTAGCTCCAGAGCTTCCCCTCATGGCAAGATAGGTCCGGAGCTGCTATACACATGGCGGCACCGGAGCTCCCCTCTACTGGGGGTTAGGTCCGAGGTCATTATACACGTGTCAACCACGGAGCTTTCCTATGTTGGGAGTTCAGCTCTGGTCTTATATTACATGTGGCAGTCTCGGAGCTACCCACATGAGGGAGGCGGGTCCAAGGATGTGTGACATGTGGGGCCTGAGGAAACCTTCAACTCTGACAGGTGGAACCCTCTTACACTTCTTGCGGTATCATGGGGTATCCGGTACGCAGGGTACTGACAACCACCCTTATCGATTGAACACAATGTAGAGAGTCGGGAAGGGTATTTTACACTTTTGCTTTGCATTACTCAGTTGGGTTTTGGAAAAAAATCATATTGCTTAATTATGAACTATTGAACACCTTAATGATGAGAATTGGTATTAACGACCCTTTTAGCAACATGGTGCCTAGGGATCTAAGCAAGTCGATTATGTGGAATGGGTTGGACTGTTTTGGTGGTTTCAGATGCTTTAGATCTAAGGACCGGTTCGTGAAGTGACCATCCAGGATTTATAGTGCCACCACAGGGCCAAGTATGGATGCGGCTTAGCTGACTAATTAGTGTTTTGCCAGTACTATTTGGACCATTAAGAATGCTCGGGGAAGGGGTAGTTGGATTGGGTTTGTAGAGACTGGTGGGATTACCCTAGGATCCGAATGGCTCAAGAGGGGCCCTTTGTTGGATGTGCCCAGTTGGATACATCACCACTAGTTAAACCTCAGTGGGATCTAAATATGCTAGTAATCACTTTGTAAATGCTATTTTGTGATCTCTTGGTCACACACAAAAGGAAGTGTGAGAAAACAAAATTGAGATTCCTTAGTCATCGAAAGGTGATGAAATCATAAACTTGTGGGTAAAGTGGTACAACCTCTACAGAGTGTGTTAAAAACTATTATGATAGCCGTGCTCCTGGTTATGAGCAACATGGACCCTCACATGATTTGAGTTTGGACTTTATCGTGGTTTAATGGCTAAAATTTATTTGGGAGTTGGTATTGGTTAATTAATTGGCTTTGGTATATGGAATTGATGAAAATAAGACATATGAGCTGTTAGGAGTTGATTATGGATTGTTGATGCTGATATTGGTTACTTAATTTGAAATTATTGTTATTTGGGTTATTTGGGAAGGACCTCACTTAATGATGATATAATTGCAATTTCAACTGTTTTGAATGTACTCTTATGCAATTAGACATTATTATTGTCAATCCTTATTTAAGATACATGTCATACTTTCTCACACTTACTAAGTACGACATGTGCTCACCCTTGCTATTCCCCCAACAAATTCAGGCGCAGGCGACAATGTTGAGTACCAGGAGGTTTTTGAGGAGTACTAGGCGCGCGTGTTACCGTCAAGCTTTCCTGTGGAGTTTGGAGCCATAGTGTTTACTGTTTTCTGCTGCAGTTCTTTAGACTTTGTATTCGAGACTAGCTTATAATAAGGTACTATTATTAGTATTATTATTCAAGACATGGTTATAATCTTTTTATCATTTATGAATCACTTGTGTATGTGTGTTAAACATCCTGGTCACACATAATCATTACGCTCAGAACCGGGTGTCACAAGTTGGTATCAGAGCCGTGTTTGACCGTATGACACATGACTAGTTAGAATAAACACCACAAACCACTTAGGACTTCTTTCCTACTCAAAATTAGTCTGTTTTGCATTATTTTGTCTTCCAGTAGCTATATAAAGTGGGGAAAATTTTGTGTTTTTGCTGCTGCTGCTGCTGTAATTTTTGCCACTATTCCATCATTTTGAGCAAATGCACATCCTCTCATATAAATTTATGGCTGCTGCAATTTCAGAACTAATATTTGTGTTTTCCTATATTTTTCTCATGTTTTCTTGTAGATGGCTCACACCAAAATGACAGCCCACAAGAGAGGTCGATTGCCTTCCATTGGAAGCAAGCCTATATGTCACAAGGAGCCGCAAATGGAACCAACCCAAGAGGAAGATATGTTATCCCTATCAACTACAGTGACAATGTGAAAGGTGGAAGGAAAACAACCTATCTCGCTCAAGCGTCTTACCACGCTCTTACAAGTGTTCTTACCGACACAACAGGTGGTGTGGACGGTGAGATGAACCAATGAAGCATGGGGTGATTGCAAAGGTACCTGTTATGCTCAAGAGAAAGGTGGAGCTTGGATGGTACAATATGGTGGCTAATAAGTAGAAAATCGTTAACTGGTAAACAAAGTTGAATAACTATTCAATGTAGGAAATTGTTGCTGGTCAACCAAGTGCTCTAGGGCCTAGCACAACACAAGGAAGTAGCAGGCAAAAGGAAGACATAATGATATAACCAACAATCACAACACAAGTAGTATAGGCCAATTGCTTTAATATTCGTGCTCTTCACTATTTTTTTTCTTTTTTGTAATATATTTTTATATTTTTTATTTACTCAGGAGCACGAATATATGAAGCACACAAATTTTTAGCTCAATTGGATGTAATATGCGGCCTATAGAAAATCAAGAAGATTCATTAAATTTCGTGCTGAAACTTCGGAGGCCGGATAGCCTATCTTCCGAGGGGAATTTAGGCAATCTAATCTCGTCGAACACGGCTACGCGGCGGAAAATCAGATGCAAAATTTTGCGTAGATGAATTTGAAAAAACAAATCGCTCGATTTCGAGTTCGTATGCGAAAGTTATGGCCGTTTTAAGGTAGGCTGTCCGAGTTACGTTTTTTTTTATGTTGATTCCAACTCGGTTTGAGAACAAAACTTGCAATCGGATATGAAAACGATCGGGAATTTGCACAGCAACTACTGGGGTGGTGTGTGATGATTCAAGGATGAGTGGCACAAAGGTTTGTCACTAATCTAGGGCTGGCGATGCAGGAGTTCACGCAAGGCGGCTAGCTAGGGCAAACCGATGAACGTGGTGGATCGGTTTGTTATTTAGAGATTGTGAAATAGGTGTCAAACAGCAAGAAAAAAAGGACGAGAAATGATAACTAGGACCCAAAACACAAAGCTAAACCAGCAACAAGACTCGACCACAAGAATGCAAACTCAACAATGCAAACTGAAATACGAAACTGCAGGCACTATAGTCTGGAAAGCAGTGAAAACGATCTAATTTTTTTGTGGCTTTTCTGTGGACTCTAGGTACAAAACAAAATCGATCTAATGGAAGTAAAACAAAGATACCTCACGGGCAACCTGGAAATCTGATACCAGTTGATGAGTAGGTTTAGGCCCTATCTTCTGAAAGGTATGTCGATTGGGTGGAGAACTCGACGTTGATGATTCGCGGTACTCGAGCGGTTCGAGTACCCCTGCAATCACTACACCACAGCTCCGATGGTTATCAACCGTGCTGCACATGCTTGACCTCACCAAGAAGGCTAATCCCTGCAAGTGCAACCGAGAATGCGAGCAAGAACGTCGAAGACACAATCTGAAATCGTGAAGTTGGGGTCTCACAAACCGTAGAACGGCGATATTATTGATCTAAGCAAAACCCACCGAATATGACCAGCGTCTGCAGTATTTAAAGGCTAGGTTTTGGCCAAAACACGATTATACGCATCCCTAATGGACTCTTACGGGATACAAGGCCCAAAGGCCCGATTCAGTGGCGCAGCATCGGACAGAAATCTGGACTCAAATTCTTTTGACGATTCGCAATTACTCCGGAGGAATTTTGAAGGTGGAACCAAAACCATTGGAAAGTTTATCTTCTCTTCTTTCTGTGCATATGTACAACGTAAAAAACGGAGTCTGTATGCCTCCTGGGCGTCCGTTTTAAGGTGGACTGCTCCTAGACTCCGAGTTGAACTAGAGTCCGAGTTGTAAACTGCCTCCGTCAATTTGTGGATGTCCCAGCTGGTTCTCCACACTCCCGATGCCTCTTTCCTTCAGTTGTTGATCTTCTCCATTATTCCTAATAACAATTAAATCATCACATAGCAATCTATTTTCAAACTCACATGCAAAAGAAGTTAGGAGCGAATTCACCTGCTGATTTATTAACCGCGTTCTTGCTCTTATGGTTGTTCCTTGCATTTCAATGTGTGTCTCCGCTATTGTGATGTCCTCATCAACACATACACGAGTGCATTCACAAAAGAGTATACAGAAAATTACCACAGAACAAGATTGATTAACCAAATTTTATTACATAATTCATAATATCCTTGAATACAAGCACTAATGAATATTAATGACCAGTTTCAACTAATACAGCAGAAATCAACTAAACTGAGCAACTAAGCAAATAAGCAAATAGGGTATAGCGCAGCTCTATGGAACACCACAGGCAAAGCTGACGGCAGACACAACCTAGAACTCTGTATTATCATCATTAATCTCCCAATCCTGACCTGCAACTGTTGGTGGGGGAATTGCAGGGGTGAGTACATGTCGTACTCAGCAAGTGTGAAAAGTATGACATGTAGCTGATTCAAATGACGAATATAATAATGGATAAGTGCTGAAAAGTACATTAAAACATTTGAAAAGTAGTATATTTTATATGAATATGACATAAACCCATCATAAACAATATAGATATCATAATACCAGACCAAGTTCCATTACCATCTTCCATATACTAGATTTCACAATTACCAATAACAATATCCATTGCCATAAACCATCATACCATAACCATTACCAAACCATCCCAATACCATGTTTCCTCTAATCACGTGGGGGTCCAGGTTGCTCATAACCGGGAGCACGGCTATCATAATAGTTTTATTAGACACTCTGCAGAGGTTGTACCACTTTACCCACGTGTTTGTAATTTAATCACCCGTCAGCGACTAAAGAACCTCCCTTATGCCAATTACACTTCCTTTGGTGTATGGTGTCCACAGTTTTTAGATAAATAAACATCAATATTTGTAGAAACAGGTTATTACAAACTTGTTTTATACATCCTCAGGATTCCATAAATGCAAAACACAAAACAATTAGATGATTCTTCTCGAAGGTATGGTTAAAACAGTAACTCAATACAAATCTGTCCAGATTCTGTGCTGTCAAGACAACTTCGATGATACTTCGATTTAAACCCTTTTATTGCGATTTTTAGCCTTAGTGTCGAATAGAAACTTGTTAGAGGACTCCTTAAGATTTACATACATGTATATACATTCCTATATTTCTGTTCGAATTTAGGACTTATGTCTGTTCAAAGTTCACAATTTTCCTGGCTGGTTCAGGTAGCACATATACTCTTGTTCCAGTTTTTAACTCAAGTTTATAAATACTTATGATCTGAATTTGGGGCAACAATGAATTACAAAGTTGTAGAATAGATCCTTTCCTTTCAAAAAATGCATCCCAATGGCCTATAAGAGTTTTCTATGAAGAGATATGGCAAAATACAGCTGCTGTTTCACACAGTTTCAGAACAGCAGCATTTGAGATTATGGTGCACTTTCATTATCTTATCAAGGTCTTTTGGCTTGGAGGTCAATAGAAAACTTATAGAAGACTTTTCAAGTCTTATAAAAAAATCTTCATTTAACTCCATATCATTTTTGGAATAAAAGATATAGAAGATTGATCACAGGGTACAAGATAGTTCAAAACTGGAGATGAAACTCAGTTCTGTTCCAGCTGACCATCCTGTATAAATTCGACATTTTCATACAGTAAAGGTCAGTACCAGGATTTGAGTTGAATAGCAAAGTTTTAGTTCACTTCATAACCTTTCCATATTGTACTTGCAAACCTCCAGTTGAGCTCTGGATTAAAAGTTATACAGGTTTGAATTTGACTAAAATTTTCTGAAAATTTCGACAGAACGTCCCCTGTATATGTGGTTATCACCCTCAGTTTATAGAGGTATATCAAAACAATATATTGAGGTAATGAAAAAATAAACATGGTAAAAAAGCATGTTAAAATCCCAGAAATAACATTATTCAGCCTTACAATATTGTTATACAGGTCAAAGCGCGCAAATTCCAAACTATGCACAATTGGTTCCTAGTTCTGGACTGTCAGAACAGTGTTTGCGACAAATGGAATTAGGCTCTGCTATTGCAAGATTCAGTCCAATAGTCAATTAGAAAGTTGATAGAGGACTTCCTAAGATTTCCAGAACTGTATATATATGACTATGTCACCTTTTTGGATTAAGAGTTATAACTATCTAAACTTCACAGATTGAGTAAAGGGTTTCTGCCAACAGTCCTGCAGATCTCTATATTGAACCCAGAATTTGATTTGGTTCAACGTCGAATTAGGGAACACTTTGAATTACCAAGTTGTAGATATGATTCTATTCTTTCCAAAAATGTATCAAAATGGTTCATTTGATTTTTCTACAGGAAATTATGGCAAAAATACAGAGACTTTTGCAATGGTATAGGCATCTGAAGTAGTTTTGGTAGAGTTCAAATTTCACTAGGTTATCAAGTCTTTTTGTAGTAGTAGTGAACATAAAGTTTTTAGAGGTCTTCAAGAGCTTTCCATCCATCTAGCATACCCCTATGTTCTCTAACAACTAACCAAGATTGCAACCTGGTGAAGTTGAGCAAACTTCTGCCAGAAACTAAGAATCTTGGTTCTACACCTTCGTCGAGTCGGAATTCAATTTATGGAGTCCAAATATACCAGCAACTGATAGTCAGACTTTTTAAAACATAATGCATCCATACTGTCATGGGGGTGGTCAATGTATCAAATGTGATACTGACGGTACTACGTGCCTCACCGAATAAAATCTAACCGGTATATCCGGATACGTCTATAGGTGGCCCTAGTATCGTTCACTCGCAAACATGTTATACACGGGTCGCTACCGTAGTTAGTGTAGCTGCAGAAGACAAACACTCCCCTTCACTCCTTCACATCTCAAGGGCGGCACGGGAAAACACGACAGACAGTCACAATAATATATATGAAAGTAAATACATACGACTCTGGTGTGAGTCGCCCTCGAGCGATGTCATGTCTCGAGGTACATGGTTGTACTACGTCTTTACAACAAACACTCCCACATGAACTGACTTATACACGCTTGGGCATACGTGTTTCGCATTCTCCCATAAAATATGAATAGTTCTAGAGAAGTATACTATCGGGTTATCCACCACCCGATGGGGGCTCCCCCCAATTTTGTGTCACACTGGGGTACCGCGTGTCATATGTTCTCAAAATCATGGAAAGTTTCAGAGACTCATATTGAATTTCCGTGTCAATCCACGGAAACAATCGCATACCACATCTCATATAGAAGAGCTTACCAAGATTGATCCGCTCTCGGTGGCATACCTTACCTCTTAC
Source organism: Tuctoria greenei (assembly GCA_036927565.1). NCBI lineage: Eukaryota > Viridiplantae > Streptophyta > Magnoliopsida > Poales > Poaceae > Tuctoria > Tuctoria greenei. Next base: position 69,010,809 of record JAYESD010000004.1, on the reverse strand, counting down.
CTGACGTCGGAGCGTCGTTACAGAAATAGTAACAAGTATGTTAGCTTACCACCTTTATATATTATACTAGTAATACTCCTTATATGGGCATATAGCTAATTCCTCACTCATATACTCCCAATGATGCTCTGATACCATGCTGTGGGGACTGGGGTCCCGACATCCAAGGATCTCATTGGGTGGTGTCATGTTATGCGACACCCAATAGTATACATGAAAAGAAAAAGAAAAAATACAAACCAAGTCTTTTATTTATAAACAAAGCGGAAATTTTTACAATACCAAATGAAGAAAAAGAGTATATACATCATAGCTACGCTCTCAGCTCTAGCTATGCAAAAGCAAAGTCGTTCATGCCCTTAGGACGCTTCGCACTAGCAACACTCACTCTCCTGATAACGGCGGCGTGCAGGGCTCCCACTCTGCCATGAACCCTAATGAGGGTAAGGCATCGTCGTCAAACCCTTCATGAACGGTATAACCTGCAAAAACTCGTTAACTGCAAACGTGAGCATAAGGCTCAGCAAGACTGACCCATCTCACTAGACATATGCAAGGTAAAGACTAAACATAGGTAGGATATAGCATAAGTAGACTCGCCTACAAGTGGATCGTTATAGTCATGTTTTAAGTAGCAAATGGGATTCCTCAGGGACGACACATCATAGACTCCACAATGAAACAAGAAATACTTTGATGATGATATGACATGTCCAAAGCATATAATGGTATTACAGATTAAGTGTTTGAAAACTTTAAACTTTAATTGTGTTATCTCTAATACATATAAGTTGCAATAAAATAATAATCATGGCAACAATTTTATAATAATTCCACTACTCTTTATTACTACGTCAAGGCGCAGTGAACAAGTGGTACTCAAATAACCGCGAGGCACAATGATTGCAATCAGTAGACGCTCGGATAACATGTCACGCACAGCCGTGCGTAAGAAGCATGCGGTGCTCCTCACCACGTCATACGCAACAACATTTCACAAGAAACTCAAATGTCGAACCGGTCCCACCATTGCAGGCACAAGGTCCCTGCACAGAGCGTGTCTATGCCCGTCGGCAGATTTACATCTTGCTGCCCTCAACCCACCCCTATCGACAGTGGGTTATGCCTCGACACCCAAGTTATCAAGTTACATCGGTTTTCTGGGTTACATATGCCCAGTATGCATCTGGTACAGTTCAAACTTGTCCAGCAGGGCCGCACACAGATCGGTCCTCAATTGACACAAGCTAGGCTACGCACGTGAGACCATGTCTCCCTGCCTCCTATCCCGCTGCTTGGTCTCCAATTCATATTCATAAACCATTCTTTGATAAACTCCATCTTTTGTGATAAAATCCTATCTCGCGAGTAGATTCCAACTACTCGACTTCTACCGAATTCCTCAAAACATTAGCATAGCATTTTCTACTCGTCAAGTTGTAGACCTACCCAATACTCCATGGTATTTGTGGTTCATGCAAGTGGAGTAACAAGCACCTTAGACCTAATGCACAAAATTCACCCTAGACATAAGTGATACAAATATAAACTTTGAAATAGTATTTAAATGCAAACTGGGGCTTGCCTTAGTTTGCGACTCGGTTAAATGTCAATGGTCAGTGGTCTTATTCCGGGACTCCGCCAAGGACTCCAAGATGGTGACTCCTCGGTTCCTCCAAGTGAAGCTCCTCGCTGATCATCTCCATCACATTTCCTATTGACATGATTATGCATATAAGAAAAACAATGTAATATAATAATAGACCCAATGAGGTTCTATACACCTTAAGATGGAGAAGCTTGACTAGGAGGGACAAACATGGCTCTGTTCTGTGGAGAAACATAGGATGAGTCAAGGTGGTCATAGTAGTGTCGAGGTAAGAACTGAAGGTGCAATGTAAGCACACATTGCAACTTAGCAATCAACACTTGGAGATATGCCACATAAGATTGATAAGACTGATTGGTGAAGAATTGTTCGACTGAATAGTGTAAGAATGACTAAGGGATCAAGGTGAAACATAGCATGATTAAGGTATGAGACAACTATGCAAAGCATAAGATTGAAACTCCGGTTTAAATCTTTTGATTGAAGAATTGTAGTCGTCTAAGAACTAAGAGACAATCTACGAAGCTTCTAAGGACTTAGGAGGAACTTACTATGGGTTTTCCTTAAGTGTTCTAAGATTCTTACTCTACATTACCTGTGTGTCGTAAGGAATCAATTCTAAGGTTCCTAGTAACTATAGAAGACTAGATCATCTAAACTTCTTGAGGTTTCTATGATGAGAACAACTATTAACCAATATACAAGAACTAGATGGACCCTTGATAAGGAGCTTAAGGTCAAGGAAGAGACATCATAAGACAGAAGTAGCAACAGGAACGAATGACCAAGGAGTCACCCCCGTCACTAAACAATATGTGCAGCATTACGGAACACTAGTCGCACTACCTTTCTATCCTTATAAGCATGCTCACCTTGTAGGCATTTCACCGAACAGTTTGGATGCGCTCTCGACTTGGTTAGTCTTGTACAATTCAGAGGTCGCCATGGCCTAAGATGCATGCCGGTTGTGACGCCACAATGTTCCTGCATTACAGACTAGCATCAAACATCAACACACTTGATTTGGTGTTCTAAACATTTCATCGAACACCTTGGCTGCAATCACTGATCCGATCAATCTTGCACAAATAAGAGCTAAGCTGGGACCAGTTGTCATTGTCGTTGTGTCATTGACGTGTTCCTGCATATCCTCCATCACACACATCACTTGCCTTGCTGCCAGAACGCGGCTACGGGGCAGAACGTTGCAACGATGAAAAGTAGGTGACGATGTCGATGCAGAGCAGCTGTGGCATAACTTCGAATGCGTGCATAGCATTGCTGGTTGCCTAGAGGTGGACTTGGAACACGCTGCAGCGGTGTCATGAGGTGGAGATGAGCAGCGGCGGCATGAACGACCGGCGTCATGGACGGCGGCGTGGACAGCGATCACTGCGGCGTGAGAGGCACGGCGGCAAGGAACGCAGTGTTGACACGCATCGGCGCCAGGTTGCGAGGCTTGGACAGCGGCGAAGGTGTACGCCGAAGGGAGTGGCATGGCACGTAGCAGCGGTAGGGCGCGGTGCGCGAGGAGATGCACCAAGACGTGGCGCTCGGCGACATCGCGCGGGCATGGTGCCAGTGAGCAGAGCAGCCACAAGAACGGATGAGGCGCGGCGAGAGGGAAGAGCAGCACGCCGGAGCAGCAAGATGGCGGCAAGGGAGAGTGTCTATGGTGGCAAGAAGCTGGATGGGGGCTGCGCGTGGCGGCAGCGGCAAGAGCAAGACGTGCACTGGAGTGGAGGCAGGAAGAGGAGGGGCGCACGAGCGGCACGTAGCTGGCGCAGGCGCTGCAAGGTGACGCGATGGTGGCGGGAAACCGCGCAGGACGGGGGCATGACTAGAGTGGAGGCGGGCGCTGGGCGCACGATGCGGGGCAGGAGTTGCAGGCGAGGGCGCGCGAAGTAGGCGTGGTGGGGCGCTCGGTCAGGGGCGCCGTAGAGCAGGGTTGGGAGGAGGCGCGACCGGGGGGCTCGGCGGGGAAGAAACGTGGAGTGCAGCTAGAAGCGGTGGAGAATGAAGAGCTTTGTGTACGTGGAGATAAGACTCACATATGGGTCCCACTTTAGCTTGTTTCTTCCTTATCCTTTTTCCAAGATCCAAAACAATGATTAAATGAGCTCAACACAAGATAACATGGGGCTAGTTATTTGATATATGGATAATCTAATTTTTGAACCAAATTTGAGAATTGAATAAATTAAAATTCAAATTCAAATTTAAATTTAAAAGCACCCTAGGCTTTTGCTTTTATTCTTTATCTATTTTTCTTTTCTAAAAACCATTAGAAATCCTAAATAACCGACCTTAATCAATTAAGGGTTCTAAACCCTACCTTTGTAAATTCAAACTTTAAGCTCGAATTTGTTTCGATTTTTATTATTCGTTTTTTTATTTTTATTCCCTACTGACACAAATTTCTAATTGGTGCCACGAGTCGAAGCAGAGATAGAGCACGTGAGTACTACCGGGATCGACGATAAAGACAGCCTCAAAAACTAGCTTGTGCATGAAGCATTATTGGCACACCCATTGAGTCGACTCTTCATAAGTATGAGCAGAGGAGAAAACCAAACGACACTTGATGAGAGCTAACTGGTGGGCCACCTGATAAGTGGGTCCCACCCATGATATTATTTTCACTGGTCCAAACAAAAGATTCGGATGGAAGTTCTCGAAGATACTACACATCGTCAATGTAGCTGGGAACTCCATGATGTTGCTCAAGTCAATGTTGGAACTTGAGATTGAATTAACATTCGAATTGTTAATCTTTTATGTGGAATATTCCATTTAAGACTTTAAGTTTTAACAAGTTCATATTTTTAGTGAACATTGGTTAACGCACGTGGTACATGTGAGTTTGGATTTCCAAGTGCACTTTCAAAAAATTTAAGTTCGCATTTTTGTGTTTTTGCTCCACTCAAATGCGGCTTTTACATATACTGGACTTAGTCTGGTTGGTGTTCGGACTTGTCCGGTGCCATGTGAAATTGAACTCCAGAGATTTGACCGGACTAGTCCGATCCAAGAACGGACTTGTCCGGTGCTATGTGTTATTGCACACCAGAGAGTTCAACGGACTAGTCCTCTCCTGTGGACGGACATGTCCGGAGTGCACTGAAAAGGATTTACACAGACTTTAACAGACTAATTCGGTCCATGATCGGACTAGTCCGGTGCACTGTGTTATTGCATTCCAGAAAGTATATCGGACTAGTTCGGTCCATGGTCGCACTAGTCCGGTGCACAATGCATATGGAGAGTTAAACGAACTAGCCTGGTCCACGAACGGAGTAGTCCAGTGCTCAGTGAATTTTTAGGTGTTTTTAATCCCTTACCCTTACGCAAAGACTTGAGCTTTTGGGATCTGTCTCTCACACACATCCTATACATTTAAATCTACTTTGTGTTTCTGTTGTCAGTTGGGCTTTTCTCTTTTGTAAACCACTTCATTTTTCACCTTTTTTAGTGCACCAAACTATCTCATTTATCTTAACCTGCGGTCCTCTCAATAAATTCATTAGGATATCATTTGTTTGTCATCAATCGTCCAAACCCCACAAGGGATTGCCTAGATGCACTTTCAATCTCCCTCCTTTTTGGTGATTGATGACAATCAATTGAGATTTCACAATTAAGAGTAAAAATTTGATTTTCATAAAGGGTTCATATATGAGAATAATAAATGAATAACAAGAAGCTTCTCACATATATGCACTCTTTATGTTGGGGTGCCTAACAAGTGTGTGATCAACAGATGTGATGAGCAATACATAAGCATTTGACAGTTATAGAAGCAATCATCACACTAACATTAACTAAGCATCACACATTGAGTAAATTAAGCACGTCCAAAATAAATTACAATAGTTTAAAAAAACGAGTACATGTCCTTGATCACAAGTCCTTAATGGCTTAAAATCTATAACTAGTCTCAATCTCTTCCCCTTTGGCATCAAGGCACCAAAAAGGGAAAAAATGAGTGGAATCACTCATCGTCACTGCGTCTCTCACTCTCAGTCCTCTCTTCATATTCTTCTTCTTCTTTCGGTGCTTGAGGAGGAGGAGGAGCATAAACACCAGCCAATCCAAGTGATGCCAACTCTTGTTCAGTTAAAGGTGGCATCTCAGTAATATCTTCTTCGGAGTCCTCTGAAATCAGAGGTGACCCCACTGGCTCAATCTCTAACTTGTCACAGATGGTTTTGATGTTGGCCTTCACATATCTTTGATGCTTCTTCCTGGTCAGACACTCTTTATGCTGCTTGATTTCCACTTTGCGACAAGAAGCAAAGATGTATGACATCATCTTCAGAATTCCACTGGATGACTCTCTAGGAGGTGGAGGAGTAGGAGAAGTAGCCTCAGATCTTGTGCCTTCTTGAGCCCTTTTGGATCTTTGTTCCTCTACAGGTGAGATGGGTGCAGATGGAACAATGTTGATAGTAGGCTTCTGGGGCATGAGTCTGATATGAGGCACATCCTTGACAAAATTCAGTCATGTCACCTTCTCAATCATATACATGATGTAAGGTGCGTAGCCACAGGACCTGATAGAAGTGATGGAGATGTTCACAATATCATTGTAAATGTACTCAAAGACATTGAAAGTCCTTTTCCTACTTATCACCTTCATCAATGTCCTGAGGGTGCCTTGAATAGTCCGTGCACCTCCCTCCTCGGGAGTTATGGTCTTCCTCAGGATCCTGTTAAGGACATCATAGAAAGTCTTCAAATATTTAGTGGTTGGAGACTTGAATGGCATATTTGTATCATAGAGAAAGTCAAGCTAATCTTTCTTCAAAGGCTTCATATTGTGGATAATGATGTCATTCTCCAAATAATCTTCCAGGTGAAGGATTCTTGCAAATTCCTCATAAGTGGCATTGTATTGTGCTCCATGTGTCATCCAAATCATCCTATCATTGTCATCACGAGCAAAATAGAGAGTTGAGTAGAATTGAGTGATGACCTCAATATTTCAGTCCCACTGGAAAGAGACTAGATCTTTCAGTCCATGCAATTACAAGGCTTTAGAACCTCTTGATAGGCTTGACATTTTTTGGACTGTAGATAGCTGCTATCAACCCATTGACTTTCAGTGATAGGATTCCTCATCTTTAAATGCACATGCTCATTGTAGTCAGCATGGAAATTACTCCAAAATCTGGGATCAGCTGATTGTTTGGGCTGATCATAGACTTCTACCTTCCTGAACTTGTCAGCTAGCTCACCACCTTTGCGAGTGAAATCAGCACTAGATGACTGTCTGTTGTGGTGAGTAGGAGCTTTCATCTTCAATGGGCCAATAGGGCCACTAACAAGTCCTTTGCCCTTGTTAAGAGTTCTCCTGGGCCCCGATGAGCTCTCAGCAGTATTCTTGCCCTGAGCCTTCTTCACTACCACTCTCCTTTTCTTAGGAAGAGTGTCATCAGAAGGACGAGAGTGGACATTGACATCATGTCTTTTCTTCATCACCTTCTCCTTGGTTCTCTGCACTCGACCATGTTGTACTTCTTCATCATAGTGAAAAGAACTATCCTCTGAACCCGAAGACATCATGCCTGATAAGGAGGTTCAAGGATTAGATAAGAGTCGATTTGAGACAAGTACAAATTGGGATTTAGAAGTTAAGAATGTCAGGTACTGGACTTGTCCATTTTCAGAGAGCGTACTTGGGGCTAGATTAGTTCGGAGTGGACAAGCTCCACGTCGAGGAGGAGATTTCCCTTGGAGAAGTCCGCGTTTTGGGTGGCTAGATGTGAAAATCGCCTTTGGAGCTCGTTGAGGAGGAGAGAATGCAAAGGATGTTATGCAAGGTGGAAGATGAGCTCCTTGCGGCGGATTAGGGTTAACCCCGATGAATTCGGACCAGTCCGGTAGACCGCGGACAAGTCCGGTGCATCGGACTTGGGCCGGACTAGTCTGTAACAACGGACTAGTCCGATGCTGACCTCAAACAAGTCCGGTGTCAGCGGGATAGAATTGAACTGAAACAACTGGATTTTAGTTGTTTGATCTAATTGTGATCCAAGGGGCATTATTTCATAAATAATCTTGATAATAATGACCAGTAGGCAATCAACAATCATACAATGGCCATAATTCACCAAGATTTACTTATTTAAATATTTTTCTAAATAAAATTGAGATAAGGGGCAGTTTTTGCAAAAATGAGTAAGCTTTGAGATCACAATCAGGAATGCAATGTTTCAAGCCACATTTCTAGAATCAAGTATATTTAGCTCGTTTCTTAGCTCACAAAACCTCTTTTCATCACTTGGTGAAAATATCTGCAAGTTGTTTTTCAGTCCTAACATGTGAAATTTCAATGTTACCTTTTAATAAATGATCTCTTAGAAAATAGTGACGAATATCTATGTGATTAGTTCTTGAGTGCTCTACTGGGTTGTGTGCAATTATTATAGAACTCTCATTATCACATAGGAGTGAAATATGGTTCAGACTATAACCATAGTCCCTTAGAGTTTGTCGCATCCAAAGTAGTTGTGCACAACAACTACCGGCTGCGACATACTCCGCTTCGGCTATGGAAAGAGCAATGGAGTTTTGCTTTTTAGATGACCATGAAACTAGGGATCTGCCAAGGAACTGATAGGTCTCGTACGTGCTCTTTCTATCGACTTTGCATCCTGCATAGTTGGCATCGGAATAACCTATCAGGTTAAACTTGGATCCTTTGGGGTACCAAAGGCCCAAGTTGGGTGTGTGCACAGGGTAACTTAAGATTCTTTTTACGACTGTTAAATGTCACTCTTTAGGTGCGGCTTGAAACCTTGCACACATACACACACTAAAGATGATATCTGGCCTAGATGCACATAAATAAAGTAATGAGCCAATCATAGACCGATATACCTTTTATCCACATTTGGACCATCTTCGTTGAGGTTGAGGTGTCCATTAGTTGCCATGGTTGTCTTTATGGGCTTGACCTTGTCCATATTGAACTTCTTGAGGATGTCCTGTGTGTACTTGGTTTGGCTTATGAACGTGCCCTCTCTTAATTGCTTCACTTGGAATCCCAAGAAGAACTTCAATTTTCCCATCATCGACATCTCAAACCTATCTATCATAATCTTGCTAAACTCTTCACAAAAAGACTTATAAGTAGATCCAAAGATGTTATCATCAAAATAGATTTGACATACAAATAGATGATCATCAATGTGTTTTGTGAACAGAGTATAATCAGCTTTTCCAATTGTAAAACCATTTTGAGTCAAAGAATCTCTAAGGCACTCATACCAAGCTCGAGGAGCTTGTTTGAGGCCACAGAGAGCCTTACGCAGTTTATAGACATGGTTGGAGTACTCTTGATCTTCAAATCTTGGTGGCTGCTCCATGTACACTTCCCCCTTGATTGGACCATGAGGAAGGCACTTTTGATGTCCATTTGATACAACTTGAAAATATACAAATGGACTCAAGTCTAGCTATGGGAGCAAAAGTTTCATCAAAGTCCAAACCTTTGACTTGTGAGTAACCTTTAACCACAAGTCTCGCTTTATTTCTCGTTACCACTCCATGTTCATCTTGTTTGTTCTGAAAGACCCATTTGGTTCCAACAATGTTCGCCTTCGGTCTTTCCACCAGTTCCCACACTTTATTTCTCTTGAATTTGTTCAACTCCTCTTGCATTGCAATCACCCAATCTGGATCCTTTAAGGCTTCTTCTACCCTGTATGGTTCCAGAAAAGAAACAAAAGAGTAATATTCTCAAAAATTTGCTATGCGAGATCTAGTAGTTACTCCCTTAGCAATATCTCCAATGATGTTGTTGACGGGATGATCTCTTTGGACACTCTGATGTACTCTTGGGTGAGGGACTTGTGAAGTTGCTCGCTCATCATTGTCTTCATTGTCATTGTCTCCCCCTAAATCATTGCTTCTGTGGTTATATGGATCTTCCTGATTTCGATCTTGTGCATGAGCTCCCCCTTGATCATTGCTTTCTTGTTGAGGTTCATCTTGTGCACTTGAGTCTTGTGGTTGCTCTTGAGGTAAAATATCACCAAGCGCCATTCTTCTCAACGCTTCACATGGGTCTTCTTCTTGATCTAGCACACACTTATCAACTTACTCCACTTGGGAGCCGTTAGTTTCATCGAACACTACATCACGTGCTACTTGAACAAGGCCAGAGACTTTGTTGAAGACACGATAGGCGTAGGCGTTCGAATCATAACCGAGCAAAAACCCTTCATCGGATTTCAATGCGAACTTCAAAGTCCTCAGTTTCTTGTTCAGAATAAAACATTTACAACCAAATACTTTAAAATATGAAACATTTGGTTTATTACCGGTAAGAAGCTCATATGGTGTTTTCTTCAAGAGTCGATGAAGATACAACTAATTTGTGGCGTGACAAGCGGTGTTCACTGTTTCAGCCCAAAAAACGTTCTGATTTCTTGTATTCATCCAACATTGTCCTCGTCATTTCAATTAGTGTTCTTTTTTTCCTCTGGGCCACCCCGTTTTGTTGAGGGGAGTAGGGTGCTGAAAACTCATGCTTTATTACTTCTTTATCAAGGTACTCCTTAACTTGTGTATTTTTGAATTTTGTTCCGCTGTCACTTCTAATATTCTTCATGGTTGATGAGAATTCGTTTTTAGCTCCTTTCAGGAATTTTTGGAGGATTCCCTGCGTTTCTAATTTATCATACAAGAAAAATACTAAGGTGAATCATGAAAATCATCAACAATAACAAAACCATATTTGTTATCGTCGATGCTTATGTAAGCAATTGGACCGAAAACGTTCATGTGAAGAAGTTCCAGCGGTCTTGTAGTAGTCATCACGTTCTTGGCGTGGTGCGGTGATCCAACTTGTTTTCCCGCCTGTCAAGCGCTGCACGGCCTGTCTTCCTAAAAACAACATCATTTAAACCTCGGATGTGACCACCTTTTAGATGTTTCTGCAGACTTCTCATCCCAACATGGGCTAACCGTTTATGCCACAACCATCCCATGTTAGTTTTAGCAACCAAACAAGTGTTGAGTTCAACTTTATCTTTGTTGAAGTCAACAAGATAGAGTTTTCCCATCAACATTCTCTTGAATGCAATCGAGCCATCATTTCTTCTAAAAAGGGTCACACCTTCATTAAGGAATAAACAGTTATAACCTTTGTCGCATAGCTGAGATATTGAAAGAAGGTTATAATCTAAAGAATCTACATGTAAGACATTCGAGAGAGTATGTTGAGAAGAGATTTCAATTTTATCGCTGCCAAGGACCTTTCCTTGGCTGTTGTCTCCAAAGTATATCCCTTCACTTGGATCTGCGTTGCGCTCATACTCCACGAACATGTTCCTCTCTCTGATCATGTGATTTGTGCATCCATTGTCTAGCACCCATTTTAATCCACTGGAGGAGTAGGCATGCAAAATAAGATTTTTCCTTGGTTTTAGGTACCCAAGCTTGCTCGGGTCCTCTCAAAGTTAGTCACAAGAGTCTTGGGCACCCAAAAACAAGTTTTTGAATTCTTGTAGCGTGGCCCTGCATATTTAGCAAATACATTTCCAAATTTGTCTTTCATAAGTACATACAAAGCATCAAAAGTACGAAATAGTATTTGCTAGTCAAATTCATGCGATTTTTCCTTAACAAAAGTAATTTTCTTCTTAGCATGATCATTTGTGGGCATTTGTTTCTTCACGTTAAACCCAAGACCATCTTTGACGTTAGGAGGTATAGTGACCATATATGCACTACGTGCATATTTGACCTTTTCCTTGTCAAATATGCCACTTTGGGAAGGATGCTTAACATGATAAATTGAGGAATCAAGTTTGACAGTATTTTTCTTAATAGAACATGTGCAAGTTGCAATAGTTGTTGAACTTACACCTTTGGAAAGTGAACTTTTGGAAGAGGAGGAGTCACTTTGCTTGAGTGACTCAACTTTCACTTCAAGAATCTTGTTAACTTTTGACAAGTTAGCAAGTTCATCCTTGATTGCAAGGTGTGAGTTTTCTAGCTTTGAGTAAGTTTCCTTACTCAAGGCTAGCGCATGTTCAAGCGACTTGCTCTTCTCTCTTTCAAGCTCAAGGAGTTTCTCAACCTCTTGATACCTCTTCCTTTCACTGATGAGCATATCTTCTTGTCGGTTGACAAGCTCCTTATTCTCAAAGATTTCATCCGACAACATTTTCATTTTCTTTAATGCAGTTTTACTCAATCCCCTAAACATCTCCTCATTTTCACTAGAACTATTAAAATCATCAATAGAGGAATTTAGCGAGGGAGGAGTAAGTCGAACCTTTTTCTTGCCTTCCTTAGCCATAAGGCAAGTGTGATTGTGAGTCTCCCGTCCTCCCATGTTTGGGAAGAGTGTAGACCTCTTCGTGGGTTTCTTGATGACAATGGTGGCCACCTCCTATTCTTCATCGGAGGAGGTGAGCTCAGCTAGATCTTTGATGTATTAGGCTTCCTTTTCCATCATATCATGGTTTATGATCTTGCACAATAGCTCATCCGGGGTAATTTTGTGGAACCTAGGGCTTTCTCGTATCATTGAGCATAATGTGACGTTTCTTGGCATAAAGGATCTAATCATCCTTTTAACCACTTCATGGTCAGTCCACTTCTTGCTTCCATAGGCGCTAATCTTATTTATGAGTGCCTTCATCCGGTTGTACATCTCTTGAGGTGATTTGCCTTCCTCTATAGCAAATCTCCCCAACTCTCCTTCAAGCATCTCAATTTTGGCTTCTCGAACTGACTTATTTCCCTCATGAGCTGTTTTAAGTATATCCCATATTTCTTTTGCACTTTCTAATCCATCAATCTTGGTGAACTCCTCTCCGCTCAGTGATGAGGTCATCACTACAATAGCTTGTGTGTTGCGGTGGATTTTATGTTCTTGTTCCAGAGTGAGCTCTTCGTCTATATCCGGGATATCTATAGATGTGCACAAAATATGCCAAAGACTAGGATTCAAAGAGATTAGATGCATCTTCATATTGTATTTCCACATGGTGTAGTCGTTGTCGTCAAATTGCAGAGGCTTTCCCATGGGAATACAAAGATAGTGATTATTTGAGTTAAGACGACTGTAATTATAAGAATATTGGGAGTAGTCGTGATGACCACTCCCCGTCATCTTCTCGTCCTCCTTTCCCTTTTGGCTCAGAAGTTTCTTCCTTAGAAGTGCCTTCAGTCGACACACTTCGTCATCATCATGTGGATTCTTCCTCGGTACATCGAAGGCTTTAGTATCTTGCTCTTCCTCGGTGTTGAGCACCTTCAGGATCTTGTTGTTCTTCTTAGTGGCTGTTGATATCTCCGAGCCGTGAGTCTCGTTGATGGAGAACCAGCTCTGATACCAATTGAATTTCTCCTAGATGGGGGTGAATAGGCTTTGAAAATTTCCTGCACACTTAATCAAAAGGTCAAAAACTTGATTGACCGAACTTGTCCGGTTGTGTGTGCGGACTAGTCCGGTGTGCTCGGTGTATGTCGATTTGACTAAGTATCGATACAGGATTTAAATTCTTTTAAGCAGCAAAAATGTGAACAACAGATAAGATTACTTGAATTTACAATTGATGTCGTGAAGTTGCACGTGAGAAGCAATTTGCAATTCAAGTTATAATATTCATCAACAATCTGCCCTAACCAAGATGCAAAAGTGAAGAAGAACGCGAGACACCGATTCTTATCGAGGTTCGATCTCACCAAAGAGATCTACTCCTCATTGAGGAAGCCCACACAAAGCTGGGTCTCTTCAAAGACTTTCCCTCTGCAAGTCACCACACAAGGCCGACATGATTCCACTATCCCGGGCAATCATCGAGTTTATAGGGCAACCTCAAACGTTGAGGGCTCCCACAAGAATTAAAATGAGAAAATTATCAAATACACTTGAAAAGATTACAAGAGAGAACACGAGTGTAAATAGATCAAACCCCGAGATCTCAATGACGTGTAGACGATGATCTCCCAACCCCAAATCTGAATGTTCAATTGATTTTCACCTTTTGGGACTTTCGAAGCATGGGGAGATGTGTTTTTGTGCTCTTGGGACAGGTGGTGGTGCTAGGGTTTATGAGTTTGATAGTAGAAATCGTTAGTTGTAATTGTGGGGCCGTGGATCTCCTGTTTACAGGGTTTCCAAAAAAGTTACTATTAGAGATCCCGATGACCGAACTAGTCCGCACTGGGTACTAGACTTGTCCGGTGTGCTGTGTAAAAGTTGGTGTGGAATGCAGCACACTAGAAATCCTAATTGTGTGAGGTATATCGGACTAGCCCGATTGGTGTCCGGACTTGTTCGGTGCCATTTGAAATTGAACTCCGGAGAGTTGAACAGACTAGTCCGATCTAAGAACAGACTTGTTCGGTGCTATGTGTTATTGCACATCAGAGAGTTCAACAGACTAGTCATGTCCTGTGGACGGACATGTCTGGAGTGCATTGAAAAGGATTTACAGAGACTTTAACAGACTAGTTCGGTCCATGATTAGACTAGTCCGGTGCACTGTGTTATTGAATTCCAGAAAGTATATCGGACTAGTCCGGTTATGGTCGGACTAGTCCGGTGCATAGTGCATTTGGACTACAGAGAGTTAAACGGACTAGTCCAGTGCTTAGTGAATTTTTAAGTGTTTTCAATCCCTTACCCTTACGCAAAGACTTGAGCTCTTGGGATGTGTCTCTCACACACATCCTATACATTTAAATCTACTTTTCATTTCTGTTGTCAGTTGGGCTTTTCTCTTTTGTACACCACTTCATTTTTCACCTTTTTGGGTGCACCAAACTATCTCATTTAGCTTAACCTGAAGTCATCTCAATAAATTCATTAGGATCTCATTTGTTTGTCATCAATCGTCCAAAACCCACAAGGGATTGCCTAGATGCACTTTCACGAACGTGGTGGATTACAAAGGACAGATAGGGCTATCACCACCTACTGCCCACCTCTTCAATCCGTGGGTCTACGATACATCCAACGCTACCTAACTATCGTAGCACCATACTCATATTAAGTAAATACCTTAGGAGCTATAGCACAAGCCATCTTAAGGCAATGACTAACCTAAACATTGTTGAACCAATGTTGAAACATAGCATAGGGCATTCATATTAAAATGATCACATCATAGTAAATTAGACTATAGTGGAGGTTTATAGTGTTTATGATGATAGTATAATGACATTAGGGCATGATCATAAAGACTATACCTATGTAAGACCTATGTGTGCTGAATACATTGGCTTGTCGTGAATATACTTGCTTTGACGATAAAAGTTTTGAATATCACCAAAACACCTTTTTATCAAGGTCCGACTCTAGCTCTGAGCTACAACAAGGTCCGACGGTAGGTCCGGCTTGGTTTGGGTAGCTCCGGCTATGTTCGAAGCTAGGTCCGACTTCTTGGTAAGGTCCGACCAGCATTGGTAAGCTCCGGTGAGCTTAATCTTTAGCTCCGGCATGTCTTTGTTAGCTCCGGCATATATTTGATAGCTCCGGCATGCTTTTGATAAGCTCCGACGTACTTTGTCTAGCTCCGGTTTTGGGTTGACTAGTTTTGACTAGTTTTTGGTAAGCTCCGGTGCTAGGACCTGCTAGTTTTGATAAGCTCCGGCAGGTGCTTCATTGTACTAGTAAGCTCCGGGTCAAGCTCCAGCTTGCTGTGGGATGGTTCGGAACTTGACCGCAATACTTTTGCTTTTCATTTGCAATGTTTTGTACTTGCTATACATTGTTGGAAAGATTGCTTAGTATTCATTTGGTAAGTTTTTGGTGCGTTTTGGTTGATATGGATGATATCGTGTTACTGTGGTTTTGCAACATGCTTATGTGAGGTTCTCACGTAGGGTGTTGTGTTCGGAACTAACTTGAGTCAAGTCGAGGACTTGGGCTCGTATGGATTGTGTTTATTCATGTGCAGGTGTTGCTTGAGTTCAAGACATGGCTGGTGACGGGATCCATTGGACTAGTCTCAGGGAGGAGATGAGGTTCCAACAACCAAATTCAGGAGGAATTGTGGTTGCGCTGATCAGGAGGTTGCGCAGCATGATTGAATCAAGAACAATGCATATGAAGGTTTCGTGGATGTAATTGGAAGATGTTTGCACGTGTGCAAGGAGTGCATGGACGTGGCTACATGGTTCCGAGGCATGGTGAAGAGATGTGGACGTAAAGAATTGGTCGGAAAGGTCCAACCGACTAGGTTATGGACTCAGGCTGCGGCTGAGTCGGGTTTGACTCAAATATGGAAAGATTTGAGTTGGTTATGATAGGATTTCGTGTGGGTCACAAATTTGAGTTGTTTAGGAATGTTGGATACGTTCCTAAGGTGTTTGGAAGTCTTAAGATTGCTTCTATCTGCGTATAGGAGAATCTTGAGCAGTTATGGAAAGTTACGATTCGTGATCTGAGTAGGATTGGAGTCCTAGTTGATATTGGGTTGGCCTAAGGGCTGGTTATATAAGCAAGGGAGCCCAGAGCTCGTGGTGCACGACTTTGGGGCTGTTCCTCTTGTGTTATATTGAATAAAATTTGTAGTTTGAAGGAACTTTTGTGCCTTGTTCGTCCGACTTGTTCCAGACAAGTTTTACTCATCGAGTTTCTGGATAGCACTACCTTTCGTTGGTGGTTTTATTATAACTCGAGTTCTACTGATCCAATTGATGTGATTCGTTTTGGGTTGTCTTCAAAACTTGATTGTCTATCATCTGTCAAATTTCACGGTCATTGGATTTGTGGTCTATGATCTACACGAGTTTCTTTGCAGCATTCCAGAACTGTTTTTTTCTCGGTTAGGGCAGATTGACTTTTGTTTGATCTTTCGATCATAATTTGAGTTTTCCTCGACGGATTTGAGTGATTCCTTTTGTGTTGTCTTTGTGACTTGATTCTCTCAGATCTCTATCACTTTTGTCACGGTGAAACACGTTTAGATTAATCTCACACATGATTTCTTTAACAGATCGTTTTTCTGCCGAAAGGGTTTGGGGTTAAATTGTTTCCGCTGCGTAAGATTTTTAAATCTACCATTCACCCCCCCTCTGGTAGCTTTTCACGTGCTCTTCGATCCTACAATTGGTATCAGAGCCACGCTGCTCTAATCTTTGTGATTTGCACGTGTTTTGACTAATCATCATGGAGAAGTACTCCGCCAAACCTTGTGTGTTTGCTGGTATTGATTTCCAGGTTTGGAAGGCACGCATGGAGGCTTTCATCCAGGCACAAGGCTTTGCAATATGGGAGAAGGTATACAAGCCTTATGAAGTGCCATCAAACGATCAAGTTACAGCTACAAATCTGAGAGATGTCGACAACAACAACAAGGCTCGGAACTTGATCATACAAGGATTAACACAAAGCGACTTCGACCGTGTTGCACACCTCCGATCTGCATACGATGTGTGGAAAGCACTTTGTGACTACCACGAAGGATCCAACACGATCAAAGAGGTAAGGCAAGACATGTTCAAGAAAGAATACATGCGCTTCGAGATGCAACCCGGTGAGTCAATTGATGATCTCTTTGCTCGCTTTAATAAAATTCTCAGCAACTTGCGTAGCGTCAATGTTAATTTTTCAGATGCTGAAAATGCTAGGAAATTGTTAAGTGCATTAGACATGTCAATTTGGGAGATGAAAGTTACATCTATTCGTGAATCTACTGTCATGAGTACACTTACTTTAGATGTGCTATATTCCAAGATAAAAACTCATGAAATTGATATAATATCACGTAAGAACCCCAACAAGTCTATTGCTTTTGTTTCTCAACGTGATATGCCTAGCTCCGGCCAATCTTCATCTTGTAGTACACTTGCTTTGTTGTCCTCTCTAACCCTTGAACAGATTGAGGAGTTTCCAGAGGAGGAGCTAGCACTTCTCTCTACGAGGTTCTCAAAAGCATTGCAAAATGTGAGAACTAGAAGGAGAGGAAGCTCCGAACCTCAACGATGCTTCAAATGTGGTAAGACAAGACATTTTCGTTCAGATTTCCCTAACCTTTCAGGTCCTACTTCCCAAGATGAAAAGAAAACAAGAACGAAGCACTCATTTGCAAAAGATACGAAGAAAAAGAAGGGTACCATAAGACGCAAGATGATTAACATCTTCATCACTGCACTTCAAGAACTTAGTTCAAGTGATGTAGACTTTGAAAGTGATGAAGATGATGACGATCTGGCCAACTTATGCTTCATGGCGGGCAAAACAAGATCAAGATCAAGTCAGGAGGATGCAGAACACAACAGTGAAGACGATGAGGTATGTTCTACCTGCAATGAAATGTGTGATGCTATTTCTCGTGCAACTATTATTGTCAAGAAAAAAGGACAAAAAGCTTAGGGATAATGCTGCTAAAATTGAATCACTAGAATCTGAAATTAACCGTTTAAAAAATTTGATTCCTAGTGATGATGCATGTCCCTCATGTGACTTAATCTATGAACAATTGTCCACATTAAGAAGTGCACACTCCTCCACTCTAGATATACTTGATGAAGAAATTGAAAAGAACAGAGAGCTTGCTGCACTTAATGATAAAAACTTGAAAGATGCTAGCTGTTCTACAATTGATTTGCATTATTCTACTTGTGATGATCTTGATAAGAAACTACAGGATGCTATGAATGAAATTTCTATATTGAACAATGATTTACGTTCTCATGAAGTTAAATTTTGTTCCAATTGCAAACTAAAAGGAAAAACTTCATGTGAAAATTGCCTTGATCTGTCCAATAAACTTGATGACATGCATAGGACGTTAGATCGGTTTTGTAATGGGAATAAGAACATAAACTTGCTGCTGAATTCTTCCAAGTCTTGCAATGATAAAATTGGTTTAGGTTTTGATTCTCATGCTCATGCTAAGGCACATCCACCTAAAATTGTAAAGACATTAGGAAGTGGTTTGATTCAAACAGTTCCTAAACAAAAAGGAGTGGTTTTCAAATCTGCAGGAGTGTTGCCTCATTCGGTTTCAAATAAAAATATTGCTTGCTCATCTAGACATGAACACAAAGTTAAATTTCATTGTACCTTCTGTGGTAGATATGGTCATGTTATAGATTTTTGTTATAGACTAGCTAAACAACAGAAAAGGGAAAGAATGGTTGCTAGATCTCATAACTTTCATGCAAAATTTGCTGCACACATTGAACCGAATGTACAACTTGCTGTTATGAGTCAAAAACATTCAAAGTTTACCTCCGGACCTTCTGTTTTTGCCTCCGGAGCTACTGATTTTTGTGCTACACAAGTAACACCTTATAGGTAAGTAGTCAAGAATAAAAAATTTCAAACTTTGACTCATAAACCTGCTGTTTTGTCTCAGCTTTCACGTGTTTTTCCGGCTGCACGTCGCGTGACTCAGTACTAGATTCCTAAATGCCTTTTGACTAACCCCAGTATTGAGTCAACGACGTATTGTGCTTTTATGTAGGTTACACGTTTGAGGAAGGAGAACATTTGGATTGTGGATTCAGGTTGCTCACTCCACATGACCGGTAACAAAGATTGGTTCTCCTCCCTCTCTTTTGTGTCACGTGTAGAGAATGTTACTTTTGCCGATAATTCTTCAACTCCTATAATTGCTAAGGGTTCGGTTAGAGTAAATGATCACTACACTTTGAAGGATGTGGCACTTGTCAAAAATTTGAAATACAACTTGCTTTCTGTTGCACAATTGCTAGATGAAATCTAGAAATTATTTTCAATAAAAACTGCTGCAAAGTTGTAGGTTCAAATAGTGAGCTTATTTTTAACATGTCTCGATTTGGAAGAGTTTTTAAAGCTGATTTTGATATGTCTTCCTCTAAGCATAGGTGTCTAGTTGCTAATGATTCAAAGGACTTATATTTTTGGCATCGTAGACTTGGTCACGTAGGCTTTGATCACCTAACGCATGTTAGTGCTCTTGATCGCATACGAGGGCTGCCTAAGCTTGAAGGGGACAAAGAAATTGTGTGCTCTTCTTGTAGACATGCTAAGATGGTTGCAGGTTCACATACTCCTCTCACAATGATCATGACAACTGAACCATGTCCTGAACCATGTCAACTTTTGCATCTTGACATCATCGGACCTTCACGTGTTAAATCCTTCGGAGGTAAATGGTATGTTCTTGTTATCGTTGATGATTATTCTAGATACTCTTGGGTTTACTTTATGGCGTCTAAGAATGAAGTTTTTAGTCACTTTAGAACTTTATTTCTTAGATTATCAATTGATCACCCAGGATCATTAAAAGCAATTAGAAGTGATAATGGAACTAAATTTAAAAATCAATCGTTTGATCACTTTTGTGCTGAAAATAGAATAGATCATCAATTTTCTTCACCATATGTACCTCAACAAAACGGTGTTGTAGAAAGAAAGAACAGAACCTTAGTTGAGATGGCTAGGACTATGCTTGATGAATATCAAACTCCTAGGAAATTTCGGGCTGATGCGTTAGCAACCGCTTGTTATGTCTCAAATCGTGTTTTCTTGCGTGCTAAGCTAGGTAAAACACCATATGAGCTTCGATTTGGACATAGGCCTAGTGTTACACACTTTCGGGTCTTTGGTTGCAAATGCTTTGTTAAGAAACATGGTAATCTTGATAAATTTGAACCTAGATCCATTGATGGCATGTTTCTTGGTTATCCATCTCATACTAGAGGCTACCGTGTGCTTTTACTTGACACTAACAAAATTGTGGAGACTTGTGAAGTGTCTTTTGATGAAGCTAGCCCAGGTACTAGCTTCGATGTTGCAGGACCAGATCCGTATCCTTAGGGGGAGGGTATTTTCGAAGATGAAGAAGAGCCGGTGATACTGCCTAGTAGTTCCGAAGTTGACACGTGTCCAGCTCCGGACATTGAACAAGCTCCGGCTATCACCTATGTTGGTCCTGATCGTCCACAAGTCACAAGCTCATCAATCTACGATGAACCTAATGAAGAAGAAGCTTGTGAGACATCTGTTCCCCTACGTTTTTACAAAGATCATCTCCCACAACAGATGATTGGAAGCTTGCACGAACGAGTCACACGGTCCAGGTTTTGCGATCCAAACTCTCATGCTCATTCTGCTTTTGTTGCTTCTTTTGAACCCAAAGATATATCACACGCACTCACTAATGAATCTTGGATTATTGCCATGCAAGAAGAGTTAGAAAATTTTGAAAGAAATAATGTTTGGAAACTTGTACCTCCACCTCTAGGTCACACTTTAATTGGAACTAAATGGGTATATAAAAATAAACAAAGTGACGATGGGGTTGTGGTTAGGAATGAGGCTAGGTTGGTTGCTTAAGATTTCACTCAAGTTGAAGGTCTAGATTTTGATGAAACTTTTGCTCCTGTCGCTAGATTAGAAGCCATAAGAATTTTGTTAGCTTTTGCAGCATCTAAAGGTTTTAAGCTATATCAAATGGATGTTAAAAGTGCTTTTCTTAATGGCTACATAGATGAGGAGGTTTATGTCAAACAACCACTGGGTTTTGAAAATCCAGATTTTCCTAATCATGTTTACAAACTGTCCAAAGCCTTATACGGTCTCAAACAAGCCCCTAGAGCATGGTATGATAGGCTAAAAACATTCTTACTTGAAAAGGGATTTACCATGGGCAAGGTTGATAAAACTCTTTTTGTTCTTAAACATGGCCATGACTCATTATTCGTTCAAGTGTATGTGGATGATATTATCTTTGGTTGTGCTTCTCATGATCTTGTGTCCAAGTTTTCATCAATGATGAGTTCCGAATTTGAAATGAGTATGATGGGTGAACTCACTTACTTTTTGGGGCTGCAAATCAAGCAAACCAAGGAGGGTACCCTTGTGCATCAAACGAAGTATACCAAAGACCTCCTGAGGCACTTCAACATGGACAAAAGCAAGCCTCTTTGGACACCAATGGGTAAAGCAACAACACTTGAACTTGATGAAGATGGCGAATCTGTGAATCAAAAAGAATATAGAAGCATGATTGGATCACTTTTGTACCTCACGGCATCAAGACCGGACATACAATTCAGCGTATGTCTTTGTGCACGGTTTCAAGCTTCCCCACGTGTTTCACATCGTTAAGCCGTCAAAAGGATTCTCACGTACTTACATGGAACTCAAGAATTTGGCATTTTTCTTCCTTCTTCCTCAACCGTTACTTTGAAAGCTTTTTCGGATGCTGATTTTGGGGGTTGTAGGATTGATAGGAAAAGTACTTCCGGTGCTTGTCATTTTCTTGGTAATTCTCTTATTGCTTGGTCCTTTAGAAAACAAAATTCAGTTGCACAATCCACAGCCGAATCTGAATATGTAGCTGCTGCTAGTGCTTGCTCACAAATTCTTTGGATTGTTCAAACACTTAAGGACTATGGGGTTGATCTAGATAGTGTTCCACTGTTCTGTGATAACACTAGTGCCATTTGCATTGCTAAAAACCCCGTGCAACATTCTAGAACTAAGCACATTGACATAAGGTATCACTTTCTCTGAGATAATATTGAAAAAGGAAACATTGTGCTTCACCATGTAGATACCGAACAACAATTGGCTGATATTTTTACAAAACCTTTGGATTTCACTCGTTTTTGTTACATTCGTAGTGAAATAGGGGTTATGCATCCTCATGGCTTAAATTGAGGGGGAGTTTTTGAAACTTGGGAAGTCTAAGTGTGAATCTGAAATTAAAATAATATGAGCATAGTATTTCATACATATATGACTTTGTGATTCCTTTTACATGCTGAAAGTTCTTACTACATTACTCGTGTTATACATTTTGTAGTTTTTGCCATGTCTAGTAATTGGAATAATTACTTACACTAAATCTGGTCATGGTCGAACTTTCTTGCTGTTTTGAACTTGTTGCATGTTCACAAATTCTTTTAATCATTAAGAATTTATCAAGTAATCAACTCACATGTTGAGTTTTTATGAACAAATATAAATTGAGAAATAATCAAGAGAATATGCATGCATCACACTTCTTCTTTTGAGATGGCTTATCATTGTACTTAGATATGAACTTGGAAGAAGTTGTGTATGACTAAAACCATGTCCTTAAGCTTCTGATTGTCAGATGACATAGGCTTGGCTTGGTTGGTTAGAATAAGGCAGATGCGCATATAATCTCTTGCAAATGTCATATGATCTAAATCTGTGCTTTGAAAAATAATAAAATGCAGCAAGAAGTGTCATGCTTTCAGGTGTTGAAATAGTTAAGTTTGTGAGATCATGACCTGCTAAAATTGAAAATTACATTTGATCTCTAGCATGGCTTACACTACTTTATGTATTTCATTGATGTGATAATGTAAGGTACTTGATAGTATGACTTGGATGAGTTTTGTTTATATGTACATGTTATAATATGCTCATAACAACTAAAGGGGGAGAGATAATTTGTTTATATCTCATGACTTGCTGAATACATTGTCAAAGGGGGAGAGATAAGCATGAACAGAGAGAGAATATGTGCATAAGGAGAGATAATAAAGGGGGAGAGATAATATGGGATAATTTTTCTTCTCATTTACTTTTGATTTACAAAGGGAGGGAAATTGTCTTCAAAACTTTTATGTGAATAAGCCAATGCTTGGATTTTAAATGGTGTTGCTAATGCATTCATCAAGGGGGAGATTGTAAGACCTATGTGTGCTGAATACATTGGCTTGTGGTGAATATACTTGCTTTGACGATAAAAGTTTTGAATATCACCAAAACACCTTTTTATCAAGGTCCGACTCTAGCTCTGAGCTACAGCAAGGTCCGACGGTAGGTCCGGCTTGGTTTGGGTAGCTCCGGCTATGTTCGAAGCTAGGTCCGACCAGCTTTGGTAAGCTCCGGTGAGCTTTATCTTTAGCTCCGGCATGTCTTTGTTAGCTCCGACATATATTTGATAGCTCCAGCATGCTTTTGCTAAGCTCCGACGTACTTTGTCTAGCTCTGGTTTTGGGTTGACTAGTTTTGACTAGTTTTTGGTAAGCTCCGGTTCTAGGATCTACTAGTTTTGGTAAGCTCCGGCAGGTGCTTCACTGTACTAGTAAGCTCCGGGTCAAGCTCCGGCTTGCTGTGGGATGGTCCAGAACTTGACCGCAATACTTCTGCTTTTCATTTGCAATGTTTTGTACTTGCTATACATTGTTGGAAAGATTGCTTAGTATTCATTTGCTAAGTTTTTGGTGCATTTTGGTTGATATGGATGATATCGTGTTACAGAGGTTTTGCAACATGCTTATGTGAGGTTCTCACGTAGGGTGTTGTGTTCGGAACTAACTTGAGTCAATTCGAGGACTTGGGCTCGTATGGATTGGTTGTTTATTCATGTGCAGGTGTTGCTTGAGTTCAAGACATGGCTGGTGACGGGATCCATTGGACTAGTCTCAGGGAGGAGATGAGGTTCCAACAACCAAATTCAGGAGGAATTGTGGTTGAGCTGATCAGGAGGTTGTGCAACATGATCGAATCAAGAACAATGCATATGAAGGTATCGTGGACGTCATTAGAAGATGTTTGCACGTGTGCAAGGAGTGCATGGACGTGGCTACATGGTTCCGAGGCGTGATGAAGAGATGTGGACGTAAAGAATTGGTCGGAAAGGTCCAACCGACTAGGTTATGGACTCAGGCTGCGGCTGAGTCGGGTTTGACGCAAATATGGAAATATTTGAGTTGGTTATGATAGGATTATGTGTGGGTCACGAATTTGAGTTGTTTAGGAATGTGGGATACGTTCCTAAGGTGTTTGGAAGTCTTAAGATTGCTTCTATCTGCGTATAGAAGAATCTTGAGCAGTTATGGAAAGTTACGATTCGTGATCTGAGTAGGATTGGAGTCCTAGTTGATATTGGGTTGGCCTAAGGGCTGGTTATATAAGCAAGGGAGCCCAGAGCTCGTGGTGCACGACTTTGGGGCTGTTCCTCTTGTGTTTTATTGAATAAAATTCGTAGTTTGAAGGAACTTTTGTGCCTTGTTCGTCCGACTTGTTCCAGACAAGTTTTACTCGTCGAGTTTCTGGACAGCACTACCTTTCATCGGTGGTTTTATCATAACTCGAGTTTTACTGATCCAATTGATGTGATTCTCTTTGGGTTGTCTTCAAAACTTGATTTTCTATCATATGTCGAAATTTTACGGTCATTGGATTTGTGTTCTATGATCTACACGAGTTTCTTTGCAGCGTTCCAGAACTGTTTTTTTTCTCGGTTAGGGCAGATTGACTTTTGTTTGATCTTTCGATCATAACTTGAGTTTTCCTCGACGGATTTGAGTGATTCCTTTTGTGTTGTCTTCGTGACTTGATTCTCTCTGATCTCTATCACTTTTGTCACGGTGAAACACGTTTAGATTAATCTCACACACGATTTCTTTAACAGATCGTTTTTCTGCCGAAAGGGTTTGGGGTTAAATTGTTTCCGCTGCGTAAGATTTTTAAATCTACCATTCACCCCCTCTGGTAGCTTTTCACGTGCTCTTTGATCCTACAACCTACCACATACATGGAATCCACAATAAAACAAGAAACACTTCATCCAAGTATATGAATAAGAGAAGACTAAAGATAATATCTTTATTATGCATAAAGTCACAAATATAAAGACCTGGTCCTGGCTCCAAACGGCTAGTTCTTCCTCCAGGTGACTGATAGTTGGGTCCCATTCTGCGAATGGGTGCTACATCGTTGGTGGCCTCGGATACTTCTGTTTGTGGGCCATTTGATCCCTGTGGTGCCACGTGGCGACGTCTGATTTGTTGGGACGGTATTTTATAGGATTCATCTCTTGTTTCACTTCAATTCTGCATGAAATGCCTGCATGCACTATTTTCTCCAAGGACAAGTGGAAATAGGTTAAATAGAAAGGTGATGTGTGCAAGAAATGATATTTCCTTCACATAATTGAGTTAAATTGACGGGTAAAATTGGTATATAACAGCCGTCAACAAACTCCCCCAAACTTATCCTTTGCTCGTCCCGAGCAAAGTCAAGACTTTAGGTTGATGATCAGGAGTTGCTACTATGTTCTACTTTTCAAAAGTACCATGTGCACAACAGAATACTCTACCTAGTATTGCAAAAATTGGCATGTTACTTCACCCATCTCAAGTCATTATGGGCCTTATGCCATCTCCTATTCATGGGTGGTTGTAAGATAGAACAGCAAATGGAGCACACATACCCTAGAAATCAAGTTCAACTCAAATTTCAGAGAGCTCGATTTAGATTATAAGTACCTCAAGTTGATTCTCTCGGTCTCTCCTTTATGTGTAGCAGAAATATTTCCTCACCAAGGCATTGTGCCTACACTTATCCTACCACTAAATAAGGCTTATATGTGGAGCTTGGTATGGAATATAGTAGGCATATTTGCAACACATAATATTGCTAAGTCAAAAAAAGCAAGCCTTAGCAGAAATCAATCCAAAACTATTTGATTCAAGACTTGTGCATGTGTGATGGAATGAAAGTGGATGTGGATATTTGAGATGACTCCTATTTATGTAGACTCTCTTATTTTGCAGGGATGAAACATGGCTAATTTTTTATTTATTTTTCTCATGCTTATGATATAAGCATGCATTTTTCTTTTTTTTTCTTTTTCTTGTAGCCATGTCTTCTACTCCCTTTTTATGCAATAAACTTGGAGAGAGTACTAAGCATGAAGGGTGGAGTTTCACTTTATATTTTAGAATGATTGTATGATGGAATTTTGCTTACTTCTAGTGTAGAAGTATAGCATGTGCAAGTGAAGCCTTGAATTCAAAAAGTAATGAATGAAATCTCACAGAGGTCTATACTAGTTTGACAAAGCTCAATTTGAAGACAAATAGCATATGCATAAGGTTTATCAATGTGATGTATCATATGGCGCTGGTGGGTATTTACAATCAAATGAGAGTAGCTTAAATCTTTTTATAAATTCCTCAGAAATCTAAGTTTCACTTTCAAACTAGGAATAGCAGCCCTATGACTATATCATATCTCACAACAACTTAGAATTGGATTAAGCTTTTGCTACACGCAATTTCTAAATCAAGGCAAAAGTAATTCTAGCCAACGAAGCAATATTTTGGAGAGTAGTAAGTTGTAAACTAGGGACTTAGGAAAATTAAAACAGAGCAACTATTCATCATTTCATCTATGTGAATTCCGAATCATTCTTACCGCACATCTTTTATCTTTTTAACCTAACCTATACTACATGATTATTAATCTTTTTTAGATGCAAATGTGGTGAAAAGAAATAAATAAAATAATGGGATGCAAATGGAACGTGATACAAGTTACCTCAAGTGGGGGTCCTCCCCCAAGCTTGTTCTTGTTCAAGGTCCGCACTAGGGGCTGAAACCCTAACGACAGATGTAGGCCATGAGGGTGGCCTAACCTTGTTGCAGCATGGCTTTGACATTGGAGGGTTGAGTGTCATGTTGGGTTGCCTTCCGTGGATTCTATGAGTATGGTCAAGGAGAGTGTTGTCGATGTCGCTCATCCACATCTTAAGGTTTCCATAGGTTGGATGTACCTTGTTATTCCTTGACTAAGGTAATGATATCCCTTGGCTTCAAAGGAATGATGTGCACTCAATATGGTTGAGTGTGTTCCGTCATTCATTAACTAAGGTGTATCATACCTTCTTGCCATAAAGGAATAACTTGTACCCCTCATGCATTGGGTGTGATATTTCATTCCTTAGCTAGGGTAATAATAACTGTTGGTACCCTGCATTCCGGGTACCCCACGGTACCGCAAGAAGTGCAAGAGAGTTCCACCTAACAAAGTTAAAGGTCTCCTCAGGCCCCACACATCATACTACACCAGACCCGCATCCCTCATATGGGTAGCTCTAGGATTGACACGTGTAATATAAGTCCAGAGCTAAACTCCCAACACAGGGAAGCTCCGCAATCAACACGTGTATAACGACCCCGGACCTAACCCCCGGCAGAGGGAAGCTCCAGTGCCGACACGTGTATAGCAGTTCCGGAGCTACCTCCCCACAATGGGAATCTTCGAAGTTGCCATGTGTGGAGCCTCCGGAACTACACCACCAACGAGTACACTGGCGGATCTCCAACAGTACGAACATTCAAGGGATAGTTAAAGCAGTAGTTACCAAACCTGATTACGTGTCATTAATGTTGTATTAATGACACACGATTAGAGCACTATTAATAGGGGTAAAGCAACCATTAAGGCACGTTATCACACTATTAACCACGCTTAATACTAATAGACATTGTATTATGCTATTAAATACGCCAGGGCCACATGTCGGGCCATGAAAACGTTGTAACGGTCAGTCCTTGGATTATAAAAGGATTGCGCCGCATGATACAGAGAGAGGCTGATCCAAGCACCACGCATACTGGTGATACTCAATATAATAACACAAACCCCATGAAGTAGGGTATTACGCTCAGGCGGCCCGAACCACGTAAATCCCACGCGTCATCATCTTGTTCATGATCTTTGCATGCCCAAACCAATACAAGGACCTCTGCAGGCTACATTTGGGAGTACCGGGGGAAGTATCGTTCTCACATTTCGACATTTTGGCGCGCCAGGTAGGGGGACCCGAGATCTCAAGATGGTGAACTCCACCGCAGGATCCTCCAACTGCAACCATGCTGAGCAGTCTGCTAGAGGCAATCCCTCCAACATGCAGCACCAGTAGGTGCTGTTGTCCTGACGGGCATCATGCCACCACCACAACCATCTGGCAGCAAATAATGCTAGATAGCAGGATGGGGTACTTGTGTCGGTCACAACATCGGCAAAAAAAACAACCCCGAGAACGCGCTAATTGTTGCGCAAACTTTGTTGGAGCGCCTACCAGCGCCCGGAGCACCTCAGGGTGCAATGGAGCAGTGGTGCGCTGATGTACAACATCTGGTTGCAGCTGCAACCGATGCAATCAGCAACCAAGGTGCTCCCCCTTCGGCCCCTTCGGGGCGGGCAACAACTCAATGTAGGACCTTGTCTGGAAGACTTGGTCCTCACGTGTCACAACACCGACGTCGTGCTGCTTCTTAGCAGGTGACCTCGCTGCCTTCCGGGGCACGACGCACCCACACCATCATTACATTTGGGAGTACTGGGGCAAGTATCGTTCTCACACTTCGACATTTTGGCGCGCCAGGTAGGGGGACCCGAGATCTCAAGATGGTGAACTCCGCCGCAGGATCCTCCAACGGCAACCATGCTGAGCAGTCTGCTAGAGACAATCCCTCCAACATGCAGCATCCAGCAGGCGCCGTTGTCCCGACAGGCGTCATGCCACCACCACCAGCATCTGCCAGCAAATAATGCTAGATAAAAGGATGGGGTACTTGTGTCGGTCACAGCATCGGAAAACAACAACCCTGAGAATCCGCTAATTGCTGCGCAAACTCTGTTGGAGCGCCTACCAGCGCCCGGAGCACCTCAGGGTGCAATGGAGCAGTGGTGCACTGATGTACAACATCTGGTTGCAGCTGCAGCTGATGCAATCAGCAACCAAGGTGCTCCCCCTTCGGGGCAGGCAACAGCTCAATGTAGGACCTTGTCTGGAAGACTTGGTCCTCACGTGTCACAACACCGACGTTGTGCTGCTTCTCAGCAGGTGACCTCGCTGCCTTCCGAGGCACGACACACCCAAACCATCATCAGCATTTTGACTCATGATCTGCGGACGGAACTTGATCACCGTTACTGGCAGCAGGACAGTCATTTCCATATCAAGCGTGCTCGCGAAAGGCGAGAGGCTTTGGACAGCCCTGCTCCTCAGGGAGTAGGGTGAGGCTGTGTTGTCCTGGTTATGCACTTACGCATGGTCAGATGGCCACAGAAGTTCCGGCCTCATTTGCCGGATAAATTCGACGGGACCATCAACCCTGCCAAATTTCTTCAAATTTACTCCACTCCTATACTTGCGGCGGGGGAAACGAGGTCGTGATGGCCAACTACTTCCTAGTGGCCTTAACTGGAACTGTTAGGTCCTGGTTTATGAGCCTCCCACCTGAATCCATCAGTAGTTGGGCGGAGCTATGCCAACAGTTCACTGCTAATTTCGGGAGTTCATACATCGACCTGACACTGAACTGGACCTTTTTGATGTCTAGCAAAAATGGGAGAGTCGCTGCGATCCTTCATCCAGCAATCCTCTCAAGTATGTAATACCATCCCATCCATCTTGAGTGCCTCTGTTATTGTTGCATTCAGACAGGCCGTTCGGGACAAAAAGATGCTGGAGAAGCTGGCAATCCAAGAAGTCACTAGTGTCACAGAACTCTTCAGCCTAGCAAACAAATATGCTAAAGCTGCAGAGGGCCGTGAGATGCACTCCAAACCCCCTTCGGAGGCTAACAAGAAATCATCCAAGACTAAATCCGATACATCCGGAGGTGGCAAAAAGAAAAAGAAGCCCAACGGCAAGAAGAAGCCGTCGGTC
Source organism: Tuctoria greenei (assembly GCA_036927565.1). Lineage (NCBI taxonomy): Eukaryota > Viridiplantae > Streptophyta > Magnoliopsida > Poales > Poaceae > Tuctoria > Tuctoria greenei. The sequence continues at coordinate 68,980,788 of JAYESD010000004.1, read as the reverse complement.
GGCGCACCTACTGCTGCTGAAAATGCATCTAGGACTCCCTTGTGGGTTTTGGATGATTTATGACAAGCAATTGGGATCCTAACCTCTTTGTTGAGATGAGTGCAGGTTTTAATAGAAAAATGAGCAAAGTACCAAAAAGAAGGAAGAATGAGGAGCCAAGTGGAAATGAGCTCAAGGAAGAAGAATAGTAGATCATTATTTATGGAGTGTGTTAAGAAAACACATCCCAAGAGCTCAATCACAATTAAACACACACATTGCATAAAGTTACACAGGACCGGACTAGTCCGAGTAACACCGGACTAGTCCGATATCCTTTCTGCACCAAATCGGACAAGTCTGATATCCATCGGACTAGTCCGATATCTTCTCTGACTAGAATCGTACTAGTCCTCCCCAGTGCAGACTAGTCCTCAAAACACTTCACAAGTCACACAAAATTGGACAAGTTCGATCACAACCGGACTAGTCTGATATTCTTTCTGATCCAAATCGGACAAGTCTGATATTTACACGGACTAGTCTGAAATACACTCTGAACTAAATTGGACAAGTCCTCCAAGTGCGGACTTGTCATCCTATACACTTAGGGTTTCACATGTCTGGACAAGTCCGATGACTATCGGACTAGTCCGAAGATTTCCAGTAGCAAAATGGGACAAGTCCGCTCCTAGCCGGACTAGTCCGATATTTCGGGACACTTAGGGTTTGCTACACACAGCACACCGGACTAGTCCGGTGACCACCACGGACTAGTCTGATCTTTCTGAACCCTAACGGTCACTTTTAGAAACCCATATAAATAGAGTTGTACGGCCATATTTTAATCTCTCTCGAACCCTAGCGCCATCACACCTCCCAAGAGACTCAAAAACCACATCTCTCCACGAAATTAAGTGCAACAAAGATCAATCCTTTGAGGATTCACTCTAGCTAATTGGAGAGGCACATTCAACACCACATTGAGCTCTTGGTTTGATTCTCTAACACACTCCTGCGGTTTTATAGTAATCTTTTGAGTGTGTTCTTGGTGGTATTTCGTGTGGTAATCCAAGGGAGCTCTCAACGTGTGAGAAAGCCCCTTGAATTCAGTTATTCACCCCTTTGAGATAAGTGGAAGAGGATTGGCCTTTGTGGCGATCCGACAAGGGTAGGGTTGGAGAAGACCCGGTCCTTTTTTGGACTCCTCAACATGGATGTAGGTTGCCTCTGTGGGAACCGAACCACGAGATAAATCTCTTGTGTTCCTCTTTTGTGTTCATTGTCCTTTACATTACATCAATGTAGGGTTATAATTGATCTTGATTACTTTACATTGAAGTATCAAGTATAAGATTGAATTGTAGTATAACCTGATTCATAACCTTGTAACATTTTGGTTAATCGTATATTTCCGCTGCATATACTGAAAAATAAAGTTAATTGATCAAACCTAATCAGTCTAGTTCGTATACACCGGACTAGTCCGCACTTTACCGGACTAGTCCGATTTCTCTGGTTTTGAACTGGTTGTTAAGTGTTGCAGGATCCGACAATTTTCAAAAAGGCCTATTCACCCCCCCCCTCTAGGCCACATTCAGCTGCGACTGCTGCAGCTCCGGGTGGCCGGGGGCCACACCCCGAGAAATGACCTCGACCATCATTAGAAGATGGTGGCAGCTCCAAAGTATGGTGTCTGATCCAAAAGACGGACAAACACAGTCTGGATGAATGCCGAGAGGTCCGGAACCTTGTCTAGCGCTACAACAAGTGCCGAGAAGAAGCTCCTTTCCATCAACGGGGAGGAATGCAAAAAGACAACGAAGCTTCGTCTAAGGAGGAGTTAGGCTTTCAGGACCCCAAGAAGGTTTCGAAGGTTCTCTACAACATCGTTGACGATGACTCCGACGTCTCTGACAACAAGCGTCGAAAGACCCTGAACACCATTTATGGTGGTTCTTGGGACATCACATCTCGCCGCATCTTCAAGACAATCCGGCGGGACATGGCCGCTGCAGCTCCCACCGCTAGGGCGAAACCTCATCGGAAGTGGATGGACACTCCCATCATTTTCGATGCTTCGGACTGCCCACCCAAAATGATCAGAGCTGGCCAACTCCCGTTGATGGTGTCTCTGACCATTAACAATATCCAACTCCACCATGTAATGGTGGACAGAGGTGTAGGGCTGAACCTCATAAGCTTTGAAGCTTTCGTCAAGCTCTAGCTCCGACCTTCGGACCTTCGCCCCTCTCGACCTTTTTCTGGGGTAGGTCCGGTGGCCATTACTCCTCTCGATTCCATCACACTTCCAGTGACCTTCGGGACTTGGGAGAACTACAGAACCGATAAGTTGGTCTTCGACATCGCGCAGATCAGTCTGCCGTTCAACGACATTTTCGGCAGGCTTGCTTTGTACAGGTTCATGGCCTCCGCCCACTATGGCTACTTAGTGTTGAAGATGCCAACACCTGCGGGCGTTCTCCGAATTCTAGGAGATCGCACTGCAGGAATCACTACATTGGAGGAACTCCATGCGCTCGCTACACCGCAGGAAGAAGCATATGGTAAGGAGCCAACTCCAAACCCATCGAGCATTCGTCATTGAGGCTCTAACTCCACACCTCGAGTGCAACCAAGCGGCAACACTTACGTTCCCATCAAAGTCGTCCAAATTGGTTCCGATGCTGCTCAGACTACCCGTATATCGGGAGGTCTGACCAACAAATAGGGACACACGCTCATCACTTTCCTTCGAGCTAATGTCGACGTGTTTGACTAGAAACCGTCACAAATGCACGGGATCCCTAGGGAGGTGATTGAGCACAATCCGAAGATTTATCCCGACGCACGGCATGTACACTAGAAGCCCCAGAAGCAATCAATCGAGCGGCAAAACTTCATCCAACAGGAGATCAAGAAGTTGCTCGAAGCTGGTTCCATCCGGGAAGTGTTTCATCCTAAATGGCTAGCAAACCCAGCCGTGGTGCCCAAGGCTGGCGGGAAGCTTCGGATGTGTATCGACTACACCGCCTTAAATAAGGCATGTCCAAAGGATCCATTTCCACTACCTAGGATAGACCAGATAGTGGACTCCACCTCTGGGTGTGAGATATTGTGTTCTTAGATGCATATTATGGATATCATCAAATCCAAATGACTAAGGAAGATGAAGAGCATACAGCCTTCATAACAATAGATGGATTGTATTGTTATACTGCCATGCCCTTTGGTCTCAAAAATGTTGCTTCAATGTTTGTGCGAGCTATGTACAGAACATTTGGAGAGCTAATCAGAGACTTGGTGGAGGTGTACGTCGATGAAATCGTCATGAAGATCAAGAACAAGGAGTCACTCCTTGACAATTTACAACTTGTGTTCGACAATGTGCGCGTCACGCGCACCAAGCTAAACCCGGACAAATGTGTCTTCGGGATTAGCTCTGGGAAGCTTCTAGGTTTCTTGGTAACCCGCCGGGGAATTGAAGCCAATCCAGTGAAGATGAAGGCTATAGAAGATATGCGGCCCCCAACCCGCATCAAGGATGTCCAGAAGTTAACTAGATGTCTAGTTGTGCTCAGCCGGTTCATCTCAAGACTGGCAGAACGGGCGCTACCCTTCTTCTAACTTTTGAGGAAGTCCGGACCATTTCATTGGTCTGAAGAAGAAGAAAAAGCATTTCAAGAGCTGAAACATCTCCTCACCACACTACCGATCTTGGTAGCTCCGAATCCTGGTGAGCCTTTACTGCTTTACATTTCTGCAACTATCGAAGTTGTCAGCATGGTCCTAGTCGCAGAAAGACCGGAGCCACATCTAGTCTAGGAGCCCAGACCCCTCCGGGAGGGTCCGGAGTTATCTGAAGGTGTGTCTGGGTTCCAGCCCCCAGATATGAAACCTCAAGGCGAAATGCTAGGAGATCAACCTCACTCACTTGAGGGGGTTCACCTGGCCGACCAAGATGATTTGTACCCTTCTAACAAGGTCCGGGTCGAACAAGAAAAAGTTATGGACCCCTTCGGGAGGGTCCAAAAAGCTCAGCAAAAAGGTCTGGATCCCTCCGGGAGGGTCCGAGTCGATGGATAAGAAGCTCTGAGCCCCTTCGAGAGGGTCCAGACCGTCCAACGCCTAGTGTACTTCATCAGCAAAGTACTCCATGATGCCAAGACAAGGTACATTGAGGTGCATAAGCTGCTTTATGCAGTTCTTATTGCCTCAAGGAAGCTTCATCACTACTTCTAAGACCAAAAAATACCAGTGGTAACTTCTTTTCCACTGCGCGCCATTTTGCATAACCCTAACTCCACTGGGAACATAGCAAAGTGGGCAGTAGAGCTGGCCGATTTCGATCTCGAATTCGTGTCACGACAAGCAATCAAGAGTCAGGCTTTGGCGGACTTCGTGGCGGAGTGGACTCCCTCTCCATCAAACCCAAGGGGCCCCAGTGAGCAGAAACCGGAACCCAAAGTTCCGGTATTCACCGAGCCTCACTGGACTCTCTACTTTGACGGCTCCGTGCAGAAGCAGGGGCCAGAGCCGGAATCCTTCTCCTTGCTCCGACTAGGGAGAAGGTCAAGTACATGGTTCACCTTGATTTCAAGGCGACCAACAATATGGTGAAGTATGAAGCTCTCATCTATGGACTCAAGGTGGCACTATCTTATGGTTTCAAACAATTGTTGGTGAAGAGTGATTCACAGCTCATCATCAAACAGGTCAAAGATGAATGCTGTTGTAATAGTACCCAACTAGCTGTTTATCTTCTTGAAGTCCATAGGGTCCAGAAGGACTTCGAAATTCTTGATCTCCACCATGTTTAGTGTCTTCACAATGTTGAAGCTGACGAACTCTCGACCAAGGCTTCAACCGGAGCTTTGGCTCCTGATGGAATCTTCATCCGAAGGTTGTCAAGGCCAACAGCTCAGCCTGCCAAACTGAGCGAAGGGGGTGAGACCAGCACTTTAAGGCTGGAAGTACCGGTGGCCCTGTTACCATGGCGTCCACCAAGGGTCGCAGGTGCTGTCGGAAGCTCCGAGCAACCCAACACGCAAGACTCAGAAGCTCAAGTTAGCTCCGATGCATGGATCTCGGAGATCCAGAGCTACTTGAAAGACAACGTCCTTCCTGAAGACGATGTATCCGCTGACCGGATCGTTAGGTTGTCTAAAAGATACACACTGGTAGAAGGGGATCTCTATCGGCGTGGTGCCAATGGTGTCCTAATGCATTGCATTACAAGGGAAGAAGGTCGTGAACTTCTCGCGGAAATCCATGGAGGCGAGTGTGGGAACCATGCATCTTCCCGCACGTTGGTTTGTAAAGCCTTCCAGCATGGCTTTTACTGGCCTACAGCACTCCAGGATGCGGTTGAGCTAGTGAAAAAAATGTGAAGCGTGCCAGTTCCAAGCAAAATAGATTCATACACCAGCCCAGTCACCACAAATGATACCTCCTACATGGCCATTCGCTGTGTGGGGTATGGACATCTTGGGACCATTCCCAAAAGCTGTCGGAGGTTACAAGTTTCCTGTATGTCGCCATCGACAAGTTCACCAAGTCGCCGGAAGCAACTCCATTTGTCACAATCAACAAGCAATCAGCAATTAAGTTCTTGAAGTCCATTATATATAGATCTGGAGTTCCAAACAAAGTCATAACTGACAACGGAACCAATTCACAAGTGCTGCATTTCTAGAATATTGCGAAGACCTCGGCATTCAACTCAGCTACGCCTCAGTAGCTCACCCAAAAAGTAATGGTCAAGCCAAGAGAGCAAATGCAGAAATCTTAAAAGGACTCAAGACGCACCCGTACGAGCGCCTGAAAAAGCACAGAGCCAACTGTATTGAAGAGCTTCTGTCCACATTGTGGGCGAACGGGACAACACCTAACCGGTCAATTGGGGAGACACCCTTCTTCTTGGTGTACAGAGTTGAAGCAGTCCTTCCTCCGAAGATCACCATGAGATCCCTCCGGGTCCAGACCTTAGACGAAGCCACGCAGGACTAGCTCCGGCGTGAAGACCTTGACCTCATCGACGAGGGAAGGTGCCAAGCAGCCGTTCAAAATGCACGTTATCGCCAAGCGCTCCGGCGCTATCATCAAAGGCATGTGCGCAACCGACAGCTCGAGGAAGGCATTTGGTGATGCAGAAAATACTAACCCGCGAAGGGATGAACAAATTTTCCCCCAACTGGGAAGGTCCCTTCTGAGTGATCAAAGTATCCTTGCCCGGATGCATTCGTTTGGCAACTGGGGATGGAACTCCGCTTCCTAATCCTTGGAACATCGAGCACCTCCGTAAATTTTATGCTTAGAATCACGGAGGTGAGTCTGTGATTACATGCAATGTATGTTATAGAGTCAATATACAGAGAAGGGTAGGTCCTTTGGGAGAACAGCTGGACCCCTCCGGGAAGGTCCGGGAAGTTCAAGTAAAACTTCAAACAGTCACAACACTAAAAGTGTAACTACCTACCCAGGGCTAGTACAAGATGTATAGCGCACTTAGCTTGGTATTGCACCATAAGTGTGTCCTTGTCTCCCCTGTAATCCGGCCCTATAATGAAAGACATTCTTGTGTGAAAACAGACTCCACGTGCATCTATTTTTGTACAAGGCTCGATATATAAAATTACTATTTTTACCCTTCTTGTCTATAATGAAGTTGTGCAATTCTTTTTAAGTTTTAGTCCAAGTAATTCATATGTATTACAAGTTTTATTGATGGTCTCTTTGGATTCTAACATTGCTGCATAGTCTACTTGCCCGAACACCAAGCCAACATAGGTCTGGAGTGTGCTATCGACTTAGCATGGTCCTGCACCCTAAGTACGCCACTCTACCTACATCCCGGCAGGCCTCACTAGGGTGAGTACTAAAAAAGGCATGCGAATCTAGAAAGATTATACCAATATGCTTCTTATCATGTCGAGTTTCTTCGGATCTAGAACTTAGATAAGAACAATAAGTCACAAACTATTTATAGACAAGAGGACGGATTTTACTCTTTTCTTGTCTTCAATGTGCAGGAAAAACAAAAAATCATAGCGATGATGGATGATGCCGGAGCTACTAAGCTCCGACAACCCCTGGGGGGGGGGGGGGCTACCTTCAACGATTCGTGCGTTGACATCGGGGGCTACCAGACCTATCAAGCTCCGATAAATCCCAGGGGGCCCGCTGTCGACGTGTTATATGTTGATGGTGGGTGCCGCCGGAGCTACCAAGCTCCGACAGCCCTAGGGAACCAGCCGTCGATGTATCGAAGATAAACACTTCGGACCTAAAATCTACAAGTTTGAAGCGTTCAAGTCATTAACATGCTGTCAAAACCTTTTGGTACATGTAAACACTCCAATTGTGCACATATACCAGGGGGCCAACAATACAACATAGTATATTGAAGACAAAGTGAAATTTCATGGCAGAAAGGAGGATTTCATTAATCAAAAGTACTGGATTACAAAATTGGGGTTACATCAAAGGGAAAAAGGAAGAAAGTCCTAGTCACTGGAGGATCTAAGTCCTGTGGAAAAACGAAGAACCCTTCTCAGCAGCTTCTTGGACACTAGCTCTGGCGGCATCCTCTTCTTCGGCAATGATTCCTTCAAAGACCGGATCAAGAGAGAATTGGGGGTCTCGGCTTTTGTAACACACCAAGACATACTCAGCAACGATCTTCGCCAGAGAAGTACCCTCTGTCTCGCGTCGAGTTTGCCGCCAGCAGAGCCAAGTACCACCATTGTCTGGTCCAGCTCTTGTGCTGGGTCCTCCGGGCATACTGGACTGAAACCAAGAGGCACAAGGGCCCTGTCCGCATGTCGCAGGAAGTCCCATACCATTAGGGACTCAGTTTCCTTCGAGCTCTGCAGCTCCTCCAGTGACCATCGGGCGGCCGCTAGCTCTGAACTCTCCCGAGCAAGGCGTTCCACCACTTTGGCATGTTGTTGCATACTTTCAGCAACCTGCTTTTCGTGGTTGGTTAGCTCCGTCTCTCGGAGTTGGATGCGGTTCCTCCGTTCGGCCAGGTCCTTCTGCTGGCCCCTCACCTTCCATTCTCTGGCGGCAACATCACTCTCCCTCTTTGAGAGATCCTGCCCCAGCTGCCAATACTTTTCTTTCTCCTCCTCACTCCACAAATCCAACTTTTTGGTGCGATCTACCAAATTCTGTTCACCCAGAGTCAATTTTTGGGTGACCTCTTTCTCCCTCTTCAAAATATCCTCCTCGCTCCATGAATTTTCTTCCCTTGCATCAAGGTCCGCCCGGCGCTTCTAGAGAATCTCGTTCAGTGCAGTGAGGTTATTGTGACACTCTTCAGCAGCATCACTCCTCTCCTTAGCATGTTCGAGAATATCCTAAGAATTGGCGTCGAGGGCCCTGATAGCAGCTTCTTTCTCCCCTAGCAGCTTGCCCCAATACTCCATCTGGGCTGTTTCCCTCTTGACCCACTCCTTCTAATCAGTAAGCCTCGTCTGAGCATGTCTGGTCTCAAAGTGGAGCCTGTTGTGCCAACGCCTCAAGGTGTGGTGCTCCTCCTCAAGGACCTTGCTCTCATGATAGAAGGCGAGCTGAACATGTCAGAGGATTGAGTAGGCATTGTCTATGTACAACGCCAAGGGAACGGGCTCCGGACACGCTGGGGTCAACTCCGATGGCTCCAGAGGATTCTCCATAACAAAAATAGGGTCCCACTCTACAAGTGAGGTGCCCTCGGCTTCTGCGGCACTAGGGCCACCTTCCAGAAGTTCTTCGGCTACAACAGAGGAAGAATCCACTAGGGGAACTCCTACCTCTAGGGCCGATGCTGAAGGTCCTGCTGTAGGAACTTCAATCGCTGGCTCCGCGGGGGAAGAACCTGCCTATGCCTTTTCATGGTGTTCTGCCACGGGTGTGGGCGCCTCGAGAGCAGATATTTCTGGGGTGGTCATCGGGGCTTCACCCGAAGCTATCTCCATTGCCAACTCAGGTGTCGGTACATTAGCTACTTCTGGCTCAACCGCCGGAGCTTCAAAACTTCTGGTCTGAGGACCGGAGCTTCCCCTACCTCCGACTCAGCAATTGGAGCTTCGATCATCTTCGTCTCAGTAGTCAGGGCTTCAATTGCCTCCGGCTCAATGGCCAGGGCTTCAACAACTTCTGGCTCAAGGGCCAGAGCTTCTAGTGCTGCTGACCCGCAACAACTCCTGGTGCAGAAATCGGAGCTTTGGTAACCTCTGGCTCAGATGCTGGAGCTTCCGACATCTCCAACTCTTGCACAGGAGCTTCAACTTCTATCGTTGTCTACAGGGGTACATCTTGAACTTCTCCCCCATGGTCTGGCGCTACCACGGGAACTTCTGGTGTCTCTTCTAGATCTAAGACCACGACAGCTGGCGCTGGAGCAACTTGAGGGGGCTTGATAGTTGGAGCCGGAGCCTCAGCTTGCGCAGCCCCAGTCGCAGCGACAGAGGCCGGAGCCTTAGAACCTGACTTTGACACCCTGTAGTCAAAGAGTCGGAAGATTCAAAATATGATAAAAACAAGAGTGGCAAATCAAGGTGAAAAAACAAAGATTACCTTGGGAAGCTACCGCCCCAATCGGCATGGAACCTCTTCGCCGGAGGTTCGGCGCCGGAGCTTGTCGTGGTCGGAACGGAAGGAGCTCCAAAATGTCGCACGGAGCCTGCCATCATCGTTGGTGATGCCTCAGCTGAAGTCTCCCTCGGCCGGGAAGAACCTCCGGACCTAGAGCCCCTCGCTGGTACTGGGACCGGAGTCAACTGTCGTCAACTGATGCCTCTCGAGGATGCTGGCATCGGAGGAGGTGTAGCCGCAGAAGACCTCCCTCGCGGGAAGAAGGGGTTGTTGTGGATGGAGCAGGCTTGACGGACCTCCCATCAGCATGCTTCAGTTTCCTCTTCCGGCTGGAAGGTTCGGCTGGCTCTTTGCCCTTGCCCTTGCTGATGTATTCAACCCTCTGGCTCGAAGCAGGGGTGGCTACCTCCTCGGAAGCTCCGAGGATTACAACCCTAGAGGTCCGGCATTGTTCTACCTCGCCAAGGTCATCTAGCGCCGGCATCTTCCTCTGGAGCTTCCTGCTGATCTTGGAATCATGTTCAAGGGCAGGAAAGCAGCCGGCGGAGCCAAGTCGTCGCCGTCAACTAGCCCATGCTGAAATTTCTTGATATGAAGCTTCAAAGCTTCGTCATCCAAGCTTTAGACCAGTTTCAATCCGATCGTCATCCATCACACTGTTGAGAGCCCAAACGAGCTTGTCCCTCTTCCTCAGCGGAGCCCACCTGTTGACCAAGAAATTTTTGTAAACAATCTGAGGGGTCACTCCACCCTCCACGCATTCTCGGATCCTGGTCAAGACAGGCTTGAACGCATCTGAAAACTTCGGGACTACATACCAGGCCTCGGTGTCGATGTTGGGGAGTCCCTGAGGTAGCTCCAACCTGTCGTGCTCATCCACTACAATGACAATCCAATCTTTCTTCCAGTCGTCCCATTTGCCCGAGGGGAACGACTTCAAGTACTTGAAGGGACAGTTCTTGCGTTTCACGAAGTAATAAAAGCTAACCAATTATGTCCCCTTGCCGGTGGTATGAGCTGTGAAGAATGTTCGGAACAATTCAACGCAGGGAGGCACGCCCACCCACATATCGCAGAAGTGGACGAAGGTGGCAATCAGTAGAAGGGAGTGCGGGTCGAGGTGATGCATTTGGAGACCATAGAAGTCCAAAAGCATCAGGATGAAGCTCAAGAATTATGGGATCAGTCCCACCATGGCGTACGCCGAAAAATACACCATCTCCCTGCAGCGCTCCTTGAAAGGGAGCTTGCCGACACGGACAAGGTGGTTGAAGGAGTCACTGGACCATCCCATTAAGGTTCGGACCTTCATCAGATTGTCTTTGCTCTGGATGCGGCTCTTGGGAAGACCCAACTCCATTGCGGCAAAATGGAGCAAAGGAACGGAAAGCTAGGCGGAGTTTGGGAGGCTCTAAGCGTGAGTTTGATCGAAAGAATAAAGAGTCCTCAAACCGTGCATACATTCCTTCTTAAGTAAGCCACCGCGACGCTTGGATGGAAACCGCAACGAGAGTAGGGTCACATTTCAAAAATCTACATTGTCAATGATGAATGGGCTCGAGGCCACCCCGATAAAGAGATCAAGGTTATTAGCCCAGGCGAACCGTTGTCATGTTGGGCGACGGGAAACCCAAATGCGGCACCCTGACAAGGCGCTCGGAAACAATACGGTTTTCGTATTCGGAACTGGCGACCTTCAATTGCATGAGATCTGCACTCAAAGATCTCATATGCCGCATTCATAACAAGCCACGCCTCGATGGTTTAATCCTGGACCATCGCCCCAACGGCACATCAGAGGACTTTTGAAGTCTAAACGGGGAAATCGAAGATGGCCCCACCTCTTGTAGAATAACTTAACCCAAAGGATTTCTCCCAGAGGTGGGCCCGGGGCCACTATCGGTACCCTGCGTACCGGGTACCCCATGGTACCGCAAGAAGTGCAAGAGAGTTCCATCTGACAAAGTTAAAGGTCTCCTCGGGCCCCACACGTCATACTACATCAGACCCGCATCCCTCATATGCGTAGCTCTCGAATTGACACGTGTAATATAAGTCCAGAGCTAAACTCCCAACACAGGGAAGCTCCGCAATCAACACGTGTATAACGACCCCGGACCTAACCCCCAGCAGAGGGAAGCTCCGGTGCCGACATGTTTATAGCGGTTCCAGAGTTACCTCCCCGCAAGGGGAAGCTCCGAAGCTGCCACGTGTGGAGCCTCCAGACCTACACTACCAACGAGTACACCTGGCGGATCTCCAACAGCCAAACATTCAAGGGACAGTTAAAGCAGTTACCAAACCTGATTACATGTCATTAATGTTGTATTAATGACACACGATCAGAGCACTGTTAATAGGGGTAACGCAGCCATTAAGGCACGTTATCACACTATTAACCACACTTAATACTCATAGACAGTGTATTAGGCTATTAAATACGCCAGTGCCACATGTTGGGCTAGGCAAACGTTGTAACGGTCAGTCCTTGAATTATAAAAGGATTGCGCCACACGATACAGAGAGAGGTTTGATCCAAGTACCAAGCATACTAGTGATACTCAATACAATAACACAAACCCTGTGAAGTTGGGCATTACGCTCAGGCGGCCCGAACCACATAAATTCCCTACATCATCATCTTTTTCTTGATCTCTGCATGCCCAAACCAATACAAGGACCTCCGCGGGCTACATTTGGGAGTATCGGGGGAAGTGTCGTTATCACACTTCGACAATAACCTTTAGTCACAAAGGAGTGACATGTACCCAACATGTTGTGTTGAGTACGGTTCGTTGTTCCTTGGCTAAGGTACAACATACCTATAACCACAAAGGGATGACGTGCACTCAACATAGGTTGAGCGTAATCTGTTGTTCCTTGACAAAGGTATAAAATACCTTCTGGCCACATAGGAACAACTTGCACCCAATATACATTGGACGTGATCTTGTCATTCCTCGGTTAAGGTACATCATACCTTTTAGCCATAAAGGAATAACTTACACCTAATGATGGTGACAATTCCCTTGTGATGAGGACATCACAATAGCGGAGACGCACATTAAACTGCAAGGGCCAATCACAAGAGCATGAGCACGGTTATTAAATCAGCAGGTGAATTCATTCCTAACTTCTTTTGCATGTGAGTTTGAGAATAGATTGTTGTGTGATGATTTAATTGTTATTAGTAATAATGGAGAAGATCAACAAGTGAAGGAAAGAGGCCTTGGGAGCATGGAGAACCAGCTGGGACGTCCACAAGTTGATGGAAACAGTTTACAACTCAGACTCGAGTTCAACTCGGAGTCCAGGAGCAGTCCACCTTAAAACGGACGCCCAGGAGGCATACGGGCTTCGTTTTCGATGTTATACATATGCACGGAAAGAGGATAAGATAAATGTTCCAATTGTTCTGGTCCCACCTCAAATTTCCTCCTGAGTCATTAGGAATCGTTAAAACAAGTCGAGTCTAGATTTCTGTCCGGTGCTACGCCACCGCATCTGGTCTTTTGGCCTTGTATCCCTTAAGAGTCCATTAGGGACGCATCTAATCGTGTTTTGGTCGAACCCTAGCCTATAAATACTGCAGCCATCGGTCATCTTCGGTAGGTTTTGCTTAGATCAATAATATCGCCGTTCTACGGTTTGTGAGACCCCAACTTTGCAATTTTCGATCATGTCTTCGACGTTCTTGCTCGTGTTCTCGATTGCACTTGCAGGGATTAGCATTCTTGGCGAGGTCAAGCATGTGCAACACGGTTGATAACCAACAGAGCTGTGGTGTAGTGATTGCAGGGGTACTCGAACCGCTCGAGTGTCGCAGATCATCAACGTCGAGTTCTCCACCCCAATCGACATACCTTTCGGAAGATCGGACCTAAACCTACTCATCAATTGGTATCAGATTTCCAGGTTGCCCGTGAGGTATCTTTGTTTTCCTTCCATTAGATTGATTTTGTTTCGTACCTAGAGTCCACAGAAAAGCCACAAAAAAATTAGATCGTTTTTACCGCTTCCCAGACTATAGTGCCTGCAGTTTCGATTTTCAGTTTGCATTGTTGAGTTTGCATTCGTGTGGTCGAGTCTTGTTGCTGGTTTAGCTTTGTGTTTTGGGTCCTAGTTATCGTGTTTCATCCTTGTTTTCTTGCTATTCGACACCTATTCTACAATCCCTAAATAAGAAACTGATCCACCACGTTCATCGGTTTGCCCTAGCTAGCCGCCCTGCGTGAACTCCCGCATCGCCAGCCCTAGATTAGATGACAAACCTTTGTGTCGTTCATCCTTGAATCATCACACACCACCCAATTAGTTGCTGTGCAAATTTCCGATCATTTTCATATCCGATTGCGAGTTCTGTTCTCAAACCAAGTTGGAATCAACATAAAAAAAAAACGTAACTCGGACAACCTACCTTAAAACGGTCATAACTTTCGCATACGAACTCAAAATCGGGCGATTTTTTTTTCAAATTCATCTACGCAAAATTTCTCATCTGATTTTCCGCAGAATAGCCGCGTTCGGCGAAATTAGATTGCCCAAATTCCCCTCGGAAGATAGGTTATCCGACCTCCGAAGTTTCAGCACGAATTTTAAAGAATCTTCTTGATTTTCTATAGGCCGCATATTACATCCAATTGAGCTGAAAATTTGTGTGCTTCCTATATTTGTGCTCCAGAGTAAATAAAAATATCAAAAATATATTACAAAAAAGAAAAAAAAATAGTGAAGAGCACGCATATTAAAGCAGTTGGCCTATACCACTTGGTGCTGTTTTGTTGGCTATATCATTCTGTCTTTCTTTTGCCTTGATACTTCCTTGTGTTGTGCTAGGCTCTAGGGCACTCGGTTGACCAGCAACAGTTTTCGACATTGAATACTTATTCAACTTTGTTTAGCTGTTAATGATTTTCTGCTTATTAGCCACCATATTATGCCATCCAAGCTCCACCTTTCTCTTGAGCATAACAGGTACCTTTGTAGTCACCCCACGCTTCATTGGTTCATCGCACCGTCCACACCACCTGCTGTGTTGATAAGAACACTTGTAAGAGTGTGGTAAGACGCTTGAGCAAGAGAGATTGTTTTCTTCTACCTTCCACATTGTCACTGTAGTTGATAGGTATAACATATTCTTTTTTTTTGTTGTCTTTTGTTTCCTACTAACAATGGTAGGAGAAGACAATGATGACGAATGTGTTCAACATGCTGAGTTACGTGATATGATGAAGACCATGACGGATATATTCGCCAAATACAACGTAGCAACGGAGGAGTCATTGGCGAACTTGACTCGCCAACTGGATGACCTTGCTCTTCGAATGAATACTTTTGAGGCTCGTTTGCCTCTCGCTGGAAGACAAGAAGACAATGCTTATGATGAACTGGAAGATCACAATAATCAGCCAAGACTGCCACTTTATCATCGAGGTATGGGAGGTAATAATCATAACAATTATAATCGTCCTCCTGATGATCCTTTTGCTAAAGTGAAATTTACTATACCCTCTTTTTCTGGTGCTTATGATGCTGAGGCTTATCTTGATTGGGAGATGATAGTAGAGCAAAAATTTAATTCCCATCTTGTTCCTGAATAACATAGAGTTCGTCAAGCCACTGGTGAGTTTAAGGACTTTGCTATCATATGGTGGAATGAACTTGTTAAAACTAGAACTGATCCTCCAACATGGGATAGATTAAAGGAAGCTATGCGTGTTCAATTTGTTCCTCCATCTTTTTAGCGGGACCTTCGCAAAAAATTGCAGCGCTTAGACTAAGGTAACATGTCCGTAGAGGAGTATTATCAAGAGTTACAAAAGGGTATGTTGTGTTGTGGAGTAGTAGAGGACATGGATGATAAAATAGCTCATTTTTATGGGGGGTTGAGGCGTGAAATTCAGGACATTGTTGATTACAAGGAATATGATACTGTTAACAGATTGTTTCAGCTTGCTATGTTGGCAGAAAAAGAATTGCAGGGCCGACAAAAACAGCAACATCGCACGAGGAGCAACTTCACACCGTGTGCAGCGACTACACCATCCAAAACAGCACCATCTTCGACCCCCCATGCAGCGACTACACCACCCAATGGAGGCCAATGAACTATACCTGTTGCTCCACCTTCTCGTGTGCCAGAAGGCAGCAAAGTGACATCATTCAAGCCTTCGTCGTCCACTCCTTCTACGGGTCGTACTTCCGACATTAAGTGTCACCGCTGCCAGGGACATGGTCATATGATGAGAGATTGCCCGAGCAAACGAGCATACATAGCACACGACGATTGCGGGTATGATAGTACTTCGGATGTTGAAGATGAATATTCTCTTGCTACTGACTTTACAGATCCAAATGACGAACACACCGAAGAAGAGGTACTTGGTACAGCGGCGACGGAGAACTATAGGAGCATCATTGTGCAGCGTGCCTTGAGCTCCAAAGTGGAGACTGACGACAAGCTAGAACGACACAACCTCTTCCACATGTTTCTCGTCGTCAAGGACTGCCGTGTACGCACTATAATTGATGGAGGTAGCTGCAATAACTTGGTGAACACGGACATCGTCAAGAAACTCGGTTTGACAACAAGAGCACACCCTCATCCGTACCACATTCAATGGTTAACAACAGCGGTAAGGTTCGGGTAACACAAACAGCAAGAATACATTTTTCTATTGGTTCATACCATGATTTTGCTGATTTTGATGTTGTTCCTATGGATGCTTGTTTTCTTTTATTGGGTCATCCTTGGGAATTTGATATAGATGCTATTCATCATGGTAGAAGCAATAAATATACTCTCATGCATAAGGGAAAGAAAATCACTTTGCTCCCCATGACTCCTGCTGAAATTGTGCATTTTGAGAAGAGTAAAATTCGTGATGGCAAAGCAACAAAATTAGAATCTGAAAAACAGCAAGTTATTAAGTTAAAATCACCATCGTTGCTCGCAACTAAATCTGAACTTGCTGATTTATTCGATGCTAAGCGGATGTGCTATGCTTTAGTTTGCAAAGAAGCCATGTTTTCATTCATGAATTGTCTATTGCATTGCCCCCTGTTGTTGCTAACCTTTTGCAGGAGTTTGAGGATGTGTTTCCCTCTGAGATACCCCTGATTTACCACCGATGAGATGCATTGAACACAAGATGATTTGATTCCAGGAGCAAGTTTGCCAAATCGTGCAGCATACAGGGCGAATCCACAAGAAACTAAGGAAATTCAGCGACAAGTCCAAGATCTTTTGGACCGCGGGTACATTCGTGAAAGCCTTAGCCCTTGTTCTGTTCCTGTTCTTTTGGTTCCTCAGAAAGATGGTAGTTGGCGCATGTGTGTTGATTGTCGAGCGATTAACAACATCACCATTCGATATTATCCTATTCCTCGATTAGATGACATGCTTGATAAATTGAGTGGTGCTATCATCTTCACAAAAATTGACTTGCGTAGTGGTTACCACCAAATTAGAATGGCACTAGGAGATGAATGGAAAACTGCATTTAAAACCAAGTTTGGACTTTATGAGTGGTTAGTCATGCCTTTTGGTTTAACTAATGCACCCAACACCTTTATGCGATTAATGAACGAGGTTTTACGTGCTTTCATTGTACAATTTGTGGTGGTTTACTTTGATGATATCCTCATTTACAGCAAGTCATATGATGAACATCTTGATCATTTACGTGCTATTTTTACTGTTTTGTGAGATGCACGTTTGTTTGGTAACCTCGAAAAGTGCGTCTTTTGCACCAATCGAGTCTCGTTTCTTGGTTATGTCGTTTCCTCGCAGGGAATTGAGATGGATGAGGCAAAAATTGAAGCAATCACCAGCTGGCCAGCCCCAACAACCGTCACACAGGTTCATAGTCTTCTTGGTCTTGCAGGTTTTTATCGGCGCTTTGTGCGGGATTTCAGCACCATTGCAGCACCTATACATGAGCTAACGAAGAATGGAGTTCCATTTCAATGGGGCGAACAGCAGCAACAAGCTTTTGATGCTCTCAAATCGAAGCTTACACAAGCACCGTTGCTACAACTTCCTAATTTTGACAAGACCTTTGAGCTAGAATGTGATGCAAGCGGCATTGGTATTGGAGGCATTCTCATACAAGGAGGTAAACCCGTTGCTTTCTTTAGTGAAAACTTCATGGTCCTTCTCTGAATTATTCTACTTATGATAAGGAATTGTATGCCTTAGTGCGTGTATTACAAACTTGGCAATATTATCTTTGGTCTAAGGAGTTTGTCATACATTCCGATCATGAATCATTGAAGTATCTTAAGTGTCAAACCAATCCGAATAAATGACATGCTAATGGATTGAGTTCATAGAGTCGTTTCCATACATCATTAAGCATAAGAAAGGGAAGGAAAATATCATTGCCGATGCATTATCTAGGCATTATACCATGCTGTCCCAACTTGATCATAAAATCTTTGGTTTAGAAACAATTAAAGCATTATATCCTACTGATTTGGACTTCAAATATGCTTTTGAAAATTGTAGAGAATGAAGAATCTGGAATAAATATGTGCTGCGAGAGGGTCTCCTCTATCGTGCTAACAAGCTATGCGTTACCTTCTACAGTTTACTCAACTTCAATGGCTCGCTCCCGCTCCTGCTTCGCTGCACCCCGCGCCTCCGGCTCCTTCACCGCCAACCCTTGCTCGCCGCCATGGCCGCGCTGGTAACCTCGAGCGCCACTTTGGTTTGGTCGTCTTGTCAACATGGGCGGTGATAGACCCTTGCCGGTCAGGGATGATTGGGATCTTCGCCCTGACAAGATATTTCAAGCAGAGGTCCGCCACAAGTTTCACTCCACAGTTCATCATCTGGGTTCCTCGCCCAAGGGCTCCTTCTTCGTGATCGCAACCTTTCGAAGGTACACATTTCATCTCTTGGAGAGTGCAGTTGGTTGGGATCTTTGTTCGGTGCTGGGTGGATCACCTCTGGATTTCCATGTTCAACAACTACAAGAGCATTCGTTTCGCTTCTCGGTGGTCAGCAAACAAGTGGGGCTGCTGATCAATGCCAAGAGGAGGATCACCACATCAACCTTTGATGTGTACTTCCACCTCTGGCGCACGGGAGGGCCAGACTGGATCTCCGAGTACAGGAAGTGGGAGCAGGAACAGAGGGAAAGCTGGACAACGGTTTCAAGAAAGAAGTCAGTAAACAGGAGGGTTTCCTTCACCTCCCAAATCCGGCAACGTTCTCCTGCAAAAAAGGCAACCCCAATGGTAAAAGGGTTGTAGCTCGGAAAAATTTTCTGTGATCTTCATCAAGCTCCAAGAAGTGCCGCCGGACTCTGCTTTCCGGCTAATCGAAAGCTCATCGGAGCTAATCGACCGGCCACCGCGAAGGGAGGTATGTGGAACAATGATCAATACAACATTTTGAATTCTCGGGTGGACAATGGGAAGTCTGGTCCCACACCATTCATGCCTCACTGGCCTCCGACGCCATGGAGCGTGAACAATCCGGAGCATGCCCCTGATGCGACCGTGCTGAGCAGTAGCAACCCTAGACTTAGCCCTACTACGAGGGAGGTCGGCGAGTGTTCTCGTCCGAAGGGGGGTAGAGCCCTTCCAGTCTCAGTCTCGCCGGAGGGCGGACAAGACAACAAGTAGGAGAGGGAACCGAGGCGACCAAGCAATCATGATGCTCTGTCGCCGGATGTGAAACGCTGCTATAAATGCCTCAGTCCCTTCCACCTGAAACTCCAATGATGTAATAAGATTCGCTGTAATCTTTGTTTTGGATACGAGCATATTAGAAAAAACTGTTTTTCGGCCTCCAGAGAAACCCGGGTGTGGCGCAAGAAAAGCACACCCCTCATTAAGGCCAGTGGCCTCTCTCTGGAACCGTCCTCCGCCATCGTCACCCACAAACTCAACTCCCTCTCAACTTCTCCCCAGTCGATACATCTTCCTGGCTCCTTCGCATCTTGCACTCCACCTCCATATCCATTGCTCTCTCGCCGGACAACTCCCTAGGTCTCATGGCAAACTTCCCGATTGATCCCACCAGGTTCTTGGCCAACCAGCACTTCAACTTACTGGATGGAGGGCCGAACAGGCTACCGAGGAAGGTGGTTCACCTGCCCGGGCATCATCATCCAACACACGAGGAGTTTGCAGTGGCAGTGGACGTCAAACATGTTCTGGCGGAAGACCAGTACGACGACTTCAGGCTCAGGATCCGGAACTTCCTCATGCAAGATATGGGTATCACTGTCACTTTCTGTTCTCTCACTCCTCTGGGCATAGCTTTGTTTGCGTTTCAGACCAGCCTGTTTCGGGATCTTCTAGTGATGAGAGAGACAATCATTGTGGAAGGGGTCCGTGTGTCTTTCATCAGGCATGATTTTGGAAGGAACCGTCGAACGCATGAGTTTGGTTGTGTCAGATGGTTCATGATCTTGGGGTATCCGTTAGACTACAGAAAAGTGGAAGCCATTGAATTGGCAGTTTCCGAATTTGGCAAGTTACTTCAATGGCACATAAGCCCGAGGGCGCTAGGGTTCATTCTTGTTAAGTGTCTTTACACCCATGCTAGGCTGGTCCCCAGAAGCCTAGTCCTGTGTCAAGGTACCAGGGATGGTGTCGGCTGCTCTTGGTCCTGTCCGGTTTACATCCTTAACTGGATAAGCTCGCGTGGCTTTGGAGAAATTCATTGGGGCATCCCCCCAGAAGATGACTTGCCAGAGGATGGCAACCTACACCCCCTTCAAGAACCAGCACCACAGGAGGAGCACCAGCAAGAGGACGACCCCGAGGCAGACGCAAACTGGGCAGTGCACAATGACCAGCAGCAAGACAATGATGGATGGGAACCCTAGGGGCCACCACCGCCCCCTCCGCACCAGGAGATGGCCATCCCCTCTGATGCTCCTACTCAGGATGACTCCTCCAGTGTTGCTAACACTATACAAACCACTGTCAGAGCACTGTGGACTGAACAACAACCTTACTCTCTGGCCAACCCTGCTGATGTCACACAGCAGCCAGACTGGATTCGCCCCTAGATTCCGTGGGGCTGAGAAGAATGCTCCAGGTGGCTTTCCCCAACTCCCCGTTGGCATGGTGGAATGTGCAGTTCAGTGAGCCCAATTGACAAGGGGGGTTCAGTAATGTCATCACCATGTCCCTCACCAACACCGCTGATCAGCAGAGCACTCATCAGAGCAAGGACCAGAGCTCAGGCCAATCCTCTGTGGTCATCAAGGACATCACCTACGAGCCAACTGCTGGCACGGACAGGAAGAAGGGTAAACAACCAGTGAAGTCGTACCCCACTCACAACAAGTCTCTGAAGCCAGCAGTGGTCGACATAATAGGCCCCTCCTACTCCAACAGGACACCAGAAGCTAGCAAGCCAAGGAGGAGCCCGCGGCTGCAACTGATCAGGCAAGGACACCGGTCGACACCCCCACCGGCTCAGGAGGACGATTCCAATGCTTGCACACCTGTTGATATTCCTCTGCTCAATCTATTCCAAGGTTCAGTCAAATTCCCCAGCCTTGACTCAATTGACTCTATCTGTCCCTACCCTGAGCTCCCCATCGCTTTGCTGCAGGCGACGACGGTGAAAGACTGTGGCGTTCCACCTGAGGTGGCGCGCCAGATGATGTCCCTCCCGAAGCTGGATGACGATGTCGACCAACAACCTTAATCTACTGGGAGCAAAGGGCGTAGGGGACATTGGGAGCTGTTTGGCTGTTCTTCAAACTACTGGTTATTCTATCTTTTGGGATGTCGATGTTCTAGACATGGGTGTAGTTCTGATGATTTGGACCGGTTGGTGGCCAGAAACTAAGGCCATGTCAGTTATTCCTTTCTGGAGTATTTTGGCTATGATCTGTTACATTGTTGCCTGGCCTAATTACCTGATACGTGCTGGCTGTTGGATCAGTTGCTGGTTTCTGCATTCTCGCCTTTGGGGGCCGGCCACCCAGTGGATGCTGCCTTGGGTGTACGTTGATTCGCGTTTGTACAGGCCCCAGCCTCTCCCTTCTGGCCAGGATTACATCCCGGTCTGTCCCTTTACCTACTACGGTTATCTATAGCGCACAATTTAAACCGTAACTGGAAAGTTTTTAATTAGAACATCCATGGTCTCAACAGTACTGATAAACAGCAAGCAGTCAAAGCCAAAATAGAGGAGGTTCATGAATGTAACATCTTTTGTATTCAAGAGACTAAAAAAGAACATATTGATATATCTTTCCTTAAGCGAGTGGCGCCCAGAAGATTCAACAAATTCGCTTTTGCACCATCCAGGGGTGCCTCAGAAGGTATACTAGTTGGCTGGAATGACAATTTGCTTCATGGGGAGTCTCTAAAAATTAAGGACTTTGCCATTTCCATGCGGTTCACATCTCGACAGAATGGGGTCGTTTGGCACCTGGTCTCAGTCTATGGACCTTGTCGAGGTCCTCACCGGCAAGAATTCATTGAGTGGTTATGGAACCTAGATTTGCAACCGCAAGAGTTATGGATGATACTGGGGGATTTCAACTTCTATCGTCACGCTAGTGACCGTAACCACACCGGAGTGAATGCAGGTGACATGCAAACTTTCAATAGTATCATCCTACACTTGGGACTTATTGAAATCCCTTTACAAGGAAGGAACTACACTTGGAGCAACATGCAACAGTCTCCCCTGCTTGAACAACTAGATTGGTGCTTTACTTCAGCGCAGTGGTCTCTATCATTCCCAAACTCTACACTTCGGCCGCTAGCCAGGGATACACCATACCACGTTCCGCTAGTGGCCCAGATCAGCACTACCATACCCAAAGCAAAATGCTTCATATTCGAGAACTACTGGCTAAGACATCCCCTATTTTTCTCCATTGTTAAAGACTCATGGGATCAGCCCCTAGCCACAGTTGGAAGTGCCAAGAGAGTATCTGCTAAATTAAAGCGATTGAGATACAAGCTAAACAAGTGGAGCAGAACACTGGGTGGCCTGAATAAACTGATCAAGCGATGCAATGAAGTTATTCTGATCATGGACACAATGGAAGAACAAAGGACACTATTTCCGCAAGAAAGAAGCTTCAGAAACATGATCAAACACCAACTTGCTCAGCTTATCAAGCAACAAAATGATTACTAGAGACAACGCTACACAGAGCGATGGGCCATGCTTGGAGATGAGCCAACAAAATTCTTCCTGGCCGCGACAACGGAAAGATATAGGAGAAACAACATCCCAGTCATTCAGGACGACCAAGGAGTAGAGCTGATGGACCATGGGCACAAAGCTTCCGCTCTCTGGAAGGAATTCAATGAAAGGTTAGGGCAATCTGACCCGACTCATCAATGGCCACAAATTCAAAAATGGGTTCTGCCCAGGCAACACTTACAAACCCTATGCAACCCAGTCACCAGAGAGGAAGTTGACACCACAATGAAGAATATGCCAAGTGATAAAGCTCCAGGTCCAGATGGGTTCAACACAAAATTCTTTCAAGCATGTTGGCACATCATTAAGGAAGATATATATCTGCTCTGCTCGGATTTCTTCAATAACAACATAAGTATCCAGCAATTGAATAGCTCTTTAATCACTCTCATCCCAAAGATCAACAATCCATGCAGGGTTGCAGACTACAGGCCCATATCACTGCAGAACACCACTGTCAAACTGATCACTAAAATACTCTCAGCCCGATTGCAGGAAGTCATCACAACCATCATCCACAAAAATCAATATGGCTTCATCAAGAAAAGAACCATCCAGGACTGCATGGCATGGGTCTTTGAATACCTCTATCAATGTAAAAAAACCAACACAGGTATCATAGTACTCAAACTGGACTTTGAAAAAACCTTTGACAAGGTGGAACATGACTTCATCTTACACATGTTGTGAGTTTTGGGTTTCCCTGAACAGTGAATCAAATGGGTAACAGACATCCTATCAACTGCTATTTCTTTAGTGCTTCTCAATGGAGTACCAGGCAAGACGTTCCATTGTAGAAGAGGTGTTCGGCAGGGGGACCCCCTGTCCCCCCTTCTATTTGTATTGGCAGTCGATCTCCTGCAAATCTCAATCAACAAAGCAGTGGAGTTGGGGCTTCTGACATTGCCATTGCACCAAGGAACAAATGTGGAATTCCCAGTGGTCCGATATGCAGACAACACTATCCTAGTTCTCAAAGCTAATCAGAGAGAGCTCTTATTTCTAAAAAACCTATTGCAATCTTTCGGAGGAGCAACAGGTCTAAAAGTGAATTGGGGAAAATCAAGCTTAATGCTAATCAACATTGATGAAGAGGAGACCACAATCCTTGCAGCCACACTGGGCTGCACCATTGGCTCATTTCCATTTACATACTTGGGATTACCTATGAGCCGACAGAACAAAAGTAGACGCCTTTGAAGGGCTCGTCGCACGGGTACAGAAGACGCTAACCGGAGCAGCAACATGGTTATCAATGGCTAGCCGATGCACACTCATTAACAGTATCATATCCGATATACCTATTTATGCCATGTGCACTATCAAGAAATCCAGTCATTCAAGCAATTGACAAAGCCCGGAAGCAATGCTTGTGGAGCGGCTCGGATATCACTGGCAAAGGCCGGCCCCTGGTGGCCTGGCAGCAAGTGACAACACCAAAGGAAAATGGGGGGCCTAGGTCTCAAAAACCTCACTACAATGAATGAAGCCCTGCTCATGAAATTTCCCTGGAAAATCTATAACAAAGCAGACATCCCATGGGTTCATCTTATCCATAAACGTTATTGCAACAATGGTAAGCCAGCGCATGGCACAAAATGAAAAGGATCCTTCTGGTGGAGGGACATGGTGAGCCTATCTGACTCATTTCTCAAGAATTTTGAAGTCAAAGCTAGAAAAGGGGACACAATTCGGCTCTGGCAGGATCAGTGGGAAGGTCACTTGCTCAGAAGGGACATGCCTCGCCTGCACTCCTTCGCAAAAAAAAACCCAGCATCTTAATGGCCCAATATCTCAGCAGGCCAGATCATCTCAGCCATTTCTTCCAACCAATGTCAGACGAAGCCTTGCTGGAATTGGTTAACCTGGAAGCGCTGCTGGATGAGGTTTCTCACAGGGACCCCTCGCAATACGTATGGAGTCCGGTGGGGGGAGTAAGGATATTCAGCTCCAAGAATATCTACAACAACTGCTACAACCACATCAAGCCACTATCACCTTTTAGCTGGATTTGGGCTTCGAGGGTGGTAAAGAAAATAAAGATCTTCACACGGCTTATGTTTCAGGACCGGCTCAACTCACGCAACCTCCTGAAGAGAAAGAACATAGCCATTGATGGGAATGACTGCACCTGCGTGCTCTGTGTAGACAATGTGGAGGAACTCACTTACCATCTCTTCTTTAGCTGCTCCTTCAGCATGGCATGTTGAAACGTTCTTGGCGTTCATTGGGATCATGATATCCCTTTCTTCGACACTCTGCAGAAGGCCAAACACAGCTGGAGTCGTCGAGCCTTCATGGAAATCTTCTCTATAGTGGCCTGGGAGATTTGGATTGTTTGTAACAACTTCTTTTTTAGCTCCCCCAATTGTAAATGCCTGGAAAAGATCTTTCATTGCATCTACCAGGCTTCAAGCTTGTCGCTTTAAGCCTCAGGATATGGACTGTGTGCTCCCGTGGCTACAGAGCTTGTAAGGGATGTTCCTCTCTCTGGAACACCTAGCCAAGTGATGTTGTGCCTTTGTAACTTAACTCTATTTCGCTTTTTAATATTATTTCATAGCTGTCGGGGTTCTCCCTTGCAGTTTTTATTGGTCAAAAAAACAAGCTATGCGTTCCAGCTAGCTCCGTTCATCTATTACTTTTGCAGGAAGCACATGGAGGAGGTTTGATGGGACATTTTGGAGTGAAGAAAACTGAAGGCGTGCTGTCCACACACTTATTTTGGCCAAAGATGAGGCGTGATGTCGAGCGCTACGTGTCATGATGCACTACTTGCAACAAATCTAAGTCTCGCCTTAACCCACAGGGTCTTTATATGCCTCTTCCTATTCCTAGTGTACCTTGGGAGGACATTTCTATGGACTTTGTTTTGGGATTGCCTAGGACTAAGAGGGGGAGGGATAGTATTTTTGTAGTTGTTGATCATTTTTCCAAAATGGCACACTTTATACCTTGTCATAAGAATGATAATGCCTCACACATTGCTGATTTATTTATGACGGAAATGGTTCGTTTACATGGTGTGCCAAATACCATTGCTTCTAATCGTGATGCAAAATTTTTAAGTCATTTTTGGAGAACTTTGTGGTATAAATTGGGAACCAAGTTGCTGTTTTCAACTACATGTCACCCACAAATGGATGGACAGACTGGGGTAGTTAATCGTACTTTATCCACTATATTGCGGGTTGTCTTAAAAACAAATTTGAAGTTGTGGGAGGAGTGTTTACCACATATAGAATTTGCTTACAACAGATCCGTTCACTCCACGACAAAGGTAAGTCCATTCCAGGTAGTGTATGGTTTCAATCCCCATGCTCCTATTAATTTACTACCTTTGCCTCCTTCTGAAACTATAAATTTGCATGCTACACAACGATCTGAATTCATTCTTAAGATGTATGAAACTACAAAGAAAAATATTGAAATGATGAATGAGAAGTATAGGATTGCAGGTAGTAAAGGTAGAAAAGAAGTAAAACTTGAATCGGGTGATTTGGTGTGGTTACATTTGAGAAAAGAGCGATTTCCCGACTTGAGAAAATCTAAACTTATGCCACGAGCTGCTGGTCCTTTTAAGATCGTTGAAAAGATTAATGATAATGCATATAAGCTTGAATTGCCTCCCGATTTTGGGGTTAGTCCTACGTTTAACATTTCAGGTTTGCAACCATTCTTGGGAGAAGAATATGAACTTGAGTCAAGGACGACTCCAATTCAAGAGGGGGAGGATGATGAGGACATCACAACAGCGGAGACGCACATTGAACTGCAAGAACCAATCACAAGAGCACGAGCACGGTTATTAAATCAGCAGGTGAATTCGTTCCTAACTTCTTTTGCATTTGAGTTTGAGAATAGATTGCTATGTGATGATTTAATTGTTATTAGGAATAATGGATAAGATCAACAAGTAAAGGAAAGAGGCCTTGGGAGAGTGGAGAACCAGCTGGGACGTCCACAAGTTGATGGAAACAGTTTACAACTCGGACTCGAGTTCAACTCGGAGTCTAGGAGCAGTCCATCTTAAAACGGACACCCAGGAGGCATACGGACTCCATTTTCGACATTCTACATATGCACGGAAAGAGGAGAAGATAAAATTTCCAATGGATCCGGTCCCACCTCAAAATACCTCCGGGGTATTTGGGAATCGTCAAAACAAGTCGAGTCCAGATTTCTGTCCAGTGCTGCACCACCGAATCGGGTCTTTGGGCCTTGTATCCCGTAAGAGTCCATTAGGGACGCATCTAATCGTGTTTTGGTCGAACCCTAGCCCATAAATACTGCAGCCGCCGGACATCTTCGGTGGGTTTTTCTTAGATCAATAATATCGCTGTTCTACATTTTGTGAGACCCCAACTTCGCGATTTCCGATCGTGTCTTTGACGTTCTTGCTCGTGTTCTCGGTTGCACTTGCAGGGATTAACCTTCTTGGCGAGGTCAAGCGTGTGCAGCACAGTTGATAACCAACGGATCCGTGGTGTAGTGATTGCAAGGGTACTCGAACCGCTCGAGTGCTGCAGATCATCAACGTCGAGTTCTGCACCCCAACCGACATACCTTTCGAAAGATCGGGCCTAAACCTACTCATCACCTTGAGCTTGAATGAGCACCTAGAATAGTTGAGAGCATAATGCTCTCACATATTCGTAGCAGCCCATTGGTTGCTCACGGGGGGTTTCCATGTCAAATCTCCGGCCTCGTATAGTTATCGTTGACCTTCGGTCTTAATTTCCGATAGGTAGAAACCATCCTCATTTACTCCTTGGCCAAGAGATATTGAAATGAAATCCTCTTAGGGTTTCCAACAATTAGATCTTTGAATACCTGCATAGTTATTTCACTCCTGCAAACTTCCTCTCTTTGATAGAGAGGGATAGTTAGCTCCCGATACTTGTACAAATGAATTTTTGGGTTAGGTAACCGAATCTTCATTTGTACACACGGGGAAGATAACAATCAAAGATGCATTGGGTCCAATTCCAAGTGTATTTGTGAACAATGTATGATTCATTGATAAGAGTGGGGCTTTATGGATAAATCAATTTGCACATTTTCTAAAGCTCCTACTCATAGCAATGCAAGTGATACAAATACACTATATGGATTCCTTCATCTAGTAAATTTTCTAACCATCAGAGCTTTCTACACAAGAGCAAATGTTTATCATTTAGATCATGGCAAACAAGATTCTCAATTTTATCCTCCTGAACATTTTTTTTATTTCCTAGGAATTTGAAATTTAGTGTTCCATGCATGAATGAGTTTCAAATCAAAATTATGGACATCACTATTCCTAGGTTGCTACATATCAATTCAACCATTAAGTCATTCCATAAGCATTGCCTAGGAAGAAAATGTCTAAGTCAATTTTATCAATGCTTATGAAATTCTAGGTGCTTGTTTAAATTTGTTCCCAAGTAAGGTGACATTCCTTTTTGAAGAATCAAAAAGGGGAATGCCAACACTTACTCTCTTGAGGATTCATAGAAATTGAATGATGAGAAGGTGTACACCTTTCTCACTAATGTAAGCAAACATCATTCAATCCTAATGCAATTCAAACGACGGAAAATTTTAAACTTGTACCTCAATTGAAGAGCAGTCTTGGTTGAAGGTCGTTGTGTGAGAAACTCACGAACACGGATTTTGGTGTAGCCTTCATGTTCAATGCCAAGTTGTGGTCAGAGTTGAATGGGCTTCATCTTGCTTCTCCATTGGGCCACCAATTGGAGCATTCCTTCATCGTGAACCCAAAATGAGATTGATCGAGGGATATGCGCTTGATGGGGCCTTCCAACCACATTACAAATTTTGGCATGGCTGCACTAAAATCAAGAACAAACATACCAACTCGAAAACGGGTTACGTTAGCTCAAAAGCATATTGTACCCTTTGTCAAATTGTTTTGTCCAACTTAAAACAACTTGCAAATGCTATGAATATCAAAGGGAAATATTTTTGGTTTGAATTAAGAAGATGAATTCAAGTGGTTACGCCCAAGGTTCATATCCAAATAAATTTATTTCCTAATTCAAAATTTTAGTTTTATAATGGTTGGAAATTTTTTTCCTTCCAACATGCAAGTGTGAAAATTCAAACATGCTAAATGCAAAATGAGAAATTCAAATATGAAATTGGGGAAAACAAATATGGGACCTATTGGCAAGGACTCACTAAATTTTTAAAGTCGGATGAGTGGGACTTACCTCTGTCCTGTTTGGTGCGATGATTTGTTGTCCAATCCCGGAGTTGAAGATGTGGACAACCTCTCTTGATTGCCATGACAAATATCCTTTGGTATGTTAGTTGGACATGTGGACCACATGGTGACCCTAGCCCATCGTCATCTTGATGATGACTTGTTGATGTAGTGAAGATTTCTGCTCTTGAAGATATTCTCTTGTGAGCATGGTGAGCCTTGTCCTTCTTTTAGGGATGTCACTTCGAACTTCTTTATATTCTTTTGAGTTTACCCATACTTTGATCATGGATCAAAGAATTCCTTTGGCATAATGACATGCGTACCACAATCAAACAAGAAATGATTCATCCACGATGTCACTTGACATAGGTTGCATGGGCTTGGTCGAAGGGTAGGAATCCCAACAAGTGATTGTGGGATATCTTGGATCTTGAATGATCTTTAAGTTTATTTTATTTGGCCAAGAGCTTCATGTAAATGTTTTCTTGATTTCTTGCTTGGCCATGGACAAGATACTTCAAGGTAGGCTAGATGAACTTAAATCCCTTGAAATCCCCATAGCCTCCTTGATTACAAGGATGTTGCTGATTCACCCTTGACCTCCTTGTAGGTGATATCCATTGGAGTTGTGTTTGAAAGGAAGAATCCTCATGGGCCTTAGGGAAATTATTCCCCAAGTTATCCATGTTGACATGGATTTTCGCAAATCATGTGAATCTCCATGGCTTAGATCATCCAAACACTTCTCCCTTGGCTTGATCTTCATTATACTTCAATGGGAGGTGTAGTTCCTTAGCTCGCATGTCCACCTTGTTAAGTGGTGTGCATGCCAAGCTAAAGGAACTAGAGCACTCTTCAATCCACCCCTTGAGTAGAGACTATATTCTCATCCATGATGAATGAGAATAGGAATCCTTTAGCTCCAGCACAAAGGTGGTCATGGATTGGTGGACCAACCCATGACATGAATGTTAAATGAGGAGCCAACTACCCACCCTGTGGTGGAGGCAAATCAAGAAAAACTTCTTGGAGCCTCCCCCAAGCTTGGGGGTGGATGACTTTTGACTCCTACTGGAAGCTGGAAATTTTTTCCAGAAACGCAATAGTGTTGCCTTGTGGACATTTGTTTAGGTACGCTATGATTCATCTTGTAGTTGAGCAATAGCGTCCTCGTTGGCCATACCATGAAATGGGTTAGCCAACACTACCCTGTTTTCGCCACAAAAGGAGAAAACAAACAAGGGTAATCCTGTCTAATAACTATTAGTACCTATAGCTTAATCATAAGTGATAGCTATCCTTCACTTCCTTTGCCTTCCCCAGCGACAGCACCAGAAATGCTTGTTGACTTTTCTTACATCACAGATCATCTCTCGAAAGAGATGAGGTCCGCAAGCGCACAGAAACTATCTTGTAGCATTTCACCGAAGAGTATTCCCAAGGGTATCGTATTTATCCCAAAGGAAGGCAATGAAGTAAAGTAAAAACTAATCTTATGATCAAGCTGTGGGATACTAATCAATTATCAAGACAGGGGTAAGTTGATAATATAGGGGTAGTGTGACACACACCTAAGCAATCTATTCTAAAGGGTAGATGAGTCCTAATGGAGGTTGGACTAAGTATTGGGGAGTTGCTCCTACAATGCTTCTAATATACATATACATAGCCTAGGTTAGATACTAATGAGCATGTCAATGGTGAATCCTTATGCTAAGTTGTTCAAAATATCGGGCACGAGTTTACCCCTAGGAACACTAGGCGACTCCCGCCAATAGCCTGTGGCATAGCCGAACATGGCGGATTGCAAAGAACAGATAGGGGTGTCACCATCTATTTCCTACCTCTTCAATCTGTGGGTCTATGAGACATCCAACGCTACCTAACTATCCTAGCACCATGCTAGAATATTAAGTAAATGCCATAGGATCTGCAACACAAGCCATCGTAAGGCAATGACTAACCTAAACATCATTGAACTAATGTTGAAACATAGCATAGGGCATTCATATTAACATGATCATATCATAGCTAATTAGACTATAGTGGGGGTTTATAGTGTTTATGATGATAGTATAATGACATTAGGGCATGATCATAAAGACTATACCTACCACATACATGGAATCCACAATCAAACAAGAAATGCTTCATCCAAGTATATGAATAAGAGAAGACTAAAGATAATATCTTTATTGTGCATAAAGTCACAAATATTAGAAAAGATACATGAGACATACCTTTCCCAACTTGGACTTGGTAC
This sequence comes from Tuctoria greenei, assembly GCA_036927565.1. Lineage (NCBI taxonomy): Eukaryota > Viridiplantae > Streptophyta > Magnoliopsida > Poales > Poaceae > Tuctoria > Tuctoria greenei. The sequence continues at coordinate 68,949,558 of JAYESD010000004.1, read as the reverse complement.
TAGAGGCTCTCCTCCATATAGCCTAACTCCACTAAGGACTAAGAGAACTAGTGTATACAGTAGAATGATGCTCAAGTGGTATGTACTGAAGTGAGGGATGAGGGGTCCTATTTATAGCTTGCAGAAGGGTCAATTCTCACAACCAAAAGTGTGTGAATCAATCATCACTGACTTCTTCAAGTTGGGAGGAGCCAACATGTGGCGTTTGACCGTGTTTGGTGTCGTGAACTAGTCGGCTGACTAGGGGGGTCGGCCGACCTGGTCCTGGCTCCAAACGGCCAGTTCTTCCTCCAAGTGACTGACAGGTGGGTCCCATTCCATGATATGGGTTATACACCTTTGGATGGCCTCAGATACTTCTGTTTGTGGGACATTTGATCCCTGTGGTGCCACGTGGTGACACCTGATTGGCTAGGATGGTATTTTATAGGATCCATCCCCTTGTTTCACATCAATTCTGCATAAAATGCCTGCATGCACTATTTTCTCCAAGGACAAGTGGAAATGGGTTAAATAGAAAGGTGGTGTGTGTAAGAAATGATATTTCCTTCACATAATTGAGTTATATTGACGGTTGAAATTTGTATATAACAGTTGTCAACACCCATTTACCCCTTTAGAATAGATTGCTTAGGTGTGTGTCACATGACCCATATATTATCAACTTACCCTTGTCTTGATAATTGATTAGTATCCCTTAGCTTGATCATAAGAGTAGTGTTTGCTTTACTCCATTGCCTTCCTTTGGGATAAATACGATACCCTTGGGAATACTCTTGGGTGAAATGCTACACGACAGTTTCCGTGCGCTTGCGAACCTCATCTCTTTCAAGAGATGATCTGTGACGTAAGAAATGTCAACAAGCATTTCTTGGGCCATTGTCGGGGGAGGAAAAGGAAGTGAAGGATAGCTATCACTTGTGATTAAGCTATAGGTGCTAATAGTTATTAGATAGGATTACCCTTGTTTGTTTTCTCCTTTTGTGGTGAAAATAGGGTAGAGTTGGCTACCCCATTTCATGGGATAGCCAACGAGGACGCTAGTGCTCAACTGCAAGATGATTCAAAGTGTACCTCAACGAATGTTCGCAAGGCAACACCATTGCCTTTTGCGAAAGAATTTCAGCTTCTAGTAGGAAACAAAGTCATCCATCCCCAAGCTTGGTGGAGGCTCCAAGAATTATTCTTGGTTTGCCACCACCATAGGGTGGATAGTTAGCTCCTCATCCAACATTCATGTCATGGGTTGGTCCACCAATCCATGACCACCTTTGTGTTGGATCTGAAGGATTCCTATTCTCATTCATCATGGATGAGAATATGATCTCTACTCAAGGGGTGGATTGAAGAGTGCTCTAGTTCCTTTAGCTTGGCATGCACACCACTTAACAAGGTGGACATGCTAGCTAAGGAACTACACCTCCCATTGAAGTATCATGAAGATCAAGCCAAGGGAGAAGTGTTTGGATGATCCAAGCCATGGAGATTCACATGATTTGTGAAAATCCATGTCAACATGGACCACTTGGGGAATCATTTCCCTAAGACCCATGAGGATTCTTCCTTTCAAACACAACTCCAATGGCTATCACCTACAAGGACGTCAAGGGTGAATCAGCATCACCTTTGTAATCAAGGAGACTATGGGGATTCAAGGGATTTAAGTTCAACTAGCCTACCTTGAAGTATCTTGTCCATGGCCAAGCAAGAAATCCAGACTACATTTACATGAAGCTCTTGGCCAAGGACAAGAAACTTAAATATCATTCAAGATCCAAGATATCCCACAATCACTTGTTGGAATTCCTACCCTTCGACCAAGCCCATGCAACCTATGGCAAGTGACATTGTGGATGAAGCATTTCTTGTTTGATTGTGGTGTCCACATGTCATTATGACCAAGGAAGTCTTTTGATCCATGATAAAAGTATGTGTAAACTCAAAATAATTTTAAAGAAGTTTGATGTGACACCGCTAAAAGAAGCACAAGCCTCACCATGCTCACAAGAGAATATCTTCAAGAGCAGAAATCGTCACTACATCAACAAGTCTTCATCAAGATGACGGCGAGGCTAGGGTCACCATGTGGTCCACATGTCCAACTAACATGCCAAAGGATATTTGGCATGGCAATCAAGAGAGGTTGTCCACATCTTCAACTCCAGGATTGGACAACAAATCATCGCACCAAACAAGACGGAGGTAAGTCCCACTCATCGGACTTTAAAAATTCAGTGAGTCCTTGCCAATAGGTAAATTGGTAGTTATCCTATATTTGTTTTCCCCAATTTCATATTTGAATTTCTCATTTTGCATTTAGCATGTTTGAATTTTCACACTTGCATATTGGAAAGTAAAATTTCCAACCATTATAAAATTAAAATTTTTAATTAGGAAATAAATTATTTGGATATGAACCTTGGGCGTAGCAACTTGAATTCATCTTCCTAATACAAACCAAAAAAATATTTCCCTTAATATTCAATGCATTTGCATGTTCTTTCAAGTTTGGCAAAATAATTTGGCAAAGTAACTTGTTTTTGAGTTGTTTTGCTTGTTCCTGGTTTTAGTGCAGCGAGGCCAAAATTTGTAAAGAGGTTGAAAGGCCCCATCAAGTGCATATCTCTCCATCGATCTCATTTTTTAGTTCATGGTGGAGGAATGCTCAAGATGGTGGTCCAATGGAGGAACAAGATGAGGCCCATTCAACTTCAACCTCAACTTGGCATTGATGAAGGCTACACCAAAATTCTTGGTCGTGAAATTCTCACACAACGACATTCAACCTGGACTGCTCTTCAATTGAGGTACAAGTTTAAAATTTTTTGTTGTTTGAATTGTGTTAGGATTGAATGACTTTTGCTTACATTGGTAACGAAGGTTTACACCTTCTCATCATTTAGTTCTTATGCACCCTCACGAGAGTAATTGTTGGCATTGCTATTTTGATTCTTCAAAAAAAGGAATGTCACCTTACTTGGGAATAAATTTAAACAAGTACCAAGAATTTCATAAGCATTGCTAAAATTGACTTAGACATTTTCTACCTAGGTAAGGCTTATGGAATTACTTAATAGTTGAATTGGCATGTAGCTATCTAGGAATTGTGATGTCCATAATTTTGATTTGAAACTCATTAATGCATGGATCACTAAATTCAAATTCATAGGCAATAAATGAAAAATGTTCAGGAGGATAAAATTGAGAGTCTTGTTTGCCATGATTTGATCTTGTAAAAAAAACTATGATGGTTATAAAATTTACAAGGAGAAGGGATCCATGTAGTGTATCACTTGCATTGCTATGGGTAGGAGCTCTAGAAAATGTGAAAATTGATTTATCCATAAAGCCCCACTCTTGTCAATGAATCATAAATTGTTCACGAATACACTTGGAATTGGACTCAATGCATCTTTGGTCTTGTTCTTCCCCGTGCATACAAATATAGATTTAGTTACCTAACCCAAAAATTCATTTGTACAAGTATCGGGAGCTAACCATCCCTCTATATCATAGAGAGAAAGTTTGCAGGAGTAAGATAACTATGCAGGCATTCTAAGATCCGATTGTTGGAACCCCTAAGAGGATTCCATTTCAATATCTCTTGGCCAAGGAGTAAATTAGGATGGTTGCTATCTATCGGAACTTAAGCCCAAAGGTCAACCATAACTATACGAGGCCGGAGATTTGACATGGAAACCCTCCGTGAGCAACCAATGGGCTGCTACGAATAAGTGAGAGCATTATGCTCTCAACTAATCTAAGCACTCATTCAAGATCAAGGGAATTGCCACCATCATTGGGTGTAAGTTATTCCTTTGTGGATAAAAGGTATGATGCACCTTAACCAAGGAATGACACGATCACAACCAATGAATATTAGGTGCAAGTTGTTCCTATGTGGCCAAAAGGTATTTTATACCTTAGCCAAGGAACAACGGATCACACTCAACCCATGTTGAGTGCATGTCATCCCTTTCTTGTTATAGGTATGTTGTACCTTAGTCAAGGAATAACGGATCATAATCAACACATGTTGGGTACATGTCATTCCTTTGTGGCTCAAGGGTATCATTACCATAGCCAAGGCATGACGGATCACACCTAATGCATGAGGGGTACAAATTATTCCATTATGGCAAGGAGGTATGAAACACCTTAGCCAAAGAATGACGGAACACAGTCAACGTATGTTTAGTGCACGTCAGCCCTTTGAGCTAAGGGTTATCACTACCTTAGCCAAGGAATAACGAGGTACATTCAACCTATGAAAACCTTGAAGTGTGGATGAGCGACATCGACAACACTCTCCTCAACCACACTCATGAAACCCGTGGAAGGAAATCCAACATCAACACTCAACCCTCCAATGTCAAAGCCATGCTGCAACAAGGGTTAGGCCAACCACATGGCCTACATCCGTCATTAGGGTTTCAGCCCCTAGCATGTAACTTGAACAAGAACAAGCTTGGGGGAGGACCCCCACTTAAGGTAACTTGTATCGCACCCCCTTGCATATTTATTTTCCATTCACCCATCATCCACCTTGCATATAAAAAAATTAAATATAAGTAGAGTAGATTTGCTTTCAAAATAAAATAAAAGATGTGTGGTAAGAATGGTTTGGAATTCACATAGATGAAATGATGAATAGTTGCTCTGCTTTAATTTTACTAAGTCACTAGTTTACAACTTACTACTCTCCATAGTATTGCTTCTTTGGCCAGAATTACTTTTGCCTTGATTTAGAAATAGTGGGTGGCAAAAGCTTAATCCATTCTAAGTTGTTGTGGGATATGATATAGTGATAGGGCTTCTATTCCTAGCTTGAAAGTGAAACTTAGATTTTCGGAGAAATTCTAAAAAGATTTGAGTTACACTCATTTGATTGGAAATACCCACCAAAGCCATATGAAACATTATATTGATAGGCCTTATGCATATGGTATTTGTCATCACATTGAGCTTTGTCAAACTAGTATAGACCTATGTGAGATTTTATTCATTACCTTTTGAATTCAAGACTTCACTTGCACATGCTATACTTCTACACTAGAAGTAAGCAAAATTCCCATCATACCACCGTTCCACAATAAAAAGGGAAATTCCATACCATTCATGCCTAGTACTCTCTCAAAATTTATTGCATAAAAATGGACTAGAAGACATGGCTACAAGAAAATAAAAAAAGAAAAAAATGCATGCTTACAACATAAGCATGAAAAAAACGAAGAAAAATAAGAGGGAAAAAGAAAAAGGAAAAGTAGCCATGTTTCATCCCTGCAAAATAAGAGAGTCCACTCAAGAAGGAGTCATCTCAAATATCCACATCCACTTCCACTGCATCACACATGCACAAGCCTTGAATCAAATAGCTTTGAATTGATTTCTACTAAGGCTTGCTTTTTTGACTTAGCAATATTATGTGTTGCAAATATGCCTACTATATTCCCTACCAAGCTCTACATACAAGCCTTATTTAGTTGCAGGATGAATTTAAGCAAAATGCCTTGGTGAGGACAGATTTCAATTACAGATAAAGGAGAGACTAAGAGAATCAAATTGAGGTACTTATAATCTAAATTGAACTCTCCGGAATTTGGGTAGAACTTGATTTCTAGGGTATGTGTGCTCCATTTGTTGTTCTATCTTTCAACCACCCATGAATAGGATATGGCAAAAGCCCCATAATAACCTAAGATGGATGAAGTACCGTACAAATTTTTGCAATACTAGGTAGAGTATTTTGTTGTGCACACGATACAATGAAAAAGTAGTAGCAACTCCTAATAATCAACCTAAAGTTTTAACTTTGCTCGGGACGAACAAAGGAACAGCTTGGGGCAGTTTGTTCACAGCTGTTATATACCAATTTCACCCGTCAATATAACTCAATTATGTGAAAGAAATATTATTTCTTGCACATATCACCTTTCTATTTAACCTATTTCCACTTGTACTTGGAGAAATTGGTGCATGCAAGAATTTTACACAGAATTGAAGTAAAACAAGGGGATGGATCCCATAAAATATCATCCTAGCCAATCAAGCATCAACACGTGGCACCACATGGATCAAATGGCCCAAAAACAGAAGTATCCGAGGCCATCCAAAGGTGTAGCACCCATATCATGGAATGGGACCCACCTGTCAGTCACCTAGAGGAAGAACTAGCTGTTTGGAGCAAGGACCAGGTCGGCCAACCCCCCTAGTCGGTCGACTAGGTCCTGGTGCCAAACGCGGTCAAATGCCACGCGTTGGCTCCTCCCGGCTTGAATAAGTCAGTGGTGACTGATTCGCGCGCTTTTGGTGGCGGGAACCGACCCTTCTCCAAGCTATAAATAGGACCCCTCACTTCAACACACACCACTTGAGCATCATTCTATTGTATATACTAGTTCTCTTAGTCCTTAGTGAAGTTAGTCTTTAGAGAGGAGAGCCTCTAGTCCCAAGTCCAAGTTGGGATAAGTATGGCTCATATATATTTTCTTATATTTGTGACTTTATGCATAATAAAGATATTATCTTTAGTATTATTTTATTAATATACTTGGATGAAGCATTTCTTGTTTGATTGTGGATTCCATGTATGTGGTAGGAGTAGTCTTTATGATTATGCCATATCACTCGTAATCTATCATCATAAACACTACAAACCACCACTATAGTCTAATTAGTTATGATATGATCATGTTAATATGAATCACTTGTGTTATGTATCAACATTGGTTCAAAGATGATTCAGTTAATTGCCTTAGGATGGCTTGTGCTCGGGCTCCTAAGGTATTTACTTAATATGCTAGCATGGTGCTAGGATGGAAAGTAGTGTTGAATGTCTTGTAGAGTCACGGATTGAAGAGGTAGGCAGTAGGTGGTGACAGCCCTATATGTCCTTTGTAATCCTCCACGTTCGGCTATGCCACAGGCTCTTGGCGGGAGTCGCCTAGTGTTGCTAGGGGTAAACCCGTGCCCGTTGTGTTGAACAACTTAGCATAAGAATTCACTATTGACATGCTCATTAGTATCTAACCTAGGCTATGTATATGTATATTAGAAGCATTGTAGAAGCAACTCCCAACTCTTAGTCTAACCTCCATTAGGACCCATTTACCCTTAGGATATATTTTGTTAGGTGTGTGTCACACTACCCATATTATCAACTTACCCCTGTCTTGATAATTGATTAGTATCCCATAGCTTGATCATATGAGTAGTGTTTATTTTACTCCATTGCCTTACTTTGGGATAAATATGATACCCTTGGGAATACTCTTAGGTTAAATGCTACATGATAGTTTCCGTGCGCTTGCGGACCTCATCTCTTTCGAGAGATGATCTGTGACGTAAGAAACGTCAACAAGCATTTCATCCCCGGAAATTGGTGTTGACGGCTACTAATGTCACAGATCATATCAAGTAAGAGATGAGGTATGCAAGCGCACAGAAACTATCGTGTAGAATTTCACCCAAGAGTATTCCCAAGGGTATCGTATTTATCCCAAAGGAAGGCAATGGAGTAAAGTAAACACTACTCTTATGATAAAGCTATGGTATACTAATTAATTATCAAGACAGGGACAAGTTGATAATATGAGTAGTGTGACACACACCTAAGCAATCCATTCTAAAGGGTAGATGAGTCCTAATGGAGGTAAGACTAAGAATTGAGTAGTTGCTCCTACAATGCTTCTAATATGCATATACATAGCCTAGGTTAGATACTAATAATGAGCATGTCAATGGTGGATCCTTATGCTAAGTTGTTCAACACATCGGCCACGAGTTTACCCCTTGCGATACTAGGACAACTCCCGCCAAGAGCCTGTGGCATAGCCGAACGTGGAGGATTACAAAGGACACATAGGGTTGTCACCACCTACTACCTACCTCTTCAATCTGGGTTTATGAGACATCCAACGACCTAACTATCCTAGCACCATGCTAGCATATTAAGTAAATACCTTAAGAGCCGCGGCACAAGCCGTCCTAAGGTAATGAACTAAATCATCGTTGAACCAATGTTGAGACATATTATATGTTATTCATATTAACATGATCATATCATAACTACTTAGACTATAGTGGGGGTTTATAGTGTTTATGATGGTAGTATAATGACATTAAGACATGATCATAAAGACTATTACTACCTTATACATGGAATCCACAACCAAACAAGAAATGCTTCATCCAAGTATGTGAATAAAAGAAGACTAAAGATAAAATATTTATTATGCATAAAGTCACAAATATAAGAAAAGATACATGAGTTATACCTTTCCCAACTTGGACTTGGGACTAGAGGCTCTCCTCTCTATAGCCTAACTCCACTAAGGACTAAGAGAACTAGTGTATACAATAGAATGATGCTAAAGTGGTGTGTGTTGAAGTGAGGGGTGAGGGGTCCTATTTATAGCTTGGAGAAGGGTCGATTCCTGCCACCAAAAGCCCGCAAATCGGTCACCACTGACTTCTTCAAGCCGAGAGGAGCCAACACGTGGCGTTTGACCGCGTTTGGTGCCAGGACCTAGTCAGCCAACTAGGGGGGTCGGCCAACCTGGTCCTGGCTCCAAATGGCCATTTCTTCATCCAAGTGACTGACAAGTGGGTACCATTCCATGATATGGGTTCTACACCTTTGGATGGCCTCGGATACTTCTGTTTGTGGGCCATTTGATCCCTGTGGTGCCACATGGCGACACCTGATTGGTTGGGATGGTATTTTTTAGGATCCATCCCCTTGTTTCACTTCAATTCTGCATAAAATGCCTGCATGCACTATTTTCTCCAAGGACAAGTGGAAATAGGTTAAATAGAAAGGTGGTGTGTACAAGAAATGATATTTCCTTCACATAGTTGAGTTGTATTGACGGGTGAAATCTTATGTGAAAGAATTGTCATTTCTTGCACGCGTCACCTTTCTATTTAACCTATTTCCACTTGCCCTTGGAGAAAATGGAACATGCAGGAGTTTTATGCGGAAATGAAATGAAACAAGGGGATGGATCCTATAAAATATCATTCCAGCTAATCAGGCAACGCCATGTGGCACCACATGGATCAAATAGCCCACAAACATAAGTATCTGAGGCCCTCCAATGGTGTAGAACCAATATACATTTGTGTATTCTTCCTTTGTATCCACTACTCTCCATAGGTTTAGAGGAGTATAGGCCGTAGAGAGGAGAACCTCTAGTCCATAGTCCAAGTAGGAGAGGAGTAGGAGTCTCTTCCCAATTGGGAAAGGTATGTCTCCAATATTCCTATTTGTAATGTGACTTTATTCATAATAAATATGATATCTTTAGTCTACTATTGTTCATATACTTGGATGAAGCGTTTCTTGTTTAATTATGGATTCCATGTATGTGGTAGGAATAGTATTTATGATTACGTTATACCATGCTCATTACATTATCATAAACACTATAAACCTCCACTATAGTCTAATTAGCTATGATATGACTATGTAAATATGAAGCACTTATGCTATGAATTAACATTGGTTCAACGATGATTTAGTTCATTGCCTTAGGATGGCTTATGCCTAGGCTCTTAAGGTAATTACTTAATATGCTAGTATGGTGCTAGGATAGAGAGAAGCGTTGAATGTCTCGTAGACACAAGGATTAAAGAGGTAGGCAGTAGGTGATGACAGCCCTACCTATCCTTTGTAATCCTCCACGTTCGGCTATGCCACAGGCTCTTGGCGGGAGTCGCCTAGTGTTGCTAGGGGTAAACCCGTGCCCGATGTGTTAATCCACTTAGCATGAGAATTCATAATTAATATCATCATTAATAACTAACTTAGGCTATGTATACTACATTAGAAGCATAGTAGGAGTATCTACCTAACTCTTAGCCTAGTTCCTCTATTACCTCTTTTATACCCATAGGATAAAATGCTCTTGTGTGTGTCACACTACCTCAATTACCCTTTATCAATCCTTGCTAGAAACCTACCTAGACCAACCTAGCCTCTCCATTTGATGATTGTTTTGCTTCCACCTAGCCTTCCTTTTGGAAAATATAAATGACACCCTTTGGGAGTACTCTTTAAAGGGGAAATGATACATCGATAGTTTTCGTGCGCTTGCTGACGTTCAATTAAGCATCAAAACCTACCAACAAGCATTTCTGGCACCACTTCTAGGTATGAATTGTTAGTAGTGCGTAGGAAATATCAACAAGCATTGTTGGCGCCATTGTCGGGGAAGGCAGCCAAAGTATTGCATGATTTAGTTAATAGGGTAGGACCCTGGTAGGTTTTAGTAGGATGACCCTTCTTTGTTTTTGCATCTTATGTGAAAACAGGGTAGTGTATGTCTGGTTTTCACTTACTGGAAGACTCTGTTGAAAATCTTGAATCCCTTCTGAGAGATCGACCTCGTGCCGTTACTCCTCAGAAGCTTCGAGTGGCAAAGCAAGCCAGCACAACTGCACCAACAACTGAAACACCAATGGCCCAGAAGACCCTTCGTGAGTTTTCGGCTCCCTCTCCTAACAATGTGCCTCTTGGGCCCATTGTTAACACGGGAGACGTAAACTTCAAAATCAAGACTGGCCTGATCACTATGGTGCAAGCCAACTCATTTTTTAGGAAGGCAAACGAGGATGCAAGTGCTCACCTGCAACAGTTCCTTGAGATCTGCAGCACTTTTAAGATTAAGGACATATCCCTTAATGTTGTTCGTCTTAAGCTGTTCTCGTTCTCTCTTCATGGGACAGTGAAAAAGTGGTTCTATGCGAACCGAAGTGTTGTAGACACTTGGGAGAAATGTTCTGCAACATTCCTTGCTAAGTTTTTCCCGTTGGGCAAGACCAATGCCCTACATGGAAGAATTTTCAGCTTCCTGCAAGATGCCAAGGAATCTATTCCCGAGGCTTGGGAAAGGCTGCAGGAGTATATCCTAGCCTGTCCCACCATGGGATGGATGACTGGCTCATCATCCAAAACTTCTACAACGGGTTGATCCTTTCCGCCCGTGACCATGTTGATGCTGCTCCTGGAGGTACCTTCTTCTCATTAATGGTGCCCAAAGCCAAATATTTGATTGGTAAGATCGTGTCAAACATGGGATGGAGCAACGAGCGTCTCCATACCTGCCAGTGAGGCATGCACACCTTGAATGAGGAGGACATGATCACTGCCAAATTGGACCTCCTTATGAGGAAAATTGATGGACAAGGCAATGGTGAAGTATGCGGCAATGCCTATGCCTTAGACTCTCACATCACCTGTGAAATTTGTGGCAACACAAGGCCATTGGGCAATGACTGCCCAGAAACCCGTGAGGATGCCTTATACATAGCCAACAATGGAAACAACAATGGCTATCGTTCAAAAGGTCAAGGGTGGGGCCAACCATGCCCATTCTTTCAAGGAGGGTTCAACAACAATGGAAACAATGGAAATCAACCCAACATAAGAGAACTTGCCATTAGCCAACTCAAGATCAATGATGCTCTATCCAAGAAGTTGTCGGCTAATGACAAGATCTTAGAGAGCATCAATGCCAAGATTGAAGGAGTATCCTCAGCCTTCAAGAATCAATTGAGTTTCAACAGAATGTTGGAGACTCAGTTGGCTCAACTGGCAGTTTTTGTTCCTCCAATGGAGAATGGCAAAATGCCAGGACGGCCCGAACCTCCTATGGAAAGTGCCAACATGATATCCCTACAAGGAGGCAATTGGCTGAAGGACGCCGTATGTCCTACAATCTCATGCTCAATTGGGTCACATCACTTTGACAAGGCCCTTTGTAAACTTCGATCAAGCGTGAATGTGATGCCCAAGGTGGTTTTCCATCAGCTGAACTTCACAGAGCTTACTCCAACACCAATTCAGCTCCAACTGGCTGATTCCTCAGTCTGTTATCCGGCGGGTATTGCCGAAGATGTCCCGGTGAAAATTCGGAACTGCTTCATACCCATGGATTTCGTGGTGCTCGAAATGGAGGTCGAGATGGATACGCTGCTCATTCTTGGGCGCCCATTCCTAAGCACCGTGAAGGCTCGCATAGATGTGGGAGCTGGGGAAATCCACTTCCATATCAATGGTAAGGAGGACAAGTTCAACTTTCGCCCAAAGTTGGATCAATGCTCCATGATCCGTTTCAAGTATGGGCCGAACGTTAAACACATTCAAGAGGTCGAAATCACACCTCCAAAAGTGGACCCGCTCATTGCATTCATGAGGAATTTGATCTATGCGGAAAATCCATCTAACGTCCACGCCGACACCCCAAGAAGACGGTGAAGCCCGGACCTCCCCAAAGGCCCAAGTCCACCAAGCTACCAAAGAAAGAATGGCGGAAGAAGCAAGAAAAGTCATCCGAGCCCATCCCTCTGGGCCCAGATGTCAAGAAATGAAGAAGGAATGTCCATCTCATCGGATAGTGGTGAGACCTAGTCAATAGGTTAAATTGGTAGTTATCCTTTTCTTTGTTTTTCTTTTCTCTTTATTTGATTTTTCCCATTTAATTTTATTTTCCCCACTGCATACATGGTTTTCCTAGTAAGTTGAGAATCTTATATTCTCAACTATTATTTTTATTTCTTTATTTTTCACAAAAAGAGCACTTCAATGAAGAGCAAGAATAACAATGTGAGCAAGAGTGACTTTGGAGATGTATGAAATGAGGTGAAGTGTGAGAAGAAGAACTCCTCACAGCCACCTTTTATAGTGTACAATTCCCAATCATCACTAGGGAATCAAATGTAGCCGTTGGAGGAGAGAGAGCATAATTGGCTCTTTCCTCATGTCGGCTGAATAGGGGGGTCGGCCGACCTGACAGGTGGGCCCCCCCCTGTTCCCCCTTTTAGCAGGTGGCTCCCCAACTGTTATAGAGTTAGCACGTTGGTGAAATACCACTTTGCAGCTCAGAAAAATTGTTTTCCAAATAAAAACTCCTTTTTCAAAACCCAACAATTTTCTTTTTATGAAAAATAAAGAAATAAAAATGATAGTTGAGAATATAAGATTCTCAACTTACTAGGAAACCATGTATGCAGTGGAGAAAATCAAACTAAATGAGAAAAATCAAATAAAGAGAAAAGAAAAAAAAGAAAAGGATAACTACCAATTTAACCTATTGGCTACGTCTCACCACCGTCCGATGAGATGGACATTCCTCCTTGACATCCGGGTCTAGAGTGATGGGCTCGGACGGTTTGTCTTGATTCTTCCGCCATACCTTCTTTGGTGACTTGGTGGACTTCGGCCTTGGGGAGGCCCGGACTTCTCCGTCTTCTTGGGGTGTCGGCGTGGACGATAAGACGGGTTTTCCGCATAGATCAAATTTCTCATGAATGCAATGAGCGGGTCCACCTTTGGAGGTGTGATTTCGACCTCTTGAATGTGTTTAACATTCAGCCCATACTAGATACGGATAATGGAGCATTGCTCCAACTTTGGGCGGAAGTTAAACTTTTCCTCCTTGCCATTGATATGGAAGTGGATTTCTCCAGCTCCCACATCTATGCGAGCCTTAGCGATGCTTTGGAATAGGTGCCCAAGAATGAGCGGTGTATCCTTCTCGACCTCCATGTCGAGCACCACGAAATCCACGGGTATGAAGCAGTTCTGGATTTTCACCGGGACATTTTCGGCAATACTCGATGGATAACGGACTGAGGAATCAGTCAGTTAGAGCTGCATTGGTGTTGGAGTAAGCTCCATGAAGTTCAGCTGGTCAAAAACCACCTTGGGCATCACACTCACACTTGCTCCAAGGTCACAAAGGACCTTGTCAAAGTGTTGTGCCCCGATTGAGCATGAGATTGTAGGACGTTTGGGGTCCTTCAGCCAGTCGCCTCCTTGTAGAGATATCATGTTGGCACTTTCCATAGGAGGTTCGAGGTGTCCTGGCATTTTGCCATTCTACATTGGAGGAACGGCAGCTTCCCGTTGAGCCAACTGAGTCTCCAACATCTTGTTGAAACTCAATTGATTCTTGAAGGCTGAGGATAGTCCTTCAATCTTGCATTGATGCTCTCTAGGGTCTTGTCATTAGCCGACAGCTTTTTGCATAGAGCATCATTGATCTTGAGTTGGCTAATGGCATGTTCTCTCAAGTTGGGTTGATTTCCATTATTGCCATTGTTGTTGTACCCTCCTTGAAAGAATGGGTGTGGTTGGCCCCACCCTTGACCTCCTAGACGATAGCCATTGTTGTTTCCATTGTTGACTAGGTATAGGGCATCCTCACGGGTTTTTGTGCAATTATTGCCCAAATGGCACATGTTGCCATAGACTTCACAAGTTATGTGAGAGTCTAAGGCATAGGCATCGCCACATACCTCACCATTGCCTTGTCCATAAATCTTCTTCATTAGGAGGTCCAATTTGGTAGCGATCATGTTCACCTCCTTCAAGGTGTGCATGCCTCGCTGGCGGGTATGGAGACGCTCATCGCTCCAACCCATGTTTGACACCATCTTCTCAATCAAATCTTTGGCTTTGGGTACCGTCAATGAGAAGAAGGCACCTCCAGCAGCAGCATCAACATGGTCATGGGCTGAAAGGATCAACACGTTGTAGTAGATTATTAGCCAATCATTCATCCCACAGTGGGGACAGGCTAGGATATACTCCTGAAGCCTTTCCCAAGCATCGGGAATAGATTCCTTGGCATCTTGCTAGAAACTGGAAATTCTTTCACGTAGGGCATTGGTCTTGCCAATCGAGAAAAATTTGCCAACGAATGTTGTACAACACTTCTGCCAAGTATCTACAGCACTTCAGTTCGCGTAGAACCACTATTTCACTCTCCAAAGAAGAGAGAACGGGAACAACCTAAGACGGACAACATCAGGGGATACGTCCTTAATCTTAAAAGTGTTGCAGATCTCAAGAAACTGTTGCAAGTGAGCAGTTGCATCCTCGTTAGCCTTCCCACAAAATGGGTTGGCTTGCACCATAGTGATAAGGCCAGTCTTGATTTCGAAGTTTATGCCTCGTGTGTTAATGGTGGGCCCAACAGGCATATTGTTAGCAGAGGGAGCCGAAAACTAATGAAGGGTCTTTTGGGCCATTTGTGTTTCGGTTGTTAGTGCGGTTGTGCTGGCTTGCTTTGCCGCTCGAAGCTTCTGAGGAGTAACGACACGAGGTCGATCTCTTAGAAGGGATTCGGGACCTTCAACAAATTTTTTTGGCAAGCAGAAACCAGACATACACTACTCCGTTTTCACATAAAATGCGAAAACAAAGAAGGGTCATCCTACTAAAACCTACCAAGGTCCTATCCTTTTCACACAATCATGCAATACTTCACTTGGCTTCCCCGGCGACGGTGCCAGAAATGCTTGTTGATATTTCCTATGCACTACTAACAATTCATCCCGAGCGATGGTGCAAAAAATGCTTGTTGGTAGGCTTTGATTCTTAATTGAACGTCTGCAAGCGCACGGAAACTATCGATGTAGCATTTCCCCTTTAAAGATTATTCCCAAAGGGTGTCATTTATATTTTCCCAAAGGAAGGCTAGGTGGAAGCAAAACAATCATCAAATGGAGAGGCTAGGTTGGTCTAGGTAGGTTTCTAGCAAGGATGGATAAAGAAAGGGTAATTGAAGTAGTGTGACACACACAAGAGCATTCTATCCTACGGGGATAAAAGTGGTAATAGAGGAACTAGGCTAAGAGTTAGGTAGATACTCCTGCTATGCTTCTAATGTAATATACATTGCCTAAGTTAGTTACTAATAATTATATTAATTATGAATTCTCATGCTAAGTGGATTAACACATCGGGCACGGGTTTACCCCTAGCAACACTAGGCGACTCCCGCCAAGAGCATTTGGCATAGCCGGACGTGGAGGATTACAAGGGAAAGATAGGGTTGTCACCATCTACTGCCTACCTCTTCAATCTGTGGGTCTACGAGACATTTAGAGCTACTCTCTATCCTAGCACCATGCTAGCATATTAAGTAATTACCTTAAGAGCCTAGGCACAAGCCATCCTAATGCAATGAACTAAATCATCGTTGAACCAATGTTAATTCATAGCATAAGTGATTCATATTAACAGAGTCATATCATTGCTAATTAGACTATAGTGAAGGTTTATAGTGTTTATGCTAATGTAATGAGCATGGTATAGCACAATCATAAATACTATTCCTACCACATACATGAAATCCACAATCAAACATGAAATGCTTCATCAAAGTATATGAACAATAGTAGACTAAAGATATCATCTTTATTATGAATAAAGTCACAAATACAAATAGGAATATTGGAGACATACCTTTCCCAATTGTGAAGAGACTCCTTCTGCTCTTCTCCTACTTGGACTATGGACTAGAGATTCTCCTCTCTACAGCCTATACTTCTCTGAACCTATGGAGAGTAGTGGATACAGAGGAAGAATACGCAAGTGGTGTGTGTTGAAGTGAGGGATGAGGGGTCCTATTTATAGCTTGGAGAAGGGTTGGTTCCCGCCACCAAAAGTGCGAGAATCAGTCACCCCAGACCTCTTCAAGCCAGGAGGAGCCAACACGTAGAGTTTGACCGAGAAAGGCGCCAGGACCTAGCCGGCTGACTAGGGGGGTCAGCCGACTTGGTATTGGCCCCCTTTGCGGTGTTCTTCTTCCAGGTGACCGACAGGTGGTTCCCACTGATTTATATTGGTGCTACACCGTTGGATGGCCTCGAATACTTCTATTTGTGGGCCATTTGATCCATGTGGTGCCATGTGGTGTCACCTGATTGGCTGGAATGATATTTTATAGGATTCATCCCCTTGTTTCACTTCATTTCTGCATAAAACTCCTACATGTACCATTTTATCCAAGGACAAGTGAAAATAGATTAAATTGAAAGGTGATCTGTGCAAGAAATGGCAATTCCTTCACATAATTGAGTTATATCGACGGGTGAAATTGGTATATAACAGCTATCAACAAACTCCCCCAAGCTTATCTTCTCAACAAGCTACTAGGGTCCTATCCTATTCACTCAACCATGTAATACTTCGGCTGCCTTCCCCGGCAACGACGTCAGAAATGCTTTTGTTGACATTTCTTACGTCACAGATAAAAATCTGAAAGTGCACTGAAACTATCGTGTAGCACTTCCCCTTAAAAGAGTATTACAACGGTATCGAATCAAAGGAGTGTGTGTGTAATCTTACAAACTAATTCACCCAAGGACACAAAGTTGTTTTGTAGGCAAAGAAAAGAGAGGAATTCAAAGTATTGGTTCTAATTCAAAAGAACTTGCAGTAGCTGCTTGTTTTGTGCACGGGTTTACCCCTAGCAACACTAGGCGACTCCCACCAAGAGCCTATGGCATAGCCGAACGTGGAGGACTACAAAGGACAGATAGGGTTGTCACCATCCACTGTCTACCTCTTCAATCTATGGGTCTACGAGATATTCATTGGTGATTTCTAAACTAAGCACCACGCTTACATTCTAAATCACAACTCTAGTTGTTTCAAACTCAAATCTACAACTAGAGCCTCTAATAAATTAAGGCAATGAACCCACAAGTAACTACTTGTAGAAACTACTATGAATTGAGAATCAAACTTGAATTGAATTCACAAAGGCTTACTTGATTTGAATAAAACCTTTGTAGGGGTACAAGTGTAGAAGAGGAACTTGACAAGGCCAAGCCTCCTTCTCCTAAACTCTTCACCACACTCTCCTTCTACTTGGCAGCCTCTAGGACTACTCTAACCTTTGGAGTGGTATTCTATTCTCAACTTTTGGTGTTGTGTGAAGTGAGGTGTGGGGTTATATTTATAGGGGGGAGAAGAGTCGGTTCCCGCCACCAAATTCGCGCGAATCAGTCACCCATGACCACTTCAAGCCGGGAGGAGCCAACATGTGGCGTTTGACCGCGTAAGGCGCCAAGACCTAGTCGGCCGACTAGGGGGGTCGGCCGACCTGGTCTCAGCCCCGTTGGGGATGTACTTCCTCCAGGTCTCTGCCAGGTGGGTCCCATCCCCTTATATGGTTGCTACACTGTTGGATGGCCTCGGATACTTCTATTTGTGGGCCATTTGATCCATGCGATGTCACTTGGTGCTGCTTGATTCGTCAAAACCCAATTTATGGATTACTCCCTGCATGTCTTGGTACTCTGGGTCTAAATTCACCTGCATACAAATTAACACCTACACTTGTGGAATAGGTTAGTTTTTAACCCTACCACTACATTGTGTTTCTCTTTTGTGCACATTATGAGGTGAATTGATAGTCTAAATATGGCACTTAGGGACCGTCAACAAAGTATCCCACACTTAGTCATTTGCTCGTCCTCGAGTGAAGATAAGAAAAAGAACTAAGGTGCTGCCATAAATTTGCTTATAAGTTAGAAAAAGGGAATACTAGATATTTCAACTCATACCTCAATTCATGAATTCCCTTTATGGAGTGTGGCTACCACATCAATCTTGGGTGTTTGAAGAGTGGAATGGTTGGGATGTAGTTTTCTTAGATCTTCCCCTGCCGAAATGATCTGACGATTTGCTACATTCAAAAAGTTGAAGGAACAATTGCCCTTATCTCTCATTTGGAATCTCTCAAGTTTCTCAAAGTGTTTTTATCCTCACCTTGGCATGTTATGCCAATTTTGTCCCTATACTAAATATGGCTATATCTGGAGCTTGGTAGGGATAAATGTGTCACAAATTGAAATTCATGTATTACTAAGTCAAAAACTTGATCCTATGAGAGACTTATGCAACAAACAAATTGACAAAGGAAATCCTTGTGCACATGAATGGAGTGGATACATATGGACTCCATGATTTTCTCTTTAAGGATGAAACATGGCTATTTTTTTGCATGCTTCCTCTTTTGAAGAGAAGATGCTTTGTTTTAATTCCGTAGCCATGTCTTCTACTCCTTTTTATTTTTCTAGAGAGATTTTGATGACCAAAATGTATGGAGTTTCTTTATTGGATAGATGAATGGTGGATGCAAATTGTCAATGTGAGAAATTTTGCATGAATCAGGTGCACAAGAATTTCTAAATAAAATGTTCATGCATGTCACTCAATTGGGTCACGAGTTTGACAAAGTTCAATGAAAGGCAAAGTGGCATATGCATGTGGTTTTCAAGAAATTGTATCATATGGCTGTGGTGGGTATGTAAATCTCCAATGAGAGAGTCCGGCAAAGTTCAAGACTCCAAATTGTGCAACCATCAAAAATCAATTTTAAGCAAGGAGATATCTCCTCAAGTAACTCATTTACCATATCACACTAGTCAAATACTTAGCTGACATGTTTCTCTAAAATGCTTGTGGGAATCATAAACAGGGCAATAAATCGAAATATAAAGTACTTAGTTTTCCATCTCAAGCAAATTTTGACTACCAAGTTTTAAATGTTAATTGTTGAGTTGAATTTCCTTCATATATTCAGTATTAAATATCAAATCAACTCAAACAGTAACGTAGCATGCATATTTAGGGGTAAGAGATCCAAACCGATTTTGTGAAGCTAAACGAAGCCATGTGGGGCCCACACCAGGTCGGCCGACCGAGGGTTTCGGCTGACCCCCTTCTGGCCTCTCTGTTACTCTGTTTTGTTGTGTTGAGTCGTATAATAGGTTGTGACGTGTTTTGAGATGCAACGATATGTTTGCACGTCGAGATTTCGCAAATTTGGGGTACCTCCCCCACACTTGTTCCCTCAATTCTTTATTCACACAAAATAAACTAAAGATGGAACTTTACCGGGTTAGATGAGCCGGTAAATTCCTTTTATTGAACTCAAATATGGGGATGCTTACATTATTCAACCTAAACTTAATGAAATAAAAATTTTGGCTTAAAACTAAACAAAACTAGTAAGCATCCTATGCGGTTGGGACATCTACACTAAGGAGCGTTGTAGATGTTGGGCTTCCCGACGGCATTGCATATGCGCTGCAGGTTGGTGCTCATGCCATGGCGAACACCATCAATCTCCTTCTTGAGGGTTATGAGCTCATCCTTCAGCTTCTCCCTCTCGATGCGCCCTTGAGCCATTAAGTCTGATAGCTTCTTGTTCTCCAAATAGAGAGAAGCTAACTCCTTAGAAAGTTGTGCCACTTTAGGGGCACGAGGAGATTTCCTGTCGCTGTCCTCAAATTGGCCAGGTGGACTTCTGAAGGCAAGCGGCGAGAGGTGACGCCTAATCTTGGAGGGTGACGAGCCCGTCGATTCCTCCATCTCCAAATTATCCACTTGCTTAAAAAAGCCTTTTGCATAGCATCCATCAGGCTGGCACACCCCGTGGATAATAAGGCGGTCTCCCAGACGCTCAGGCGAGGTACGCGTAGGTGATATGTAGTGGTGGCTCACTACGTAACCGTCCTTGGTCTTCAGAGTGTACATGAACTCCTCGCCAGGCTGCAGCATTGGGAGAGACTCGTCTTTTTCAGGAAAAAGATGAGTCTTGCTCACTTAAGGCCGGTCGGACTCTGACGACGTGCAGGTGTTGTCGACTTCATGGGCGACCTCCGAGGGGAGAGCGATTGTGCAGCACCACGAGGTGTGGTGCTACGCCCACGTGGAGTCTTTGTCAGTGGCGGGGTCATGGCGAGGGGCACGGCATCCAATGCTATGATGGACTCCAAAGTGAGGGGTTACTTGTCATTGGCCGGTTTGATATCTCCACTCAGGTTGAAGGTTGAGCTAGAGTGGGGATGAGGCACAATTTTCTTGTCGGCCATGACTTGGAATAGGAGATGGATTTTTCTATATGGTGCAAGGTTCCCCTCTCTGTTCCCGTCAATAAATAAGCGGGGAAAGTACGATAGCACCGAGAGGATTGTTGGGATACATTGGGAGAGTTCGCACAAAAAAAATAGAAGGTTGATGACGCAAGGGGGATGTCGGCCGACCCTAGGGTTCGGCTGACCCCTTCCTGGCTCCGTTCGGGCCATGTTTCTGTGGGTTGGCCTAATGGGCCCCATAGATGAATAAATGGATGGGCCCATTAATTGGACGTAGAGAATTTAGACAAAATTTAAAGAAACAGTGTGAAAATCAATGAGATTTATCACGTCTATTTCTTTTTCTGTCTCACCCTCTCGGGGTTCAAGAAATAATTCGAGTTGGTGCCCATTCACTTTAAATAGATGATCATCATCACCTTGGAGTGTGACTGCTCCATGAGATGAGGTTTCTACTACAGTGAAGGGTCCTTCCTATTTACTTCTGAGCTTCCCATGTCCAAAGTGTTTAACCTAGAATTGAAGAGTAGAACTTTATCTCCAGGTTTGAACTCTTTAGGCGTAATCCTCTTATCATGCCACCTTTTAGTTCTTTCCTTGTAAATTTTGGCACTATGGTACACCTTATATGTCCATTCTTCCAACTCGGAGAGTTGCTTCAATCGGTGCTTTCCTGCTTCGTGAAGGTCTGTGACACCCGGTTCCGAAAATGAACCAAATGAATGCATATGTGTGCCCAGGATGTTCAACACACATACACAAGTGCATCCCCAAAAGGAAATACAGGAAATTTCCACATAACAAGATTAATTAACCACTTTTATTACACAATTCATATTATCCTCGAATACAAACTCTAGGGAAAATTAATGACAAGTTTGAACTAATACAGCGGAAATAAACTAATAAGCAAACTAAGCAACTAAGCAAAAGGGATAGCGCAGCTCCAACACTCCACAGGCAAAGATGACGGTAGACACGGTCTAGAACTCCACATTATCATCGTTAAACTCCCAATCCTAACCTGCAACTGTTGAGGGGGGGCATTGCAAGGGTGAGTACATATCGTACTCGGCAAGTGTGGAAAGTATGACATGTAGCTGATACAAATAACGAATATAATAATGGCCGAGTGCTGAAAAGTAATTAAAACTTTTGAAAAGCAATATATTAAATTTATGTGAAGTAAACCCATCATAAACCATAATTAATATCATAGTACCAGTCCATATCCCATATCCATCATCCATATACTAGATTTCTCATTACCAATAACCATAATCAATATCAGAAATTAATTCATAACCAACCATAACCAAATCCAATTCCAAAAACCATCCCAATAACGAGTTTCCTCTAATCATGTGAGGGTCCAGGTTGCTCATAACTGGGAGCACGACTATCATGATAGTTTTTAGACACTCTGCAGAGGTTGTACCACTTTACGCACGTGTTTGTGATTTCATCACCCATCGGCGACTGAACAACCTCCCTTATGCCAATTACACTTCCTTTGGTGTATGGCCAAGAGATCACAAAATAGCTTTTACAAAGGGATTACTAGCCTATTTAGACCCCACTGAGGTTTCACCAGTGGCGATGCCTCCAACTGAGCACATCTTCAACCAAGGGCCCCCTCTTGAGCCATCCGGATCCCAGGGTAGTTCCACCAATTATTAACAAACCCAATCCGACTACCCCTTCCCCGAGCATCCTTAATGGTCCCAATAGCACTGGCAAAGCTCTAATTAATCAGCTACACCACACCCATACTTGGCCTCGTGGTGGCACTGTAAATCCTGGATGATCACACCGCGAACTGGCCCTTAGATCTAAAGCAAGCGAAACCACCATAACATACAACCCATCCACATACCATGTTTGCTTAGATCACTCATTACCATATCATATTAATCCATCCATGTTAACTATAATCTCATTAATGCATAATTAAGTTAAGTGGTATAGTTGTGTTCCATCCCAATTAATTAAGCAAAGCAAAAAGGTAAAAAGCCCATCTCGACTCTCTACCATAAATTCTAGGTGACAAGGGTGGTCAAACAATGCTAGTAAACTTCCTATCATAGGATTCCCATCAAATTAACAAAAGCATGCAATTTTGCAAACAAAAAAATTATTTTAAAATATGATCAATATGCTTCAAGGACACTTGCCTTGCTCTTGGGATTGGATCAGGTCAAAGCCTTCAAACTCTTGGTGCCGTAGATCCTCCGTGGCAATCTCTAGCACAAATTCGTCTAATCCGCACAATAAATACAAAAGACAAGAAACACAATCAAAGAGTGCACAAATATTACTCAATATGGCATGACATGCATGATAATGCTAATGCAAGGTGGAACTTGTTAATGAGTTGCTTTTAATGTTTACTAACTAGTTCTAATAGCTTTTAACAAGTTTATACAGGTTTGGATTTGATTAGATCTAATTTTGGAATTAATTCAACACAATTTAACCAGGAAGATCGGACTAGTCCGCTAGGGACCGGACAAGTCCGCATTGCGCAAGATCAGCAGATTAGGGTTTTCTAGATCAACGTGAATTTGGAGATTTAAGGTTGAATTCACATATGGAAAAGAGAATAGAAGGTATACCAGATGTTTAGGACTCCAATGAATCAAGGGGTAACACTTCGATCTTGACGATCTAGGATTGATGAAGAGCTTGATGGTGGATTGTTGATGAAGAACGCGAAGTTGATGGAGATCTTGATCCTCTTTTGTTTCCCCATCTTCTTCTTCTTGTTCTAGATCTCCTTCTCCCTCTTTGGTGGCGGCTAATCACGATCTAGGGTCTGGGTGTGGTGGAAAAGTGGCAAATAGATGTCAAGTCAAGAGGTGGGGTTGTTTATATAGAGGTGGGGGTTAGGGTTAGATGGATTTTGAGTTTGGGGGTGAGTAGAGGTCAGTTTAGAGTCCCACATGGGCTCTAAAAGAGTTATGCACGATGTTTATAGGCCCACTTAACGTAAAACCCAAGAAACAAGTTGCAAAACAAAATATCAAATCGGGGTCACGATTTATCGGACAAGTCCGAAAAGAACCGGACTAGTCCGAAGTTGGACAGAGAGAAATCGGACAAGTCCAGACTGGACATCGGACTAGTCCAAACTTATCCAGAAGGGAAAACTGAAAAGTCTGGTCTAAAATCGGACAAGTCTGACTTTAGTCAGAGGGGAAAATGAACAAGTCCGCTGGAACACCGGACAAGTCCAGGGTCTTAGCAAATTTTTCAAGGAATTGGAACACCGGACTAGTCTGCACTGGACCGGACAAGTCTGAAAGTGTCCAGAGGGAAAAACAGACTGGTCCGTAGCAAAACGGACAAGTCCGTTCCAAATCAGAGAGAAATCAGACTGGTCCGCACCAAAATCGTACTAGTCCGCACTTCTCAGAATTCTTAAGTGCGGTTTTGTTTCTAATTCATTTTAAACTTATTCCTTTTTATATGGATTAATGTTAGACATGTATATGAACTTATGCAATGCATGATGCATAAAAATGAGGGTGTTACAAACCTAACCCCCTTAAAATGAATCTCGCCCTCGAGATTCGACGCGGAAGAGAAGAGATAGGGAGATTCCTTCTTGAGATCATCCTCCAACTCCCATGTTGCCTCTGATTCTGTATGATGCTTCCATTGAACTTTACACCATATAATAATCTTGTTCCTTGTGACTCTCTCCTTGGTTTCTAAGATTTTGATCGGTTGCTCGGCATAAGTCAAATCGTCCTCTAGTTCTAATTCTTCCGTTTGCACTCGTTCTTCTGGTACTCTCAAGCGCTCAATAAGCCGAGAAACATGAAACACATCATGGACATCTGAAAGATGAGCTGGCATCTCCAACCTATATGCTACCTCTCCTCTTTTGTCCAAAATCTTGAATGGCCCAATATAGCGAGGTGCTAGCTTGCCTCTTATGTTAAACCTCTTATGACCTCTCATTGGTGACACCTTGAGGTAAACAAAATCTCCTATTTCAAAGGCTAGTTTCCTTCTTCTATTGTCTGCATAGCCTTTTTGTCTTGATTGAGCAGCCCTCAAGTTTTCATGAATAATCTGAACTTGTTTTTCAGCTTCTTGTAACATGTCCATACCAAATACTTGAGTTTCTCCTGTCTCATTCCAAAACAAAGGTGTCCTACACTTCCTTCCATATAGTGCTTCATAAGGTGACATTTTCAAACTTGATTGGTAACTATTGTTGTATGAAAATTATGCATATGGTAAGCTCTTGTCCCAACCTTTCCCTTGCTTCAAAGCACAAGCTCTCAACACATCCTCTAAAATCTGATTGGTCCTATCAGTTTTTCCATCCGATTAAGGGTGATATGCTGAGCTGAAATTCAACCTTGTTCCCAATGCTTCATGCAATTTCTGCCAAGACCTGGAGGTAAACTGAGAACCTCTATCCGATACTATCTTCTTCGAAACTCATTGCAAACATACTATTCTTCCCATACACAGTTCCGCTAACTCTCTACATTAAAAGTTGTCTTGATGAGAATAAAGTGAGCTGACTTGGTTAACCGATCCACAATTACCCAAATTGAGTCATAACAAGACTGTGTACGCAGTAAACCAACTATGAAGTCCATACCGATCTCTTCTCACTTCCATTCCGGGACCTTCAATGGCTGCAATAATCCGGCTGGCCTTTGGTGTTCCGCCTTGACTCGTTGGCACACATCACATAAGGCTACGTATTCGGCTATGTCCTTTTTCATGCTAGCCCACCAATAGCATGTCTTCAAGTCCTTGTACATCTTCGTACAACCAGGATGAATTGAGTAAGGCGAGTCATGTGCCTCCTTCAGTATTGTCTCCCGAATATGGTTCACATTAGGCACAACAATCCTCTTACCAAGCCATAGAGTACCTTGTTCGTCCTCATCAAATCTGAATTCTCTCCCCTCCTGGGTCCTTTCCTTGATCTCCTGAATTTCCTCATCAATTGTTTGACCCTCTCGAATTTTTGCTCCAATGTCAGATTTAACTCCATCATTCCCATCTCAGTTACAAATCCGATATTCAACCGTTCAAACTCCTTACGTAACTTGGATGGCAATCCTCGAACCGTTAGTTGATGACTTACTCCTTTTCTACTCAAAGCATCAGCCACTACATTGGCTTTTCCCAGGTGATAATTGATTCCCAAATCATAATACTTGATGAGCTCCAACCATCTTCGTTGCCTCAAATTTATATCCGTTTGTGTGAAAATATACTTAAGGCTCTTATGGTCCGTGTAAATTTCACACCTATGACCAAGGATATAATGTCTCCAAATCTTTAATGTGTGTACCACAGCTGCGAGATCCAAATCATGGGTTGGGTAATTCTGCACATGTTTCTTCAATTGTCTTGATGCATAGGCAACCACTTGACCTTCTTGCATCAATACACATCCAAGTTCTTGTCTTGATGCATCACAATAAATATCAAAGCTCTTGCTCACATCCGGCAATGCCAAAACTAGGGCTGTTGTTAACCTTTTCTTCAACTCCTCAAAACTCTCTTGACATGCTTGGGTCCATTGAAACGCTTTCCCTTTCATTAGCAGCTCCGTCATTGCTTGCCTATCTTGGAAAAGTCCTTGATGAATCGACGGTAGTATCTAGCCATTCCAAGAAAAATCTGGATTTCTTTTATGTTTTGCGGGGGCTCCCATTTTAACACGTCTCTCACTTTTCCTGGGTCAACCGATACTCCTCCTTTTGAGATGATATGACCCAAAAATGACACCTCCCTTAACCAAAACTGGCACTTGTTAAACTTGGCATACAATTGGTGTTCCCTTAATTTCCGCAACGTAAACCTCAAGTGTTCCTCATGTTCCTTCTCATCCTTCGAGTAGATCATAATGTCATTAATGAACACTACAACGAACTTATCCAAGTACTCCATGAAGACCTTATTCATGAGGTACATAAAATAGGCAGGTGCATTTGTCAATCCAAAAGACATCACGGTGTACTCATAAGATCCATACCGTGTCTGAAAAGCTGTCTTAGGTATGTCCGACGGTCTTATCTTCATTTTAAAATATCCCAACCTCAAATCAATCTTAGAGAAGACAGAAGCACCCTTCATCTGATCAAACAAGTCTTCTATGTGTGGTAAGGTATACTTGTTCTTGATTGTTACCTCGTTGAGAGCTCGATAATCCACACACATCCTTTGCGACCCATCCTTCTTGTCCACAAATAGAACGGGCGCTCCCCAAGGTGAAGAACAAGGGCAAATAAAACCCTTCTCTAGTTGCTCTTGAATCTGCTTCTTGAGCTCCACTAATTCCTTAGGAGGCATCCTTTATGGCCTCTTAGCTATAGGTGCAGTTCCAGATATTAAATCAATAAAAAACTCAATGTCTCGATCAGGTGGCATACCTGGCAACTCATCCAGAAACACGTCAAAAAATTTGCACACCACCGAAATCTCCTCAATTGTGGCACCGTCCATGTGATTCAGCTCCAATTGCTTAGGTACGTGTTGAGATGCTTCAAATTCTATAGTGATCCCTTCCTCATTAGTCAACTTCACCATCTTCGTGGCACATTCAATGACTCCATTGTGCTTCCTCAACCAGTCCATACCAAGTATAATGTCCAATCCTTGAGAATCCAAGACAATGAGGTTGGCGGAGAAATCTACCCCCTTATTCTAAGGCTTACTTTTGGACATACTATATTTGTCCTCATCTCTCCTCCAGGAGACTTAACCAATAGAGTAAACTTCATATGAGAGATAGGCAAACTATACTTGGCAACATATTTCGATGCAATGAATGAATGTGATGCTCTAGAATCAAATAACATAGTCGTCGGGTTGGAGTTTGCGAGAAACATACCAATCACCACGTCATATGCTTATTGAGCATCCTCTGTAGAGACATGGTTCGCGTTGCCGCGAGCAAAATTCTGCTATCCACGGTTTCCTTGCGGTTGTCCTCCATTGGGTCTTGGGTTCTGCCTCGCTGCATTGCTTCCTTGACCAAGGTCTGACTTAGGATATTGATGCGCAAAGTGTCCAACTTCTCCACATGTATAGCACTTATTTATTCCACCAGAATTATTGGGGCGAGCTTGATTCTGAACATTGGCACCAAGAAAATTAGCACGAGGTGCATAAGGCATTGGAGGCCTAGGTGCTTGCATAACAGGGCGCTGCTGCACAAACTGAGTTGGGCGCGGTGCATAACTAGGGCGATGAGCAGGCGCAGAGGAGCTGAAAAAAGACGCATTAGGTGGTGCAAAGCGAGGGTGCACATTACGTCCTTGTTGTTGTCCTTGATATGGTGCCTTCCTCTTGTTGTCTTGCTCCATCTCACGGACCTTGTTCTCCACAAAAATTGCTTTGTCCACAAGCTTACGGAATTTGTCATAGTCACAATTGAGAAATTGCACTTGAATTTCATTGTTAAGGGCCCTCATGAATAAGTATTGCTTCTGGCTGTCCTGACTAACATCTTCAGTGGCATACCTTGAAAGTTGAGTGAATTTATTGAGATATTCAACCACACTCAATCTCTCTTGCCTCAGGTTCTCAAATTCTTGCCTCTTCAAGATCATAACTCCTTCCGGCACATAATGAGAACGGAAGCTCTCCTTGAATTCAGCCCAAGTAATCCTCTATTGGTTCTCATGGGCGTTGCATAGTCAATCCCACCAATCGGCAGCTGCTCCAACAAGTTGATGAGAAGCAAATAGAACCTTCTCCCGACCACCGCATTGGACAATAGCTAGCTTCTTCTCCACAGACTTGAGCCAATAATCAGCATCCATAGGGTCAGCAGCTTGAGCAAAAGTCGATGGCCTAGTCCTCATGAACTCTCCTAACCGGTTATGAGGAGTCGGGGGTGGCGGTGGAGGCATGTGGGGCTGATTGTTGACGTTACCAGCCTGCAGCTATCCCATAGTTTGTATCATGGTCTGCATAAGCTGGTTTTGCATAGCCAAAAGCTTCTCAATATTGATAGCTCCATGAGCAGGTCCTTGTCCATGGTTATTCTGAGGTGCTCCATTATTCTCCTCCTCATCATTGCCATCCCTCTGGTTGCGATTCCTCACCATCTGAAGAATAGCAAGAGATAAGAATTTATAAACGTCCTCAACTATACGCATCAAGGGATATGAAACTAAACAACTACCTATACTAGCCTACATGGACATGGCAATGCTAAAGCATCCCAAAATCCTATATTAAGCACACAAGCAAACAATATATAGCAAACAGCACACCAAGCAAAAACACATTGATTCATGGGTGCTCCTATGTGCTCTAAAGTGTCCTATTCTATCTAGGTTGCGTCCTACGGTCAACCTGTGGCTCTGATACCAATTTGTGACACCCGGTTCGAAAATGAACCAAGTGAATGCATATGTGTGCTCAGGATGTTCAACACACATACACGAGTGCATTCACAAAAGGATATATAGAAAATTTCCACAGAACAAGATTAACTAACCACTTTTATTGCACAATTCATATTATCCTCAAATACAAGATCTAAGGAAAATTAATGACAAGTTTGCACTAATGCAATGGAAATAAACTAATAAGCAAACTAAGCAACTAAGCAAAAGGGATAGCGTAGCTCCAACACTCCACAAGCAAAGCTGGTGGTAGACACGGCCTAGAACTCTGCATTATCATCGTTAAACTCCCAATACTGACCTGCAACTGTTGGGTGAGATTGCAAGGGTGAGTACATGTCGTACTCAGCAAGTGTGGAAAGTATGACATGTAGTTGATACAAATGAAGAATATAATAATGGCTAAGTGTTGAAAAGTACATTAAAATATTTGAAAATCAATATATTACATTTATGTGAAGTAAACCCATCATAAACCATAATTAATATCATAGTGTCAGTCTATATCCCATATCTATCATCCATATACCAGATTTCTCATTACCAATAACCGTAATCAATATCAAAAATTAATTCATAACCAACCATAACCATATTATTTACCATATACAATTCCAAAAACCATCCCAATACCAAGTTTCCTCTAATCATGTGAGGGTCCAGGTTGCTCATAATCGGGAGCACGACTATCATGATAGTTTTTAGATACTCTGCAGCGGTTGTACCACTTTATCCACATGTTTGCGATTTTATCACCCGTCGGCGACTAAAGAACCTCACTTATGCCAATTATACTTCCTTTGGTGTATGGCCAAGAGATCACAAAATAGCCTTTACAAAGGGATTACTAGCCTATTTAGACCCCACTAAGGTTTCACCAGTGGCGATGCCTCCAACTGAGCACATCTTCAACCAAGGGCCCCCTCTTGAGCCATTCGGATCCCAGGGTAGTTCCACCAATCATTAACAAACCCAATCTGACTACCCCTTCCCCGAGCATCCTTAATGGTTCAAATAGCACTGGCAAAGCCCTAATCAATCAGCTACGCCGCACCCATACTTGGCCTCGTGGTGGCACTGTAAATCCTGGATGATCGCTCCACGAACTGGTCCTTAGATCTAAAGCAAGGGAAACCACCATAACATTCAACCCATCCACATACCATGCTTGCTTAGATCACCCATTACCATATCATATTAACCAGTTCATGTTATGTAAAAGCCCGCTTTTTGGAAGAACAAAAACGCAAAAATGCGAACTTAAAAATTTTGAAAATGGACTTGGAAATTCAAACTCACATGAACTATATGAGTTAACCAATGTTCACTAAAAATAGGGACTTGTTAAAACTTTACATATAGAACATGGTTGCTAATGTATAATGGAACTTAAGGTGAAAAATCCTTAATTTCCAAGTATCTCCATTTTCAATGAAAAATTAAAGGAGAAAAGAAAACAAAATAGAGAGAAAGAAAAAGGAATTATTCCAACCCTAAAATGGTACATTCAAAAAAAAATCAAATCTAAGGCTGTAAATTTTTCCATGACCTTCTAATATTCCAAATAGACTCTCTGTAAAGTTTCAAAACTTTTTGAAGCACTTTTTCCATTTATTGGACACGTACTGAGAGTTTAATCAAAGTCGACTTCAAATTTAAACTTTGTACTTAACCTTTTCCAAATCAATTCCAAATTTTTCCTGAGGTACCTTATGGTTCAAAAAGGTTAACCTCAAAGTTTTAGGATTTTTGAATCTAATCTACTATTTATTTCCTTGAGTCAAGTATCACCACTTGAATTCAAATTCAAACTTGAGTAAAAACTCAACTTGCTTAGTTCTGAAATCTGATTGCACCATAAAATTCTTCACATTTTATTTAGTCATTGGGCCAAAGTTGAATATTTTTGAGGCATGTTTGCTAGTTCTATTTGAAATTTGGAAAATAGGCTTTCTGGGTCCCACATGTCAGGTCGGCATGCCCTCTCTTTCCTCCCCTGCCTCCACGCAGACAGCACTGCATGTGCCACCGCGATGAAACATCGCCCTTATCTTCGTACCGTGAATCAAGTAAGAGGAACACTCGTCTCTCCCGACCCTGGCCAGCCATGGCGACGGCCGCCCGCTCCTCCCGTTGGCCGCCCTACTCGCCGCTCGCTTCCCTCCGATCGCGCCGCGCCTGCGCGCCGCTCGACTTGGTCGCACGTGTGACGCCGAGCTCGCCTCCTCGCCTGGTCGCCGGCCGCGCGCCCGGCCGCTCATGGCACCGCCCCACGCCAACAGCATGCTCAACAACAACCCCGCCGTCGGTCGCCTCTGTGCCCGTGCTCCAGCCGTCCACGGCGCTACCCCACCTCTTGGTTGCCTCTGCCTGACCGGTGCCCTGCTGCTGCGCGCTCGTCGAGCCGCCCAGCACCGTGTTGCCCTGGTCGCGTCCCGATCCGCCACTCTGCGCTGCTCCACCTCGCCACTGCCTCTTCGAGTCCCGACGGGGCCACTTGCATCGCACCCTGGCGGCGTTCTACTCTGGCGCATGGCCTCCTGGTCGCCCCGGTCATCTCCTGCCATGCGCCCCCTTCAACGCCGGCCACTGCTCAACTCCACTGCTATGTTCAAACTGCGACAGCGTGTCCCACTACCCATGCGTCCCTGGGAAGTTCACACATAAGCTGTGATGTGTTGCCTTGTGTCATTTACTTGGCATTATCATTTACATGGCGTTGACATGATGTTCTGATCATGTGCAGAGTCCAAACGGTGTTGCGAGTGATGTGTGGGATGGAGGATATGCAGGAACACGTGGTTGACACACCAGCATCGACAACTGGTCCAAGGTTAGCTCTAATTTTGCAAGATTGATTGGATCAGTGACTGCAGCCAAGGTGTTCGATGAAATGGTTACAAGGGAAAACTAAGTGTGTTGCCGTTCAATAATAGTCTATGGATGCAGGTCTATTGTGGTGTGGCAATCGCCCAAGATATGTGCCAAGATGCTCTTTGAATGGTGATGAAGCGACGGAATCAAGTACACACCCAAGATGTTCGGCGAAATGCCTACAATGTGAGCCTTGCCCTGAAATGTTTTCCTTGACGTCATCGAAGTCTGTTTGTGGTGACCGCTAATGGTACTCATGTGTCGTCAAGCCACATGTCCATTTTCCGCATTGATATCATTCCTTTAGAAATTCCCAAGTTGACCTCCTTTGTCGTTTGTATCACGTTGGCCTGTCCGTGCGTGCTCGTGATGCTCCACCATGAGCCGCGTCGACGTCGTTGACCACATGATGTCGTTGTGACGCTCTGAGCCATCATCGTGCCCTGGCATCGAGATGAAGGATGCTTGTGATGTGTGTGGTGCTGGAACACAAGAACGACTCGTCGGACAATAGTTGTCAAGCCAAATTAGGTTTTAGTCGATGTGAGAGTGATCGAGTCCTAGGTGTAATCCAGATGCTCAATGAAATGCCTTCTAGGTCAAACCAGGTGGGTCGGTGATCACCGATGACCTGGGGTAGAGGTATGCAAGAACGTTGCGACCAACAAGGAGAACTAGACCAAGGGTAACCTTGGATAAGAGTTCCTTGGTTCTGTCGAGGATGTTCCCTAACCGATCACAGGATTGGTTAACTTGGTGTACCACTTCATCAACGGCAGGTTCGTCGAGTCGCTTAACAACAACCGAGTTGACATCACTAGCCTCAAGACTCACAAGGTGGTGTTCGGGATTCCGCTCACCCCATTGATGAGTTCGGGTTGTGTGGACGTCGCTAAGACGATCTTCTCAAGATGGCAAAGCATGCCTTCATGGCAAGGTATCGCATCATGTTTAAGTCCCAAGAGCTTGCCGTGCTCACCTGGACAAGCTTGTGGGAGACACTACATTAGTGTCGTCGTGTAAGCCCTGAACGATGCTTGCGACGTTAGTCGTAGCAACTGGTTTACCTAAAAGCGGTTTGAACGTGTCTTGTTACTCATGCTAGGTTAACAGTGCTTGTAATGACTTCTTAAGTACAAGCCATGTTGATCTCAATTCAGTCCCAAGTGTCATTAGGTTCCATCATGGTTCATCCTAAGTAGGGACCCTACGATAGCACTGCTCACTTAACTAGGTTTACTCCTTTATGAGTTAAGTCAAGTTCATTGGTCGACTTCTAAATCGCGACCTTCGTCTTGTACACTCCACTCATACTCAAGCTTTTGATGTCCCACCTTGATTTTTTGGGTCGTCCTTACACTTCTCCGCCCAACACTTCTTCACCATTCAGAATTTTCAATCTCGCGTGGCATAGCTTGAAGTGTGGTATGCTAAGTTGCAATGTAGCTTTATGTTGTACCTTTCAGTTCATACCGACACTATTATGTCCACCTTGACTCATCCTCTGGTTACACACACAACAGAGGCATATCTGCCCTTCCTAGTCAAACTCCTCGTTCTTAAAGTTTACACAACCCCGTGGAGTCTATTATTAAATTACTTAATTACTTATATGCATATCATGTCGATAGGAACGTGCTGATAGGTGATCTACAAGAAACTTCGCTTGGAGGAGAAGGCCAAGGTGTTTCACTGAAGTTCCATGGCAGGTTCCCTGGAGGAAGACCAAGCCCTAACAACTGACATTGTCATAGAGTCGCAAACAAGGCAAGCCCCGGTTTGCATTTAAAAGATTTACAGAGTTTTGCAGTATTTCTCACATTATGTCTTAAGTTTCATATGTGCATTACGTATAGGGTGATTGATACTCCACTTGCATGACAACAAATCCCAGGGGTTGGTTGGAACGGGTTACAGTTTGACCTGTAGTAACTGCTTTGCTAATGTATAGGAAATCCGATAGAAGTCGAGTAGTTGGAATCTACTCGCGAGATAGGAATAACAGTTCACATGAGGGTGGAAGATTAAAAATGGCTTATAAATGAATATGAGACCGGGCAGGGGGAATAGGAGTCGACGAGATGGAATCTCGGGCGCATAGCCCTGCTTGTGTCGCTTGAGGACCGTGCCGTATGCGGCACCATTGGGAAAGCTTGAACTGTATTGGTTGCATAATGGTATATGGGCCCAATAAACTGATGTAACTCTAGACAGTAGTGTGGAGACTCCTTGGTTGTCCTTGAATGGAGACGCGAAGGCATAAAGGTGTAAATCTTCTAGCGGGCAACTTCGACGTGTCCGTGTAGGGGACCATTTGCTCGGGATGAAGAGGTTTGTCGACATTGGGGTCTTGGGTGAAAGGTGACCACGTATGACATGGAGAGGAGAGCACGTATGTGTCTCCCACGCGGGTCTGCATGTTGTGCAGTCCGGGTGTGTCCTGATTGCAATCACCGTCCCTCGCGGTAATAGAGTACCACTTGTCCGTCGCTGTCGTGACGTAGTAAATTCTAAAGAAGCCAGAAAAATATGTTGTATTGAATTGTAGTTGCTTTGCAACCTTGTGTGGCATCGAGATAGCACAATTAAAAGTTTACAGTTTCCAAATACTTATCTTGTAATAGCATTATGTGCTTTGGGCATGTCATATCATCGGCAAAGCATTTCTTGTTTGATTGTGGAGTCTATGATGTGCCGTGCCTGAAGAATGTCATGTGCTACTTAAAACATAATTATAAGGATCCACTTGTAGGCGAGTCTTTTATGCTATTCCTTACATATGCTTAGTATTCACCCCCGCATATGTCTAGTGAGACGGGTTAGTCTTGCTGAGCCTTATGCTCACGTTTGCGCTTTAACGATTTTTGCAGGTATTAGTTTTATTTCTGCTGTTCAGGTTGTACATGAGACTCGAGGTGTCGAGATAAATCTCATGTGAACCACGCCACTGCTGAATGTTCTTCATGTTGCTAGTGAGAATCGTCCTAGGGCATGGACGGCTTATCTCCTGCTTAGTTAGGGGAGATTATGAGTATGTATTTTCCGTTGCGTGTGTACTTCTGTTGTACACTCTTTTGTAAACTCTTTTTATTATGAAATGAAAACTTTATATGTTTTGGTATCCTTTTTGTGTGTGCTATTAGGTGCCGCATCACACGGTACCACCCAATGAGATCCTCGGATGTGTGGACTCCGGTCCCCACAGACATGGTATCAGAGCTTCATTGGGAATAGCACGCTAGAAAAGAGCCTATTTTCAAAAAATCCAAAGTAGTCGAGTGAGGATTAGCTATATGCCCATTAAGGATTGTTACTAGTATAAGTTATAAAGGTGGTGAACTAACTTGTTATATTATTCTGTAACGACGCTCTGTCTTCAAGGTAAGAGGTAAGGTACACCACTAAGAGCAGATCAATCTCGCTAAACTCTGCATACGAGATGTGGTATGTGATATTTCCGTGGCTTAGCATGTAAAGTCAATATGAGTCTCTGAAACTTTCCATGTTTCTGAGAACATATGACACGTGGTACCCCAGCGTGACACAAAATTAGTGGGAGCCCCCGTCGGGTGGTGTATAACCCGACAGGATGCATCTCTAGAACCATTCATGTTCTATGGGATCATGCGAAACATGTATACCCGAGCGTGTATAAGATAGTTCGTGCGGGAGTCTTTGCTGTACAGACGTAGTACAGCCATGTACCTCGATACATGACTTCGCTCGAGGGCGACTCACACCAGAGTCGTATGCATTTACTTTCATATATATTATTGTGACTGCATGTCGTGTTTCCCCATGCCGCCCTTGAGGTGTGAAGGTGTGAAAGGGGATTGTTTGTCTTCTGCAGGTACACTAACTACGGTAGCGACCCGTGTAGCAAACGTTTGTGAGTGATCGATATTAGGACCATCTGTAGACGTATCCGGGTATACCGGGTTAGACTTTTCTTTTGGTGAGGCACGTAGTACCGTCAGTATCACAATTGATATTTTGACCATCCCCCACGAAAGAATGGCTTCATTATCATCTTGTAAGATCCAACTACCAGTTGCTGGTAAGTTTTGAGTCAAAGTTTGGACATGGATAGTGCAATGTGAAGAAGGATGAAGATTAAGGTTGTTGTTCACTCTTGACGGAATCTAGCTCGATTATGTCAAGAGGTGCTTTTAGTGAAACTTCATAGAACCTAGTAGTGTGCTATATGGTTAAGAAGATCTTCAAGTCCTCTACGACTGTTCTTTGAATAGTTTGGGCATGAAAGCCTTTTGAATCGATTCCCATCACCAAAAATCAACACTAATCCCATTTCTTTGAAACATTGGACCAACTTTAGTGTTTTGCCCTATATCTTCGTAGAAAGATCTTCCATGCCTTTGTGATACATTTTTGGAAAGGTGGGGAGCTAGACTACAACTTTGTAATTCAATATTGCCCCAAATTCAGATAAGAAGTATTTAAACACTTGAGTTAAAAACTGGAACAAGACTATATGTACTACCTGAACCAACTTGAAAAATTGTTGAACTTTGAACAGCCATAACTTTTAAATTAGAACAGCAACATAGGCATTTATATACATGCCTGGAAAGCTTAAGGAATCCTCTAACGAGTTTCTATTTGACTCTGAGTCTAAAACTTGTATTAACAAGATCTAAATTGAAGTGTCGTTTAAGAGGTTCTGGCAGCCCGGAAGAGGGGACAGAATCTGAACTCTTCACCAATTGAATCATAACTTTTTGCAGACTTCACCTATGCAGGCCTACTTTATATGGTTGGAAAGTATAGAGAGTCCTCTAAAACGTTTCTATAGAACTCCAGAGCAGAATCCATCTCTAACATACTCCAAATTGCAAATTTCTAAACTTGATCAAATCTGGACAGCGAGTGGACAGTCCTGTATACAGTGACTGTTTCTCGCATAACTCGCTGTAGAATTGTCGAATGACTTCATGTGATGAAATTCTGGAATCCTAAGGATGTATGTAACAATTTTGTATTACATTTTTTCTGCATATATCAATGTTTAACTATCTGAAAATTGTGGACAAAATAAACAACAAACAAAGGAAGTTCTGTCGAAATTTTTATTCAAAATCTGGTGACATAACTGAACTTTAAAAAATCCATATCTCCTCAACCAGAAGTGCTATGAGAGCAAATGAAGACTTTTTGGAAATTTTTGGGAGTACTTTAAAAGTTCTCTATTCTGCTCAAGACCAAAATTCTTTTCTATGTGGGTGAAATTTGGATAATCGCAGAGACTATCCAGGCACACCCATACTGGACAGCAATCTGTACACCTCTGAATTTAATCCATAACTCGCAGACCCTTGATCTAATGGTGCCACGCGAGTAGCCGTTGGAAAGGTTATAGAGTAAGCTACAATTTTTGAAATCGGATCCAGATCTGAATCGGTCATCTACCTATTCCAAATCGAGTTTGAATGCAGAGTGGTCAATCTGAACTGAGTTCAAATTCTCAATGCTGAAATTTTACCTAACTTCAAAAATTCATATCTTTTGAACCAGGACTGATGTGAAGACAAGTAAGTACATTATGGAAATCTTATTACATTGGCTACAACTTTGTAAATAATAATATTTCCATATTTCTATCAGAACAGCCTGAAAACTTTAG
This sequence comes from Tuctoria greenei, assembly GCA_036927565.1. Classification (NCBI taxonomy): domain Eukaryota; kingdom Viridiplantae; phylum Streptophyta; class Magnoliopsida; order Poales; family Poaceae; genus Tuctoria; species Tuctoria greenei. The sequence continues at coordinate 68,911,965 of JAYESD010000004.1, read as the reverse complement.
ATCAAAACTGCTACTTTTTAAGCAGTTTCTGCTGTAAGTGCAGAAAATTCTGCTGACTTTAAAATAGCATAACTTGCAAACCAGAGATGATCTAGAGGCAAACCAATACTTTTTGGAAAGGTATTGAAGTGTAATTTAACTTTTTATTCACCTAGAGATCTGATTTTGCCATTATATGGATCAGAAATCGAGTTTGCGTCCAGGCTGGTCGTTTGTCACCATAGCCTGGCCCGTTTGAACCTTTTGTTTTTTGTTAGGCATTCGGTTCTCGATTTCAACTCAAGGAGTGTCGTAACCGACCAAGAGTTAGGACTTAATTATTTACCAAGTTGAATGGAGTATTAAAATCATTGAAGCCTTTTTCCCTTAGATAGGCATACTAGTGTCTGATTTATGTGACTTGCCACATCACATGTTATGATGTTGAACGCAGGTTGTAATTACTCGAGTTGCATCTCATCATTCCATAAGGATTGTTTGAAGTACGTTTCGACATCCTGGTTTGGAACTTTAAGGGGGAAGGCGAGCACTTAAGTAATAGTGGTGTTCAACCATCAACCTTGGTAACAGCGAGTCGTGTCAACAAGAAGGTGCCCAATTAAGATTATATCTTCAAGAGGATTCAACATCCACCACCAGATTGAGTTACTCTAAGAAGAGTGTGACTTCAACTCCACTAAAAGTGATCGAGAAGGATATACGTTCCTCCTAACTGATTGAAGTGAAGGTTAAGTGAAGTATCACTAGAGATGTGTCTAGTGATCTCGACCAGGTGTCTAGGGATAACCTTCGACACATAGTTAGTTGTTTTTCTTCTGATGAAGATACTCCACAAGTCAACTGGTACCTTTAAGATCTAGTTGAAGATACAATCAAGTTCAGTAGTACATGAACAAGCTTTCGAAAGGTCTAGGTAACGTGGTATATTTTCCACATTCCTTGTCAATCGTTCTGTTATGAATTCCTTAACTGTGGTCGGTCATGAAAGGAACGCTACTCATTGAGTGTCTTTCACGACCACGGTATCCAATCCTTGCAAATCATCAGACAGTACTTGAGTTTTGTGGGTGTGGTTCATTTAGTCTTGCTCAAACTATAAAAGTTACTGCACCATGCATGTGCACCATTTGTACCATACATATGCATCATTTGCACCATACATATGCACCATTTGCACCATACCATGTGCATATTCATTGCACCATACAACATATGATGCATCATGAAGCATCATTACCAATGAAACACCAATGATTGAATGCAGGGTAATACTAAAATTTAGAGCAAGATTATGTACCCCAATCAAACTATTCTAAGGTGTCTAATGACTACGGTCATTTCACCATCTTCATTTGACTTCTTACATTGCTGATCTCCTTTCTTTTGAGTAATACTTGGGAAACCAATTACTCAACCTCACTTGCAACTAAACAAACACTTGGACTTCCATCCTTGACTTGTTAGGTTCAAGTACCTTGATTGTTGCAACTATACCGTTCGTCATCGAGTGATCATCAGTTCGATGATCAACCTTGTAAAATCCATGAAATCTCTTTACTCGCGAGGATACCATTCGATTGTCAACCTCGTGAAACTCTTAGGGTCCATCTAAGTCCTTGCATTGTTATATGGTAACCTTACTACACTAATTACCTTGTAGTTACCATAAGATTGAGTTCTTTGCTGTGTTGAAACATATGAAGATGCTGAATCATTAAATCTTCGTGTGCCACCGCAAAGGGTCTTCATCTTCTATTTCTATTGTTTGAAGATGTTGATATACCCAAAAACCTTGTAGTCGTCATATCTTTCGTATTCCTGCTGTTTTGCCCACATAAGAGTGTTGCGTGCTTTGCTACTCTTATGCTACAACTAAGGAATCCTATGGTTGACTAAACATCAAACGAGGTTAATGATTGTTGTTTAACCTCGTAAACCATCTTAACTCATGTCAGAGGAAATACCACATTAAGTTATAAGGACCTATGCAAAACCAAGCAAGCAACCAAGAATCCATGCAAGGATAGTTTCAAACTATCGAGGTGACCCAGAGAAGCAAGGAACAAGTCAAGACTAGGACAGGACAAGATGTCATGTCAGTGTAACAGTACAACAATAAAGTATCACTACCAGACGTGAAAGTTTTATGATGTGGTATTGTCATGTCAAGCATCCTGTCAAGGTTATCAACCTAAAGACTGGAATCACTTGAAGCAAACTTTATAATTTCTTAAGATGCCTTAAGGTAAGCACTATTTCGTAGAACTCAAGTCTTTAAGGGCATTGTCACTTTCCTTAGTCAATGACCCTCTTTTACGGATCTTCCCTCATCGTTTCTGTTATTCTACTTGTTAGAATCTCGGGACGAGATTCCTTTAAGGGGGAAGGATTGTAAAAGCCCGCTTTTCGGAAGAACAAAAACGCAAAAATGCGAACTTAAAAATTTTGAAAATGGACTTGGAAATTCAAACTCACATGAACCATATGAGTTAACCAATGTTCACTAAAAATAGGGACTTGTTAAAATTTTACATATAGAACATGGTTGCTAATGTATAATGGAACTTAATGTGAAAAATCCTTAATTTCCAAGTATCCACATTTTCAATGAAAAATAAAGGAGAAAAGAAAACAAAATAGAGAGAAAGAAAAAGGAATTATTCCAACCCTAAAATGGGACATTCAAAAAAAATTCAAATCTAAGGCTGTAAATTTTTCCATGACCTTATAATATTCCAAATAGACTCTCTGTAAAGTTTCAAAATTTTCTGAAGCATGTTTTCCATTTATTGGACACGTACTGAGAGTTTAATCAAAGTCGACTTCAAATTTAAACTTTGTACTTAACCTTGTCCAAATCAATTCCAAATTTTTCCTGAGGTACCTTATGGTTCAAAAAGGTTAACTTCAAAGTTTCAGGATTTTTGAACCTAATCTACTATTTATTTCCTTGAGTCAAGTATCACCACTTGAATTCAAATTCAAACTTGAGTAAAAATTCAACTTGCTCAGTTCTGAAATCTAATTGCACCATAAAATTCTTCACATTTTCTTTAGTCATTGGGCCAAAGTTGAATATTTTTGAGACATGTTTGCTAGTTCTATTTGAAATTTGAAAAAGAGGCTTTGTGGGTCCCACATGTCAGGTCGGCATGCCCTCTCTTTCCTCCCCTGCCTCCACGCAGACAGCACTGCATGTGCCACCGCAATGAAACATCGCCCTTATATTCGTACTATGAATCAAGTCAGAGGAACACTTGTCTCTCCTGACCCTGGCCAGCGACAGCCGCCCGCTCCTCCCGTCGGTTGCCCTACTCGCCGCTCGCTTCCCTCCGGTCGCGCCGCGCCTGCGCGCCGCTCGACTTAGCCGCGCGTGTGACGTCGAGCTCATGGCACCACCCTCTCCTCACCTAGCTGTCGGCCGCGCGCCCGGCCGCTCATGGCACCGCCCCATGCCGACAGTATGCTCAACAACAGCCCCGTCGTCGGCCGCCTCTGTGCCCGCGCTCCAGCTGTCCACGGCGCTGCCCCACCTCTTGGTCGCCTCTGCCACACCGGTGCCCTGTCGCTGCGCGCTCGCCGAGCCGCCCAGCACCGCGTCACCCTGGTTGCGTCCCGATCTGCCACTCTGCGCTGCTCCACCTCGCCACCGCCTCTTCGAGTCCCGACGGGGCCACGCGCACCGCGTCCTGGCGGCGCTCTACTCTGGCGCATGGCCTCCTGGTCACCCCGGTCATCTCCTGTCGTGCGCCCCCTTCGACGCTGGCCACTGCTCACCTCCACTGTTATGTTCAAACTGCAACAGCGTGTTCCACCGCCCATGCGTCCCTGGGAAGTTCACACATAAGCTGTGATGTGTTGCCTTGTGTCATTTACTTGGCATCATCATTTACATGGCGTCGACATGACGTTCTATTCACGTGTAGAGTCCAAACGGTGTTGCGAGTGATGTGTGGGATGGAGGATATGCTGGAACACGTCGTTGACACACCAGCATCGACAACTGGTCCAAGGTTAGCTCTGATTTTGCAAGATTGATTGGATCAGTGACTGCAGCCAAGGTGTTCAATGAAATGGTTACAAGGCAAAACTAAGTGTGTTGCCGTTCAATGCTAGTCTATGGGTTCAGGTCTATTGTGGTGTGGCAATCGCCCAAGATATGTGCCAAGATGCTCTTTGAATGGTGATGAAGCGACGGAATCAAGTACACACCCAAGATGTTCGGCGAAATGCCTAAAAGGTGAGCCTTGCCCTGAAATGTCTTTCTTGACATCATTGAAGTCCATTCTGATGACCGCTAATGGTACTCATGTGTCGTCAAGCCATACATCCATTTTCCGCATTGATATCATTCCTATAGAAATCCCCAAGTTGACCTCCTTTGTCGTTTGTATCACGTTGGCCTGTCTGTGCGTGCTCGTGATGCTCCACCATGAGTCGCGTCGACATCGTTGACCACATGACGTCGTCGTGACGCTCCGAGCCATCATCGTGTCCTGGCATCGAGATGAAGGATGCTTGTGATGTGTGTGGTGCTGGAACACAAGCACGACTCGTCGGACGATAGTTGTCAAGACAAATTAGGTTTTAGTCGATGTCAGAGTGATCGAGTCCTAGGTGTAATCTAGATGCTCGATGAAATGCCTTCTAGGTCAAACCAGGTGGGTCGGTGATCACCGATGACCTGGGGTAGAGGTATGCAAGAACGTTGCGACCAACAAGGAGAACTAGACCAAGGGGAACCTTGGATAAGAGTTCCTTGGTTGTGTCAAGGATATTCCCTAACCGATCATAGGATTGGTTAACTTGGTGTACCACTTCATTGACGGTACGTTCGTCGAGTTGCTTATCAACAACTGAGTCGACATCACTAGCCTTAAGACTCACAAGGTGGTGTTCGGGATTCCGCTCACCCCATTGACGAGTCCTGGTTGTGTGGACGTCGCTAAGACGATCTTCTCGAGATGGCAAAGCATGCCTTCACAGCAAGGTCTCGCATCATGTTTAAGTCCCAAGAGCTTACCGAGCTCACCTGGACAAGCTTGCGGGAGACACTACATTAGTGTCGTCGTGTAAGCACTTGAACGATGCTTGCGATGTTTGTTGTAGCAACTGGTTCACCTAAAAGCGGTTGTTGTCTTGATACTCATGCTAGGTTAATAGTGATTGTAATGACTTCTTAAGTCCAAGCCATGTTGATCTCAATTCAGTCCCAAGTGTCGTTAGGTTCCATCATGGTTCATCCTAAGCACTGCTCACTTAACTAGGTTTACTCCTTTATGAGTTAAGTCAAGTTCATTGGTCGACTGCTAAATCGCGACCTTCGTCTTGTACACTCCACTCATACTCAAGCTTTCGATGTCCCACCTTGATTTTTTGGGTCGTCCTTACACTTCTCTGCCCAACACTTCTTCACCATTCAGAATTGTCAATCTCGCGTGGCATAACTTGAAGTGTGGTATGCTAAGTTGCAATGTAGCTTTATGTTGTACCTTTCAGTTCATACCGACACTACTATGTCCACCTTGACTCATCCTCTGGTTACACACACAACAGAGGCATATCTGTCCTTCCTAGTCAAACTCCTCATTCTTAAAGTTTACACAACCACGTGGAGTCTATTATTAAATTACTTAATTACTTATATGCATATCATGTCGATAGGAACATGCTGATAGGTGATCGACAAGAAACTTCGCTTGGAGGAGAAGGCCAAGGTGTTTCACTGAAGTTCCATGGCAGGTTCTCTGGAGGAAGGCCAAGCCCTAACAACTGACATTGTTATAGAGTCGCAAACAAGGCAAGCCCCGGTTTGCATTTAAAAGCTTTACAGAGTTTTGCAGTATTTCTCACATTACGTTTAAGTTTCATATGTGCATTACGTATAGGGTGATTAATACTCCACTTGCATGACCACAAATCCTAGGGGTTGGTTGGAACGGGTTACAGTTTGACATGTAGTAACTGCTTTGCTAATGTATAGGAAATCCGGTAGAAGTCGAGTAGTTGGAATCTACTCTCGAGATAGGAATAACAATTCACATGAGGGTGGAATATTAAAAATGACTTATGAAATGAATACGAGACCGGGCAGGGGGAATAGGAGTCGACGAGATAGAATCTCGGGCGCATAGCCCTGCCTGTGTCGCTTGAGGACCGTGTTGTATGCGGCACTGTTGGGCAAGATTGAACTGTACCGGTTGCATAATGGTGTTTTTGCCCAATAAACTGATGTAACTCTAGACTGTAGTGTGGAGACTCCTCGGTTGTCCTTGAATGGAGATGCGAAGGCATAAAGGTGTAAATCTTCTAGCGGGCAACTTCGATGTGTCCATGTAGGGGACCTTTTGCTCGGGATGAAGAGGTTTGTCGACATTGGGGTCTTGGGTGAAAGGTGGCCACGTATGACGCAGGGAGGAGAGCACGTATGTGTCTCCCACGCGGGTGTGCGTGTCCTGCAGTCCGGGTGTGTCCTGATTGCAATCACCGCCCCTCGCGGTAATAGAGTACCACTTGTTCGTCATTGTCGTGACGTAGTAAATACTAAAGAAGCCAGAAAAATATGTTGTATTGAATTATAATTGCTTTGCAACCTTGTGTGGCTTAGAGATAGCACAATTAAAAGTTTACAGTTTCCAAATACTTATCCTGTAATAGCATTATGTGCTTTGGGCATATCATATCATTGGCAAAGCGTTTCTTGTTTGATTGTGGAGTCTATGATGTGCCGTGTCTGAAGAATGTCATGTGCTACTTAAAACATAATTATAAGGATCCACTTGTAAGCGAGTCTTTTATGCTATTCCTTACCTATGCTTAGTATTCACCCCTGCATATGTCTAGTGAGACGGGTTAGTCTTGTTGAGCCTTATGCTCACGTTTGCGCTTTAACGATTTTTGCAGGCATTAGTTTTATTTCTGCTATTCAAGTTGTACATGAGACTCGAGGTGTCGAGATAAATCTCATGTGAACCACGCCGCTGCTGAATGTTCTTCATGTTGCTAGTGAGAATTGTCCTAGGGCATGGACGGCTTCTCTCCTGCTTAGTTAGGGGAGATTATGAGTATGTATTTTTCGCTGCGTGTGTACTTCTATTGTACACTCTTTTGTAAACTCTTCTTATTATGAAATGAAAACTTTATATGTTTTGGTATCCTTTTGGTGTGTGCTGTTAGGTGCCGCATTGCACAGCACCACCCAATGAGATCCTCGGATGTGTGGACTCCGGTCCCCACATGTTAACCATAATCTCATTAATGCATAGTTAAGTTAAGTGGTATAGTTGTGTTCCTTCCCAATTAATTAAGCGAAGCAAAAAGCTAAAAAGCCCATCCCGACTCTCTACCATAAATTCCAGGTGACAAGGGTGGTCAAACAACGCTAGTAAACTTCCTATCATATGATTCCCATCAAATTGACACAAGCATGCAGTTTTGCAAACAAAACATTTATTTTAAAAAAGGATCAATATTCTTCAAGGACACTTGCCTTGCTCTTGGGATTGGATCAGGTCAAAGCCTTTAAACTCTTGGTGTTGTAGATCCTCTGCAGCACTCTCTAGCGCAAATCCGTCTAATCCACACAATAAACACACCAGACAATAAACACAATCAAAGAGTACACAAATATTACTCAATATGGCATGACATGCATGATAATGCTAATGCAAGTTGGAACTTGTTAATAAGTTGCTTTTAATGTTTACTAACTAGTTCTAATAGCTTTTAACAAGTTTATACAGGTTTGGATTTGATTAGATCTAATTTTGGAATTAATTCAACACAATTTAACCAGGAAGATCGGACTAGTCCGCTAGGGACCGGACAAGTCCGCACTGCGCAAGATCAGCAGATTAGGGTTTTCTAGATCGACGTGAATTTGGAGATTTAGTGTTGAATTCACGTAAGGAAAAGAGAATAGAAGGTATATCAGGTGTTTGGGACTCCAATGAATCAAGGATCTTGGAGGTAACACTTGGATCTTGACGATCTAGGGTTGATGAAGAGCTTGATGGTGGATTGTTGATGAAGAACGCGAAGTTGATGGAGATCTTGATCCTCTTTCATTTCCCCCTCTTCTTCTTCTTGTTCTAGATCTCCTTCTCCCTCCTTGGTGGCGGCTAATCACGAGCTAGGGTTTGGGTGTGGTGGAAAAGTGGCAAATAGATGTCAAGTCAAGGGGTGGGGTTGTTTATATAGAGGTGGAGGTTAGGGTTAGATGGATTTTGAGTTTTGGGGTGGGTAGAGGCCGGTTAAGAGTTCCACATGGGCTCTAAAAGAGTTAGGCACGACATCCCTAGGCCCATTTAACGTAAAACCCAAGAAACAAGTCATGAAACAAAAGATCAAATCAGAGTTGCGATTTATTGGACAAGTCTGAAAAGAACCGGACTAGTCCGAAGTTGGACAGAGAGAAATCGGACAAGTACGGACTGGACATCGGACTAGTCCGAACTTATCCAGAGGGGAAAAACAGACAAGACTGGTCTAAAATCGGACAAGTCCAACTTTAGTCAGAGGGGAAAACGGACAAGTCCGCTGGAACACCGGACTAGTCCGGACAAGTCCAGGGACATAGCAAATTTTTCAAGGAATTGGAACATCGGACTAGTATGCACTAGACCGGACAAGTTCGAAAGTGTTCAGAGGAAAAAACAGACAAGTCCGCAGCAAAACGGATAAGTCTGTTCGAAGTCAGAGAGAAATCGGACTAGTCCACACCAAAATCGGACTAGTCCGCACTTCCCAGAATTCTTAAGTGAGGTTTTGTTTCTAATTCATTTTAAACTTATTCTTTTTTATGTGGATTAATGTTGGACATGTATATGAACTTATGCAATGCATGATGCATGAAAATGAGGGTATTACAAGGTCCATGTTCCATCGCTTGGTGGCCTAATAGTCTCTATGTTCCAATTCTACAGGAAGGTGACAAGTCTTCCCATAGAAAAGTTGGAAAGGAGACATGTTTATGGGAGTTTTATAGGCAGTACGGTATGCCCACAATGCGTCGGGTAGCTTATGCTTCCATCTCGTTCCCATTTCCAAGACAGTTTTTTGTAGAATATTCTTAATTTTCTTATTAGATATTTCTGCTTGACCACTTGTTCGGGGGTGGTATGGGGTAGCAATATTATGCTAGACACCAAGCTCCCTCAAAAAGCTCTAGAAGGTCTTATCTAAGAAATGAGACCCTCCATCACTTATGACCATATAGGGAGTGCCAAAGCGTGGGAAAATGATCTCATGGAACATTTTCCTAGCTTGCTTGAAATCAGCATTTTTGCATGGCAAAGCCTCTACCCTTTTTGACACATAATCTACAGCTACCAGGATATACTCGCAATCATAGGACCTAGGAAAAGGTCCCATGAAATCAATACCTCACACAACAAATAATTCCACTTGTAGATTATAGGTTAGGGGCATTGCATTGCGAGCTGAGATTCCTCCATGCTTTTGGCATTTCCAACATCTGCGAATGAATTATTTATGTCTTCATACATAGAAGTCCAATAGAATCCACTTTGCCAGATCTTTGCCTGGGTACGGTAAACACCGTAATGGCCACCATAGGGGCTAGCATGGCATTTCTAAATAATCTTAGTGTCTTCAATTGATGGGACACACCTTCTAAGAAGGCCATCAACACAAACTCGATAGAGGTATGGGTCATCCCAAATGTGTCTACGACTCTTATAGATGAGTCTCTTTTTGTTTTCACCTGTTGGTGCATATCTCGTGACCATGAAGTTCACGATATCCGCATACCAAGGGTGAGAGTCAGTCACCTTGAGAACCATATCATCTCGTAGGAAGTCATTATTGGGAATGTCCATGGTTTGCGTGACTTCCATACACAAAAGATGATCTGCCATGAAATTCTCTACTCCTTTCTTATCCTTGATTTCTAAGTCAAACTCTTGGAGTAGGAGAATCCAACGGATTAGCCTTGGTTTAGCATCCTTTTTGGTGAGCAAGTACTTCAAGGCAGCATGGTCTGTGTAGACTATGACCTTGGCTCCAACCAAATAGGACCTAAACTTATCGATAGCAAAGACTATAGCCAAGAGCTCTTTTTCAGTTGTGGCATAATTGAGTGGAGCTCCTGTTAGAGTTTTTCTAGCGTAGGCTATTGCATGATGCTTTTTATCTTTGGTTTGGCCTAGGACCGCACCAACGGCAAAATCACTAGCATCACACATGATTTCGAATGGCAGCGTCCAATCAGGAGGTTGAATGATTGGAGCTGAGATGATGCCTTTTTGAGTGTTTCAAATGATTTAAAGCATTCATCATCAAAATCAAAGGGAGCTTCTTTAGCTAATAGGTTAGTGACGGGTCTAGCGACATTTGAGAAATCTTTGATGAATCGTCGATGGAACCCTGCATGACCTAAAAAGTTGTGGATTCCCTTAACATTGATAGGAGGTGGAAATTTTTTCCATGACTTCAATCTTTGCTTTGTGCACCTACCATGAAATGGCACATTTTCCAATTGAGTACTAGGTCCTTCTCTTGGCATATTTGTAAGACCTTGTCTAAATTTTCCAGACAATGATCAAAAGTTTTCCCATAGACGAAGAAATCGTCCATGAAACCTTACATGATCTACTCAATCATGTCGGACAAGATCGACATCATGCATCTTTGAAAAGAGGCGGGAGCATTGCACAGTCCAAAAGACATACGCCGATAGGCATAAGTCCCATAAGGACATGTGAATGCGGTCTTACTTTGATCGTCGGGGTGGACTGGGATTTGAAGATAGCCCGAATACCCATCAAGGAAACAAAAGTAGGAGAGTTTTGCCAACCGCTCTAACATCTCATCGATGAAGGGCAGTGGAAAATGATCCTTCCTTGTGGCCTTGTTAGTTTTCGGTAATCAATGCACACCATTGCATCCCGTGACGGTTTGTTGAGGAATTAATTCATTCTTCTCATTTTGAACGGCCGGCATACCTCCCTTCTTGGGCACTAGGCTTACCCATTCACTATGAGGAATAGGTTAGATAATCCCGGCATGCAGAAGTTTCAAGACTTCCTTCTTGACAACTTCTCACATTGCATTATTCAATCGCCTTTGAGGTTCCCTTGAGGGGACACTCTAGGGGTCAATAGGAATGTGATGGATGCATAGCGCAGGGCTAATACCCTTGATATCCTCCAGTGAATAGCCAAAAACAGCTCTATGCTTTTCTAACATGGCAATGAGTTTGAGTGTCTCATCATCTGAAAGCTTGTCACTTATGATGACAGGGGCTTCCAAATCGCCATTTAGAAAGGCATATTGTAGGCCTGGAGGTAGAATTTTTGACTCCACGGGAGGTTTTGGGAAGAACTATTCTTTGTGCAATTTCAATTGCCTCCTGAAATTCATCCTCCTCTTGGATGAAATCTTCTTCTCCTTCTATTGCAGGAGCAGCTAAGAATTTAAGATTTCTAACCTCCTCTAATGGTTCATCTTGGATGGGAGATTATGTGGATGTGTTCTTGGAACACAGGAAAGGAATAGAGAATTTTCTCCCTCCAAGGTTGACATTGAGGTTTCCTTCCAAAGGAATTTCCATGAGAAATTTCTCAATGAGAATCCCAACCATTATGTTGAAATCTTGGATTTCGAACACATGGAAATCTAGGATTGCCACAATATCATTGTGTCTCATAGACACTTTTTGCAAAACCCTGCATCCTTCAAGGATGCTTCCGAAAGAATCTCGGAAGGATTTACATGTTGGTGCCAGTGGCACATCACCAAGAATGGTGAGAGCACAAGAATCAGAAATTAGATTTGCTCCAACAGTGGGGTTGTATAGGAGCTTCATTGGTGTCCCTCTAATGTAACATAGAATAGTTGCCAAAGGTGAGGTCATCTGAAGAATTTTGGGTGACTGCTCAACTTCTGCAGTCCATTCCCTACTTAAAATAGAGGTTAACTCCTTGACCGTCTGTTGGACGAACACTACATAATGTGGGTCAGGTGGAGTAAATGGCATTGATGGTTTCCTATGGAAACAGTACTTCGAGGTATTTCCAAAATCTTCAAAAACCTCTTCCTCGAAGTAGAAGGGAAACGTTGAAGGTTGAATTTCTTCTTCCTTCATAGTTTCTGGTTCGGGAGAGGATTCTTTCGACAAGGTGTGGGATAAGCAAGAGATGGATTCTTCCTTGTCCATGGATTCATCCTTGGTTCTTGACACTACTTCCTCTTGAGGGGGCTCATTAATACCCATAATGAAGGAAGAATTTTCTAGAATTCGGTCTAGAAGATTTTTGCCTTCTTCCGGTGTCTTATGGAGAAAATATCCTCCAACTGTAATGTCAAGATGCAGGGCAGACTCTTTGTTCAATCCCATATAGAAGTGTTGCAAAAGCAACGGATCAGGGATAGGCAGTAGGTGGTGACAGCTCTATCTGTCCTTTGTAATCCTCCACGTTCGGCTATGCCACAGGCTCTTGGTGGGAGTCACCTAGTGTTGCAAGGGGTAAACTCGTGCCCGATATGTTGAAATGATACACGATAGTTTTCGTGCGCTTGCGGACCTCATCTCTTTCGAGAGATGATTTGTGATGTTAGTAGCCGTCAACAAGCATTTCTGGCGCCGTTTTCGGGGAAGGTAGCCGAAGTATTGCATGATTGAGTGAATACGATAGGACCCTGGTAGTTTTTAGTAGGATGGCCCTTCTTTGTTTTCGTATTTTATGTTAAAATAGGGTAGTGTAGTCTGGTTTCCACTTGCCGGAAAACTTTGTTGAAGATCTCGAATCCCTTCTGAGAGATTGACCTCGTATCGTTACTCCTCAGAAGCTTCGAGCGGCAAAGCAAGCTAGCACAACTGCACCAACAACCAAAACACCAATGGCCTAGAAGACCCTTTGTAAGTTTTCAGCTCCCTCTGCTAACAATGTGCATGTTGGGCCCACTGTTAACACGGGAGACGTAAACTTCGAAATCAAGACTGGCCTAATCACTATGGTGCAAGCCAACCCATTTTGTGGGAATGCTAATGAGGATGCAAGTGCTCACCTGCAATCGTTCTTTGAGATCTGCGGCACTTTTAAGATTAAGAACGTATCCCCTGATGTTGTTTGTCTTAGTTTGTTCCCGTTCTCTCTTCTTGGGAGAGCGAAATAGTGGTTCTATGCGAACCGAAGTGTTGTAGATACTTGGGAAAATGTTCTATGGCATTCCTCGCCAAGTTTTTCCCGTTGGGCAAAACCAATGCCCTACGTAGAAGAATTTCCAGATTCCAGCAAGATACTAAGGAATCTATTCCCGAGGCTTGGGAAAGGCTTCAAGAGTACGCCTAGCCTACACCCACCATGGGACAGATGACTGGCTCATCATCCAAAACTTCTACAACGGGTTGATCCCTTCCGCCCGTGATCATGTTGATGCTGCTGCTGGAGGTGCCTTCTTCTCATTAATGGTGCCCAAAGCCAAATATTTGATTGAGAAGATGGTCTCAAACATGGGTTGGAGCGACGAGCGTCTCCATACCCGCCAGCGAGGCATGCACACTTGGAGGAGGTGGACATGATCATTGCCAAATTGGACCTCCTAATGAAGAAGATTGATGGACAAGGCAATGGTGAGGCATGTGGCAATGCCTATGCCTTAGACTCTCACATCACTTGTGAAGTCTATGGCAACATGGGCCATTTGGGAAATAATTGCACAGAAACCCGTGAGGATGCCCTATACCTTGCCAACAATGGAAACAACAATGGCTATTGTCTAGGAGGTCAAGGGTGAGGCCAACCACGCCCATTCTTTCGAGGAGGGTACAACAACAATGGCAACAATGGAAATCAACCAAACTTGAGAGAACTTGCCATTGGCCAGCTGAAGATCAATGACGCTATACCCAAGAAGCTGTCGGCCAATGACAAGACCCTACAGAGTATAAATGCCAAGATTCAAGGATTATCCTCAGCCTTCAAGAGTCAATTGAGTTTCAACAAGATGTTGGAAACTTAATTGGATCAACTGGTTGCAGTTGTTCCTCCAATGGAGAAATGAGTACGGTGGATACGAGAGGTGGCAAGACCACTCGTGACCCACCATATCCCACACAAGAGAACAGGACAACTACAAAGGAGAAGGAGGATGTCCCAGTTGGCATAAGTGAACCACTTAGTGAGAGAATGGCCAAACACTTTGAGGACACCAACTTATTGCTATTCCCTCACAGGCAAAGGAAGCTAACAGTTGATGAGAAATTCAACCGCTTTGTTGAGATCATCCAGAAAATCCACATCAATGTGCCCTTGATTGATGATATGCAAGTACTCTCTTATGCTCGCTATCTTAAGGACATATTGAATAACAAGCGGCCATTGCCCACCACTGAGGTTGTCAAGCTTACAGAAGACTGTAGCGCAGCCATCCTCAATAGGCTTCTAAAAAAGAAGAAGGACCATGGATGTCCTACAATCTCATGCTCGATTGGGGCACACCACTTTGACAAGGCCCTTTGTGACCTTGGAGCAAGTGTGAGTGTGATGCCCAAGGTGGTTTTTGAACAGCTGAACTTCACAGAGCTTAGGCTAACTCCAATAGCAGTGTCATAAGGGAGCCCATCTGCAAAATGCGGACTGAAAGCATGTTTTTTTGTCTCCAACAGACTAGGCATAGCGGAGGCCCGTTTTGCCTGGCTCGTGTCCCAGGAGGCAAAGATGCAGGCCCGGGAGAGCGGTAGGCATCTCAACTGCCGTATTGAGGAAGCACCGAAGCAGCGTGCGATGTATTCTCCCGGAGGTGGCAGCGGCAGCACTGGAACTCAGTGGGACGAGCGGGGGATTGCGACGTCGACGGCTACGCAGGAGGCGAGGTACGCCCGTATCCTTTGGTTGCTCGTGTGTTCTTTGTCCTCGCTGCTCTTGGTGAACCGAGCGGCCTTCCGGATCTCGGCCACGATCTCCTCGTTCCACCCTATGGCCGCAAGCTTCTCGGCCTAGGCGACGGCCGCGTGGACCACATCCTCGACGCTCCCCCCCCTCCACGGTCGTGTCCACCATGCCACGCCGCACGGCCTCCGTGGTCGGCATCATGTCCCCGCACAGGAGCAGGTCCCATCTGGCGATTGCGCCTTCTCTCGGAGCACTTCGGCGAAGAAGTGGATGATATTGATCCCCACATCGACCTCGCTCGTGTAGAGGAACCCCAACCCGAGTCCGGCCCTCCTGCAACCTAATCCAGCCTCGTGCTGCAAATCTGGCATAGTGATTGTGTTTCAATAATGTGCAGTGACAATGATGTTTGTTGTGTAGGATGGATAATCTGCCCCCGATAGATGAAATATTTAGACAACAACCGTATCAGTACTATGGCCAGAATGAGTGGACCTCTCAATATTCTAATTCCATTGAGGACCTAGCTAGAATGACTGCATTTCAGGTAACAACTTGTACTGTCCAATATTCTAATTGTTGCTTTTCTGTATCACCGATTTAGCAAGTATTTTATACTATATGTGTAATTGTTGTTTTTTGTGCAGGCTGCAAATGAGAGTGAAGCAAGGACAATTGAAGCTACTATTGAGGGCATGCCATCCAAGAGAGCTGCAGCTAAGAAGCAAGTGAAGTCGAAGAACGTTTCCCGCAGAGGGGTTTCCTTCTCACAAGAAGAAGACAAGATAATTTTCTCTGCATTCCTTAATATTAGTAAGGACCCCATAACTGGAGTAAATCAAAGTGCAGGGGGATACTACAAAAGAATTCACGACTACTTTTGTAAGCACAAATCGGAAGGTTCCTCTAGAACTCAGCTAGCTATCCAACATAGGTGGCAAAACATCCTAAAAGGGTTTAACATCTTTTGTTCACACAAGTCATCGGTGGATAGGAGAAATGAAAGTGGCAAGTGTGAACAGGACAGAGTTAGTATCATTGCCTTTTTTTCATATTGCGGACTTTGTTTCATGGTTGTATAATCCGACTCTGTTATTTCAGATTGATGATGCTATAAAGCTATATGAGGCCAAAGAAGCCTTTGCATATATGCACTGTTGGAAGATCTTGTGCAAGGAACCAAAGTGGAGTGATCGGCTACTTGAACTTAACCGCCCATCTCCTGTAATGAATTCTGCGCCAATAACCCAAGCTTCAGCAGAGATTGATAATGAAACAATTTCAAGGCCTCAAGGTCGTGACACCGCAAAGAAGCGCAAGTCATGTGGTGGAGACGCTGCTTCATCTAGCACTGCTATTGATATGTTACAACAGATTCATGAAAGGCATGGGAAGACAGAAGAGAAGCAAGACCAGCAAATGCAAGAAATTCCTACCATGAAGGGAGATAAAATGAAGCTTAGTGAGAAACTCTTTGAGCTGCAGAAGCAAGATATGGAAAAGAGGAGTGCAGATATGGAAAAGAGGAGTGCAGATATGGAAAAGAGGAGCGCAGATATGGAAAAGAGGACAAAGTTGAAGAGGAGCAGATCAGTCTAACTAAGAAGGACATTGAGGTCAGGGGTGAACAAAGTGAAGCACAAATGATAGCTTCAGAGCTTGCCATTATGGGAGTTGATTTGGACAAGCATGCTCCACATGTGAGGGCCTATTACATTGCAATGCAACATAAGATCATGGAACGTAGAGGCATCTCCATTCCACCGCCTTCGGAACACTGAAAAATGTGTTAACTGTTACAGTAGACTTATTTCTGTCAAGTATATGGTGTATGTTATTTCTGTATGGGAGGCAATTGCTATTTTAGACTTCTAATTGAGTGGCTTCGACGAAATAGCACTTACGTCGTGGGCTTCGTAAAAATAGCACTTTTAACATTGACACACCGTTAAAATAGCATTATGACTCATTCTAACTCATTTTTATTTCTTTTCCTTTTTCTCAATTTATATTGCATGTGAACTGACCAAAATGTCCTCCACTTATTTACTTCTCTTCTCCAATGGATTATTTCTCCGATCGAGAGCGCCCGCGCGCCCATTCGTGTCCGCACCTCTGTCGCCCGAAGTCGGAGGCACCGCTGCCCTGCCGCCACTGCCGCAGCCGGAGACGCCGCTCGCCTCGATCCTACCCCGCCGCCCATGCATGAGCTTGAAGGCTCTGACTGAGACTTTTTTTTTACTTGAATCAGCTGCAGGCTGCAGCTTTGTCTGCACATCATGTACGTACAACACTAGTGCGTTTGTATCGCTCGCCTACAAGCAACCGCCGGAACCGCTGCCTTATTCTTTCGCCGTGCTTTTTCTTTTGCTCATCCTCATCTGAGTGTTATGTACGTACAAGCTCACCATGTGACTCGGCGGGAGCAAAAAAAAACACTAGAGAATAATGGAGAGTCCAAAGGAGGGAAAAAAGTAAGTGGAGGGCATTTTGGTCAGTTCACATGCAATATAATTTGAGAAAAAAAAAGAAAAGAAATAAAAAATGAGTTAGAATGAGCAATAATACTATTTTAACAGTGTGTCAACGTTAAAAGTGCTATTTTTATGAAGCCCACAATATAAGTGCTATTTCGTCGAAGCCGCTCGATTAGAAGTCTAAAATGGCAATTTACTCTCTGTATGGTGTATGTGTTATGGTAAGGGACATGTGTGTTCTATGGTGTCTGAAACTTAATGTATGTTGTATGCCTTTTGAAACATATATGCTGTCTGGAACTTCATATATGATGTATGCCTTGTGGATTTTATATGTTGTCTGGAACTTTAAGGTCTGGAACCTGTATGACATATATGCTAATGTGCTCAACCTTGAGGTTCTGAACTTAATGTCTGGAACCTGTATGACATTTATGCTAACGAGCTGAACCTTGAGGTTCTGAACTTTGTTGACAGGAACAGGAACGAAACAATTACATGTTAATACTTTGCATTGCAGAACGAAACTTATGTTTAAATATAGTAATGACACACAAGTAAACAGGTTAATACTCTTGCTGCAGAAAGATTGTATGCCCTTGCAGGACTTGGGTTTACATTGCAAAATAAGAACACCACTTGTGCTCCAACTTTTTTACATAACAAAATAAGAACAGCACTTGTCATCCAGCACTAGGCTTCGAACTTTTTTACATAACAAAATAAGAACAGCACTTGTCATCCAGCACTAGGCTTGGAACTTTTTTTACATAACAAAATAAGAACAACACTACTCTTCCAGCTTCTGTATATTGCAAAATAGGAACATCACCACTTTTCCAGCTTCTGTATATTGCAAAATAAGAACACCCTGACTTGCCACTTTCACATCACATGTGACAAAATGGGCCGGCTGCAGATCCATAGAGTCCACATGTGCTCAACAAGATCATTTTTCAGTGAGTGTGCAGTTGATTTGTCTTGAATCACAGAATATGATTCAATGAGCTGTTCTATACCGGGTAAAGACCGTAGTGGTGTAACTTCAGGATTTTCAGCACCTGGCCACTCAGATGGATGCAGGGTTGGAAGTTGTACACCACGCTCATCCTCTACAATCATGTTGTGAAGTATGATACATGCTTGCACAATGGAGTTGAGGTCCTTTTGATTCCATAATCGAGCTGGCCTATGCAATATCTTCCACTTCGCCTGCAGCACTCTAAAAGCTCTCTCAACATCCTTTCGACAAGCCTCTTGCTGTCTTGCATACACTTTCTGATTGTTGCTAATTGGTGCACTAATGCTCTTCACCAAAGTGGCCTAATCTGGATAAATCCCATCGGAAAGGTAGTATACAAGGCTGTATGGATTCCCGTTAACAATAAACTCAATGGCCGGTGTCTTCTTATTTGCCAGATCATCAAAAACAGGTGATCGTTGTAACACATTAATGTCGTTATGTGATCCCGGTAGTCCAAAGAATGCATGCCAAATACGTAAATCTTGAGTTGCTACTGCCTCCAATATAAGTGTTGGCTTGCCCTTGTGACCTTTATACATCCCGAGCCATCCTGTAGGACATTTCTCCCACTCCCAGTGCATGCTGTCGATGCTCCCTATCATCCCAGGGAAACCACGAGCCTCGTTCACGGCCAAAATATGTTGCAATTCAGCCTCTGTAGGCGACCTAAGAAACTCTCCTCCAAATTCGGATATCACTGTGCTAACAAACTCCTTAACAGTTTTGAGAACAGTGCTTTCACCAATACACTATCCATCATCAAGGAAATCTGCTAGCTCTCCATAAGCTAGCATCTTCAATGCCACCGTTCACTTTTGTGTAGGAGAGAAACCCAACATCCCTGCTGCATTTCTTCTTTGTTTAAAGAAATTATTTGCGGCTGTGATCCGATCAACAATACTCAAGAATAATGATTGCTGCATACGAAACCTGCAAAATTCAGTTAAGTAACTACGGAGTGTAAGTGCTGAAAAATGTTGAAAATAAGGAATTATGGTAAAATGTAAATATCAGTTGATAATATGCCTTCGACGGAAATCTTCGGGATTGTATAGTGGTCTCTCAACGAAGTAGTCATTGTTGAGGCGAATGTCGCCGCCTAGGCGATCACGAAACTTGGTTTTGTGCCCAACAACAGAGCCTCCCCACATATGCTTCTTCCGTAGTGTTGCAACCACAACTGTGCAAGCTTCTAGTTCTTCATAATTTGTGGCTGTAGTATCTGCACACCAATTCCTTTGATAATACTTAAATGCCATCTCCGAAGAAGACTGCACAAATCAGTAGAAATTAGTTAAGTTTGACTGAACAATGGCTCTAGACAAAATTCATGGCTGAACAATGACTTCATCTCTCTCTGTGGCTGTATTAGCTTGTTCGTGTGTTGGAGATTGGGGTGGTGCGTGAGCCAGTGACTGCTGACGCAATGCTCGAACGCAATGGCTGCACACACACCCGTCGAGCCTGATGCACACGCGCCCATCGAGCTGGGTCACGCCAGCCACTGCTCACGTGGCGCGCCGGCCGCTGCTCACATGGCGCACCAAATCCTGCTCACTCCCGCACAGGCGCGCCGCCGAACCAACCAGTAGGAAAAATCTGTCGCTCGTCCGCCCCCTGCTCTCGCCGCCGCCCAGGACATCCGTCGCTCGTGCGCTGCCCCTCCTCCACTAGTACTTGCAGCGCCGAGCCATGGCGGCGGCCACACATGCGCTGCCGCCCGCTGCCCCATCCTCGGCCTCTCTTCTGATGTTGTGGCTCCGCGCCGAGATAGGGATAAAAATACGGACCTTTGCCGCCGAGCTCCGTCGATCCTTGTGGCTTGCTGGACTGGAAAATGATGCGACAACCTCCGTCGGCCAACCTGGGCGCGAAGAGGAAATCTTTCCCGCTGGAAATCAGTTGGAGCGAGCCAAAATGAAACATCTGTTGGAGCCAGCTACGTTTGGACCGCTCACTTCACAAACCACCAGTAGGCAAAAGCCCGAATGCCTACTCGTTTTTGGGCTTCTTTGTTGGAGACAGCCTTACTTCAAGACCAATGAAGCTCTAACTGACTGATTACTCAGTTCATTATTCAGTGGGTATTGCCGAGATGTCCCGGTGAAAATTCGGAACTACTTCATACCCGTGAATTTCGTGGTGCTCGACATGGAGGTCGAGAAGGACACACCGCTCATTCTTGGGTGCCCGTTCCTAAGCATTGCGAGGGCTTGCATACATGTGGGAGCTGGAGAAATCCACTTCCATATCAATGGTAAGAAAGAAAAGTTTAACTTCCGCCCAAAGTTGGAGCAATTCTCCATGATCCGCATTGGGGCGAATGTTAAACACATTCAAGAGGTTGAAATCACACCTCCAAAGGTGGATCTGCTCATTGCATTCATGAGGAATTTGACCTATGCGGAAAACCTGTCTTATCGTCCACAACGACACTCCAAGAAGACGGAGAAGTCTGGACCTCCTCAAAGAACCAAGTCCACCAAGCCGCCAAAGAAGGAATAGCGGAAGAAAAAAGACAAGCCGTCCGAGCCCATCCCTCTGGGCCCGGGTGTCAAGAAATGAAGAAGGAAGAATGTCCATCTCATCAGACGGTGATGAGACCTAGCCAATAGGTTAAATTGGTAGTTATCCTTTTCTTTGTTTTTCTTTTCTCTTTATTTGATTTTTCCCATTTAGTTTGATTTTCTCCACTGCATATTTGGTTTTCCTAGTAAGTTGAGAATCTTATATTCTCAACTATCATTTTTATTTCTTTATTTTTCACAAAAAAAAAAGAAAATTCTTGGGTTTTGAAAAGGAGCTTTTATTTGGAAAACAATTTTTCTGAGCTACAAATGTGGTATTTCACCAACGTGCTAACTCCATAGCCGTTGGGGATCCACCTGCCAAAAGGGGGAAAAGGGGCCCACCTATCAGGTCGGTCGACCCCTTGTTCGGCCGACTAGGGGAAGGAGTCAATTTGGCTCTCTCTCCTCCAACGGCTACATTTGGTTTCCTAGTGACCGTTGGGGAATGCACACTATAAATGATGGCCGTGAGGAGCTCTTCTCTTCACACTTCACCTCATTTCATACATCCCTAAAGTCACTCTTGCTCACATTGTTTTTCTTGCTCTTCATTGAAGTGCTCTTGATCAATTCCCAACTCAAAAAGATTTACTTTTGTTTGCATTTGCAATTTGCTCTCAAGTTCTTCAAGGGAAAATTCGTCGGGGTTTTGTTTTCACTAACATCACCACTTTTGGGTTTTTGCCTTGTTGTGTTCTTGTTTGTTGTGGCCATGAAAGGAATGAAGAGGTTGTTTGGAAAGAGGAAGGAGGCTGCAAGCTCAAGCCATGGCGGAGATTCAAGTGCACACCCCTCTTCCATTGCTACACCAATTTCACGAAGGAGGAGTGTAGGAGAAGACACTCCCATGGGTGAGAGGAGCAACCCACACCAACTTCTTCATGACGACGACCTCGACATCTGAAGTGAAGTTGAAGATCAAGCATGCAAGCTCCTCAAAGATCATGAGTTTTCTCATACAAAAGCTTATGATCTGAATTTGATCTCCAAAATAGGTATGGATTCCGAATTCTTTTCCATTTGGCATGCACTAGGATGAGAAAACTTTGCCCACATAGAGGAGAAAGGTTCACGCCTTCTCTCCATACAATTCTTTTGCACACTCAAAATAGGATTTAATGGTATTACTTTTAGATTATTTCAAAAAGAATACAACATCCTTTGGAAAGACTTGAGTGAAATCCTAGGCTTCCATAAACATTGTTTGCTAGATTTAGACACTTTGCCTAAGTTTAACAAAAAAAGTTTTTGGCAAGATTTAATTGGTGAGGTCAGATGTAGTGCACCTAGGAATAGCCACTTACACAACTCTACTTTACGCTTCATGCATAGATGGGTGGCTATGAATATGTTCCCTAGAGGGGATGTAAGGATAATGTGTGATGATGAGCTGAAAATTTATTTGCCATGATTAAAAATATAAAAGTTGATCCAGTTATTGCCATGATGACATAATGGTTAGATTACATTCCAAGGGTAGGGCCAACTGAATGTACTTCATTGATTACCCGCATTGCTACTAGGCTAGGAGCACTAGAATATTCTTCATTTGAGTATATTGAAAATATAAGAGAATTAATTGATGAAGATTATTTAGTGCAAGGACATACCCTTAAGCATGATCATAATGGCTCTTTGATATTTTATTATCCCGGCTTTGTCAATGAAATTCAGTTACCTAACCCGGATTATCATTTGTACAAATGTCGGAGTCTAACCATTGACCTACTTCCCATCGAGGAAGCCGGAAGAAGTAATGTCTCTGGCAGGATAACTAGAAGCCGTACAAGGAGAGCAGCCATGCCCCTGACAACCTCTACGGTCCATGAGTACAAAGAGGAAGAGAACCCAATGGGTGATGCACCCGGATGGACTCAACCTCCATCATATGAGATCGAAGGTCCGTCTTGGCATGGATGGCCAGGTGCTACATGGGAGACACCCCAATCCACTTCAAGCTCTAGCAGCTTGCCTCCAACATCTATGAGAACATGTCATTCCACTTCAGCTAGAAGTCATCGTGACTATAGCCAAGGAATGACAGACCTCTCTAGACGTATGGAGGAGCTTGAAGTAAGGACAGGTGACATCTAAAACACTCTCCAATGGCATGTCCAAGGTACCTAAGACTGGCAACAACACATGGACGCTCACTTCACCAACTTCAACTCCATGCTACAACAACAACAAACCGATCTAGCGCCATACTTCCGTCATCAAGGGTTCAACCCTCGACACAGACGTGAGTGAAGAACAAGCTTGGGGGAGGACCTCCACTTGAGGTAAATTGTATCAACCCCTTGCATATTTATTTTCCACTTACCCATCATCCACCTTGCATTTTAAAAAAATAGGATTGTTTTATTTTCAAATAGAATAAAAGGTGTGCGATAAGAATGACTTGGAATTCACATAAATGAAATCATGAATAGTTTCTCTATTTTATTTTTCCTAATCCCTAGTTTACAACTCACTACTCTCCAACATATTGCTCTCATTGGCTAGAATTGCTTTTGCCTTGATTTGGAAATTGTGGGTAGCAAAAGCTTAATCCATTCTAAGTTGTTGCGAGATATGATATAGTTATAGGGCTCCTATTCCTATTTTTGATAGGGAAACTTAAATTTCTGGAGAAATACTAAAAAGATTTAAGTTTACTCTCATTTGATTGGAAATACCCACCAAAGTCATATGATACATTATAATGATAGACCTTATGCATATGCTATTTGTCTTCACATTGAGCTTTGTCAAACTAGTATAGACCTATGTGAGATTTCTTTCATTACTTTTTGAATTCAAGACTTCACATGCACATGCTATACTTCTACACTAGAAGTAAGCAAATTTCTATCATACCACCATTCCACAATAAAAAGAGAAACTCCATATCTTCATGCTTAGTACTCTCTCCAAAATTCATTGCATAAGAAGGGAGTAGGAGACATGGCTACAAGAAAACGAAAAAGAAAAATGCATGTTGACATCATAAGCATGAGAAAAAAAGTAGCCATGTTTCATCTCTGTAAAATAAGAGAGTCCACTCAAAAATGAGTCATCTCAAGATCCACATCCACTCCATTCCATCACACATGCACAAGTCTTGAATCAAATTGTTTTAAATTGATTTATCCTAAGGCTGCCTTCCCCATGTTGACGGCTCCTAAGATATAATAACAAATCATCCCCGGCAACGGCGCCAGAAATGCTTGTTGGTATTTCTTAACACCACAGATCATCTCCGGTAAAGAGATGAGATCCGCAAGCGCACGGAAGATATCGTTGTAGCATTTCACCCATGAGTATTCCCAAGGGTATCGTATTTATCCCAAAGGAAGGCAATGGAGTAAAGTATATACTACTCTTATGGTCAAGCTATGGGATACTAATCAATTATTCGGACATGGGGTAAGATGATAATAGGGGTAGTGTGACACACACCTAGGCAATCTATTCTAAAGGGTAAATGGGTCCTAGAGGGAGATTGGATTAAGAGTTAGAGAGTTGCTCCTACAATGCTCCTAATACATATACATATCCTAAGGTAGATACTAATGGTCATGTCAATGATGAATTCCTATGCAATACTATTCAACACATCGGGCACGGGCTTACCCCTAGCAATACTAGGGTGACTCCCGCAAAGAGCCTGTGGCATAGCCGAACGTGGAGGATTACAAAGGACGGATAGGGTTGTCACCACCTATGGCCTACCTCTTCAATCCGTGGGTCTACGAAACATCCAACGCTACTAAATACCCTAGTACCATGCTAGCATACTAAGAAAATACCTTAAGAGATGCAGCACAAGCCATCCTAAGGCAACGAACTAAATCATCGTTGAACCAATGTTGGTTGTATAGCATATTTATTCATATTAACATAATCATATCATAACTACATAGACTATAGTGGGGGTCTATAGTGTTTATGACCATAAGATGTGATCATGAGAGTACAATCATAAAGACTATACCTTCCACTTACATGGACTCCACAATCAAATAAGAAACGCTTTGTCCAGGTATACGTATAAAAGAAGACTAAAGATAATATATTTATTGAGCACAAAGTCACATATACAAGAAGGAATACATGAGACATATCTTTCCCAATGTGGAATTGGGAAGAGAGACTCCTTCTACTCCTTTCCCAATTTGGACTTGGGACTAGAGGCTCTCCTCTCTACATCCTAACTCCTCTAAGGACTATGGAAGATAGTGTATACAATAGAATGATGCCCAAGTGGTGTGTGTTGAAGTGAGGGGTATGGGGTCCTATTTATACTAGTGTTGAGGTCGGTTCCCGCCACCAAAAGCACGCGAATCAGTCGTCATTGACTCCAGGGAGCCGGGAGGAGCTAACACGTGGAAGTTGACCGCGTTACGTGCCAGGACCAGGTCGGCCGACCCCCTGGTTTGGCCGACCTGGTCAGGGCTCCAAACGACCCGTACTTCCTCCAGGTGGCTGCCAGGTGGGTCCCATTGACTGATATTGGTGCTACACTGTTGGATGGTCTCGGATACTTGTGTTTTTTGGCCATTTGATCCATGTGGTGCCACATGTCGTCGCCTGATTGGCTAGGATGATATTTTATAGGATTGCTCCCATACTTTTCCTCAATTCTTGTATAAATATCTGCATACACATATTTCTCCAAGTACAAGTGGAAATAGGTCAAGTAGAAAGGTGATGTGTGCAATAAATGATCAATCCTTCACATAATTGAGTTATATTGACGGCTGAAATTGGTATATAACAGCCGTCAACAAACTCCCCCAAGCATATCCTTTGCTCGTCCCGAGTAATGTCAAGACCTTAGGTTGATGATCAGGAGTTTCTACAATGTTCTACCTTTAGAAAGTACCAAGTGCACAACAAAATACTCTACCTAGTATTGCAAAAAGTGGCTATGGTACTTCACCCTTCTTAAGTCATTATGGGAGTTATGTCTTCTCCTATTCATGGGTAATTGAAAGATAGAACAGCAAATGGAGCAAGCATATCCTAGATATCAAGTTCCACTTAAATTCCGGAGAGATTCAAATTAGATTATAAGTACCTCAATTGATTCTCTCAATCACTCCTTTGTGTATAGTGGAAATACATCCTCACCAAGGCATTATGCCTATACTATTCCTACTCTTTGAATATGGCTTGTATGTGGAGCTTGGTAGGGAAAGTAAGTAGGCATATTTGCAACACATAATATTGCTAAGTCAAAAGAGCAAGCCTTAGGAGAAATCAATTCAAACTTTTAAATCAAGACTTGTGCATGTGTGATGGAATGGAGGTGGATGTGGAAACATTGAGATGACTCCTTTTGATGTGGACTCTCTTTATTGCAAGGATGAAACATGGCTACCCTTTTTTTATGCTTATGGAGTAAGAATATTTTTCTTCTTTTTTTTTCTCATGCTTTTGATATAAGCATGCATTTTCTTTTTCTCTTTCTTGTAGCCATGTCTTCTGCTCCTTTTTATGCAATAACTTGAAGAGAGTGCTAACTATGAATAGCATGGAGTTTCACTTTTTATTGTGGAATGGTGGATATGATGGAATTTTGCTTCCTTCTAGTGTAGAAGTATAGCATGTGCAAGTGAAGTCTTGAATTCAAAAAGAATTGAATGATTTCTCACATAGGTCTATACTAGTTTGACTAGGCTCAATGTGAAAGCAAATAGCATATGCATAAGGTGTTGTCTATGTATGAATATCATATGGATTTGGTAGGTATTTCCAATCAAATGAGGGAAACTTAAATCTTGATAGAATTTATCCGGAAATCTAAGTTCCACTTTCAAAATAGGAATAACAGCCCTATTACTAATTCAAATCTCCCAACAACCTAGAAGTAGATTAAGCTTTTGCTACCCACAATTTCTAAATCAAGGCAAAGTTAATTTTAGCCAATTTAAGCAATATTCGGAGAGTAGAAATTTGTAAACTAAGGACTTAGGAAAACTAAAACAGAGCAACTATTCATCATTTTATCTATGTGAATTCTAAATCATTCTTACCGCACATCTTTATTTGATAAGCAAAGCAAACCTAAGTTCCTATTTTTATGTTTTTTTTAGATGCATGGCGGATGGTGGATGAATGGAAAGTAAATATGCAATGGATGATTTGAAATAAAAATGCAGTGGGTGTGATACAAGTTACTTTAAGTGGGGGCCCTCCCCCAAGCTTATTCTTGATGAAGGTCCGTGATAGGGGTTGGAACCCTAACGACGGAGGTAGGCCATGAGTTGGCCTATCCTTGTTGCAGCGTGGCTTTGACAATGGAGGGTTGAGTGTTGATTGTTGTGTTGCCTCCCATGGACACCATGAGTGTGGTTGAATAGAGTGTTTTCGATGCTGATCGTCCGCACATCAGGGTCTCTATGTGTTGGATGTGATTTGTCATTCCTTGGCTTCTAGCCACATAGGAACAATTTGCACCCAATGATGGTGGCAAATCCCTTGAGCTTGAATGAGTGCTTAGAATAGTTGAGAGCATAATGCTCTCACCCATTCGTGGCAGCCCATTGGTTGCTCATGGAGGGTTCCCATTTCAAATCTCTAGCCTCGTATAGTTATGATTGACCTCCGAGCATAATTTCCGATAGGTAGCAACCATCCTCATTTACTCCTTGGCCAAGAGATGATGAAATGGAATCCTCTAGGGATCCCAACAATGAGCTTCTTGAATCTTTGCATAGTAATATTACTCCTGCAAACTTCCTCTCTTGAATAGAGAGGGATGGTTAGCTCCCGATACTTGTACAAATGAACGTTCGGGTTAGGTAACCGAACTTTCATTTGTACATACGGGGAAGAACAAAATCAAAGATGCATTGGTTCCAATGTCAAGTGTATCCATGATCAATGTGTTATTCATTGATAAGAGTGGAGCTTTATGGATAATTCATGTTGCATATTTTCTAAAGCTCCTACTCATAGCAATGCATGTGATAGAAATATACTATATGGATCCCTACATCTTTTAAAGTTTCTAACCCTCTTAGCTTTCAAGAGCAAATTTTATCATTTAGACCATGACAAACAAGATTCTCAATTTTATCCTCCTCAACTTCACTAGGAATTTAAAATTTAGTGACTCCTCCAAAAAAAGCAATTCAATTTTAGAGCAAGGATATCACTTATTCCTAGGAGTATGAAATCTAGTGACACCATCTATGCATGAAGCTCAATTAAAAATTATGGCTGTCACTATGCCCAAGTTTCTATATGCCAATTCACCAATTAAGTCATGCCCAAAAGTTTTATTTTCTAAACCTAGACAAAAATGACTAAGTCTACAAAACAATGCTTAAAGGATTCTAGGTACTTGTTTTAGATTTTTCCAAGTAAGGTGGGATTTCCTTTTGGAGACCCAAAAGTCAATACCCACACTTACCCTTGTGAGGATGCATGAGAATTAAATGATGAGGAAGTGTCAACCTTCCTCACCAATGCAATCAAATACATTCAATTCTATGGCAAACCAAACAATGAAAAATTCTAAACTCATACCTCATTTGAAGAGCAGTTGGTGACGAAGGTCTTTGCGTGAGAAACTCACAACCTTGATTTTCGGTGTAGGCTTGATGCTTGATGTCAAATGCCAAGTTGAGATTGGATTTGGCAATGGATTTGGTTCTGGCTCCTCCATTGGGTCATCATCTTGAACATTTCTCTTCCTCAAACTCAAAATGAGTTTGAAGGAGAGAAGTGTTCTCAAATCCTCCCAATGGTGACTTGAGCTTGATGAAACCTTCCACTTTCTTGCCATACGACCTCTTCACAATTTTGATCTAGCTGCACTTTAATCAAGAACACACAAAACAACTCGAAAATAGGTTACGTTAGCCAAAAGCAAATTGAACCCAATTTTCAAATTGTCTTGTCCAGCTTGAAATAACTTGTAAATGCAATGAGGGTCAAAGCAAATCTTTTTGGTTTGAACTAGGAAGATAAATTCAAGTGGTCATGCACGTAGTTCATATCCAATTAAATTTCTCCCCTAATTTAAATTTTTAGTTTTATGATGGATGGAAATTTTACTTTCCAACATGCAAGTGTGGAATTTCAAACATGCAAATGCAAGGGTTGATGCAATTTGGAAAACAAATATGAGATAACTACCAATTAACCTATTGGCAAGGACTCACCAAATTTTTGAAGTCCGATGAGTAGGACTTACCTCCGTTCTGTTTAGCGCGAAGATTTGTTGTCCAATCCCGGGGTTGAAGATGTGGACGATTTCTTCTATTTTGACATGCCAAACTCATTTGGCTGTCATTTGGACATGTTGGGCGCATGGTGGCCCTAGCCTCTCCCCGTTGTATTGATATAGACATGTTGTTGTAGCGACGGGTTCTCCCTCTTGAATGTATTCCTTCATGAGCAGTGTGAGGCTTTGTCCTTCTTAGGGGTGCCACTTTGACCATATTGATATTCCATTGAATCAACCCATACCTTGATCATGGATCAAAGGCTTCCTTGGTCATGATGACATGTGGACTCCACAATCAAACAAGAAACGCTTCATCCACAATGTCAATTGCCCTAGGTTGAATGGGTTTGGTCGAAGTGTGGGAATCCCAACAAGTGATGTGGGATATCTTGGACTTTGAATGCTCCTTAAGTTCTTGTCCTTGGCGAAGATCTTCATGTGAATGTTGTCTTGATTTCTGCTTGGCCAAGATACTTCAAGGTAGGCTAGTTGAACTTAAATCCCTTGGAAAGCCATATCCTCCTTGAATACAAGGGTGATGTTAATTCCACCTTTGACCTCCTTGTGAATGGTAGCCATTGGACTTGTTGTTTGAAAAAGGTCCTCATGGGTCTTAGGGAAATAATTCCCACGCGTCCCATGATGACATGGATTTTCAAAAATCATGTGAATATCCACGACTTGGATTATCCAAACAAATCTCCAACGACTTGGATATTCATGACACTTCAATGGGACGTGTAGTTCCATAACTAGCATATCCACCTTGTGAAGTGGTGTGCATGACAAGCTATGGGAACTTGAGCATTCTTCAATCCGCCCCTTGAGTGGAGACCTTCTTCTCATCCATGATGAATGAGAATGGACTCCTTCAACTCCAGCATGAATGTGGTCATGGATTGGTGGAGCCAACCCATGACATGAGTGTTGGATGAAGAGCCAACTATCCACGCCATGGTGGAGGCAAACCAAGAAGAACTTCTTGGAGCCTTCCCCAAGCTTGGGTATAGATGACTTTGGCTCCTACTGAAAGTTGAAATTCTCCCGCAAAAGGCAATGGTGTTGCCTAGCGGACATTTGTTGAGGTACGCCTTGAATCATCTTGCAGTTTAGCACTTGTGTCCTCATTGGCCATCCCATACAATGGGTTGGCCAACACTATCCTGTTTTCACACAAAAGAGAAAACAAACAAGGGTAATCCTGTCTAATAACTATTAGTACCTATAGCTTAATCACAAGTGATAGCTATCCTTCACTTCCTTTGCCTTCCCCGGTAACGGCGCTAGAAATGCTTATTGACGGCTCCTAAAATATACAAACGAATCATCCCCGGCAACGGTGCCAAAAATGCTTGTTGGTATTTCTTAACACCACAGATCATCTCCGGTAAAGAGATGAGATCCTCAAGCGCACGGAAGATACTGTTGTAGCATTTCACCCATGAGTATTCCCAAGGGTATCGTATTTATCCCAAAGTAAGGCAATGGAGTAAAGTATATACTACTCTTATGGTCAAGCTATGGAATACTAATCAATTATCCGGACAGGGGGTAAGTTGATAATAGGGGTAGTGTGACATACACCTAGGCAATCTATTTTAAAGGGTAAATGAGTCCAAAAGGGAGATTGGATTAAGATTTAGAGAGTTGCTCCTACAATTCTCCTAATACATATACATAGCCTAAGGTAGATACTAATGGTCATGTCAATGATGAATTCCTATGCAATACTATTCAACACATTGGGCACGGCCTTACCCCTAGCAATACTAGGGTGACTCCTGCCAAGAGCCTGTGGCATAGCCGAACGTGGAGGATTACAAAGGACAGATAGAGTTGTCACTACCTACTGCCTACCTCTTCAATCCGTGGGTCTACAAGACATCCAACACTACTTAAATACCCTAGGACCATGCTAGCATACAAAGCAAATACCTTAAGAGCTGCAGCACAAGCCATCCTAAGGCAATGAACTAAATCATCGATGAACCAATGTTGATTGCATAGCATAGTTATTCATATTAACATAATCATATCATAACTACATAGACTATAGTGGGGGTCTATAGTGTTTATGACCATAAGATGTGATCATGAGAGTACAATCATAAAGACTATACCTTCCACTTACATGGACTCCACAATCAAACAAGAAACGCTTTGTCCAAGTATACGTATAAAAGAAGACTAAAGATAATATCTTTATTGAGCACAAAGTCACAAATACAAGAAGGAATACATGAGACATACCTTTCCCAATGTGGAATTGGGAAGAGAGACTCCTTCTACTCCTTTCCCAATTTGGACTTGGGACTAGAGGCTCTCCTCTCTACATCCTAACTCCCCTAAGGACTATGGAAGATAGTGTATACAATAGAATGATGACCAAGTGGTGTGTGTTGAAGTGAGGGGTATGGGGTCCTATTTATACTAGTGTTGAGGTCAGTTCCCGCCACCAAAAGCGCGCAAATCAGTCGTCATTGACTCCAGGGAGCCGGGAGGAGCCAACACGTGGAAGTTGACCGCGTTTGGCGCCAGGACCAGGTCGATCGACTCCCTGGTTCGGCCGACCTAGTCAGGACTCCAAACGGCCCGTACTTCCTCCAGGTGGCTGCCAGGTGGGTCCCATTGACTGATATTGGTGCTACACCGTTGGATGGCCTCGAATACTTCTTTTTGTGGGCCACTTGATCCATGTGGTTCCACGTGTCGTCGCCTGATTGGCTGGGATGATATTTTATAGGATTGCTCCCCATACTTTTCCTCAATTCTTGTATAAATATCTGCATATACATATTTCTCCAAGTACAAGTGGAAATAGGTCAAGTAGAAAGGTGATGTGTGCAAGAAATGATCAATATTTCACATAATTGAGTTATATTGACGGCTGAAATTGGTATATAACAGCCGTATCCACCCGGCAACGGCGCCAGAAATCCTTGTTGACGTTTCTTATGTCACAGATCATCTCTCAAAAGATATGAGGTCCGCAAGCGCACAAAAACAATCGTGTAGCATTTCACCCAAGAGTATTCCCAAGGGTATCATATTTATCCCAAAGGAAGGCAATGGAGTAAAGTAAACACTACTCTTATGATCAAGTTACGGGATACTAATCAATTATCAAGACAAGGGTAAGTTTATTGTATGGGTAGTGTGACACACACCTAAGCAATCTATCCTAAGGGTAAATGGGTCCTAATGGAGGTTATACTAAGAGTTGGGGAGTTGCTCCTACAATGCTTCTAATATACATATACATATACATAGCCTAGGTTAGATAATAATGAGAATATCAATAGTGAATACTTATGCTAAGTTGTTCAACACATCGGGCACGGGTTTACCCCTAGCCATAGTAGGCGACTCCCGCCAAGAGCTTGTGGCATAGCCGAACGTGGAGGATTACAAAGGACATATAGGGCTGTCACCACCTACTGCCTACCTCTTCAATTCGTGAGTCTATGAGACATTCAATGCTACTTTCTATCCTAGCACCATGCTAGCATATTAAGTAAATACCTTAGGAGCCCGGGCACAAGCCATCTTAAGGCAATGAACTAAATCATCGTTGAACCAATGTTGATACATAGCACAAGTGATTCATATTAACATGTTCATATCATAACTACTTAGACTATAGTGGTGATTTATAGTGTTTATGATGATAGATTAAGAGTGATATGGCATAATAATAAAGACTACTCCTACCACATACATGGAATCCACAATCAAAAAAGAAACTCTTCATCTAAGTATATGAATAAAAGAAGTGTGAGACCTATGTGTGCTGAATACATTGGCTATGGCGATAAAATTTTTGAATACTATCAAAACACCTTTTTCATCTAGGTCCGGCGATAGGTCCGGCTTGTTTTGGATAGCTCCGGCAAGGTTCGAGGTAAGGTCCGACTAGCCTTGGTAAGCTCCGGCACTAGGTCCTGCTAACTTTGGTAAGCTCCGGTGCTAGGTCCAACTAGCTCTGGTAAACTCCGGTGCTAGGTCCGACTAGCTTTGGTAAGCTCTAGTCGGTCCGGTTAGCTTTGGCAAGGTC
Organism: Tuctoria greenei; assembly: GCA_036927565.1. Taxonomy (NCBI): domain Eukaryota; kingdom Viridiplantae; phylum Streptophyta; class Magnoliopsida; order Poales; family Poaceae; genus Tuctoria; species Tuctoria greenei. The sequence continues at coordinate 68,878,764 of JAYESD010000004.1, read as the reverse complement.
CGGTGCTTGAGCCTAGAGCTTTCTGCTTTTAACTTGCAATGATTCATACTTTCTTTACATTGATGGAAAGTTTGCTTAGTAATATTTTATTAAGTTTTTGGTGTGTTTTGGTGGTTATGGCTGATATCGTTTTTGCTATGGTTTGCAACATACTTATATGAGGTGCTCGCGTAAGGTGTTGTGGTTTCGGAACTAACGTGAGTCAAGTTGAGGACTTGTGCTCGGAAGTATTGGTTGTTTATTCATGTGCAGGTGTTGCTTGAGTTCAAGACATGGCTGGTGACGGGATCCATTGGACTAGTCTCAGGGAGGAGATGAGGTTCCAACAACCAAGTTCGGGAGGAATTGTGGTTGACCTGATCAGGAGGTCACGCTGGGTGATTGAATCAAGGGCAGTGCATATGAACAAAATAGGATGTCGAGAAGGTGTTCGCACGTATGCATGCGGTGCATGATGTGGCAACATGGTTCCAGAGATGGGTTATGGAGGGAAAGATCTGGTTGGAAGGATCGGATCGTATCAGTTGATGATTTTGGCTGCGGCGGAGTCGGTTATGGATCGGATATGGAAAGTATCGAGTTGGTTATGGTAATTTTCGTGTGGGGCGCGAAATTAGGTTGATCTAGGAATGTGGGATACATTCCTAAGGTGTTTGGAAGTCTTAAGATTGCTTCTATCTGCGTATAGAAGAGTCTTGAGGAGTTATGAAAAGTTTTGATTTGTGAATTGAGTAAGATTAGAGTCCTAGTTAGTTTTGGGTTGGCCTTCGAGCTGGTTATATAAGCAAGGGAGGCCAGAGCTCATCGGAGATGACTTTGGAGCTGTTCCTCTTGTGTTTTGATCAATAAAATTCATAGTTTAAAGGAACTTTTGTGCCTTGTTCGTCCGACTTGTTTTCTTCAAGTCTTTATCGTTGAGTTTCTGCACAGCACTACCTTGCTTTGGTGGTTTTATCATAACTCGAGTTTTACAGATCCTATTGATGTAATTCTTTTTGGGTTGTCTTCACAACTTGATTTTCTATAATCTGTGAAAAATTCACGGTCATTGGATTTGTGGTTTCTGATCTACACGAGTTTCTTTGCAGTTTTCCAGAAGTGTTTTTCTCGGGTCGGACAGATTGACATTTGTTCGATCTTTTGATCGTAACTTGAGTTTCACTCGACGGATTTTCATGATTCTTATTGTGACGTCTTCGTGACTTGATTCTCTACGATATATACTAGTTTTGTAACAGTTTAACACATTTAGATTAGTCGCACACACGGTTTCTTTAACAGATCAGTTTTCTATCAAGGGGTGTTTTTGTTGCTTCCGCTGAAAAGTTTTAATCTACCATTCACCCCCTGGTAACTTTACACGTGCTCTTCAATCCTAAAATTGTTATCAGATACATAGTGCTCTAATCCTTGTGTTTGCAAGTGCTTTTGACTAATCCCCATAGAGAAATACTTAGCAAAACCTTGTGTGTTTGTTGGTATTGATTTTCAGGTTTGGAAGGCACGCATGGAAGCTTTTATCCAGGCGCAAGGCTTCGCAATATGGTAAAAAGTGAACAAGCCTTACAACATGCCGTCGAACGAGCAAGTCATGGCTACAAACTTAAGATATGTCGACAACAACAACAAAGCCTGAAACTTGATCATACAGGGACTTATTCAAAGCGACTTCGACCGTGTTACACACCTCCGATCGGCGTACGATGTCTGTAGAGCACTCTGTGACCACCATGAAGGATCCAACACAATCAAGGAGGTAAGACAAGTGTGAGACCTATGTGTGCTGAATACATCGGCTATGGCGATAAAAGTTTTGAATACTACCAAAACATCTTTATCATCAAGGTCTGACGATAGGTACGGCTTGTTTTGGTTAGCTCCGGTGCTAGGTCCGCCTAGCTTTGGTAAGCTCCGGTTCAAGGTCCGGTTAGCTTTGGCAAGGTTTAGAGATTGATCGCAGTGGTATCTTGCAATATTTCAAACTTGCTTTACACTTATGGAAAGTTTGCTTAGTATTCATTTGCTAAGTTTTTGGTGCATTTTGGTTGATATGGCTGATATCGTTTTGCTATGCGTTGCAACATGCTGATGTGAGGTGCTCACGTAAGGTGTTGTGTTTGGAACTAACCTGAGTCAAGTCGCAGACTTGGGCTCGTACGAATTGGTTGTTTGTTCATGTGCGGGTGTTGCTTGAGTTCAAGTCATGGCTAGTGACATGATCTGGTTGGAAGGATCTGGTTGGAAGGAAAGATCTGGTTGGAAGGATCATATCGTATCAGTTGATGACTCAGGCTGCGGCTGAGTCATATTTGACTCAAATATGGAACGATTTGAGTTGGTTATGATAGGATTTCATGTGGGTCACGAATTTGAGTTATTTAGGAATGTGGGATATGTTTCTAAGGTGCTTGGAAGTCTTAAGATTGCTTCTATCTGCGTATAGAAGAGTCCTAAGCAAATATGGAAAGTTTCGATTCGTGATTTGAGTAGGATTAGAGTCCTAGTTGAGATTGAGTTGGCCTAAGGGATGGTTATATAAGCAAGGGAGGCCAGAGCTCGAGGGAGATGACTTTGGGGATGTTCCTCTTGTTTTCTGTTGAATAAAATTAGTAGTTGAAAGGAACTTTTGTGCCTTGTTCGTCTGACTTGTTCCAGACAAGTTTTTCTCGTCGAATTTTCTGCACAACACTACCTTTCTTTGGTGGTTTTATCATAACTCGAGTTTTATAGATCCAATTGACGTGATTATTTTTGGGTTGTCTTCACAACTTGATTTTCTATCATCTGTGAAAATTTCCTAGTCATTGGATTTGTGGTTTCTGATCTACATGAGTTTCTTTGCAGCGTTCCAGAACTGTTTTCTCGGGTAGGACAGATTGACCTTTGTTTGATCTTTCAATCGTAACTTGAGTTTCTCTCGACGGATTTGCGTGATTCTTGTTGTGTAATCTTCATGACTTGATTCTCTCTGATATCTATCACTTTTTTCACGGTGAAACATGTTTAGATTAGTTTCACATATGATTTCTTTAACATATCGTTTTTCTGCCGAAGAGGTTGGGATTTAATTGTTTCCGCTGCGTAGGGTTCTTTAATCTACCATTCACCCCCCCCCCCCCTCTGGTAGCTTTTCACGTGCTCTTCGATCCTACAATTGGTAGCATCTAGGCGCAAGGCTTTGCAATATGGGAGAAGGTGTACAAGCCTTACGAAGTGCTGTCAAACGATCAAGTTACAGCTACAAATCTGAGAGATGTCAACAACAACAACAAGGCTCGAAACTTCATCATACAAGGATTAACTCAAAGCGACTTCGACCGTGTTGCACACCTCCGATCTGCATACGATGTGTAGAAAGCACTTTGTGATTACCACGAAGGATCCAACACGATCAAGGAGGTAAGGCAAGACATGTCCAACAAAGAATACATGCGCTTCAAGATGCAACCTTGTGAGTCTATTGATGACCTTTTTGCTCGCTTTAATAAAATTCTCAGCAACTTGCATAGTGTCAATGTTAATTTTTCAGATGCTGAAAATGCTAGGCAATTGTTAAGTGCATTAGATATGTCAATTTGGGAGATGAAAGTCACATCTATTCGTAAATCTACTGTCATGAGTACACTTACTTTAGATGTGCTATATTCCAAGTTAAAAACTCATAAAATTGACATAATATCATGTAAGAACCCCAACAAGTCTATTGCTTTTGTTTCTCAACGTGACATGCCTAGCTCCTGTCAATCTTCATCTTGTGGTACACTTGCTTTGTTGTCCTCTCTAACCCTTGAACAGATTGAGGAGTTTCCAGGGTGGGAGCTAGTACTTCTCTCTACTAGGTTCTCAAAAGCATTGCAAAATGTAAGAACTAGAAGGAGAGGAAACTTCAGACCTCAACGATGCTTCGAATGTGGTAAGACAGGACACTTTCGTACAGATTGTCCTAACCTTTCAAGTTCTACTTCCCGAGAAGAAAACAAACAAGGATGAAGCACTCCCCAACAATTGATAAGAATAAGAAGAAGGGCTTTACAGGTCGCCAGCTGGTGAACAGTTTTATCTCCGCACTCCAGGAACTTGGCTCAAGCGACGTGGACATTGGAAGTGACAAAGATGAAGATGATTTGGCAAACTTGTGCTTCATGGCGGGCAAGTCAAGATCAAGTATGAAGGAGGCTGAACACAACAACGACAATGAAGAGGTATGTCCTACTTGCAAAGAAATGTCTGATGCTATTTCTCGTGCCACTGTGATAGTTAACAAAAAGGACAAAAAACTTAGGGACAATGCTGTTAAAATTGACACACTAGAATCTGAAATTAATCATTTAAAATCCTTGATTACTAGTGATGATTCTTGTTCCTCATGTGATTTAATATATGAACAATTGTCCTTATTAAGAAGTGCGCACACCTCCACACTTGATAAACTTGAGTTAGAAACAGAAAAGAACAGAGAGCTTGTTGCACTTAATGATAAAAACTTGAAAGATGCTAGTTGTTCTACAACTGATTTGTATTGTTCTACTTGTGATGATCTTGATAAGAAACTACAAGATGTTATGAATGAAATTTCTATATTGAACAATGCTTTACATTCTCATGAAGTTAAATATTGTTTCAATTGCAAATTAAAAGGAAAAACTTCATATGAAAATTACCTTGATCTGTCCAATAAACTTGATAACATGCATAGGACATTAGATCAGTTTTGGAATGGGAATAAGAACCTAAACTTGCCGCTGAATTCTTCCAAGTCTTGCAATGATAAAACTAGTTTAGGTTTTGTTTCTCATGCTCATGCTAAGGCACATCCACCTAAAATTTTAAAGTCATTAGGAAGTGGTTTGATTCAAATGGTTCCTAAACAAAAAGAAGTAGTTTTCAAATCTGCAGGAGTATGGTCTCATTCGGTTTCAAATAAAATGTTGCTTGCTTATCTAGACATGAACACAAAGTTAAATTTCATTGTACCTACTGTGGTAGAGATGTTCATGTCATAGATTTTTGTTATAGACTATCTAAACAACAGAAAAAGGAAAGAATGATTGCTAGATCTCATAACTTTCATGCAAAATATGTTGCTCATGCTAAACCGAATGATTGGTGCATGCAACCTGCTGTAATGAGCCGAAAACATGCAAAGTTTGCTCCCAAACCTACTATTTTTCGTGCTACACATGAAGCATCTCATAGGACAGTAGTTGGGTACAAAAATCCTCAAGTTTTGGCTCATAAACCTGTTGTTTTATCTCAGCTTTTGTGTGTCATTCCTGCTGCACGTTGTGTGACTCAGTACTGGATTCCTAAATGCCTTTTGACTAACCCCAGTATTGAGTCATCGACGTATTGTGCTTCTATGTAGGTTACACGTTTGAGGAAGGAGAACATTTGGATTGTGGATTCAAGTGGCTCACACCACATGACCGGTAACCAAGATTGGTTCTCCTCCCTCTCTCTTGTGTCACGTGTAGAGAATGTTACTTTTGCCGATAATTCTTCAACTCCTATAATTGCTAAGGGTTCGGTTAGAGTAAATGATCACTACACTTTGAAGGATGTGGCACTTGTTAAAAATTTGAAACACAATTTGCTTTCTGTTTCACAACTGCTAGATGAAAATCTGGAAATTATTTTCACTAAAAATTGTTGCGAAGTTGTAAATTCGAATAGTGAGCTTATTTTTAACATGTCTTAGTTTGGAAGAGTTTTTAAAGCTATTTTTTTATATGTCTTCCTCTAAGCATAGGTGTCAAGTTGCTAATGATTCAAAGGACTTATATTTTTGGCATCGTAGACTTGGTCACATAGGCTTTGATCATCTAACGCGTGTTAGTGCTCTTGATCGCATACGTGAGCTGCCTAAGCTTAAAGGGGACAAAGAAATTGTGTGCTCTTCTTGTAGACATGCTAAGACGGTTGCAGGTTCACATACAACTCTCACAATGATCATGACAACTGAACCGTGTCAACTTTTGCACCTTGACACCGTAGGACCTTCACGTGTTCAATCATTCGGAGGTAAATTGTATGATCTTGTGATTGTTGATGATTATTCTAGACACTCTTGGGTTTACTTTATGGCATCTAGGAATGAATATTTTAGTCACTTTAGAACTTTATTTCTTATATTATCAATTGATCACCCAGGATCATTAAATGCAATTAGAAGTGATAACGGAACTGAATTTAAAATCAATCTGTTGATCACTTTTCTGCTGAAAATGGAATAGATTATCAATTTTCTTCACCATATGTACCTCAACAAAACGGTGTTGTAGAAAGAAAGAACAGAACCTTAGTTGAGATGACTAGAACTATGCTTGATGAATATCAAACTCCTAGGAAATTTTGGGCTGATGCGATTGCAACCGCTTGTATGTCTCAAATCGTGTTTTCTTGCGTGCTAAGCTAGGTAAAACACCATATGAGCTCTGGTTTGGACCTAGGCCTAGTGTCACACACTTTCAGGTCTTTGGTTGCAAATGATTTGTTAAGAAACATGGTAATATTGATAAATTTGAACCTAGATCCATTGATGGCATGTTTCTTGGTTATCCATCTCATACTAGAGGCTACCGCGTGCTTTTACTTGACGCTAACAAAATTGTGGAGACTTGTGAGGTGTATCTTGATGAAGCTAGCCCAGGTACTAGCTCAAATATTGCAGGTCCAGATCCATATCTGCAGGGGAGAGTATTTTCGTTGAAGAAGAGGAAGACTTGGTGCTGCTGCCCAAAAATTCAGCAGGTAATGACATTGTTCCAGCTCCTAATTTTGATTCACAGCCGGCACCGACGATCACCATTGCTGGTCCAGATCCTCCTCAAGTCACAAGCTCATCGATTTGTGATGAACATGAAGAAGAAGAAGCTTGTGAAGTGTCCACTCCCCACAGGGTTCTCAAATTTCCTCCTCCACAACAAATTATTGGAAGCTTGCACGAACGAGTCACACGGTCCAGGTTTTGCGATCCAAACTCTAATGCTCATTATGCTTTTGTTGCTTCTTTTGAACCCAAAGATATATCACTCGCACTCACTAATGAATCTTGGATTATTGCCATGCAAGAAGAGTTAGAAAATTTTGAAAGAAATAATGTTTGGAAACTTGTACCTCCACCTCAAGGTCACACTTTAATTGAAACTAAATGGGTGTTTAAAAATAAACAAAGTGAGGATGGGGTTGTGGTTAGGAATAAGGCTAGGTTGGTTGCTCAAGGTTTCACTCAAGTTGAAGGTCTAGATTTTGATGAAACTTTTGCTCTTGTTGCTAGATTAGAAGCCACAAGAATTTTGTTAGCTTTTGCTGCATCTAAAGGTTTTAAGCTATATCAAATGGATGTTAAAACTGCTTTTCTTACTGGCTACATAGATTAGGTAGTTTATGTCAAACAACCACTGGGTTTTGAAAATCCAGATTTTCCTGATAATGATTACAAACTGTCCAAAGCCTTGTACGGTCTCAAACAAGCCCCTAGAGCATGGTATGATAGGTTAAAAACATTCTTACTTGAAAAGTGGTTTACCATGGGCAAGGTTGATAAAACTCTTTTTGTTCTTAAGCATGGCAATTACTCATTATTCATTCAAGTGTATGTGGATGATATTATCTTTGGTTGTGCTTCTCATGATCTTGTGTCCAAGTTTTCAGCTATGATGAGTTCAGAATTTGATATGAGTATGATGGGAGAACTCACATACTTTTTGGGGCTGCAAATCAAGCAAACCAAGGAGGGTACCTTTGTGCATCAAACTAAGTATACGAAAGACCTCCTAAGGCGCTTCAACATGGACAAAAGCAAGCCTCTTCGGACACCAATGGGAACAGCAACAACACTTGAACTTGATGAAGATGGTGAATATGTGGATCAAAAAGAATATAGAAGCATGATCGAATCACTTTTGTACCTCACAGCATCAAGAGCGGACATAAAATTCAGCGTATGTCTTCGTGCACAGTTTCGAGCCTCCCCACGTGCTTCACATAGTCAAGCCGTCAAAAGGATTCTCAGGTACTTACATGGAACTCAAGAATTTGGCATTTTTCTTCCTACTTCCTCAACCATTACTTTGAAAGCTTTTTTGGATGCTGATTTTGCGGGTTGTAGGATTGATAGGAAAAGTACTTCTGGTGCTTTTCATTTTCTTGGTAATTCACTTGTTGCTTGGTCCGCTAGAAAACAAAACTCAGTTGCACAATCCACAGCTGAATCTGAATATGTAGATGCTGCTAGCACTTGTTCACAAATTCTTTGGATTGTTCAAACACTTAAGGACTATCGGGTTGATCTAGATAGTGTTCACTATCTTGTGATAACACTAATGCCATTTGCATTGCTAAAAGCCCCGCGCAACATTCTGAAACTAAGCACATTGACATTAGGTATCACTTTCTCCGTGATAATGTTGAAAAGGGGAACATTGTGCTTCACCATGTAGATATCGGAGAACAATTGGCTGACATTTTTACAAAATCTTTGGATTTCACTCGTTTTTGTTTCATTCGTAGTGAAATAGGGGTTATGCATCCTCATGGCTTACATTGAGGGGGAGTTTTGAAACTTGAGAAGTCTATTTGTGAATCTGAAATTAAAATAGTATGAGCATAGTATTTCATACATATATGACTTTGTGATTCCTTTTACATGCTAAAAGTTCTTACTACATTACTCGTGTTATACATTTTGTAGTTTTTGCTATGCCTAGTAATTGGAATAATTACTTGCACTAAATCTGGTCATGGTCGAACTTTCTTACTGCTTTGAACTTGTTGCATGCTCACAAGTGCTTTTAATCATAAAGAATTAATCAAGTAATCAACTCACATGTTGAGTTTTTATGAACAAATATAAGTTGAGAAAAGATCAAGAGAATATGCATGCATCGCACTTCTTCTTTTGAGATGGCTTATCATTGCACTTAGATATGAACTTGGAAGAAGTTGTGTATGACTAAAACCATGTCTTTAAGCTTCTGATTGTCAAATGACATAGGCTTGGCTTGGTTGGTTAGAATAAGGCAGATGCGTATATAATCTCTTGCAAATATCGTATGATCTAATTTTGTGCTTTGAAAAATAATAAAATGCAGCAACAAGTGTCATGCTTTCAGGTATTGAAATAGTTAAGTTTGTGAGATCATGACTTGCTTAAATTGAAAATTACACTTGATCTCTAGCATGGCTTACACTATTGTATGTATCTCATGATATGATAGTGTAAGTTACTTGATAGTATGACTTGGATGAGCTCTGTTTTATATGTATATGTTATAATATGCTCATAACAATTAAAATTTCTCTTTTGTACCTTGCTGAATACATTATCAAGGGGGGGATACAATATGTGAATTTCTAACATTTTTAAAGATAAGTATGCAAGGGGGAGAAATTGATTACACATCACATATTTACAATTGTTTTAGCACGATTCTTCTTAGGAGGAGAACTTGTTATTCTTCTCATTTTATTTCTGTTTTACAAATGGAGAGAAATTGTTTTCAAAACTTTTAATGTGAATAAGCCAATGTTCGGATTTTAAGTCATGTTGCCAATGCATTCATCAAGGGGGAGATTGTGAGACCTATGTGTGCTGAATACATTGGCTATAGCGATAAAAGTTTTGAATACTACCAAAACACTTTTATCATCAAGGTCCAACGTTAGGTACGGCTTGTATTGGTTAGCTCCGGCGCTAGGTCCGGCTAGCTTTGGTAAGATCCGGTTCAAGGTCCGGTTAGCTTTGGCAAGGTTCGGAGCTTGATCGCAGTGGTTCTGCTTTTATCTTGCAATATTTCAAACTTGCTTTAAACTTATAGAAAGTTTTCTTAGTATTCATTTGCTAAGTTTTTGGTGCGTTTTGGTTGATATGGCTGATATCATTTTTCTATGCGTTGCAACATGCTTATGTGAGGTGCTCACGTAAGGTGTTGTGTTCGGAACTAACTTGAGTCAAGTCGCGGACTTGGGCTCGTATGAATTGGTTGTTTGTTCATGTGCGGATGTTGCTTGAGTTCAAGTCATGGCCGGTGACATGATCTTTTGGACTAGTCTCAGGGAGGAGATGAGGTTCCAACAACCAAATTCAGGAGGAATTGTGGTTGAGTGGGTCAGGAGGTCGCGCAGGATGATTGAATCAAGGGTAGTGCACATGAAGGTTAGTGGACGTTGAAGAAAGGTGTTCGCACGTATGCATGCGGTGCACGACGTGGCAACATGGTTCCGAAGATGGGTTATGGAAGGAAAGATCTGGTTAGAAGGATTGGATCGTATCGGTTCATGACTCAGGTTGCGGCTGAGTCGTGTTTGACTCAAATATGGAAAGATTTGAGTTGGTTATGATAGGATTTCATGTGGGTCACGAATTTGAGTTGTTTAGGAATGTGGGATATGTTTCTAAGGTGCTTGGAAGTCTTAAGATTGCTTCTATCTGCGTATAGAAGAGTCCTAAGCAAATATGGAAAGTTTCGATTCGTGATTTGAGTAGGATTAGAGTCCTAGTTGAGATTGAGTTGGCCTAAGGGATGGTTATATAAGCAAGGGAGGCCAGAGCTCGAGGGAGATGACTTTGGGGATGTTCCTCTTGTTTTCTGTTGAATAAAATTAGTAGTTGAAAGGAACTTTTGTGCCTTGTTCGTCTGACTTGTTCCAGACAAGTTTTTCTCGTCGAGTTTTCTGCACAGCACTACCTTTCTTCGGTGGTTTTATCATAACTCGAGTTTTACAAATCCAATTGATGTGATTTTTTTTGGGTTGCCTTCAAAACTTGATTTTCTATCATCTTTGAAAATTTCACGGTAATTGGATTTGTGGTTTCTGATCTACACGAGTTTCTTTGCAGCGTTCCAGAACTGTTTTTCTCGGGTAGGACATATTGACCTTTGTTCGATCTTTCAATCGTAACTTGAGTTTCTCTTGACGGATTTGAGTGATTCTTGTTGTGTCGTCTTCGTGATTTGATTCTCTCTGATATCTATCACTTTTGTCATGGTGAAACACGTTTAGATTAGTCTCACATATGATTTCTTTAACAGATTATTTTTCTACCGAAGGGGTTGGGATTTAATTGTTTCCGCTGCGTAGGATTTTTTAATCTACCATTCACCCCCCTCTCTGGTAGCTTTTCACGTGCTCTTCGATCCTACAATATGATATGTTTAAAAACGAATACATGTGTTTCGAGATGCAACCCAGTGAGTCTATCGACGATCTCTTTGCTCGCTTTAACAAAATTCTCAGCAACTTGCATAGTGTCAACGTTAACTTTTTCGATGCTGAGAATGCTAGGAAATTACTTAGTGCATTAGACATGTCAATTTGGGAGATGAAAGTTACATCCATTCGTGAATCTGTTGTCATGAGTACACTTACTTTAGATGTGCTATATTCCAAGTTAAAAACTCATGAAATTGACATAATATCATGTAAGAACCCCAACAAGTCTATTGCTTTTGTTTCTCAACGTGACACGCCTAGCTCCAGTCAATCTTCATCTTGTGGTACACTTGCTTTCTTGTCCTCTCTAACCCTTGAACAGATTGAGGAGTTTCCAAAGGAGGAGCTAGCACTTTTCTCTACTAGGTTCTCAAAAGCACTGCAAAATGTGAGAACTAGAAGGAGAGGAAGCTTCTGACCTCAACGATGCTTCGAATGTGGTAAGACAAGACACTTTCGTACAGATTGTCCTAACCTTTCAGGTACTACTTTCTGAGAAGAAAAACAATCAAGGACGAAGCACTCCTCAACAAACGATAAGAAGAAAAAGAAGGGATTTACAAGTCACCAACTAGTGAACAGTTTTGTGTCTGCACTCGAGGAACTTGGCTCAAGCGACGTGGACATTGGAAGTGACGAAGATGAAGATGATTTGGCAAGCTTGTGCTTCATGGCGGACAAATCAAGATCAAGTATGGAGGATGCAGAACACAACAGTGACAACGAAGAGGTATGTCCTACTTATGATTAAATGTGTGATGCTATTTCCCATGCAACTGTTATTGTTAAGAAAAAGGACAAAAAGCTTAGGGACAATACTATTAAAATTGAGTCACTAGAATCTGAAATTAATCGATTGAAAACTTTGATTCCTAGAGATGATTCTTGTTCCTCATGCGATTTAATATATGAACAATTGTCCTCCTTAAGAAGTGCACACTCCTCCACTCTTGATAAACTTGAGTTAGAGATTGAAAAGAACAAAAAACTTGCTGCACTTAATGACAGAAACTTAAAAGATGATTCTTGTTCTACAATTGATTTGCATTGTTCTACATGTAATGATCTTGAAAAGAAACTAAAAGATGCTATAAATGAAATTTCAATACTGAACAATGTTTTATGTGCTCATGAAGTTAAATATTGTTCTAATTGCAAACTAAAAGGAAAAACTTCATGAGAGAACTGCCTAGAATTGTCTAAGAAACTTGATGACATGAATAAGACACTAGAGCAGTATTGTATTGGTAACAAAAATCTAAACTTGCTGCTGAATTCATCCAAATCTTGCAATGATAAAACTGGTTTAGGTTTTGATTCTCATGCTCATGCTAAAACACATCCACCCAAAATTATAAAGTCAATAGGAAGCGATTTGATTAAAACAGTTCCTAAAAAAAGAAGTGGTTTTTAAATCTGCAGGAGTGTTGTCACATTCGGGATCTAATAAACATGTTGCATGCTCATCTATAAATGAACACAAAATTAAATTTCATTGTACCTATTTTGATAGAGATGGTCATGTTATAGATTTTTGTTATAGACTAGCTAAACAACATAAAAAGGAAAGAATGCAAGTTAGATCTTATAACTCTCATGCGAAATTTGCTGCACATACTAGACCGAATGTCAAGAACATGCAACCCGCTGTTATGAGTCAAAAACATTCAAAGTTTACCTCTGGAGCTTCAGTTTTTGTCTCCGGACCTTCTGTTTTTGCTTCCGGAACTACTGATTTTCGTGCTGCACAAGTAACACCTCATAGGTCATTACTTAAGAACAAAAAATCTCAACCTTTGACTCATAAATCTGTTGTTTTATCTCATCTATCGCGTGTTTTTCCTGCTGCACGTCGTGTGACTCAGTACTAGGTTCCTAAATGCCTTTTGACTAACTCCAGTATTGAGTCATTGACGTATTGTTCTTTTATGTCGGTTACACACTTGAGGGAGGAGAATATATGGATTTAGGTTGCTCACGCCACATGACCGGTAACAAAGAATGGTTCTCCTCCCTCTGTTTTGTGTCACGTGTAGAGAATGTTACTTTTGCCGATAATTTTTCAACTCCTATAATTGCTAAGGGTCTGGTTAGAGTAAATGATCACTACACTTTGAAGGATGGCACTTGTTAAAAATTTGAAATACAACTTGCTTTCTGTTTCAAAACTGCTAGATGAAAATTTGGAAATTATTTTCAATAAAAATTGCTGCAAAGTTGTAAATTCAAATAGTGAGATTATTTTTAATATGTCTCGGTTTGGAAGAGTTTCTAAAGATGATTTTGATATGTCTTCCTCTAAGCATAGGTGTCTAGTTGCTAATGTTTCAAAGGACTTATATTTTTGGCATCATAGACTTGGTCACGTAGGCTTTGATCATCTAACGTGTGTTAGTGCTCTTAATCGCATACGTGGGCTGCCTAAGCTTAAAGGGGATAAGGAAATTATGTGCTTGAAAGTGCATCTAGGATCCCTGTGGGTTTTGGATGATTGATGACTACAATTAAGTATCTAATGAGCTCAGTGATATTAAGCACAGGTGTGGATTCAAGCGGAAACACAAACCCTCAAAAAGAAAAAGGATGAAAACGGCGATGTCGACTCAAAAAGGAGAAACTAGGGTTTCTAGCGTGTCGAGTTTATACTAGCCATATGTGTATGAGGATGTGTGCGTAAAGCACATTGAGATCAAGTTGGGAGCTCAAAGTGGTTTAGAGATCAAAAACCTATTGAGAGAAGAGAGTTGGAAGTAGTCTGGCAGGAGTGGTCGGACTAGTCCGTGCAGGTGGTCGGACTAGTCCGCTCCTGGCCGGCCAAGTCTGTTTTCTGCCAGACTGGAAGGGTCTGACTGAGTTCAGACTAGTCCATAGTGGGACGGACTACTCCGGGTAGTCGTGGAGTGGGTTCTCAGGACTAAGTCCAAAACCACGTACTTGCCCGTTTTAGTCCGGACCAAGAGGTCCTGACTGAGATCGGACTAGTCCGCCCTGGGGGCCGGACTAGTCTGGGTTTGGAGAGTAGTGGAGCTTCAGCGACTAAGTCTGGGTAGGTCGGACTAGTCTGCCCTGGGGGGCTGGACTAGTCCGTGGTCTCTAGACTAGTCCATTTTCACAGGGAACAAAAGGTTCTATGTGAGATCAGACTAGTTCGGTGTGTGCCGGACTAGTTCGTTTTGAAGTGATCGTTTGAATTTGAAGTTTGGCGGGTAGTGCAACAGTTGTCAGGGACTTCAGTGGTCCCAAAGGCCAGACTAGTCTGGGTCGTAGGCCAGACTAGTCTATCCATCTGCTGAAGTCAGCAGTATGGGATGGTAACCTCTATAAATAGAGGACCCCTGGATTCATTTGAACTATTCCATTGAGAACTTTGAAACCCTAGCGCCACCACAACAAACTTTGAGCCTCCAAAAGCCTCCTTCTTGCCTACCTTCCCTCTAAAACTAATTCTTGTGTGGATTAGGGTTTGGTGAGGTGAAGAAGGGGAAGAACACCGCTCTAGGCTCTTGGTTTGATCTCTTGCACTCGTGAATCTTTGTGATTTGTGGCTTGAGTTGATCTTTGTGATTTGTGATTGTATTTGTGGTGGTAGCCTCAGATTGTGAGAAGCCCCAACAAATCTTGTATTCACCCCTTTGTGATAGTGGAGAACCAAGTTAGGTCCTTGTGGTAAACTTGGTGAGGGAAGGGTTGTTGAACCCGGTCCTTCGTGGACTCCTCAACGGGGACGTAGATTCCTTCGTGAGATCGAACCTCGAGATAAAATCCTTGTGTCCCTTGTGTACTTCGCTTTCACTTATTGCACATTGCTTCTAGGGTTAGCTTTATCGTTTTTGTTCATCACCCTTGTCTCATTGTGATCCTTAGCCCCATACTTGCTTCATAACTTGTTAAGGTTCACCAAGTCATTCTAACATACTTTGCATCACAAGAGTAGAACTAAAATTTGTTAGAAACCCATTTTTAGGTTTTCCCTGTAGGTGGACCGGACTAGTCCGCTGCTGGACCGGACTAGTCCGCCCCCTGAGTACTGATCTCGTTTTATTAAGTCATTTCAGGTCGATTAGCCTATTCACCCCCCCCCCCCTCTCGGCAACTTTCAATTGATATCAGAGCAGGACTCTCCCAAAGAGTCTAACATCTCGGAGAGAAGATGGCCGGAGTGGGGTATGACGAGGTCTCGACCAATGAGATCCAAGCAACACAAGAGGAGGTGCTTGTCTACCAAGACAAGTCAACGGATGACGAAGAGACTCGCCAGCTCAAGGTGAAACTTTGAGAGAAGTTGAAGATTCCAAAGGTTGACTCTTCAACCTCCACATCGGGTGGCACGATCAACTACAACCAACAAGGCTACAACTATGAACGCCTTGTCTCCAACAACCACTACCTTTCCATCCCATTGGGGAAGCCTCCTCAATTCGATGGAACCGACTACGGGATGTGGAAGCACAACATGAAGATCCATCTCGTGTCACTCAACCCCTCATTGTGGCAAATTGTGTTGACCGGGGTGCATATCCCGAAGAATGAAGAAGGCATCACTCCGGAGCAAGCCGTGCTCCTACACCGCAATGCCCAAGTGGCCGGAGTGATCATCTCATCTCTCTCAGGAGATGAATTCAACTGGGTAGATGGACTTGAGGTGGCCAAGGATATTTGGGACACCCTCAAGACGGCTCATGAAGGCAACCGAGTTGTGAAAGAAGCGAAGATTGAGCTCATTGAAGGAGAGCTCGGGAGGTTTGCCATAATGGATGGTGAATCTCCCCAAGAGATGTACAACCACCTAAAGCTACTCATCGACAAGAGTAGATCTTATGGCTGCACGAAGTGGATGGACCACGAGGTGGTGAAGAGGATGATTCGGGCGTTCATGCCTAGAAACGTCTCTCTTTGCTCCATGAGACGGGAAAGCCCGGGGTTTGCCAAAATGACCCCGGAGGAGGTCCTAGGAAGGATCATCAACCACGAGATCATGGAGAAGGAGGAGCTCTTCTACATTGACCTCCAAAGGTTCACCACCTCGAAGATGAAGGATGTTGCACCCAAAGTGACATCCTCCTCAAAAGAGCAAAACGAAGATGATGAGGAGAGTCTTGACACCGATGAGGAAGAGGCCCTCTTCATCAAAAACTTCAAGAGGATGATGAGGAGAATAAAAGGAGGATACAAGCATGAGGGCAAGGGCAAAGAAAAAGCAAGGCCCAGAACGAAGAGGGCTTGCTACAATTGTGACGAGTACGGGCACTACATTGTGGATTGCCCACATGAAGAAGGCAAGAAGAAGAAGGAGGGCAAGCCTCAAGAAAATAAGCTCTACAAGAAAAAGAGGCCCTCCGGTCATGCTCACTTAGGCAAGTAATGGGACTCTAACGATGAGTCCTCCTCGTCTAGAGACGAGGAGAAGATGGCAACCATAGCCATCGGGAGGAACTCCAAGGGAAGCAAGCTTTTCCCCAACCTCTACGACCACAAGCAAACTTGCCTCATGGCAAAACAAGGAAGGATAAAGGTTACTTCTAACTCGTCCTCTTCCATATCATCCCATGATGATTTTGATAGTGCTAGTGAAAACAAACACATGCTTAAGGACATAAGTAAGAGCACTTTGCGTAGAATGAAATTATTCTCGGATGAAATCTTTGAGAAGGAGGAGCTCATAGATAGGCAAGAGGACATGCTTATCCATGAAAAGGAGAGATGTAAAGAGCTCATTGAGCTCCTTGAGCTTGAGAGATAGAAGATCAAGGCATTAGAGCATGAACTTGCTCTAAGCAAGAAAACATGCTCAAGTCTTGAGGAGACAACCATTGAGCTCAAGGACGAACTTGGCAACTTGGAAAAAGTTAACAAGATCCTTGAGACTCAAGTTGAGTCCCTCAATACCAATGTAGCCTCTTAATCCAAAAGCTCATCCTCCTCAAAGGTTGCATCCGAAGCAATATCTACTTGCAAATATTACAACTTGATCCTTAAATTAAAGGATGAGCTTAAGTTGACTCAAGGCAAACAAGCACCTAAGGGTGGCATATTTGACAAAGAGAAGGTGGCGTATGCACGAAGTGCATACACCAACACAAGACCTCCCAATGTCAAGGATGGTCTTAGTTATACTAGATGTAAGACCTATGTGTGCTGAATACATTGGATCGTAGTGAATACACTTGGCTTTGATGATAAAAGTTTTAAATATCACCAAAACACCTTTTTATCAAGGTCCGACTCTAGCTCCGAGCTATAGCAAGGTCCGACGGTAGGTCCGGCTTGTTTTGGGTAGCTCCGGCTATGTTAGATGCTAGGTCCGGCTTCTTGGTAAGGTCCGACTAGCTTTGGTTAGCTCCGGTGAGCTTTATCTTTAGCTCCGGCATGTCCTTGTTAGCTCTGGCATGTCCTTGATAGCTCCGACATGCTTTTGCTAAGCTCCGACGTACTTTGTCTAGCTCTGGTTTTGGGTTGACTAGTTTTAACTAGTTTTTGGTAAGCTCCGGTGCTAGGATCTACTAGTTTTGGTAAGCTCCGGCAGGTGCTTCATTGTACTAGTTTTGGTAAGCTCCGGCAGGTGCTTCATTGTACTAGTTTTGGTAAGCTCCAGCGCTAGGTTGTACTAGCTTTGTTAGCTCTGGCTCAAGCTCCGGTTGCTCTGGCAAGGTCCGGAACTTGACCGCGATACTTCTGTTTTTCATTTGCAATGTTTCGTACTTGATTTACATGTTTGAAAAGATTGCTTAGTATTCATTTGCTAAGTTTTTGATGTGTTTTGGATGATATGGTTGATATCGTTTCTACTGTGGTTTTGCAACATGCTTATGTGAGGTTCTCACGTAAGGTGTTGTGTTCGGAACTAACTTGAGTCAAGTCGAGGACTTGGGCTCGTATGGATTGTTTGTTTGTTCATGTGCAGGTGTTGCTTGAGTTCAAGTCATGGCTGGTGACAGGATCCATTGGACTAGTCTCAGGAGGAGATGAGGTTCCAACAACCAAGTTCGGAAGGAACTGTGGTTGAGCGGGTCAGGAGGTCGCGCAGGATGATTGAATCAAGGGCAGTGCTTATGAAGGTCGAAGGAAGGTGTTCGCACGTGTGCATGAGGTGCATGACATGGAAATATGCTTCTAGAGACGGATTATGGAAGGAAGATCTGATCGGAAGGATCGGATCGTATCGGTTGAAGACTTAGGCTGCTAGCTGAGTCGGTTATGCCTCGGTATGGAAATATCGAGTTGGTTATGTTAGGATTTCGTGTGGGTCACGAATTTGAGTTGTTTAGGAATGTGGGATACGTTCCTAAGGTGTTTGGAAGTCTTAAGATTGCTTCTATCTGCGTATAGAAGAATCTTGAGCAGTTATGGAAAGTTCCGATTGTGATCGGATTAGGATTGGAGTCCTAGTTGAGGTTGGGATGGCCTAAGGGCTGGTTATATAAGCGAGGGAAGGCCAAAGCTCGTGGTAGACGACTTTGGGGCTGTTCCTCTTGTGCTCTATTGAATAAAATTCATAGTTTGAAGGAACTTTTGTGCCTTGTTCGTCTGACTTGTTCCAGACAAGTTTTACTCGTCGAGTTTCTGGACAGCACTACCTTTCGTCGGTGAATTTATCATAACTCGAGTTTTACTGATCCAATTGACGTGATTCTTTTTGGGTTGTCTTCACAACTTGATTGTCTATCATCTGTCAAAATTTCACGGTCATTGGATTTGTGGTTTCTGAGCTATACGAGTTTCTTTGCAGCATTCCAGAAACTGTTTTTCTCGGGTAGGTCAGATTGACCATAGTCTGATCTTTCGATCATAACTTGAGTTTTTCTTGACGGATTTGAGTAATTATTTTTGTGTTGTCTTCGTGACTTGATTCTCTCTGATATATATCACTTTTGTCCCGGTGAAACATGTTTAGATTAGTCTAATACACAATTTCTTTAACAAATCATTTTTCTGCCGGAAGGGTTTGGGGTTTTAATTGTTTCCGCTGTGTAAGATTTTTAAATCTACCATTCACCTCCCCCCCCCCCCTCTGGTAGCTTTTCACGTGCTCTTCGATCCTACAATTGGTATCAGAGCCACGGTGCTCTAATCTTTGTGATTTGCACGTGTTTTTGACTAATCATCATGGAGAAGTACTCCGCCAAACCTTGTGTGTTTGCTGGTATTGATTTTCAGGTTTGGAAGGCACACATGGAGGCTTTCATCCAGGCACAAGGCTTTGCAATATGGGAGAAGGTGTATAAGCCTTATGAAGTGCCACCCAATGATCAAGTCACGGCCACAAACCTACGGGACGTCGACAACAACAACAAAGCCCGAAACTTGATCATCCAAGGACTCACTCAAAGCGACTTTGATCATGTCGCGCACCTCCGGTCAGCATACGATGTTTGGAGAGCTCTTTGTGATTATCATGAAGGCTCCAACACTATCAAGGAGGTCAAACAAGATATGTTCAAAAAGGAATATATGCGTTTTGAGATGCAACCAGGTGAGTCTATCGATGACCTCTTTGCTCGTTTCAATAAAATTCTCAGCAACTTACATAGTGTCAATGCTAATTTTTCTGATGCTGAGAATGCTAGACAACTTCTTAGTGCATTAGACATGTCAGTTTGGGAGATGAAAGTAACATCCATTCGTGAATCAACTGTCATGAGTTCTCTTACATTAGATGTACTTTACTCTAAACTAAAAACTCATGAAATTGACATCCTAGCACGTAAGAACCCAAACAAGTCTATTGCATTTGTCTCACAATGAGATATGTCTAGCTCCGGTCAATCATCATCCTGCAATACTCTTGCTTTGTTGTCCTCACTAACCCTGGAATAGATCGAAGAATTTCCAGAAGAGGAGTTGGCACTCATCTCTACTAGATTCTCAAAAGCATTGCAGAATGTGAGAACTAGAAGGAGAGGAAGCTCCGGACCTCAATGCTGTTTTGAATGTGGTAAAATAGGACACTTTCGTACAGAATGCCCTAACCTTTCTGGTCCGACCACCCGGGAAGAAAAACAAAGCAAGATCCGGACCTTCTCTGGAAACTCCAACAAGAAGAAGAAGGGTACCATAGGATGCAAGATGATTAACAGTTTCATCACCGCACTTCAAGAACTTAGTTCAAGTGATGTAGACTTTGAAAGCGATGAAGATGATGACGATCTGGCCAACTTATGCTTCATGGCGGGCAAAACAAGATCAAGATCAAGTCAGGAGGATGCAGAACACAACAGTGAAGACGATGAGGTATGTTCTACCTGCAATGAAATGTGTGATGCTATCTCTCGTGCAACTATTATTGTCAAGAAAAAGGACAAAAAGCTTAGGGATAATGCTGCTAAAATTGAATCACTGGAATCTAAAATTAACCGTTTAAAAACTTTGATTCCTAGTGATGATGCATGTCCCTCATGTGACTTAATCTATGAACAATTGTCCACATTAAGAAGTGCACACTCCTCCACTCTAGACAGACTTGATGAAGAAATTGAAAAGAACAAAAAGCTTGCTGCACTTAGTGATAAAAATTTAAAAGATGCTTCTTGTTCTACAGATGATTTGCATTGTTCTGCATGTGAAAATCTTGATAAGAAACTAAAAGATGCAATGAATGAAATTTCCATTCTGAACAATGCTTTACAATCTCATGAAGTTAAAAATTGTTCCAATTGCAAACTAAAAGGAAAAACTTCATGTGCAAACTTCCTAGACTTGTCTAAGAAACTTGATGACATGAATAGGACACTAGGTCGGTTTTGTAATGGGAATAAGAATCTAAACTTGTTGCTGAATTCTTCCAAGTCTTGCAAAGATAAAACTGGTTTAGGTTTTGATTCTCTTGTTCATGCTAAGGCACATCCACCTAAAATTGTAAATTCATTAGGAAGTGGTTTGATTCAAACAGTTCCTAAACAAAAAGGAGTGGTTTTCAAATCTGCAGGAGTGTTGCCTCATTCGGTTTCAAATAAAAATATTGCTTGCTCATCTAGACATGAACACAAAGTTAAATTTCATTGTACCTTCTGTGGTAGAGATGGTCATGTCATAGATTTTTGTTATAGACTAGCTAAACAACAGAAAAAGGAAAGAAAAATTGCTAGATCTTATAACTTTCATGCAATTAGAAAAACACAACCTGCTTTAGTGAGTCAGAAATTTGAAAAGGTAGCTTCCGGACCTTCTGGTAAGAAATCCGCAAAAGCAGCTCCGATAGTTCCGATAGCTCCGAGAGCTCCCGTATCTTCTGTTGTTCCCTCCGAAGCTTCAGTTTTTGCCTCCGGACCTTCTGCTTTTACCTCCGGAGCTACTGGTTTTCACTCTAAACAAGTAACAACTTCTAAATCAACTGTTGAGAACAGAAAACCTCAATCTTTGACTCATAAACCTGCTGTTTTATCTCAGCTTTCGCGTGTTTTTCCTGCTGCACGTCGTGTGACTCAGTACTGGATACCTAAATGCCTTTTGACTAACCCCAGTATTGAGTCATCGACGTATTGTGCTTCTATGTAGGTTACACGTTTGAGGAAGGAGAACATTTGGATTGTGGATTCAGGTTGCTCACGCCACATGACCGGTAACAAAGATTGGTTCTCCTCCCTCTCTTTTGTGTCACGTGTAGAGAATGTTACTTTTGCCGATAATTCTTCAACTCCTATAATTGCTAAGGGTTCGGTTAGAGTAAATGATCACTACACTTTGAAGGATGTGGCACTTGTCAAAAATTTGAAATACAACTTGCTTTCTGTTGCACAATTGCTAGATGAAAATCTAGAAATTATTTTCAATAAAAACTGCTGCAAAGTTGTAGGTTCAAATAGTGAGCTTATTTTTAACATGTCTCGGTTTGGAAGAGTTTTTAAAGCTGATTTTGATATGTCTTCCTCTAAGCATAGGTGTCTAGTTGCTAATGATTCAAAGGACTTATATTTTTGGCATCGTAGACTTGGCCACGTAGGCTTTGATCACCTAACGCGTGTTAGTGCTCTTGATCGCATACGTGGGCTGCCTAAGCTTAAAGGGGGCGAAGAAATTGTGTGCTCTTCTTGTAGACATGCTAAGATGGTTGCAGGTTCACATACTCCTCTCACAATGATCATGACAATTGAACCATGTCAACTTTTGCATCTTGACACCGTAGGACCTTCACGTGTTCAATCCTTCAGAGGTAAATGGTATGCTCTTGTTATTGTTGATGATTATTCTAGATACTCTTGGGTTTACTTTATGGCGTCTAAGAATGAAGTTTTTAGTCACTTTAGAACTTTATTTCTTAGATTATCAATTGATCACCCAGGATCATTAAAAGCAATTAGAAGTGATAATGGAACTGAATTTAAAAATAAATCTTTTGATCACTTTTGTGCTAAAAATAGAATAGATCATCAATTCTCTTCACCATATGTACCTCAACAAAACGGTGTTGTAGAAAGAAAGAACAGAACCTTAGTTGAGATGGCTAGGACTATGCTTGATGAATATCAAACTCCTAGGAAATTTTGGGCTGATGCGTTAGCAATCGCTTGTTATGTCTCAAATCGTGTTTTCTTGCGTGCTAAGCTAGGTAAAACACCATATGAGCTTCGGTTTGGACATAGGCCTAGTGTTACACACTTTCAGGTATTTGGTTGCAAATGCTTTGTTAAGAAACATGGTAATCTTGATAAGTTTGAACCTCGATCCATTGATGGCATGTTTCTTGGTTATCCATCTCATACTAGAGGCTACCGTGTGCTTTTACTTGACACTAACAAAATTGTGGAGACTTGTGAAGTGTCTTTTGATGAAGCTAGCCCAGGTACTAGCTCCGGTGTTGCAGGACCAGATCCTTATCCTAAGGGGGAGGGTATTTTCGAAGATGAAGAAGAGCCGGTGATACTGCCTGGTAGTTCCGAAGCTGACACGTGTCCAGCTCCGGACATTGAACAAGCTCCGGCTATCACCTCTGCTGGTCCTGATTGTCCAGAAGTCACAAGCTCATCAATCTATGTTGAACCTAATGAAGAAGAAGCTTGTGAGACATCTGCTCCCCTACGTTTTTACAAAGATCATCCCCCACAACAGATGATTGGAAGCTTGCACGAACGAGTCACACGGTCCAGGTTTTGCGATCCAAACTCTCATGCTCATTTTGCTTTTGTTGCTTCTTTTGAACCTAAAGATATATCACACGCACTCACTAATGAATCTTGGATTATTGCCATGCAAGAAGAGTTAGAAAATTTTGAAAGAAATAATGTTTGGAAACTTGTACCTCCACCTCAAGGTCACACTTTAATTGGAACTAAATGGGTATTTAAAAATAAAAAAAGTGAGGATGGGGTTGTGGTTAGGAATAAGGCTAGGTTGGTTGCTCAAGGTTTCACTCAAGTTGAAGGTCTAGATTTTGATGAAACTTTTGCTCCCGTTGCTAGATTAGAAGCCATAAGAATTTTGTTAGCTTTTGCATCATCTAAAGGTTTTAAGCTATATCAAATGGATGTTAAAAGTGCTTTTCTTAATGGCTACATAGATGAGGAGGTTTATGTCAAACAACCACCGGGTTTTGAAAATCCAGATTTTCCTAATCATGTTTACAAACTGTCCAAAGCCTTATATGGTCTCAAACAAGCCCCTAGAGCATGGTATGATAGGTTAAAAACATTCTTACTTGAAAAGGGGTCTACCATGGGCAAGGTTGATAAAACTCTTTTTTTGCTTAAACATGACAATGACTCATTATTTGTTCAAGTGTATGTGGATGATATTATCTTTGGTTGCGCTTCTCATGATCTTGTGTCCAAGTTTTCAGCAATGATGAGTTCCGAATTTGAAATGAGTATGATGGGTGAACTCACTTACTTATTGGGGCTGCAAATCAAGCAAACCAAGGAGGGTACCTTTTTGCATCAAACTAAGTATACCAAAGACCTCCTAAGGTGCTTCAACATGGACAAAAGCAAGCCTCTTCGGACACCAATGGGAACAGCAACAACACTTGAACTTGATGAAGATGGTGAATCCGTGGATCAAAAAGAATATAGAAGCATGATCGGATCACTTTTGTACCTCACGGCATCAAGACCGGACATACAATTCAGCATATGTCTTTGTGCACGGTTTCAAACTTCCCCACATGTTCACATCGTCAAGCCATCAAAAGGATTCTCAGGTACTTACATGGAACTCAAGAATTTGGCATTTTTCTTCCTTCTTCCTCAACTGTTACTTTGAAAGCTTTTTCGGATGCTGATTTTGGGGGTTGTAGGATTGATAGGAAAAGTACTTCCGGTGCTTGTCATTTTTTTGGTAATTCTCTTGTTGTTTGGTCCTCTAGAAAACAAAATTCAGTTGCACAATCCACAGCCGAATCTGAATATGTAGCTGCTGCTAGTGCTTGCTCACAAATTCTTTGGATTGTTCAAACACTTAAGGACTATGGGGTTAATCTAGATAGTGTTCCAATGTTTTGTGATAACACTAGTGCTATTTGCATTGCCAAAAACCCCGTGCAACATTCTAGAACTAAGCACATTGATATTAGGTATCACTTTCTCCGAGATAACGTTGAAAAAGGAAACATTGTGCTTCACCATGTAGATATCGAACATCAATTGGCTGACATTTTTACAAAACCTTTGGATTTCACTCGTTTTTGTTACATTCGTAGTGAAATAGGGGTTATGCATCCTCATGGCTTAAATTGAGGGGGAGTTTTTGAAACTTGGGAAGTCTATGTGTGAATCTGAAATTAAAATAATATGAGCATAGTATTTCATACATATATGACTTTGTGATTCCTTTTACATGCTGAAAGTTCTTACTACATTACTCGTGTTATACATTTTGTTGTTTTTGCCATGACTAGTAATTGGAATAATTACTTACACTAAATCTGGTCATGGTCGAACTTTCTTGCTGTTTTGAACTTGTTGCATGCTCACAAATGCTTTTAATTATTAAGAATACATCAAGTAATCAACTCACATGTTGAGTTTTTATGAACAAATATAAATTGAGAAAAGATCAAGAGAATATGCATGCATCGCACTTCTTCTTTTGAGATAGCTTGTCATTGCACTTAGATATAAACTTGGAAGAAGTTGTGTATGACTAAAACCATGTCCTTAAGCTTCTGATTGTCAAATGACATAGGCTTGGCTTGGTTGGTTAGAATAAGTCAGATGCGCATATAATCTCTTGCAAATATCATATGATCTAAATTTATGCTTTGAAAAATAATAAAATGCAGCAACTAGTGTCATGCTTTCAGGTTTTTAAATAGTTAAGTTTGTGAGATCATGACTTGCTTAAATTGAAAAATTACATTTGATCTCTAGCATGGCTTACACTACCTTACGTACTTCATTGATGTGATAATGTAAGGTACTTTATAGTATGACTTGGATGAGCTTTGTTTATATGTATATGTTATAATATGCTCATAACAACTAAAGAGGGAGAGATAATTTTTTTATATGCTCATGACTTGCTGAATACATTGTCAAAGGGGGGAGATAAGCATGAAAAGAAAGAGAATAAGGAGAGATAATGACAGATAATATGGGATAATTTTTCTTCTCATTTTACTTTTGATTTACAAAGGGGGAGAAATTGCTTTCAAAACTTTTATGTGAATAAGCCAATGTTTGGATTTTAAATGATGTTGCCAATGCATTCATCAAGGGGGAGATTGTAAGACCTATGTGTGCCGAATACATTGGATTGTAGTGAATACACTTGGCTTTGATGATAAAAGTTTTAAATATCACCAAAACACATTTTTATCAAGGTCCGACTCTAGCTCCGAGCTATAGCAAGGTCCGACGGTAGGTCCGGCTTGTTTTGGGTAGCTCCGGCTATGTTAGATGCTAGGTACGGCTTCTTGGTAAGGTCCGACTAGCTTTGGTTAGCTTCGGTGAGCTTTATCTTTAGCTCCGGCATGTCCTTGTTAGCTCTGGCATGTCCTTGATAGCTCCGGCATGCTTTTGCTAAGCTCCGACGTACTTTGTCTAGCTCCGGTTTTGGGTTGACTAGTTTTAACTAGTTTTTGGTAAGCTCCGGTGCTAGGATCTACTAGTTTTGGTAAGCTCCGGCAGGTGCTTTATTGTACTAGTTTTGGTAAGCTCCGGCAGGTGCTTCATTGTACTAGTTTTGGTAAGCTCCGGCGCTAGGTTGTACTAGCTTTGTTAGCTCCGGCTCAAGCTCCGGGTTGCTCTGGCAAGGTCCAGAACTTGACCGCGATACTTCTGTTTTTCATTTGCAATGTTTCGTACTTGCTTTACATGTTTGGAAAGATTGCTTAGTATTCATTTTCTAAGTTTTTGGTGTGTTTTGGATGATATGGTTGATATCGTTTCTACTATGGTTTTGCAACATGCTTATGTGAGGTTCTCACGTAAGGTGTTGTGTTCGGAACTAACTTGAGTCAAGTCGAGGACTTGGGCTCGTATGGATTGTTTGTTTGTTCATGTGCAGGTGTTGCTTGAGTTCAAGTCATGGCTGGTGACAGGATCCATTGGACTAGTCTCAGGAGGAGATGAGGTTCCAACAACCAAGTTCGGAAGGAACTGTGGTTGAGCGGGTTAGGAGGTCGCGCAGGATGATTGAATCAAGGGCAGTGCATATGAAGGTCGAAGGAAGGTGTTCGCACGTGTGCATGAGGTGCATGACGTGGCAATATGCTTCTAGAGACATATTATGGAAGGAAGATCTGATCGTAAGGATTGGATCGTATCGGTTGAAGACTTAGGCTGCTAGCTAAGTCGGTTATGGCTCGGTATGGAAATATCGAGTTGGTTATGTTAGGATTTCGTGTGGGTCACGAATTTGAGTTGTTTAGGAATGTGGGATACGTTCTTAAGGTGTTTGGAAGTCTTAAGATTGCTTCTATCTGCATATAGAAGAATCTTGAGCAGTTATGGAAAGTTTCGATTGTGATCGGATTAGGATTGGAGTCCTAGTTGAGGTTGGGATGGCCTAAGGGCTGGTTATATAAGCGAGGGAAGGCCAAACCACGTGGTAGACGACTTTGGGGCTGTTCCTCTTGTGTTCTCTTGGATAAAATTCATAGTTTGAAGGAACTTTTGTGCCTTGTTCGTCCGACTTGTTCCAGACAAGTTTTACTCGTCGAGTTTCTGGACAGCACTACCTTTCGTCGGTGGTTTTATCATAACTCGAGTTTTACTGATCCAATTGACGTGATTCTTTTTGGTTCTTCACAACTTGATTGTCTATCATCTGTCAAAATTTCACGGTCATTGGATTTGTGGTTTCTGAGCTATACGAGTTTCTTTGCAGCATTCCAGAAACTGTTTTTCTCGGGTAGGTCAGATTGACCATAGTCTGATCTTTCGATCATAACTTGAGTTTTTCTCGACGGATTTGAGTAATTCTTTTTGTGTTGTCTTCGTGACTTGATTCTCTCTGATATCTGTAACTTTTGTCACGGTGAAACACGTTTAGATTAGTCTCATACACGATTTCTTTAACAGATCATTTTTCTGCCGAAAGGGTTTGGGGTTTTAATTGTTTCCGCTGCGTAAGATTTTTAAATCTACCATTCACCCCCCCCCCTCTGGTAGCTTTTCACGTGCTCTTCGATCCTACACTAGAGGTGTAAAGCAAAATGCTAAAACCTCCAAGTATGGCAAAGACTTGACTGTCTTTGTCAAAGGAAGCTCATCCCCAACTAAAATTGGGAAGAATACTTCAACTAGCACTAACATACCTAAATTTGAACCGCATCCTCTCTTTCATGATTTTGATGCATCTTATGTTTTAATGAGGAACAAATATGGCAAAGTTTATGCTAGATATGTTGGGCCACTCCGCAAGAGCCCCAAGCCTTGTGTGTGGGTGCCCAAGTGCCTCACTACTAACGTCAAAGGACCCAACTCTGCTTGGGTACCTAAAAGGAAGGCATAATCTTGTTTTATAGGTGTACTCCTCCAGCGGATCCAAATGGGTGCTCGATAGTGGATGCACCAACCACATGACCGGAGAGAGGAGAATGTTCGTGGAGTATGAGCAACATGATGATCCAAACGAAGGGATCCTCTTTGGGGATAATAGCCCAGGGAAAATCATTGGCTCCGGTAAAATTGTCATTTCTCCCCAACACACTCTTTCTCACGTTTTGAATATTAATTCTCTAGACTATAACCTCTTGTCCATATCACAACTATGTGACAAGGGTTATAATTGTGTTTTTACTAATGAGGGTGTGAGCGTCCTTAGAAGAAGTGATAACTCAATCGCTTTTAAGGGTGTGCTCAAGGGAAAGCTTTATCTTGTGGATTTCGCCTCGGATAAAGCTCAACTTGACACATGCTTAATGGCGAAAACCAACATGGGGTGGCTTTGGCATACAAGGCTAGCCCATGTTGGCATGAGAAACTTACAAAAGCTTCTTAAGGGTGAGCACATCTATGGTTTGAAAAATTTTGTCTTTGAAAAGGATAGGCCATGTAGCGCTTGCCAAGCGGGGAAGCAAGTAGGAGCTCAACATCCCTCCAAGAACATCATGACGACAACAAGACCGTTGGAACTGCTACACATGGACCTTTTCGGGCCGATAACCTACATTAGCATTGGCGATAACGAATATGGTCTTGTTATTGTTGATGATTTTTCTCGTTTCACTTGGGTATTTTTCTTACATGATAAGGGTGAGACTCACGGTGTCCTCAAGAGGTTCTTGAGAAGAGCGCAAAATGAGTTCACCTCAAGAATCAATGCTATAAGAAGCAACAACGGCACCGAGTTCAAGAACACTCAAGTGGAAGAATTCTTGGATGTGGAGGGCATCAAGCATGAATTTTCAGCCCCATACGCCCCTCAACAAAATGGGGTGGTGGAACGGAAGAATAGAACACTCATTGAGATGTCAAGGACGATGCTTGATGAGTACAAGACATCGGACCAGTTTTGGGTGGAGGTGGTTAACACCGCTTGCCACACCGTCAACCGATTTTACCTCCACCGCATCCTCAAGAAGACCCCCTACGAGCTTCTAGTTGGTAAGAAACCCAATGTCTCTTACTTTTGTGTCTTTGGGAACAAGTGCTATATTCTCAACAAGAAGCCCAGGACTTTGAAGTTTGCTTCAAAGTCTGATGAAGGTTTCTTGCTTGGTTATGATTCAAACACTCACGCCTATTGTGTCTTCAACAAATCCTCCGGGATTGTTGAAATAGCATGCGACGTGGTGTTTGATGAAACTAATGGCTCCCAAGTGGAGCAAGCTGATCAAAGTGTGCTAGATCAAGAAGACTCTCCACAAGAAGCTCTTAGGAGGATGGCACTTGGAGATGTTCGACCACAAGAACAACCTCAAAGCTCAAGTGACCAACCACAAGATGATGGAAGCCATCCCCCACGTGATCAAGTTGAAGATGGACAAGTGGCACCTCAACATGATCAAGAAGACAAAAGTCAAGAGGGAAGCATACATCAAGGGGGAGACCAAGAAGAAGAAGAGGATGATGATGACTCAAGAGTTCAACCTCCACATCCTCGTGTGCATCAAAGTGTTCAACGGGATCACCCCGTTGACAACATTCTAGGAGACATTACAAAAGGGGTAATCACTCGTTCTCGCGTTGCTAACTTTTGTGAACATTACTCTTTTGTCTCGTCTTTGGAGCCCCATAAGGTTGAAGACGCATTGAGATACCCAGATTGGGTGGTGGCCATGCAAGAGGAACTCAACAACTTTGAGAGGAACAAAGATTGGGAGCTTGTCAAGCGTCCACAAGCAAATGTTGTGGGCACCAATGGGTGTTCCACAACAAGCAAGATGAGCATGGCGTGGTGACAAGGAACAAGGCATGACTTGTGGCCAAGGGGTACTCACAAGTCGAAGGTTTGGACTTCGATGGAACCTTTGCTCCCATAGCTAGGCAAGAGTCAATTCGTATATTACTTGTCTTTTCTACTCACCATGATTTTAAGCTTTACCAAATGGACGTCAAGAGTGTGTTTCTAAATGGCCCAATCAAGGAGGAAGTCTATGTGGAGCAACCACCGGGCTTTGAAGACCAAGACTTCCCAAACCATGTCTTCAAATTGCGTAAGGCTCTCTATGGCCTCAAACAAGCTCCTAGAGCTTGGTATGAGTGCCTTAGAGACTTTTTGATTCAAAATGGTTTTAAGATAGGAAAAGCTTATTATACTATATTTACAAAGCACTTTAATGATAATCTCTTTGTTTGCCAAATATATGTCGATGACATCATATTTGGCTCTACTAACAAAGTATTTTGTGATGAGTTTTCTAAGATAATGACAAAAAGATTTGAGATGTCCATGATGGGGGAGTTGAAGTTCTTTTTAGGGTTTCAAGTTAAGCAACTCAAAGAAGGCACGTTCATAAGTCAAACCAAGTACACTCAAGACATATTAAAGAAGTTTGACATGGACAAGGCTAAACCCATCAAGACTCCAATGGCAACTAATGGACATCTAGACCTCAACGAAGATGGTCCAAGTGTGGACCAAAAGGTATATTGTTCCATGATTGGTTCTTTGTTATATCTTTGTGCATCTAGGCCGGATATTATGCTTAGTGTGTGTATGTGTGCACGTTTTCAAGCTGCACCTAAGGTGTGTCATTTGACCGTCGTTAAGAGAATTCTTAGATATTTAGTTCACACACCTAGCCTAGGACTTTGGTACCCCAAAGGATCCAAGTTTAACCTTATTGGCTATTCCAATGCGGATTATGCGGGGTGCAAAGTTGATAGGAAGAGCACATCCGGGACATGCCAATTCTTGGGTAGATCCTTAGTGTCTTAGTCTTCTAAGAAACAAAACTCCATTGCTCTTTCCACAGCCGAAGCGGAGTATGTAGCAGCCGGAAGTTGTTGTGCACAACTTCTTTGGATGCGACAAACTCTAAGGGATTATGGTATAAACTTGTGCCATATTCCTCTCCTATGTGACAATGAGAGCGCCATAAAAAAAGCCCATAATCTAGTTGAGCATTCGAGGACAAAGCACATAGATATTAGACATCACTTCTTGAGAGATCATTCCTTGAAAGGGGACATAGTGATATCCCATGTTAGAACCGAGAACCAACTAGTCGATATATTCACCAAGCCTCTAGATGAGAAGCATTTTTGTGAGCTTAGGAGTGAGCTCAATATCTTAGATTCTCGAAATGTGGCTTGAAACATGCACATCTGAATGCTTACTTTACATCTTATTCAAAAGAACGCATGTGTTTGAGAAATTCATCTCTATCTCAGTTATCTCCAAAATATTTGAAAAACTATCAACTTTGTGAGTTATGGTCATAGTTTGATTGTTGATTGCTTACTGACCATATTCATAAGGTTTTGTTGTGGCAATATGTCCAAAAGGATCAACTATAGTGGCTAATACTCAAATATATATGTTTTCAGCCTCTTAGGACCGGACTAGTCCGCCCTATGGCCGGACAAGTCCGGCTCCGCATTGGTCTGGGTCTGGTCCGTAGACCGGACTAGTATGGCCTCTTCGCCGGACTAGTCCGGCCCCTGGGTACTTAAACCCCCAGGAGGCGGCCGACCCCTCCTCTTCTCCACTTTTGCTTCTCTCTCTCTCACGCGCTCTCAACTTCCCTCCTTGGGCGATTTTCGATTCTATCCACCAAAAATTGTTTCCAATCCGTGCATTGGGAGCCCCGAAAGTGTGAGAGACTTTTCCCAATCACTCTCGATGCGATCAATTCCCGATTTCATCGATTCATCAAGATTCGAAGAGGTAAACCTCTCTTTTCAAAAACCTACCTTATTCTTGATTCATAGGGTTTTTGATAGGTCCCTCTTCATTAAAGTTGCTCCTAGCATCCTTGTGATCATAGTCTAGGAGTATTGCGACTTGTTTCCAAGATTTTTCGAAAAACCGTTAGAGTTAGGGTTCAACCTGTGTAAACCGGACTAGTCCGGTGCCAGGCGGACTAGTCCGCCCCTGGAGCGGACAAGTCCTGTGTACACAAACCAAACCCTAACTTTGGCTGTCTCTCGTGATTTCTTTCGCAATATTCCACCTTATTGACCTTCTATCCCTTGTTTTCCTCCTATTTTAGCAGCGATGGGAGCTACTCGTCGTTCTGCTTCTCCACCCACTGATCCCGAGTGGGAGGCGGAGCAGCTTCGCCTTGGCGAGGAATGAGCACGGGCTGAGGTTGAGGCTGCCAAGAAACATCTCGAGCAGCAAGAGCCAGCAAAGGCAGCAAAGAAACAACAAGCAAGGGCCACAACAATGGTCTACAATGAAGATGAAGCAATGGCTCGTGCCATTGAAGAGTCCCGCAAGGAACTCCAGAAGAAGAAGCAAGAGGAGCGCGAGGCTCACAACTCTCAGGATGCCGCAGCACAAGTCTCCAAAAGGAAGAGACTTGTGACCATGGGAGAGAAAGAAAGGGGCAAGGAGCAAGCCCAAGAGGGAATTTCTAAACGCCGGATCGAGAGAGATCCGAATAAGGGCAAGGCCCCGGCTCCTGCAGAGCCAAAGAAGAAGAATCCCACGGTGAAGTCCCCAGCTTCGAAGGCCAAGGGCATTGTTATTAAGGAAAAGGGGAAGGCCAAACCCATTGGCCCCTTGGAGGTGCACACTCCTGAGAGGAACCCCAACAGGCAGCGTGAGATAGCCGCCAATGTATTCCATGGGAAAGGAGTCGAGAAGGCAAGAAGACTGTGGACAGACAAAGTCTACAAGTATGAAAGAAGCACCGCCGACCCTAGGTTTTGGTGCGACTTTCACTGTGACTATTACCATCTTGTCTACCGGAGCATGAATAAGTCAGTGATCGAAGATCAATGGGTAGATTGGGGGTATATGGCCTAGAAGAAACACTCTGCTTTTGATGTAGTCATTGAGGCAGCTGAGCTTCATGAGCTCAAAGGCATCATGGGTTTCAAATATGACTGGAATGTTGAAGTCATCCTACAATTCTACTTCACCACTTCAGGTGATAGACGGATCATTTGGATGACGCATGGCGAGCAGTTCTCAGTTACTTTTGAGGAGTTTGCTAAGATTCTCAGACTTGAGGCTCATTTGGATCATGAGATCATTATCTCTAACCTCAAGGCCGTAGACAGAGATGAGCTGGCCTACATGTATCTCAGTCATGTTCAATATGATGTCGGGCATGCTCGCAATATCAAGCCATTCTATAGCATTCTGAACAGGATCCTGAGGAGGACAATTGCACCCAAGGATGGTGATGCAGGGGTGATCCAAGGCAATCTAAGGCACCTGCTGCTCCTTATTGATGTCGATGAAAAGTTCAACCTAGTTGAATACATCTTCGACGACATCTTCAACATCTCGCATACCCCTAATCGTGCTTGTGGGTATGCACCCTACATCATGTATCTCATCGAGAAGGTGTCGGGCTTGACCTTCGTCAAGGATGTGACTCATCGCCCGCTCCATCCTCAGACGCCTCCTTCAGTGCTGCCTCCTCCGCGCCGTAAGAATGTGGAGCCTCCCTCTCACTCTGCAATGCCTGCACCTCACCCTGTGGCACCTCCTTCCCTGCCTCCGCCTCAGTCGATGAGCGCTTTCTTCAAGTGCTTCAAGGCTATTTTCACCTCCTGTCGGAAGCAAGAGATCTGGAATCAGCGGGCACACAAGCGCCAAGAAAAATACCTCAAGGAGGTGTGCGATAGACTGGAGGTCCCCATGTCCTCTCCAGAGGTGAGCGACGGGGAGATCACTCCATTCCCCGACTTCACCACCGATGAGCTCACCCTGCTCCAAGAGGACGGGAGCTCTTCCCGGGTGGCTCCCTCGGCATAGGTCTCCGACGACGACGAGGACCACGAGGATCTGGAGGCCATGGAGAGCGACTCCGATGATGAGGCAGGCGATAGTGAGGAGGATGACGACTAGTGGATAGGCCTTAGTGTTCCCCTCTTATTTTCCTTTTTGGTGTCTTGATGCCAAAGGGGGAGAGTTGGATAGGGGAGAGCTAGGAGGATAGTTAGATGGGGGAGAGCTAGGAGGATGGGGGAGAGAAGTTAGATGTGGGGAGAGTAGCCCTTACTTTGGATCCTTGGACATGTTGCACACTTAATATAATATTTATGCCATTTGAATGTTTCAATTTGCTTAATGTAATATTTATGTCATTCGAATGTTTTTAAATTTGTGCAAGACTATGTTTTGAATGTTTAATATAAATATGATACTTTGAATGTATATCTTTTGATCATATTCATATTTATTATGTCTTGTCACAAATTGTTGAGCACTACACGTAGGCACCCCACCATAACATGTGTATGTATGAAGGACTTCCTCAATCTTTTTTATGATGCATTCATTGAGCGGGGAGTCTCTCATACACCCGCACGTTATGAAAACAAAATTCTATACTCTTATATGTTGAAGACTTAATGTGTTGTCATCAATCACCAAAAAGGGGGAGATTGAAAGTGCATCTAGGATCCCCGTGGGTTTTAGATGATTGATGACGACAATTAAGTATCTAATGAGCTCAGTGATCTTAAGCACAAGTGTGGATTCAAGCGGAAACACAAATCCTCAAAAAGGAAAAGGATGAAAACGGCGATGTCGACTCGAAAAGAAGAAACTAGGGTTTCTAGCGTATCGAGTTTAGACTAGCCATATGTGTATGAGGATGTGTGCATAAAGTGCATTGAGATCAAGTTGGGAGCTCAAAGTGGTTTAGAGATCAAAAACCTATTGAGAGAAGAGAGTTGGAAGTAGTCTGGCAGGAGTGGTCGGACTAGTCCGTGCAGGTGGTCGGACTAGTCCGCTCTTGGCCGGCCAAGTCTGTTTTCAGCCAGACCAGAAGGGTCTGACTGAGTTCGGACTAGTCCGTAGTGGGACGGACTAGTCCGGGTAGTCGTGGAGTGGGTTTTCGGGACTAAGTCCCAAAACCACGGACTTGTCCGTTTTAGTCTGGACCAAGAGGTCCTGACTAAGATCGGACAAGTCCGCCCTGGGGGCCGGACTAGTCCGGGTTTGGAAAGTAGTGGAGCTTCAGCGACTAAGTCTGGGTAGGCCGTACTAGTCCGCCCTGGGGGGTCGGACTAGTCCGTGGTCTCCAGACTAGTCCGTTTTCACATGCAACAAAAGGTTCTGTGTGAGATCGGACTAGTCTGGTGTGTGCCAGACTAGTCCGTTTTGAAGTGACCATTTGAATTTGAAGTTTGGCGGGTAGTGTGACGATTGTCGCGCAGTGCGACAGTTGTCAGGGACGTCAGTGGTCCCAAAGGCTAGGCTAGTCCGCCCATCTGCTGAAGTCAGCAGTATGGGCTGGGAACCTCTATAAATAGAGGACCCTTGGGTTCATTTGAACTATTCCATTGAGAACTTTGAAACCCTAGTGCCGCCATAGCAAACTTTGAGCCTCCAAAAGCCTCCTTCTTGCCTACCTTCCCTCTAAAACTAATTCTTGTGTGGATTAGGGTTTGGTGAGGTTAAGAAGAGAAAGAATACTAACGGAACCGAATTTAAAAACCAATCTTTGATCACTTTTGTGTTGAAAATGGAATAAATCATCAATTTTCTTCACCATATGTACCTCAACAAAACGGTGTTGTAGAAAGAAAAAACATAACCTTAGTTGAAATGGCTAGGACTATGCTTGATGAATATCAAACTCCTATGAAATTTTGGGCTGATGCGTTTGCAACCGCTTGTTATGTCTCAAATCGTATTTTCATGCCTGCTAAGCTAGGTAAAACACCATATGAGCTCCGGTTTGGACATAGGCCTAGTGTTACACACTTTCGGGTCTTTGGTTGCAAATGCTTTGTTAAGAAACATGGTAATCTTGATAATTTGAACCTAGATCCATTGATGGCATGCTTATTGGTTATCCATCTCATACTAGAGGCTACCGTGTGCTTTTACTTAACACTAACAAAATTGTGGAGAATTGTGAGGTGTCTTTTGATGAAGCTAGCCCAGATACTAGCTCAAACATTGTAGGTCCAGTTCCATATCCTCGGGTGGAAGGTATTTTTGAAGAAGAAGATTTGATGATATTGCCTGATAGTTCCAAAGCTGACACGTGTCCAGCTCTAAACTTTGAACAAGCTCAGACTACCATCTCTGCTGGTCCTAATCGTCCACAAGCCACAAGCTCATCAATCTGCGATGAACCTGATGAAGAAGAATCTTGTGAGACATTTTTTCCCCTACAGATTTACAAGAATCATCCTCCACAACAAATGATTGGAATCTTGCACAAACGAGTCACACGATCCAGGTTTTGCGATCCAAACTCACACGCTCATTCTGCTTTTGTTGCTTCTTTTGAACCCAAAGATATATCACACGCACTCACTAATGAATCTTTGATTATTGCCATGCAATAAGAGTTAGAAAATTTTGAAAGAAATAATGTTTGGAAACTTGTACCTCTACCTCAAGATCACACTTTAATTAGAACTAAATGGGTGTTTAAAAATAAACAAAGTGAGGATGGGGTTGTCATTAGGAATAAGGCTAGATTGGTTGCCCAAGCTTTCACACAAATTGAAGGTCTAGATTTTGATAAAACTTTTGCTCTTGTTGCTAGATTAGAAACCATAAGAATTTTGTTAGCTTTTGCTGCATCTAAAGGTTTCAAGTTATATCAAATGGATGTAAAAAGTGATTTTATTAATGGCTACATAGATGAGGAGGTTTATATTAAGCAAACACCTGGTTTTGAAAATCCAGATTTTCCTAATCATGTTTTCAAACTGACTAAAGCCCTGTATGGTCTAAAACAAGCTCCAAGAGCATGGTATGATAGGTTAAAAACATTCTTACTTGAAAAGGGGTTTACCATGGGCAAGGTTGATAAAACTCTTTTTGTGCTTAAGCATGGCAATGACTCATTATTCATTCAAGTGTATGTGGATGATATTATCTTTGGTTGTGCTTCTCATGATCTTGTGTCCAAGTTTTTACCAATGATGAGTTTAGAATTTGGAATGAGTATGATGGGTGAACTCACTTACTTTTTGGGGCTGCAAATCAAGCAAACTGAGGAAGGTACCTGTGTGCATCAAACGAAGTATACAAGGGACCTTCTCAAGCGCTTCAACATGGACAAAAGAAAGCCTCTTCAGACACCAATGGGAACAACATCAACACTTGAACTTGACGAATATGGTGAACCCGTTGATCAAAAAGAATATAGAAGCATGATCGGATCACTTTTGTACCTCACGGCATCAAGACTGGACATACAATTCAGCGTATGTCTTTGTGCACGGTTTCAAGCTTCCCCACGTGCTTCACATCGTCAAGCCATCAAAAGGATTCTCAGGTACTTACATGGAACTCAAAAATTTTGTATTTTTCTTACTTCTTCATCAACTGTTACTTTGAAAGCTTTTTCGGATGCTAATTTTGGGGGTTGTAGGATTGATAGGACAAGTACTTCCAGTTCTTGTCATTTTTTTGGTCATTCACTTGTTGCTTGGTCCTCTAGAAAACAAAACTCAGTTGCACGATCCACAGCCGAATCTGAATATGTAGCTGCTGCTAGTGCTTGCTCTCAAATTCTTTGGATTGTTCAAACACTTAAGGACTATGGGGTTGATCTAGATAGTGTTCCACTGTTTTCTGATAACACTAGTGCTATTTGCATAGCTAAAAGACTCGTGCAACATTCTAGAACTAAGCACGTTTATATTAGGTATCACTTTCTGCGTGATAATGTTGAAAAATGAAACATTGTGCTTCACCATGTAGATACCGAACAACAATTGGCTGACATTTTCACAAAACCTTTGGATTTCACTCGTAGTTACATTCGTAGTGAAATAGGGGTTATGCATCCTCATGGCTTAAATTGGGGGGAGTTTTAAAACTTGGGAAGTTTATGTGTGAATCTGAATTTAAAATAATATGAGCATAGTATTTCATACATATATGACTTTGTGATTCTTTTTACATGTTGAAAGTTCTTACTACATTACTCATGTTATACATTTTGTAGTTTTGCCATGACTAGTAATTAGAATAATTACTTACATTAAATCTAGTCATAATGCATGATCGAACTTTCTTGTTGTTTTGAACATGTTGCATGATCACAAGTGCTTTTAATCATAATGAATTAACCAAGTAAGCAACTCACATGTTGAGTTTTATGAATAAATATAAATTGAGAAAAGAAATCAAGTAAGCAACTCACATGTTGAGTTTTATGAACAAATATAAATTTAGAAAAGATCAAGAGAATATGCATGCATCGCACTTCTTCTTTTGAGATGGCTTATCATTGCACTTAGATATGAACTTGGAAGAAGTTGTGTATGACTAAAACCATGTCCTTAAGCTTCTGATTGTCAAATGACATAGGTTTGGCTTAGTTGGATAGAATAAGGCAGATGCACATATAATCTCTTGCAAATATCATATGATCTAAATTTGTGCTTTGAAGAATAATAGAATGCAACAACAAGTGTCATGCTTTCAGGTTTTAAAATAGTTAAGTTTGTGAGACCATGACTTGCTAAAATTGAAAATTACATTTGATCTCTAGCATGGCTTACACTACTTTTATGTATCTCATTGTTGTGATAATGTAAGTTACTTGATAGTATGACTTGGATGAGCTTTGTTTTATATGTATATGTTATAATGTGCTCACAACAAATTAAAATTTCTCTTTTGTACCTTGTTGAATACATTGTCAAAGGAGGAGAAGTATGCAAGGGGGAGAAATAAGTATAGGGGGAGAAATTTATTTCTATCTAATTTGATTTTCAAAAAGGGAAAGAAATTATTTTCAAAACTTTTTATGCCAATGTTCGGATTTTAAGTGGTGTCGCCAATGCATTCATCAAGGGGGAGATTGTGAGACCTATGTGTGCTGAATACATTGACTATGACGATAAAAGTTTTGAATACTACCAAAACATCTTTTTCATCTAGGTCCGAGCTCCAGCAAGGTCCGATGATAGGTCCGGCTTGTTTTGGATAGCTCC
Organism: Tuctoria greenei; assembly: GCA_036927565.1. Taxonomy (NCBI): domain Eukaryota; kingdom Viridiplantae; phylum Streptophyta; class Magnoliopsida; order Poales; family Poaceae; genus Tuctoria; species Tuctoria greenei. Next base: position 68,839,636 of record JAYESD010000004.1, on the reverse strand, counting down.
GGCAAAGTCCGAGGTAAGGTCCAACTAGCCTTGGTAAGCTCCGGCGCTAGGTCCTGCTAACTTTGGTAAGCTTCGGTGCTAGGTCTGACTAGCTTTGGTAAGCTCCGACGCTAGGTTCGACTAGCTTTGGTAAGCTCCGGTTCAAGGTTCGGTTAGCTTTGGCAAGGTTGGGTGCTTGATCGCAGAGCTTTCTACTTTTAACTTGCAATGAATTGTACTTGCTTTACATTGATGGAAAGTTTGCTTACTAATATTTTACTAAGTTTTTGGTGTGTTTTGGTAGTTATGGCTCATATCATTTTTGCTATGGTTTGCAACATACTTATGTGAGGTGCTCACGTAAGGTGTTCTGGTATCGGAACTAACGTGAGTCAAGTCGAGGACTTGTGCTCGGAAGTATTGGTTGTTTATTTATGTACAGGTGTTGCTTGAGTTCAAGACATGGCTGGTGACGGGATCCATTGGACTAGTCTTAGGGAGGAGATGAGTTTCCAACAACCAAGTTCGGGAGGAATTGTGGTTGAGCTGATCAGGAGGTCACGCAGGGTGATTGAATCAAGGGCAGTACATATGAAGAAAACAGGATGTCGAAGGAAGGTGTTCGCACGTATGCATGCGGTGCATGACGTGGCAACATGGTTCCGAAGACGGGTTATGGAAGTAAAGATATGGTTGGAAGGATCGGATCATATCAGTTGATGACTTCGGCTGCGGCAGAGTCGGTTATGGATCAGATATGGAAAGTATCGAGTTGGTTATGGTAGTTTTCATGTAGGACACAAAATTAGGTTGTTTTAAGAATGTGGGATACGTTCCTAAGGCATTTGAAAGTCTTAAGATTGCTTCTATCTGCGTATAGAAGAGTTTTGAGCAGTTATGGAAAGTTTCAATTTGTGAATTGAGTGGCATTAGAGTCCTAGTTAGTTTTGGGTTGACCTTCGAGCTGGTTATATAAGCAAGGAAGGCTAGAGCTCATCGTAGAAGACTTTGGGGCTGTTCCTATTGTGGTTTGATCAATAATATTCATAGTTTGAAGGAACTTTTATGCCTTGTTCGTCCGACTTGTTTTCTTCAAGTCTTTATCGTCGAGTTTCTGCACAGCACTACCTTGCTTCGGTAGTTTTATCATAACTCGAGTTTTACATATCCTATTGATGTGATTCTTTTTTAGTTGTCTTCACAACTTGATTTTATATCATATGTGAAAAATTCACGGTCATTTGATTTGTGGTTTCTGATCTACACGAGTTTCTTTGCAGTGTTCCATAACTGTTTTTCTAGGGTAGGACAGATTGACCTTTGTTCGATCTTTCAATCGTAACTTGAGTTTGTATCGACGGATTTTTGTGATTCTTGTTGTGACATCTTCGTGACTTGATTATCAAAAATATATACTAGTTTTGTTACAGTTGAACACGTTTAGATTAGTCGTACACACGGTTTCTTTAATAGATCAGTTTTCTGCCAAGGGGTGTTTTTTTTGCTTCCGCTAAAAGTTTTAATCTACCATTCACCCCCCCCCCTCTGGTAGCTTTACACATGCTCTTCGATCCCACAAGAATACTAAAGATAACATTTTTATTATACATAAAGTCACAAATATAAGAAAAGATACATGAGCCATACCTTTTCCAACTTGGACTTGGGACTACAGGCTCTCCTCTCTATAGCCTAACTTCACTAAGGACTAAGAGAACTAGTGTATACAATAGAATGATGATCAAGTGGTGTGTGTTGAAGTGAGGGTTGAGGGGTCCAATTTATAGATTGGAGAAGGGTTGGTTCCCACCACTAAAAGCGTGCAAATCAGTCATCACTGACTTCTTCAAGCCGGGAGGATCCAACACGTGGCGTTTGATCGTGTTTGGAGCCAGGGCCTAGTCAGCCGACTAGGGGGATCGGCCGACCTGGTCCTAGCTCCAAACGACCAGTTCTTCCTCCAGGTGACTGACAGGTGGGTCCCATTCCATGATATGGGTGCTACACCGTTGGATGGCCTTGGATAATTCTATTTGTGGGCCATTTGATCCATGTGGGACAATGTGTCAACGTTTGATTAGCTGGGATGATATTTTATAGGATTCATCCCCTTGTTTTACTTCAATTATGTGTAAAATGCCTGCATGCAGCAATTTTTCCAAGTACAAGTGGAAATAGGTGAAATAGAAACGTGATATGTGCCAGAAATGATATTTCCTTCACATAATTGAGTTATATTGACACGTGAAATTGGTATATAACAGCCGTCAACATAGGATTAGCTTGCACCGCCTCTTGCATTGGGTGTGATCCGTCTTTCCTTGGCTAAGGTAATGATACCTTTTAGCCACAAAGGAATAACTTACACCCAATGACGGTGGCGATTCCCTTGAGTTTGAATGATTGCTTAGAATAGTTGAGAGCATAATGCTCTCACATATTCCTAGCAGGCCATTGGTTGCTTACGGAGGGTTTCCATGTCAAATCTTCGGCCTCGTATAGTTATGGTTGACCTTCGTGTTTAATTTTTGATAGGTAGTAACCATCCTAATTTACTCCTTGGCCAAGATATATTGAAATGGAATACTCTTAAGGTTTCCAACAATCGGATCTTTGAATGCCTACATAGTTATTTTACTCCTGCAAACTTCCTCTCTATGATAGAGAGGGATGATTAGCTCTCGATACTTGTACAAATGAATGTTTGGGTTAGGTAATCGAATCTTCACTTGTACGTACGGGGAAGAGCAAAATCAAACATGCATTGGGTCTAATTTCAAGTGTATTTATGAACAATGGATTATTCATTATAAGAGTGGGGCTTTATGGATAAATCAAGTTGAACATTTTCTAAAGTTCCTACTCATAGCAATGCAAGTGATATAAATACACTATATGAATCCCTTCATCTTGTAAAATTTATAACCATCATAGTTTTTTACAATAGCAAATATTTATCATTTGGATCATGGGAAACAAGATTCTCAATTTTATCCTCTGAACATATTTATTTTCTTGCCTAGGAATTTGAAATTTAGTGATCCATGAATGAATAAGTTTCAAATAAAAATTATTGACATAACTATTCCTAGGTTGCTACATACCAATTCAACCATTAGGTCATCCCATAAGCATTACCTAGGCAGAAAATGTCTAAATCAATTTTAGCAATGCTTATGAAATTCTAGGTACTTGTTTAAATTTATTCCCAAGTAAGGTGACATTCCTTTTTGAAGAATCAAAAGAGCAATGCCCACACTCACTCTCATGAGGATGCATAAGAATTGAATGATGAGAAGGTGTAAACCTTCCTTACCAATGTAAGCAAAAATTATTCAATCCTAATGCAATTCAAATGATGGAAAATTTTAAGCTTGTACCTCATTTGAAGAGCGGCCCAGGTTGAAGGTTGTTGTGTGAGAAACTCACGACCATGAATTTAGGTGTAGCATGTTCAATGTCTTATGCCAAGTTAGGTTGGAGTTGAATGGGCTTCATCTTGTTCCTCTATTGGGCCACCATCTTGAGCACTCCTCCATCACGAACTCAAAATGAGATCGAAGGAGAGATATGCACTTGATGAGGCCTTCCAACCTTTTGACAAATGTTATCCTGGCTGCAATAAAATCAAGAACAAACAAAACAACTCGAAAACGGGTTACGTTAGCTCAAAAGCATGTTGTACCATTTGTCAAATTATTTTGCCCAACTTGAAACAACTTGCAAATGAATTTAATATTAAGGGAAATGTTTTTGGGTTTGAATTAGGAATATGAACTCAAGTGGTTACGCCCAAGGTTCATATCCAAATAAATTTATTTCCTAATACAAAATTTTAGTTTTTAAGATGGTTGGAAATTTTACTTTCCAACATGCAAGTGTGGAAATTCAAACATGCTAAATGCAAATGAAAATATTTATGGTAAATTCAAATATGCAATTGGGAAATCAGATATGAAATAACTACCAATTAACCTATTGACAAGGACTCATCCAATTTTTGAAGTCTGATGAGTGGTACTTACCTCCGTCCTGTTTAGTATGACAATTTGTTGTCCAATCCTGGAGTTGAAGATGTGGACAACTTCTCTTGATCGACATGCCAAATCTCCTTTGGCATGTTAGTTGGACATGTGGACCACATGATGGCCCTAGCCTCTACATCATCTTGATGAAGACTTGTTGATGTAGTGACGGCTTTTCCCTCTTGAAGATATTCTCTCATGAGCATGGTGAGGCTTCTCCTTCTTTAGGGGTGTTACTTCGACCTTCTTGATATTCCTTTGAGTTAACCCAAAACTTTGATCATGGATCAAAGACTTCTTTTGGCATGATGGCATGTGGACTCCACAATCAAACAAGAAACGTTTCATCCACAATGTCACTTGCCTTAGGTTGCACGGGCTTGGTCGAAGGGTAGGAATCCCAACAAGTGATTGTGGGACATCTTGGATCTCGAATGCTCTTTAAGTTTCTTGTCTTTGGCCAAGAGCTTCATGTTGTATTGATTTCTTGATTGGCCGTGGACAAGATACTTCAAGGTAGGCTAGTTTAACTTAAATCTCTTGAAACTCCCATAGCCTTCTTGATTGCAAGGGTGGTGTTGATTCCACCCTTGACCTCCTTGTTGGTGATACCATTGGAGTTGTGTTTGAAAGGAGGAATCCTCATGGGTCTTAGGGAAATGGTTCCCCAAGTGGCCCATGTTTGACATGGATTTTCACAAATCATGTGAATAGTCATGGCTTGGATAATCCCAAACACTTCTCCATTGACTTGATCTATCATGATACTTCAATGGGAGGTGTAGTTCCATAGCTATCATGTCCACCTTGCTAAGTGGTGTCTATGCCAAGCGAAGGGAACTAGAGCATTCTTCAATCCACCCCTTGTGCGGAGGCCATATTCTCATCCATGATGAATGAGAATAGGACACCTTCAGCTCCAGCATGAATGTGGTCATGGATTGCTGAGGCCAACCCATGACATGAGTGTTGTATGAAGAGCCAATTATCCACCCCATGATGGAGGCAAACCAAGAAGAACTCTTGGAGTCTCCCCCAAGCTTGGGGATGGATGACTTTGGCTCCTACTAGAAGCTGAAATTCTTCTGGGAAAGCCAATTGTGTTGCCTAGCGGATATTTGTTGAGGTACGCCATGAATCATCTTGCAGTTGAGCACTTGTGTCCTCGTTGGCCATCCCATGAAATGGGTTAGCCAACACTACCCTGTTTTCACACAAAAGGAGAAAACAAACAAGGGTAATCCTGTCTAATAACTATTAGTACATATAGCTTAATCACAAGTGATATCTATCCTTCACTTCCTTTGCCTTCTCCGGCAACGGCGCTAGAAATGCTTGTTGATGTTTCTTACGTCACAATTCATCTCTCGAAACAGATGAGGTCCGCAAGCGCACGGAAATTGTCGTGTAGCATTTCACCCAAGAGTATTCCCAAGGGTATCGTATTTATCCCAAAAGAAGGTGGTGAAGTAAATAAACACTATTCTTATGATCAAGGTATAGGGTATTAAGTATTTATCAAAACAGGGGTAAGATGATAGTAATAAGGGTAGTGTGACACACACATAAACAATCTACTCTAAGGGTAAGGTTGTCCTAGTGAGGATTAGACTATGAGACAGAGCTACTCCTACTGTTCTCTAATCACTCATATACATAGCCTAATAAAGTACATATGAATATGCTAATAGTGAATACTAGGGATTAGTGGTTCAACATGTCGGGCATGGGCTTACCTTGGTCTGCCGGGCGACTCCCGCCAAGAGACTATGTCGTAACCGAACTTGGAGGATTACAATGGTCGGATATGGCTGTCACCACCTACCGTCTACCTCTACAACCCGTGGACTACGAGGCATCCAACACTACTTAACTATCCAAGCACCACACTTGCATGCTAAGTAAATACCTTAAGAGTCGCAACAATGACTAACCTAAACATCATTGAACCAATGTTGGGACCAAGCACTAACATAATCATATTAACATAATGATATTATTATTACGTAATTAGACTATAGTGGTAGTGTATGATGTTTATGATAACATGATAATGGCATTGTGTCTAGATCATAAAAACATCTACACCTAGCACATACATAGACTCCACAACCAAACAAGGAACGCTTTTCCCAAGTATATAATAAAAAAAAGACTAATAATATTGTAATTATAAAGCACAAATTCACAAAAGTAAAGAAAAATGCATGAGCCATACCTTTCCCAATTTGGACTTGGGACTAGGGGCTCCTCTCTACAGTCTAACCTTCACTTAGAACTTGGAGAACTAATGTATACAAGAGAGTGAATGCTCAAGTGGTGTGTGTGAAGTGCGGTGAGGCACTCCCCCTATTTATACACTCACTCAGGCGGTTTCACGCTAATCTTCTGGGATTTCACTCACTCCCGCGTCAAGAAAGCCACTAGGAGTTGACACGTGCAGTTGGACCGAGTTTGGTGCCTTTACCAGTTTGGTCAAACAAGGGGTTCGGCCGAACTAGGGTTGGCCCCACTCGACTCCCTCTTGCTCATGGACACTGATATGTGGGCCCTTGTCGACCTTCTAGATGAATCGGGGTGAAAACGTGTGGGTGATCCATGGGAAGCCACATGGCATCGTCTGATTGGTGGGAAGTGGGTTTCCTTGCCTTGTGGTTATGCATTCACCTCAAATCTGCATATAATACCTACATGCACCAATTTCTCCAAGTACAAGTGTAACTAGGTTATTCCTAACTATGATGTGTGTAAGAAGTATTCATTCCTTCACATAATTGAGTTATATTGACAGTCGAAATTGGTATATAACGATCGTAGACAAGCGCCCACCATCTAAGAAACGTAGATGGTGGGCCTCCTTACGATGAAGGCACAACATCTTGAGAGAAAAAAGCCCCCTACCTGGCGCGCCAGATGTCGAAGTGTTCTTGCGACACTTCCCCCGGACCTGCTTTGAGAGCAGCCCGCAGAGGTTCTTGATCGGTAGGGCTTAGTCCTCAAGTGAGGTTGCGCGTATGAGAGATGGTGAAACGGTGGTTTTACGTGGTTCGGGCCGGTGGAGCATAATACCCTACTCCACGGTGTGAGTTGTATTGCTCGAGAGTGTGCTCTCCTGGGTATGAATGCGTGTGTTGAGTGTGTATCCTCCTCTTGGAACAGTGGCGGTCCGGTCCTTGTATAGACAAGGTCAGATGCCTTACAAGTGGGGTCCGAGGCCCGACAGGTGGCCCTGGGGTGATCTTATCCTGTACAAGATCTAAGGCTTCTCGCATATGCTACCTTTGACTGCGGCTTTGAAGACCCACTGTCTTGCCGCATCAAACACTAGTGGTCATGCGTAGTCATTGATGATGACAGGAAATGTCACATTCGTCTTATCGTCGTAAGCTACCCACTTGGCGGTGTGGGGTAGGCTTGTGGTGCCTTCACTGCTCTGTGATTGGACACATCAGTACTTGACAGGAGGCGTGCACCACACCTGTACACCTGGGGACGTCGCGTGCCTTTAATGCGCGACTGGACACGACACACCACCCTTACTCTCGCAACTTACCGCCCAGGGCAAGTTGCAGGACATGTGGCTGCTCCTGAGCCCTCCTCGGTGGGAGTAAGGGTCTGGAGCCGGAGGACGTGTGGCAGCTTCGGAGCCCTCCTCGGTGGGAGCAAGGGTCCGAAGCCGGAGGATGCGTGGTAGCTCCGGAGCCCTCTTCGGTGGGAGCAATGTTCCGGAGCTGGAGGACGCGTGGCAGCTCTGGAGCCCTCCTCGGTGGGAGCAAGGGTCCAGAGCTGGAGGATGCGTGGCAGCACCGAGACCCGTCTCATCAGAGAGGTTGGGTCTGAAGCTTCTTCTAGCTTGTAAGCGAGAATACCCGGTCTTCAGCGTACCAACAAGGGCCTTCTCATAACCTTGGGGGTTTTCACCCCTCAAATTATGAAGTTGTCTTGCAGACTCTCTAGCGAGGTTCTTGTAGGCGACAAGTAGTGGTAACTGACTACACCATTGGTCTTCATCTTCAATATCCCTGTATGTTTCTCGTTGGTTTTCAAATTTGGTATGTGTCAGTACTCTGCATACGGGGTACCCTCGCACACAGGCTAAAAGTATCTATGTACGTCCAGTGGCGCCACATGTCCAGAAGGTGTCGGACCCCAATCTTCCTCAAGTGTGGGATCCGGCACTGCCACGTAGACCTCAAAGATGGGATTCATCTCTTCCGGTGAGACAGGCTCCCAAGATGCCACATGTTTGGGCGGGACCTCACCCTACTATAGGGGTGAGCTCCGGTGCAACCACGTGGCTCGAAGCATTAGGTCGGACACCTCCCGCGGAGAAGGGCTCTGGGGCTGCCACGTGCCTCGAAGGGCCCCAGAGCTGCCACGTGCCTCGAAGAACCTGGCTTGGCCTCCCCTGTAGTGGCCAGCCCCAAAGCTGCCACGTGTCCCGCTACTCACTCTGGACGGTGGTGTGCGGGAATTAAGGGACGGTGCGCCCCGTCTAAGTCAAGAATTGGAAACAGGTGCCCACCTCCAGCGGATAATGCGGAGCACGCCAACGGTCAGGGACCGCTGCGCTCAATCACATCACAGTGAAGACGCAACAGGCTTACCCCGTTCCACCAAGTGGGTAGCTTGGGGCGACAAGATAGACGGACGGGACATCTTCTCACACCGTCAGTGACTACGCACGGGCTACTGGCGACTGAGGCGGCAAGACGATGAGTCTTCAAGCTGGGGTTAGAGGAAGCTTATGCGGGTAACCATAGATCTTTAGGATAAGATCGCCCCGGGGCCACCTGTCGGGCCCCGGATCCTACTTGTAAGGCGTTTGACCTTGTCTATAAAAGGACCAGACCGCCACCATTACAAAAGATCCCCGATCTACGAATTCACACACTACACACCAGTAATACAACCTCACTGTGGAGTAGGGTATTACGCTCTTGCGGCTCAAACCACGTAAAAACCACAATCTCACAACCCTCAAATGTGCAACCCCTCGATAGAGGACTAAGCCCTGCCGATCAAGAACCTCCGCGGGGTGCTCGCATAGCAGGTCTGAAAGAAGTATCGCAAGAACACTTCGACAGTATGACATCATCTTTTCCATGGAAAAGACACAGCTTGATGCGTTTGAGTGTGCCCGTAGTTGGCTGCCGACTTGCCAGTGTGTGCGACTTCATCGGGGCCCTTCTCGGAGAGAGAGATTGTGTCATTACACATGGAGGGATCATGACCAATGGCTCCACATATAGGGCCATAACCTCCTCAATGGATAGGGTGTTCAATTTGCTGGCGGGCATAGGTTCCTCACTAGGAACATCGGTGGAGCTTGATGAAGCATGTGGGAAGATCCCTTTACCAGCCATGTTGTAGGTGGAATGACCTAGGTGGAATAGAGAGGGAGAGTTTTTCTAGTGAGAACAAGGAAATCCTCTCTGTTTCGTATGAATTATTATCGTTGAGGTGTTTAGATGTGTGGAATCATCAAGGAAGGGGTTGAGGAGATCCAGGGAACAACCACGTGAAAATTGAACTCAAATGGAGCTTATCCAAAGTCGACGGATTAGGGGATCGACTGACTTCTGGAATCCTTTATTCGTCAAGATTTTTTGCATACTTGTCTTGTAAGACCTGGGGTAAATGAAGTTATGACAATGATGTGGCCCTGTTTCTCAACCCAACCATAAGGCCTCGTTTGGCAGTCCAGGATCCCTATGGGATCCCAGCCCAATCCTCGGCCCAGAAACCCTGGGTCTATATTTTCCCGAGGCCCACTTGGCAAAAAGAATTCGGTCCAATCCACGGGGTATGAGGGGGCTTTCTGGACCGGCCTCGCCAGGTCGGGTAGCAAATCCTTGCCTCGCTCGCCTCCACCCCGCACCGTTGTCTCTCCCCACCTTCGTGCCGGCTCGTGCCCTCGCTCCATGCCCTGATCCGCACGCCCCTCCCCGCGGCTTCGCCGGCTCAGGGATCTCGCACCCCTCTCCCCGCAGCTTCGCCGGCTCGTGTATCTCGCACCCCCTCCTCCATAGCCCGGTTGTTCCCCGCGCACCTCTTCCTCGTGGTTTGCTGGCTCGGGGATGTAGTGGAGTGAGCCTGCCTCGCCCCCCCCCCCCCCCCCCTCCCCCTTGAGATTATGCTAGCTCTGATTTTGATTGTTGGTGCTTTGGAGTGTTGTTTTGCTCAGTTTCTGAATAAAAAAGCATCAGCTGGATCGGGGATCTTCTTTGGTTTGCTGTTCGAGCTGTATTCTTTGCTCATTTTCTGTATCAAGAGTCGTTTGTGCTGCTGCCGCCCTGTGGTGTAGAGCAGCCTTATTTCCCAAATTATTTTCTGGATTCAGTCAGCTAAACCTACCATGCCCCATGTTAGTTGCTGTCGTGATTAGCTTAACGTGATTAGATTAATGCAGAACTGCTCCCACTCTTGTGACCTTTTTTTGGCAATGGTGTTTTCTTGTTCTTGTTATTGCTATATTCCTTTCAAATGCAGGCAAAGACTCCAAACTTTATTTTAACTGGTATGTGTTTTAACTGCATTCTTTTTGAATTTCTGAATAGCAGAGTTTCCAAATAAGCATCTCTAGTTGTAAATATTATTTCCGGTGTTATTACTGACTTGGCCTTCGTTAATCGCTTTTTTCAGGTTGACGGTTGAGTCTCCACTGTGTTACCGAGTAGCAAAACAAAGGTGGAAACTACTTGCCTGTACTCAGTCCAATGGCACAGGATATCCTAGGCTTTGTTACACTTAAAAACTTTGCAATGGTGTTGACATTTCATTATTGCTATTGCAGTAATAGTTTGATTGTCAATTGAATTGGTTTTTTGTCATACAATTACTTATGTTATTGGACATACATGATTTATCATGCTTTCCTGATACACCATATGTGTTGCTCTCTTCGATATGCATGACAGTTAGCTTGATATTCCATTTTTGTTGTCACTGCCATATTGTGTTGTTTGATCAGTCATTGCAGTAATAGTGCTCTCAATTTTACCTTTGCACTTGCACCTATGTGTTAACTGCTCTCTGAGGTGCCCAACTGCTCTATAAGATTTGTTTAGATGTAGTTTTCATTTCTTTCTGAGTTGATCCTTTTGTGCGAAGTGAATTATAGTCTATTGCAGTTACATTCCCCTTCTTGTTGCAGATATGTCAACAGTTTGCTTACTAACTAAAGTTGTTTTTGTTCCATTGTGATTTCAGCTGTCCTGAAGATGTAGTATACTAGTCATTTATCTCGACGCACTAATTTGTCATGTCTAATCATGTTCCTCGAACAATCAGCTAACCGAGATTGTAGTTGTCATTCTTTTTGGTGTTTGTAGGCTGTTGTAACATTGAATTATTTATTGAGTAATCTGAAGTTATAGTTGCTGATAGTCGTCATGTGATGAAGCTTGCATATCTACCTTCTCTAACTCGTGAACAAGTTGTTACCACCTTGCACGTTTACATTGAAATTTGTTCATTTACTTATCAAAATGATGCATGTAATGGTGGATCTAGATATTTTATTATGAGGTTGTAGTACTTATTATCGCTGCAAATATGCATGTTACTCAATTTATTTTAGTTCTTTAAGATCTTTGAATTTATGGATCGTAGTATTTTTATTTTCGGAAATTTCCAGCAATGTTTATTTTGCCTGAATTTTTTTCCTGGGGTAGTTCTCCCCTGCCTAAATTTTATTGTATTTGAACTCTTTTATTATAATATAGTATTTCTAAAAAATTCTATATTTTGATTTTACTAATTTTTTAAGCATTTTTATTTTTCTGAAAGTGTAGATTTTCTAGTTTTCAAAATTTCTGATTTCCCCCTGGGCTTATTTTCCCCCGAAACGCCAAACCATCGGCAGGCCAATTTAACCCAGAGGAGGGCGCACCTCGGGGTAGGCAGGTCATTCACGTCGGAGACTGGAGCCCTGGGTTTTCTAGCCCCTAGAGCCAAACGAGGCCTAAATGATGTTGACATGGCCATGGAAATTCTTTGCAAATCGGGGATGTAACGAGGCTGTCAGTTAACTGGAGCGAGACCTCTGTTATGCCCATCTCATGTGATGGTATTGATTTGGATTTTGGATGAGGTGCTCAGTGGTTTCAATAGACAGAGAGACCTTCAAGACTACTTACTTATCTAGGCCTGCCTTTACTTTCGAGGCGTCCCAGGCTAGTACATCCTCGGAGCATGCAAGACCGTACATTAGCGAAGTTATCGGGATGGCAGGGTATGCTGCTACCGTTTGGAGGAAGACGTCAACTAGTCCATTCGCTTCTAAGCTCCATGTCAACGTACTTGCTGTCTGCACTGAAGCCGTTCGAAAATTCATAGTCGTTGGACAAAATACGGTGTCATTTTCTGTGGGCACGGACTCAACAAGTGTAAAGGTGGTCAGTGCAAGGTCATTTGAGCTTTCGAGAAAAAGTGCAAGGTCAGTTGGGTGACCCGTGACCGTCTGTCGTCCGTTCTGCTTGGGTGGTGGGCTTGGCATCACCGACTTAGAACATTTCAGTAGGGCGTTTATTTCAGTAGGGCGTTGAGGCTGAAATGACTCTGGATGAGCTGGAGGCAACCTAACCGGACATGGCAAGAAATGGACCCTTTCCAGTGGCAAGGAATTGACCTTTCCAGTTGATGCCTCTGACCTCAACCTTTTTGCAGCTGCCACAGAGGTCACCATTAGAAATGACAAGCGACTGAAGTGGAAAGCCCCGGCTCCTTTATTTTTGGAGTTATATAAACACAGCACAGGGAGGAAGAGAACAGTCCTAGGCCATGTTTGGTTCCGCTTATTTTAGTTTTGATTATATAATAAGCATGCTTATGTGAGAAGCAGAGATTTGGTTAAGCTGATTACTGGAGGATTTGGGTATTTGGTAAGTTAGATTATTTTGAATAGATTATCCTGTAAAAAGACCACTATACCCCTGAATCTAATTATACCTCATTTTTCATGTTTTTTCTCTCTCTATTTTTTAGACTAAACACCACATCAACGTTGAACTTAGTAGTACTGGTTGCACTAAGATTATACATTACATGATTGAAGCATGCGCCAGACACAAAATAAAAAAATGCAGATTCATGCATATATACGGCACTGCACACACAAAAATAAGGTACTGTAGCTAAAAAGATCATATAAGCACTGGAACAGTAACACTCCACCAGCAACGTTAAATGAAAATTTATTATTATAGTAGTCATGAAAGTTAACCAAATGTAGCAACTTAAAATAATTATACATTACACATTGCTTCAGCAATAACATCACGTAAAACACTCATATCACTCTCATCCCCTGCAGTAATAGTATCAATATTAGTGTCCTCAATAGGTGATTCAAAATCTAAATCGTGTATGGCATTTTCTCTCACAAAATTATGTAGAGCGACGCAAGCTGTGATAAAAATTATTGTTTATTCACCGGATAGCTGGGCAATTGTAATAAAATACGCCACTTCATTTTCAGCACACCAAAGGATCTCTCAATCACATTTCGAAGTGATGAATGTGCCTGATTGAATAGTTCCTTCGCTTCCATAGGTTGATGATGTTGTCATTCAGAAACATGATACATTTGTTCTTTGTATGGCGCAAGATATCCTTTTTTGTTCAGATATCCAGAATCCACAAGATAATATTTTTCTGTCTTGTAAATTGTCAGGTTTTTACTGTTCAAAATTAAATTTGTAAATAATGAAATATAAAAATTTATTCATACCATTGGGCGGGTGTGGAAAGTTTTCCTTATATGTGATTAATGTGTCCAAAAGAACTCTAGTATCATGTACCGATCCAGGCCATCCAGCGACAACAAATGTAAACCTCATATCAAAATCACAAACAGTCATGACATTTTGTAAAGTATATCCATGTCTTCCAAGATATTTAGGTTGCTTAGTCTCAGGAACAGTAACTGGTATATGTGTACCATCAATAGCTCCAATGCAGTCTTTGAAATGAGGCCAAAATCTAGGTTCTTTTACCTTACGGTGCACTGCAGAAAATTCAGGATCTTTTGGCTTTATTATATCACAACTCAGTCTCACGATTGATTCTAGAACATCCGAAAACTTTCGACTAACAGTTTCTAATGAGTGACCAAATTTATTCTTCACTTGACGAAATGATTGGGGTGCACCACAAGTCCAGAGAAACATCCCTAATGCTTCTTTTGTGCACATCTGTCTACTTTGTCGTAACCCATAATTTTGTACTAAAGTATCATGAAGATTTAGAAACACTGACCTTGACATTCTGAACATGTTGTAACACTCGATTGGATTTTGTAGTTGTAATTCAACCATTGAATACCAGTCATAATAGGAATATTTATATTTATAGTAGTTGCAGCACCATTAGATCCTTCACCCATGTACTCCAAAGTAGCAAGTGCAACCAGGAATTCTTCTTCATCATCACTTGCGTCATCAGCACTGTCGGTGGTTTTGATCCGGCAAATCTCCCGACACTACTAAAGTGTTAGAGGAGTTTGAGGTTCGGTGTGGGCGCGCAGAGATTCAAGAAGGTGAAGTGTAAATGACACAAGAGACACGAAGATTTACGTGGTTCGGGCCGCCTGAGCGTAATACCCTACTCCACGGGGTATGTTGGTGTTGTATTGGATGTATGAGCTCAAAGTGAGTTCAGAGTGTAGAGTGAGCGCGTAGAGTCTCTGTGTCGTCAGTCCTATGTATCGTCGGCCTGTCCTTTTATAGTACAAGGGCAGACCGTTACAAGTTAGCCTGGCCCGACATGTGGCTCTGGCGGTTACTAATATTGATACACATTTGATGCGCTTAATTACCCTTAATAACTGAGTTACGGGCTTTGATAGCACCGTTACTGGTAATTAATGTCGTCCGATCGTGTGTCATTAATATAGTATTAATGACACTTAATCGGGTCTTGAAGTCCTTGATTCCCCTTTGAAGATCCGAAGCCGTTGTGAAGTCTTCCGGAGGTTGGAGGCTGAAGATCTGACGGTTGGACACGTGGCAGCTCCAGAGTGTACTGTGGGAAACAGATAGGTTCGGTGCCACCTTACACGTGTCAGTTCCGGAGCTTCCCTCGGTCTGGGGTTAGGTCCGGGGGTACCGCTATGGTACATAGCCCGGAGCTTCCCCCTTGTGGGCGGTAGCTCCAGTTTGATAGTACACGTGGCGACCCTGGGACTAACCATGTTGAGGAAGCGGATCCGGTTATGTCTGACATGTGGGCCTCCGAAGGTCTTCAAATCAAGTAGATGATATTCCCTTGAGATCTTTGCAATCCCAAGGGGTATACGGTACCCAGGGTACCAACAGTGGCCCCCTGGGCCCACCTCTGGGGAAGGCCCTTTAGGTGAAGTCATTCCGCCGGAGGTGGGTCCATCCTTCGACTTTTGAACTGAGTCTTCAAAGGTCGTCGGATGTGCCGTTGGCGATGGTTTGGAGTTAAATCCTCGCCACGTGACATATCCCGTGTGCGGCAAATGAGATCTTTGGCGTGCGGATGTCACGCAATTGAAGGTCGTCGGTTCCCGATACGAAAATCGTATCGGTTCCGCACGCCTTGTCGGGCCGCCGCCTTCGGGCTTCCCGCCTCGTGATGACAACCGTTCCCCTGGGTAAGAACCTCGACTTGATCGTCCGGGTGATCCCGGGCCCTCTTGTCATCGGATGGGTGGAATTTTTGAGTAGTTTCTTCGACTTCTTTGCAGTTTCCATCCAAGCGTTGCGAGGGCTTACTTAAGAAGGAAGGCGTGCACCGTCTGGAGTTCTTTACGCCTCTCATCTGATCTTGCGCTCAAACTCCCAACTTGTGCTTGCTTTTCCTCTCTCGTCTTGCCGTGCCGCGACGGAGTTGGGTCTCCGCGAGAGCCGTTTGAAGACCGAAGGTGACCTGAAGAAGGTTCGGGCCCTCATGGGATGGTCCCCGGACTTCTTCAATTGCCTAGTCCACACCGGGGGAGAGCTCCCGTTCGAGAAGGAGCACGCCGGCGAAATGGTGTACTTCTCTTCGTACGCCATGGTGGGGTTGATCCCACCTTTTTCCTCCTTTTTCTTGATGCTGCTAGACTTCTATGGTCTGCAGCTATACCACCTTGGCCCTCACTCCATTCTTCTTGTGTCTGTCTTCGTCCACTTCTGTGAAATGTGGGTGGGCATCTCCCCCTGCATTGAACTCTTCCGGACCTTTTTCACCGTCCATACCACCGATAGGAGTAATGAGTACCTTGGCTTCTACTATTTCGTGAAGCGCAAGAAGTGCCTATTCAAGTACCTCCGGTCGTTTCCCTCTGGAAAGTGGGATGATTGGAAGAAGGACTAGATAGTCATCCGGGTGGAGGAGCACGAGAAGCTGGAGCTGCCCGAAGGCCTCCCCAACATCGACACTACAGTCTGGAGTGAAGCTCCGGTGCTGTCGGATGCCTTCAACCCTGCTCTGACCAGGATCCGCCAGTGCGTGGAGAGAGGATTAACTCCTCAAGCGGTGTTTTGCAACTTCCTGGTCAATAGGTGGACACCGTTGAAGAGGAGAGAAAAACTCGCTTGGGCCCTCAACAGTGTGATGGACGACGACCGGGTCGAGACCGGGCTGAAGTCCAATAGCGGGGACAACCTTGGAGTTTCATCTCAAGAAGTTCCAGCACGGCATCGACGTTGCGGGTGACGACTTGACTCTGCCATCAGCTTTTCTCCCTCTGAACATGGAAGTAGAGTTCAGCAGGGAGCTCCGGCGGAAGATGCCTATGCTCGACGACCTTGGTGTCGTCGAGAGAAGATCGACCTCCAGGGTGGTGATCCCTGGGGCCTCCGACCCTGCCCCGAAGCCAAGGATCAAAGTCCTCGGCAAGGGCAAGGAGCCAGCAGACGAACCCTTGAGCCGGAAGAGGAAGCTGCAGCATGCCGACAGAAGGTCCGTCAGGCCTGCAACCTCTACATCAGCTCCTTCTCCCTGGAGGGGGGGGTCTTCTACAACTGCGGCGATTGTACCCGCAGCGGCGTCCTCCCGGGGTGCTAGCTCCGGGCATACGACTCCGGCACTAGGGCCGGTTGAGGCCTCTAGGTCCGGAGGTCCTTCCCGGTCGAGGGGGGCCTCGGCTAAGGAAATGCCCGTGGCCGCAAAGAGTTCCGGGGGGCCTTCCGGAGCTTCCACGCCGGCTGCGGCTATGGTCAGCCCAGAACGCCCAGGAAAGAGGTTCCGCGCAAGCTGGTTCGGAAGCCTCCCAAGGTAATTTTTAATATTTACCTCAGACAGTTGTTTTGTTGTAGTAACTGTTTTTTAAGTTTCTTCATCCATCATTTGCAGCGTTCCCAAGAATAGGAGTGAGGCTCCACCCTCAGCCACAGCAGCTGAAGCTGTGAGGGCGGAAGCTTCTGCTCCTGTCCCGACGCCGCCCCAAGTGGTGGCTAAAGATGCGACAGCTCCGGCGCCAGCTGTCGTGGTCATGGACCTCGACTCATCCCCAGAGACTCCCGTGGTAGTGCCGGATCGCGGGAGAGAAGATGCGCCAGCGGCACCTGCCTCGGAGGTTGAACCTCCGGGTCCTGGTGCAGAGATGATGGAAGCTCCGGCCGTTGAGCCGGAGGAAGCTGTAATTCTGGCCCCAGAGCCGGAAATTATCGAAGCCCCGGCGGTTGAGCCGGAGGTAATTGAAGTCCCGGCGTGCGCGCCGGATGTTGAGGAAGTCCCGACGGTTGGGACGGCTACCTCTAAAGCACCGGCCGCAGAGCCGGTCGTTACTGGAGCTCCGGCCGCAGGGTCGGTTGATGCTGAAGACCTTCCAGCTCTCGAGCAGGTTGCCATTGAAGCTCCGGCTGCAGGGCCGTCTAAGATCTTCCGGCGCCCGAGCCGGTCGTTGCAAAGGCATCAGCGCTCGAGCCCCCAGTAGAGGAGGTGCCCAGGCCGGAGCCAGAAGCAGCCCCTGCTCCGGGAGTGACGACGCTGGAGGTACCCGCGGCTGAGCCAGAGTGCCCTGGTGAAGTCGCTGGCCCCCTGCCCGAGGGGGCGAACGAAGCTCTGGCGACTGGTCCTTCGGAACCACTTCTGGAGGTCAGAACTTCATCAGCGGGACCCTCCTCGATGGAGACTGAGGCCATCCCGGAGGACAGACCTAGTGCCATGGAGATTCAGGGGACCACTCTTGTGGAGTGGGACCCAATTTTTGTATCTGAAAACCCGCTGGAACCAGCGGAGGAGACCCCAGCAGGTCCGGATCCTATCCCGTTGTCATTGTCTATTGACAACACCTGTTCCAGTCTGCGTCAAGTTCAGCTGGAGTTCTTCCACGACAGCAAGGCTCTTGAAGAGGAACGCCAAACCCTTAGGCGGTGGCGTAACCGGCTCTACTTCGAGACCAAGCTGGCGCAGTCGAGGCTGGCGGATGACAAAGAATGGATCAAGCAGGAGAAGGTCCGCCTAGAATACTGGGGCAAATTGTTGGATGACAGGGAGAGCTTGACTCGCGCCCTCGACGCTCGATCCCGGGCCATTTATGAGCAGACCAAAGCAGCTAATAGTGCGGCTGATGAACGCCAAGAAAGGCTTGAGGCCATTAACACTACTCTCATCAAGCGTTGGGGGGCACTTGAGGAGAGGGAGAAGAGGCTCGAAGATGAAGAGCAGAAACTCCTAGAGCTGCGGGATGACGTCCCGAAGAGCGAGGGGGAGCTCACCTAAAAGGTGGCTCTGGCTGACAAGGGCCTCAAGGAGCGCGCCAAGAAATTGGAAGAGCGCTGCGCTGAGGAGGAGGAGAAGGCTTGGGTGCGGGGGCAGGAACTCTACGAGCAAGAGTGTGCCATCGCTGCCAGGGAGAAGAAAGTGAGGGGCAGGGAGAAGGACCTGGTTGACCGTCGGAACAAGATCTACCTCCGGGAGGAGGAGCTCGGAAAACTCGAGAAGCAGGTTGCTGAAAAGATTCAGCAAAATGCCAAAGAGGTTCAGCACCTTTCTCGCGAGAATTCTGAACTGGCGGCGACCAAAAGATCCTTGGAAGAACTGAAGGGCTTGAGGGATGCGGACTCCCTACAGGTTTGGGAGTTCCTGAGCAAAGCCAATGACGCGCTGACGCTGATGGGCTTCAGTCCCGTGCGTCCGGATGATGCGGAGCTGGAGCCGGACCTGGCATTGCAGGCGTTGAGCTCGGCGGGTAGCAAACTCTCCAAGGTGTGCGACGTCATCGCGGACCAATTAGAGGTTGAGGGGCAATCCCTGGCGAAGAACGTCGCAAAGTATGTGCTGACGTGCTACACCAGCCGGGATCCCCAATTCCCTCTGGACCCGGTGCTTGAAGGTCCCGTTGAAGGAGAAGGTGAAACCACCCGAGCCAGCATGTTGGAGGTTGCTCAGGAGGTCGCCCAGTTCTTCCATAGGGTCTAGGACCGTCTCTGTAGCTCCCACTTGTATTCTCTCTTTTTCTTCCCCAATTTTGTAATCCCTTGTCTCCAGATGAATGAAATCCAAATTTTTTCGAATTTCATTTTTTGTCTTCAACACTTTTGTCTTCACTTGGCCCCCTGGTAGATGTACACAATTTGATTGTGAACATGTACCAAGCGGATATTGTGTTTTGTTGAAGACTCGTTTGCTTCGAACTTGTAGAATATAGGTCCGAAGTCTTCGATAGTGAAGGCCCCCTGAGGTTGTCGGAGCTTAGTAGCTCTGGCAGTAGTTCTTATCAACGCGTAGAGCATCGATAGTTAGACCTCCAGGGTGTCGGAGCTTAGTAGCTCTGGCAGTGACCTTTGCTAACGCGTAGTTTGTCGGCAGCAAACTCCGTTTGTGGAATCTTCTCACCATCTTTAATTATGCGTCGACGGCTGGCCCACCTAGCTTTACCGGAGCTTGGTTGCTCCGGTGATGCTCGTTTTCAATGTTCAATATCGATTATAAGCCACCTAGGGGGAGTCGGAGCTTCATTAGCTCCGGCTTTTCGCCATCAACGTGGATTCTTTATTTTTCCTGCACACTGAAGCCAAGAAAAATAGTAAAATTCGCTCCTTGCCTATAACTTCGTCGTGGCTTACGATTCTCAAGAAAATTTTAGGTCAAACACGGTTCTGAATGCGACCGGATGCATTGCCTTCTTTCTTTCGGATCCAATTGTACTTGGACCCGCCTTACTTCGGCCTGCCGGGGTGTAGGTAGAGTGGCGTACTTATGGTGCTTGACCAGGCTAAGTCGATAGCACACTCTGGCCCTAGATTGGCTTGGCAGCATTCAGGCGAGTGGGCCATGAACAATATTTGAATCTAGAAGAATTGATAATACAGCTCGAATCGTATATGAACCAGTCAAACTAAAATTTCTTAAGAATTGCACGTCTTTGTTATAGACAAAAAAGAGAAAAATAAAAAATGTTGAGCATGTACAAAGTAAATGCACGTGGAGTCTGTTTCACGTGAAGATGTCTTTAATTATAGGTCCGGGGTACAGAGGAAACAAGTACACTCTTAGGGTACGGAACCAGGCTAAGCGTGTTTCATTTCTCGTTTGACCCAGGGTAGCTAGCCACACTTTTAGTCCTGAGACTGTGACAAGCGTTGCATGAACTTTGTGGACCTTCCGGGAAAGGTCCGGCTGTTCTCCCGGAGGAACTACCTGACTCTGTACAATGACTCTATAACATACACCTCAAGTTACTACAGACTCACCTCCGTGATATTAGGTGTAGAACTTACGGAGGTGCTCAATGTTCCAAGGATTTGGGAGCAGTGTCCCATCCTCGGTTGCCAAGCGAACGCTTCCGGGACGGGAAACTTTAATCACTCAGAAGGGTCCTTCCCAGTTGGGGGTGAGTTTGTTTAACCCTTCTCTGGATTGTATTCTCCGTAGCACCAGATCGCCTTCCTCGAGCTGTCGGTTGTGTACATGCCGCTGATGATAGCGCCGAAGGGCTTGGCAGTATCGGGCATTCCGAACAGCTGCTTGGCACCTTCCCTCCTCGAGGAGGTCTAGGTCTTCACGCTGGAGCTGGTCATGCATGACTTCATTGAAGGTCCGGACCCGGAGTGACCCCAAGGTGATTTCCGGAGGAAGGATTGCTTCAGCTCCGTACACTAGGAAGAAGGGTGTCTCTCCTGTTGACCGATTTGAAGTTGTCATGTTGGCCCATAGAGTGGGCGGAAGCTCTTCAATCCAGTTGGCTCCATGTTTTTTCAAGCGCTCATAGGTGCGCGTTTTGAGTCCTTTCAGGATTTCAGCATTTGCTCTCTCGGCCTGGCCATTGCTTGCCGGGTGAGCTACGGAGGCGTAGCAAACTTGAATGTCTAGGTCTTCGCAATATCCTTGAAATGCAGAGCTTGTGAATTGGGTCCCGTTATCAGTAATGATTTTGTTTGGGACTCCAAATCTGCATACGATGGACTGCAAAAATTTGATAGCAGATTGCTTGTTTATTGTCACAACTGGAGTTGCTTCCGGCCACTTGGTGAACTTGTCAATGGCGACATACAGGAACTTGTAACCTCTGACGGCTCTTGGGAAAGGTCCCAAGATGTCCATCCCCCACACGGCGAAGGGCCATGTAGGAGGTATCATTTGTAGAGGCTGAGCCGGTGTGTGAATTTGCTTCGCATGAAATTGGCATGCCTCGCATTTCTTCACCAGCTCAGTTGCATCATAGAGTGTTGTAGGCCAGTAGAAGCCATGCCGGAAGGCTTTACCGACCAGCGTGCGGGAAGACGCGTGGTTCCCACACTCGAATCCATGGATTTCTGCGCGGAGCTCGCAACCTTCTTCCCTTGTGATGCACCGCATTAGGACGCCGTTGGCACCGCATCGATAGAGATCCCCTTCTACCAACGTGTATCTTTTAGCCAATCTGATTATTCGGTCAGCGGATACATCATCGTCAGGAAGGATGTTGTCTTTCAAGTAGCTCCGATCTGCGAGATCCATGCATCGGAGCCAACTTGAGTATTTGAGTCTTGCGTGCTGGGTTGCTCGGAGCTTCCGACAGCACCTACGACCCTTGATAGCTGCCATGGTAACAGGGCCATCGGGACCGTCAGCTTCGGGATGCTGATCTCGCCCCCTTCGCTCAGTTCGGCAGGCTGAGCTGTGGGTTTTGATAACCTCCGGACAAAAGTTCCGTCAGGAGCCGGAGCTCCGGTTGACGCTTTCGTCGAGAGTTCGTCGGCTTCAGCGTTGAGGGCACGCTGGACGTGGTGGAGATCTAGGACTTCAAAGTCCTTCTGAAGCCTCTGGACTTCAAGGAGGTAAGCAACTAGCTGGAGATTGTTGCAGGAGCATTCACCCTTCACTTGCTTAATGATGAGCTATGAATCTCCCTTGACCAGCAGTTGCTTGACACCGTATGACAGTGCCACCCTTAGTCCATAGATGAGTGCTTCGTATTCCGCCATGTTGTTGGTCGCCTTGAAGTCAAGGTGTACCATGTATTTTACCTTCTCCCCGGTTGGTGCGAGTAGAAGGATTCCAGCTCCGGCCCCCTGCTTTTGCATTGAGCCGTTGAAGTAGAGGGTCCAGTGAGGCTTGGTGAAGACCGGAGCCTTGTGTTCCGGCTTCTGCTCACTGGGGCCCCAAGGTTTGATGGAGAGGGAGTCCATTCCGCCACGAAATCCGCCAATGCTTGACTCTTGATTGCTTGCCTTGAAATGAATTTGAGATGAATTCAACCAATTCCGCTGCCACTTTGCAATATTCCCAATTGAATTGGGATTACGAGAAATTGCTCGAAGTGGGTAAGAGGTCATCACTGAAATCATGTGACCTTGGAAGTAATGGCGAAGCTTCCTGGAGGCAATGAGAACTGCATAGAGCAGCTTATGCACCTCTAGGTATCGAGTCTTGGCGTCATGAAGTACTTCACTGATGAAGTACACTGGGCACTGGATAGTCCGGACCCTCCCGGAGGGGCCCGGAGCTTCCTCTTCACTGACTCGGATCCTCCCTGAGGGATCCGGACCTTCTTCGGAGACCTCCGGGTCCTGGCTGGAGGAACTCGGAGCTTCTTTAGAAATGAACTGGACCCTCCCGGAGGGGTCTGAGTCTTCTGAAGTAACTTTTTGTGAACTCAAGTCTGGGAGCTGGGACCCAGACTCGCTTTCAGGAACCTCCGGACCCTCCCGGAGGGGTCTGGATTCCTGAGCATGGGATAGTTCTGGTCTCTCTGCAACCAGGACCATACTGACGACTTCGTCAGTTGCTGAAATGTAAAGCAGTAAAGGCTCACCAGGATTCGGGGCTACCAGAGTTGGTAAGGCGGTGAGGAACTGTTTTAGCTCCTGAAACGCTTTTTCTGCTTCTTCAGACCATTGGAATGGTCCGGACTTCCTCAATAACTTGAAGAAGGGAAGTGCCCGTTCTGCCAGTCTTGAAATGAATTGGCTAAGGGCTGCTAGACATCCAGTCAACTTTTGGACATCCTTGATGTGGGCTGGTGGCCGCATGTCTTCAATGGCTTTGGTCTTCATCGGATTAGCTTCTATGCCTTTGTGACTTACCAGGAAACCAAGAAGTTTTCCGGAGCTAACCCCAAAGACACACTTGTCTGGGTTTAGCTTTGTGCGCGTGACCCGCAACTTGTCGAAGACAGCCTGTAAGGTGTCAAGGAGTGACTCCTTGTTCTTAACCTTGACCACGATGTCATCGACGTACACTTCCACTATGTCTCTAATGAGTTCTTCAAAAGTTTTGTACATAGCTCGTACAAAAGTTGAAGCTGCATTCTTGAGACCAAATGGCATGGTTGTATAACAGTACAATCCATCTACTGTGATAAAAGAGAAATGCTCTTCATCTTCCCTAGACATTCTGATTTGGTGATACCCAGAATATGCGTCTAGGAAACACAGTAATTCACACCCGGAGGTGGAATCCACTATCTGATCTATTCTAGGTAGTGGGAATGGATCTTTTGGTCATGCCTTATTTAGTGTTGTGTAGTCGATACACATCCGAAGCTTCCCGCCAGCCTTGGGTACAACGATTGGGTTTGCCCGCCATTTTGGATGAAAGACTTCTCAGATGAATCCAGCTTCGAGCAACTTCTTCACTTCTTGTCGAATGAAGTTTTGTCGATCCACGGACTGCTTCCGAGGCTTCTGGTGTACAGGCCGGGCGTCAGGGTAGATCTTCAGATTGTGCTCAATCACTTCCCTGGGGATCCCATGCATTTGTGACGGTTGCCAGGCAAACACGTCGACATTAGCCCGGAGGAAAGCGATGAGCGCGGGTTCCTATTTGTCATTCAGTCCATCCGATATACAGGTGGTCTGAGCGACATCAGAACCGATTTGGACGACTTTGACGGGAATGTTGGTGTCGTCGCTTGGCTGCACACGAGGTGCAGAAGTCGAGCCTCGTTGACGAATGCTCGGGGGTTTTGGAGCTTGTTCCTGCCTGGAGTCCTCCTCTTGCGCTGTAGTAAGCGCATGAAGTTCTTCCAGAGCAATTACTCCAGCAGTACGATCTCCACGGATCCGGAGAACGCCTACTGGTGTTGGCATCTTTAACACCAAGTAGCCATAATGAGCAGCTGCCATGAATTTGTACAAAGCAGGCCTGCCCAAGATGGCGTTGAAGGGTAAGTTGATCTGAGCGACGTCAAAGGCCAACTTCTCGGTGCGATACTTCTCCCGGGTCCCGAAGGTAATGGGGAGAGTGATAGCACCGAGTGGGGTGATGGCTCCCGGACCTACTCTGGAGAAAGGTCAGGAGGGGTGAAGATCCGAAGGTCAGAGCTGAAGCTTGGTAAAAGCTTCGAAGCTTATGAGGTTGAGCCCCGAACCTCTGTCTACCATAACATGGTGGAGCTGGATGTTATTGATGGTAGGAGATACCATCAAAGGTAACTAGCCTGCTCCAACCATGCTTCGAGGGCAGTCCGAAGCATCAAAAGTGATGGTTGTGTCCATCCACTTCCGATGAGGCTCCGCCCGGGCTGTAGGAGCTACAGCGGCCATGTCTCGGCGCATTGTCTTGAGGACGCGACGGGAGGTGATGTCCCATGATCCACCAAAAATGGTGTTCATGGTTTTCCGACGCTCATTGTCAGAGACGTCAGAATCGTCGTCGACGGAGGTGTAGACGGCCTTCAGGACCTTTTTGGGATCCTGAAAACCTAACTCCTCTTTAGCCGGAGCTTCGTCAACTTTTTGCTTTCCTTCCCTCTGTCGGAAAGGGGCTTCTTCCCGGCGCTTGTTGTAGCGCTCGGCAAGGTTTTGAACCTCCCGGCAGTCTTCCTAATTGTGGCTGTCCGTTTTGTGAATTGGACACCACACCTTGGGTTTGCCACCGTCTTCAGAAGACGGTCGAGGTCGCTTCTCGGGGCGTGGCCCCCGGTCACCCTGAGCTGCAGCACCTGCAGCATTAGATGCGTCGGCCGATGGCTTCTTCTTGCCGTTGGTCTTTTTCTTCTTCTTACCACTCCCGAAGGTAGTGGCTTCGCCTTTGGAGGATTTTTTGTGATCCTCCGAAGGTGGTTTGGAGTGCATTTCACGGTCCTCCGCAGCTCTGGCACATTTGTCAGCCAAGCTGAAGAGTTCCGTGACACTCGTGATCTCCTTGATCGCCAGTTTCTCCAACATCTTCTTATCCCGTACACCCTGTCTGAATGCCACAATGACAGAAGCGCTAGAGATAGAAGGGATAGTGTTTCGTACCTGAGAGAACCTCTGGATGAATGATCGCAGGGATTCTCCCCCTTTTTGCACGATTGCAAAAAGGTCCAGTTCAGTGCCTGGTCGGGTGTATGAACTCCCGAAGTTGGCGATGAACTGCCGGCACAACTACTCCCAACTGTTGATGGAGTTGGGGGGAAGGCTCATAAACCAGGACCGGGCGGTCCCAGTTAAAGCCACTAGAAAATAATTGGCCATTACGGCCTCATTTCCTCCAGCTGCCAGGATAGCAGTGGAGTAAATCTGAAGAAATTCAACGGGATTAACGGTCCTGTCAAACTTCTCCGGCAGGTGAGGCCGGAATTTCTGTGGCCACCTGACCATACGCAGATGCATGGCCAGGGCCGAACAGCCTCCTCCTACTCCTTCAGGAGCAGGAATGTCCTGAGCTTCTCGTCTTTCACGAGCACGCTCAATATGGACTCGACCGTCTTGTTGACGGTATCGGCGATCAAGCTCCGCCCGGAAGTCATGAGTTGAAAGCCTTGACACCGTGTGAGTGCGCCGTGCCCCGGAAGGCAACGACGTCACTTGCTGCGACGCAGCACGTCTCCTGTTGTTGGAAACGTGTGGACCAAGTCTGCTAGACAAGGTCCGTCGCTGCGACGGGGCCCGTCCTGAAGGAGGAGGACCCTGGTTGCTGATGCGGTCGGCTGCGGCTGCAACCAAGTGTTCCACATCGGCCCTCCACTGCTCCATTGCATCCCGGGATGCGTCCGGAGGTTGTGGGCGCTGAAGAAGAGCATGTGCTGCATGGAGCGCGTGTTCCGGGTTGTCATGATTTGCCGACGCAGTGATGGACGCCGGTGCACCATCGTGGTGCCCAGCTTTATTTGCTGGTGGAGGCGGCGGTGGTGGTAGCGTGACTCCTGCTGGAACTGAGGCTCCTGCTGGTGGCTGCATATTGGAGGGATTGCCCCCAACAGCCTGAACAGCGGGATGACCGTTGGATGATCCAGCAGCTGAGTTCACCATTCTTGAAATCTCAGGCACCCCTACCTGGCGTGCCAACTGTCAGTGGTTTTGATCCGGCAGATCTCCCGACACTACTAAAGTGTTAGAGGAGTTTGAGGTTCGGTGTGGGCGCGCAGAGATTCAAGAAGGTGAAGTGTAAATGACACAAGAGACACGAAGATTTACGTGGTTCGGGCCGCCTGAGCGTAATACCCTACTCCACGGGGTGTGTTGGTGTTGTATTAGATGTATGAGCTCAAAGTGAGTTCAGAGTGTAGAGTGGGCGCGTAGAGTCTCTGTGTCGTGAGTCCTATGTATCGTCGGCCTGTCCTTTTATAGTACAAGGGCAGGCCGATACAAGTTAGCTTGGCCCGACATGTGACCCTGGCGGTTACTAATATTGATACATATTTGATGCGCTTAATTACCCTTAATAACCGAGTTACGGGCTTTGATAGCACCGTTACTGGTAATTAAGGTCGTCCGATTGTGTGTCATTAATATAGTATTAATGACATAATCGGGTCTTGAAGTCATTGATTCCCCTTTGAAGATCCGGAGCCGTTGTGAAGTCTTCCGGAGGTTGGAGGCTGAAGATCCGACGGTTGGACACGTGGCAGCTCTAGAGTGTACTGTGGGAAACAGATAGGTCCGGTGCCACCTTACACGTGTCAGTTCCGGAGTTTCCCTCGGTCTGGGGTTAGGTCCGGGGGTACCGCTATGGTACATAGCCCGGAACTTCCCCCTTTTGGGCGGTAGCTCCGGTTTGATAGTACACGTGGCGATCCTGGGACTAACCATGTTGAGGAAGCGGGTCCGGTTATGTCTGACATGTGGGCCTCCGAAGGTCTTCAAATCAAGTAGATGATATTCCCTTGAGATCTTTGCAATCCGATGGGGTATACGGTACCCAGGGTACCGACAAGCACCATTGCAAACATTAAAGTTACTCATGGTTATCTGTCAGGAAACCACATTCCAAAAAGTAAATAAAAGATAAAATATGTGACTTGGAAATAAGACCCATACAATGATCACAAAGTCTGACATACACATAATAAATTGCCTCACACTTAACACATAAAGATAACTAGAAAAATCTGACATGTAACAGTAACAACAAAAGCTCTCACACATAACAGTAATAAGAAAAGGTCTCACAGAGTGGTCATAAGAAAATGTCTCAAAATAAAAAAGGTCTACCACACCACACTTAATAATTAAAAAACTAGTGCTTCTTATTGTCTTTCCATGCCCTCTTTATCCAATTAATCCTCCCAATTGATGTCTTTAAAGTAGTGAACACGTCACGATTCTCTTTGTTTTTAAGTAGTTGTGTTGCATAATAATGCATATCACTGCCTTCTTCAGCCCCATCCGCAATTATTTGCTCCAACATACTTGTGATCTCTTCTCTAACAATATCAACAACTACAAAAGGTCTAGAATTCAGATTATTTGCAGCTTTCTTCTCGTATGCCTCCACTAAACGCTTCATATTTTGATCTTTTACAGACCTCTTCTTCTTTCCCTTGGATGAACATGGAGTAGGTCTTTTTTGAGACATTGGTGTCCCATTTTGGTCACATTCAATTTCAGGTTCAGGCCTATCGTCGCCATTATTACCAACTTGGCTTGCTTCAACACCTACGGTAGCTGCAACACCAGCTCCAACTCTACTAGATGGAACAAATGAAGTTTCATTTGTTACAATTATAGCATCAAACATGATCCTCATTTGCTCCTCATCTTGCAGTGGCACATCTCTGAATGTAATACATCCTGGCATAGCCTGAAATTTAACAACACAATAAACAAATCTGTTTTCAACTATTGAGAAAAAACATAATGAAATCTGTTTTCAGTTAATAAGAAAAATAACAGTATACTCACAATATTTTGCTCTTGCCACCAAGTATCATCCGCCAAGATACACCCAGTAGCAGGATTTCCCCCTAACCCAGTAGCTCTTATATTCAAGGTCTTCCATTGATTGTATTTCTTTTTTAACACGTCCCATCTGTTTTTCATTTGGCTTTCATTGGATGACCTCTTGGTACGTTCATAAATTTCCGAACAAGGTTAGCATATCCCACACTATTCAAGCAATGTTGTGGACGATTATGAGCAAGAACTTCTTCGACGCAAATGTCATTGAAAGCTTTGGCGGCAAATGCATCCCATTTGGTAAGAATTTTTTGTGGCTTTTCCATCTATAAGTACCCAAGTCATATAATAATAAACATCATATATAAACTGAACATTAATAATTTCATTAGTTAAAACAGAAATTGACGAGTTCATCAGCCACTAATTGACAAGTTTATCAGCCACTAATTGACAAGTTTATCAGCCACTAATTGCAAATCAGCATACAACAAGTTGATCAGCTACTAATTCCAACATAGCAATATTGTACTGACTGACGCATGGTCATTTTGGTTTGTTTAACCCTCATACTACCAACCGATCCATCCATTCAACAACATGTGCATGCGTAAACAGAGATGCATCATGATTCACGGCAATCAATCACTGAACAGAAGAGTGCTGCAGTACAGCATTCTAGAGCAGAGGTCTGAGGCATACCAGTGCTCACGTCGGGGCAAATGCGTTGCGAGAGGAAGCCTGCGGGAAGGTGCTGCTGGGAGTGGGAGCCGAGGGGAACAGCGCCGGGAGTGGGAGCCGCGGGAAGGTGCCGCCTGAGGTGGTGCGGTCTCAGGACGGCAAAGGACGGAGGAGGCACCGCTGACCACGGGAGCGCCGCTGGCCATTGAAGCCCGCTGGCCACGGGAGCGCCGAGGCCGATGGGGAGCGTCGAGCCCAGGATCGCCGCGGCGTCGATCGATCCCGTACGAGAGTGGCGGCAGGCGGGCGGGCAAGAAGACGAAGGGTTACGGGGGTAACCAAGGAAAAAACACCCCGCGATCCGAAAACACAAGGGGTGGGCTGCGACCCGAAAACGCGAGGCGGCAGTTCATTTTGGGCTTTTTGAAGTTATCCGTTCAGTAATTAGTTAAGAACTAAGCAACGTATTTGGGTAAGTGTTTCGCTTTTTTCGTTGATAAGCTG
Source organism: Tuctoria greenei (assembly GCA_036927565.1). Classification (NCBI taxonomy): domain Eukaryota; kingdom Viridiplantae; phylum Streptophyta; class Magnoliopsida; order Poales; family Poaceae; genus Tuctoria; species Tuctoria greenei. The sequence continues at coordinate 68,809,965 of JAYESD010000004.1, read as the reverse complement.
CTTATAAGCAGAACCAAACAGGGCCCTAGAAGCCAAGCAAAATTCAAGATGGATCACAGATGCTCTCCCTAACATCATGCCAGATTTACTGGTTCAGTTGCTTAGACTTTGGACTCTGATATCTGAAATGAATCTAACATTTGTATTGGAGGAGATGGATGAAATCAGATAGGTGTCCTCAGCAGCGGGGGAATACTCAACCAAGTCAGCATACCTAATACAATTCAAAGGGGTATTTAGCTACATCTTCCCGACCACAGTTTGGAAAGTGTGGATGACCCTAGGTATAGGCCCTGTTTGTTTCCGCTTATAAGCGGTTTATCAGTGTAGAAAAGCAAAAAGCCCACCCAAATGAGTTGTTTAAACCAGACTTAATTTCTGAGTCAATTATCTAAAAAGCCCAAAAAGAACTAGAATGTCGCGGTCCCATAACGCGGCTCGGGAGTCGCGATTTCAGAATGCGGGGCTCAATTTCCTTCAGTGCCCTTTCGGTGCCCGCGGAACCCTCACCGATTCATCTCCTGCGATGGCGCGTGGCCGCGCGGCGCCCTCCCGCGGCGGCAAGTCCCGTGGCGGCTCATACGGCGGCGACTCACAGCAGCAAGTCCCGCGATGCCTCCTCAGCACGACGTCTCTCACGTGGCGCATCCTCCACACGGCGTCTCCTCTCGTGCCGGCTCCATCCGTGGCGGCTCCTCCCGCGGGGCTCCTCTGACGGCGCCTCCAGTGGTGCATCCTCCCGTGGTGCATCCTACCGTGGCGCTTCATCCCGTCGTGCTTCAGCCCGTGGCGCATCCTCATGTGGTGCTGCGCCGCCCGCTCGATTCTGTCACCAGTCTTTGCTTCAATCGAATTGTGTTCATGTTGTATGGTGCTGCAATGACCCTGTGCTCGTGCGGTTCTTGCATTGTCCCTGTGCTCACGGAATCAAATTGTGTTTATGCTGTTCTTGACCCTGTGCTGTTTTTTTGTTGCAATGGCGCATGCGATCCTGCAGGTTTACTGCACGCCCGTGTCCAGAGAGTGGTTGTCCAGTGAGTCATCAAATTAGAAAAGTCATAAAAATATTAAATATGTGATGTTATTAGATTTAGGGACATAGTAGTCATTTTACAGACAAAATATGGATAATCTAGTGAAAAGAATCAAATTTCCCAAACACTCAAATCCTCCAGCTATGAGCTTAGCCACATCTTGACTTATCAGGAAAACACGCTCATCATATAATCGAGACTCAAAAAAGCAAAAACAAACAGGATCATAAAAGCTTCACACGGCTCCTTCTGCAGAACGGAATTCAACCTCTGATCGTTTGCAACAAAGGCGATGGTCAAACAGTTACTTTTATAGTTTTACCTTTGTGCTATCACGGTCACTACGTAAGAAAGGCTCATCCGAGATGTGCTTTAACAAAGAAGGGAAATGAACAAACTGTGTGTCCCTGTCGTCGCGTCTCGCATTACGTTGTCATCAGAGATGTGCTTATGGCATGTCGCCGATCATCTTAAGTGTGAGACATGCTTAAAGCAAGCACGTCTTCTTTCTTTGTGTCATAACAGACGTTCTTTACAAGGTCATTGAAGACGCGTGTGGCGCGCGTCGCCCATCAGCATACATATGTGACAAGCCCTAACAAAGCACGTCGCAGATATATTGACTGATCCAAGACAATCTATATTGTAGTCCATCACAAATTTGTTTACTGCTCTGAGATGGGCTTTATAGAAGCTTGTCTCCTTTATGTAGGTTATCCGAGACGTTCTCTATTATAGCTCATCGCGGATTGATTACAGGCATGGTCTCCTAATAGGTGCCTCCACCTCTGATTATCCTGATTGTCGGCTGCATCCTGGAGCTAGCCAGGATTTGGCAGTCGTATTACCAGTGTCAGCAACATACACATATATGAACATATGTATAGCCAAAAAGATCACATCTTAAATTATATTGACCAATCAAATATTAACAAAGTGTCAATCAAAGTTATCAAGTATACTAATTATACAGCAAAGATTGTTCATCCTGATTACAATGTAACTAATTACACACATCATAATTTTCATCATCTAATTTTGTATACCATAATAAAAATTCTCCCGATCAATGATTTCATTAATGATGAGCCTTCATAGCCTCTAATGCTCCGACTGAGACATCCTCAAATTCAATAAAATCACTGAGATCATATAAAACATTATCAAATTGCAGTCATATTCGCTTAACCAAACACATAAGGTAGCAAATATTTGTTAATGAATGGAGAATCGAGCTTACTTGTAGCACAGACAGTTGGTGAGAAGCTGCAAAGCATCAGTAGAGAAATTGTTCTCATGGTAAAGGGCATGGTAGTGAGTTGGTGTGCTTGTCCCCTGAAAAAACAAACAATTTACATTCTACTGATGCATTTATAGCCTGATATCAAAAACTCGTGAGAGAAACACCAATTATCTCATAGGTACCTTGATTCCAGCATGGCTGCAGAGGTAGAAATCAAACTCACTGAGATGGCAAATGCTAGTGTCAACTACAGTTCCTGCAGTTTCAAGGGTTTGCGAATCAGAATTCATTATATATATTGATAGTCAAAACAAACATATTACTTCTGCATTGGACATAAAAAGGAAAATGAATGTATACTGTAATGAAAATTCTCCCTATAGATCAATGACTTCATTAACGATGAGCCTTCATTGAGCATCCTCAAATTCAATAAAATCATTGGAATGCACGCTCTGAGGACAAGGTCGAGGCGGCGGCATGCTCTGGGGACAAGGGACGAAGCGGCGGTGTGCTCTAGGACGAGCTGGCGGAGGCGCTGGAGCGGCGGTTTCTCAACTCTCTCATGACAATAGGCCGGTGTGCTCCGGGGACAGGGAGAATATTTCCACTTATGTGAAGGTGACAGGATGCTCATACCGATTACCGAGGTCAGGGTTGAGGTGGTGGCGTGCTCCAGGGACAGGGGACGAGGCGGCATGCTCCAGCGTGCTCAACTCTCTGATGACGAAGGTCGGGGTTGACGGCGGGGTAGGGGTCGACGGTGGCAGCGCGACAATGACGAAGAACGAGTTGAGAAAGAGGGACGGCGACAGCGTACTCTAGGGACAGGGGACGAGCCGGCGTGCTCCAGCGTGCTCAACTCTCTGATGACGCAAAGGTCGAGGTCGATGGCGAGGTCGGGGTCGACGACGGCAGCGCGACGTTGACGATGACGGGACGGCGGCGTGCTCATGAGTTGCGGTTTCTAGGTTGAGAGAGCGCGTGAGAGCTAATTTTTTTGCCAAATGTTGGTTGAGAGCGCGCGATCGATAAAAATAGCAAAACTCGAAGACGTGTCTCTATAACACCAGTCTCTCATTTCAGCGTCCTTCGATCGAGAGAGCGCGAGAAACTTTTTGCCATAGAGTGCGCGAGAGCTTAAAATAAAACTCGAAGACGCACATATATAACGCACGTCTCGCGCTATCAACTTTCGCATCAGGGCATTTTTCCTCATGCAAAAGACGAGCCACGGTGTGCTGAAGCCGTTAACATCTTTGGCATGCGGGGATGTACCATTGGAAACTGTGCGCAATGTCTTATATGATCGTTGCATTGCGCTCAGCTTTTCGAGGTGGGACAAAAGATCTTCAGTGTAAATCGGAGACGCACCCAGGTAAGGCGTGTCTCTCATTATTTTGTGGCTGAACGGACACGCAGCATGCGAAAGCTGTTGTTCTCGCGACCAACAACTTTCGCATGCTGACATGTCGACTTGAAACTGTGTGCAATGCCTTATATGGTCGTTGCAATGCGCTCAGATTTTCGAAGTGGGACAAAAGATCTCGGCATGAATGGGAAACACGCTCAGGTGAGGAGCGTCTCGCATCATTTTTTCATCGAACAGACACCTGGTATGCCAAAAGATGTGCCACGATATGCTGAAGCCAAGAATAACATCTTTTGGCATCCGGGAAGGTCCCACTAGCATCTGTGCGCAATTTCTTATATGATTGTTGCAACGCGCACAACTCTCCAAGGTGGGACAAAAGATCTTCGGCACGAATCAGTCCACCACCCCTACAAAATATCAATTTAAGCATTATAAGAAACTAGTTCAAATAAGTTCTGCAATAATTACTAATTACATGAGCAATATAGGTCTATCTTATAGTATCTTGATCAAGAATCCCAACGCAGAGTGCTTTTGAGTGATGGACATTTGGGTGGAAGGAACTGTTGGGAAATCAACGGTATGCTACTCTGGCAACTCTACAACATCACCCAGGAAACATGCGAGTACAGAGGTCATGGATCTTTACCACTAGACGTGCAGCGTAGCGGAACGAAGACGCGCGTCGGCGTAGGGGAAGTAGACGATATCGTTCGTCTCCTCCTCGCCCTCTTCACGATAGCAGTAGACGAACACGTTCGTCGCAGCCGATCAGCGCAGCAGTAGCAGCAGCGCCTCCACGGAATCCACACGTGCGGAGAGGAACGTTGTGCGCTGATGTGCTAGCACCACGCGCGTGGCAAGGGTCTTGGCGTGAGGCCTTCAAGGGGTGGCGGCTAGGGATGTCACGTGGTGGGGTGTTTAGCCCCTAACCCTACCCCTAATATTTATAGGCGTACTAATGGGCTTTTAGGTCGCAGGCCCATTAGTACCCTAATTGCTTATGGATCAAATATCCAATAGGCCTTAACCCGATTTGTTATGATTGCCTTTTGGGCACATCACCAACAATCTCCAACTTGCACTAGAGACAATCATCTAGTCAAGATTTTCGATATTCTAACTCCTTAAGTGTGTGACCCGTTAGGTTCATGTGCAGTCGGTTGTGAATGGAAACCGTTTCCAACCACAAGTCAGTAGAGGTACCTAGCAGGACATATTGACTCCTGAATGTACATAAAGATCATATCGGCCGAACCTAGATACATTCAACATGCTAATCCCTTTGCCTCACGATACCAGTCAAGCTCAAGGTGAGATGCGTGCCATCCTTGTGATAGCTCGACCATTCACTCGATCAAATAGTGGATTCATTCCATGACTAACTTTTAGTCACTGTGATTAACCTTTAATCACCTTGGCATGGCCATGCATTTTCAAATCCAACTATCTCGAGGGGCCCAGAGATATATCTCCTGTTATTAAGGAGTGGCAAACCCCATCTTGATCCGCGCACATCCCATTCTATGTTTCATTATATACCCGAAGACTACTTTTATGACTACCCAGTTACGGAGTAGCGTTTGGTAGTCTCAAAGTACACAACTACGCATAGTGAGAAACAATAGCGATCTCATGTCTAAGGATCTAGCATGTGTATCACTCAAGACCAACTGATGGCACATATGAAAATAACAATCCCAGTAGTGTCTCAGAGTGGGTCAATCCAACACCATGTTCACTAATATGTGTTCACATTATTAATTCGATATATCCATATCTATGATCCGTGAAACGTGATCATCAATTAATACATGTGCTAGTCTGTATGCAATCATTATCTCATATAATGATATAGACTAGGGATCATCTAGAGTAACATTACTTTTAACAAAGAGTTTCACGAACAAGTCACATACTTGATGATCAATGTAAATAATGATTACTCATATAACAATTTATTTAATAGTACATAAACATAGCTGTGACACAAGTCTCCCACTACACACTATGATCACTGATGTAAGTATCTAATACCCATAGATCTTGTGTGTGCCTCATGCTTTGATTGTAGAAGAGGCTTTGTCAACGGATCTGCAACATTCAAATCCATGTGCACCTTGCATATCTTCACATCACCTTGGTCGATGATCTCTCGAATGAGGTGATAGCGTTGTAGTATGTGTTTGGATCGTTTGTGTGAACTAGGCTCCTTTGCCTGTGCGATGGCTCCACTATTATCACAGTAGAGATCCACAGGACTGGACGCGCTAGGAACAACACCCAACTCAGAAACAAATTTTCTAATCAAAACAGCTTCCTTTCCAGCTTCAGAAGCTGCAATGTACTCCGCCTCCGTGGTTGAATCTGCTACTGTATCTTGCTTGGAACTTTTCCAGCTCACTGCCCCTCCATTGAGGCAGAACACAAATCTGAATTGCGATCTAGAATCATCCTTATCGGTTTAGAAGCTGGCATCAGTGTAACCTTTTACAACAAGCTCTTCTTCACCTCCAAACACTAAGAACGCATCCTTAGTTCTTCTCAAGTACTTAAGGATGTTTTTGACAACGGTCCAATGAGCCTCAGCATAATCTGATTGATACCTGCTTGTGATACTTAGAGCATAAGATACATCTGGGCGTGTACAAAGCATGGCATACATGATGGATCCAATAGCAGAAGCATAAGGAATCGCCTCCATCCTCTTTTTCTCATCAGGTGTCGAAGGACACTGACTCTTGCTTAGAGTAATGCCATGTGACATTGGCAAGAAACCTTTCTTGGAATCTTGCATATTGAACTGATTCAATATCTTGTCAATATATGTATCTTGGCTTAATCCAATTAGCTTTTTAGATCTATCTCTATAGATCTTTATGCCCAAAATATACGCTGCCTCTCCTAAATCCTTCATTAAGAAACTTTTTCTTAGTGAGGATTTAACATCATCAAGCATTGGAATGTCATTTACGATCAATAATATGTCATCTACATATAGGACCATAAATACATGTGCGCTCCCACTAAACTTCTTGTAAATACGAGGTTCTTCTACATTCTTGATGAAACCAAACCCTTTGATTACTTTATCAAAACATAGATTCCAACTCCAAGATGCTTGCTTCAGTCCATAAATGGACTTTTGAAGCTTGCATATTTTATTAGCATTTTTAGGATCGACAAAACCCTCAGGTTGTGTCATGTACACATCCTCAGTCAGACTTCCATTAAGAAAGGTTGTTTTGACATCCATCTACCATATTTCATAATCAAAATATGCAGCAATTGCTAGAAGAATCTGAACAGACTTAAGCATTGCAACGGGTGAGAAAGTTTCATCATAATCAACACCTTGAATTTGTTTGAAACCTTTCGCCACCAATCACGCTTTATATATGTGAACAATTCCATCCATATCAGTCTTTTTCTTGAAAATTCATTTACAATCGATAGGTCTCACACCTTCGATTGGATCAACCAAGTTCCAAACTTGATTTTCATGCATGGATTGAATTTTGGATTCCATGGCTCCAAGCAACTTCTCAGAGTCGGGTCCCATCATTGCTTCGGTATAGGTCGTGGGCTCATTATTGTCCAACAATATCATGTCATGCTGCTCTGTGGTTAGAAGCGTTAACTTTTCAGTCGCACGACGTACCCTCGTAGACCTTCGTGGGGCTGGTGTTTCATCAATTGGTTGCACAACATCTTGTACATCTTGTATAGGATCAGTGGATGCTAAAACATTTTTAGGTATTTCTTGAATTTCTTCAAGATGCACCTTGCTCCCACTAACTCCTTTTGAGAGAAACTCTTTCTCCAAGAAGACACCATTGTGAGCGATAAACACTTTACCCTCCGTTTTATTGTAAAAATAATATCCTTTGGTTTCCCTAGGATATCCCACAAAGAAGCATTTGTCTGATTTTGGAGTGAGTTTGTCTGACGTCAAACGTTTGACATAAACATCACATCCCCAAACTTTGAGGAAATACAATCCGGGACGTTTCCCGGTCCACATCTCGTATGGTGTCTTATCAACAAACTTAGTTGGGACTCTTTTTAGTGTAAACACAGCAGTTTCAAGAGCATAACCCCAAAAGGATAGTGGAATATCTTCTTGGCTCATCATCGACCTAACCATGTCCAACAAGGTTTGGTTCCTCGGCCCAGACACCCCATTCCATTGAGGCGTTCCAGGTGGACTCAAATGTGGAACAATTCCACATTGTTTTAAATGATCATAAAATTCATGGCTCAAATATTCACCCCCACGATCAGATCGTAGAAGTTTAATTGTCTTGCCCAATTGATTGTGTACATCATTCTGAAATTCTTTGAAATTTTCAAAGGATTCAGACTTGTGCCTCATTAGGTAGACATAACCATATCTACTAAAGTCATCGGTAAATGTGATGAAGTACTGAAAACCACCTCTGGCAATTGAACTCATTGGTCCTCATACATCTGTATGTATAAGTCCCAACAAGTCAGTCGCCCTCTCACTTTGACCAGTGAAGGGTGCTTTGGTCATCTTCCCAAGCAAACCAGATTCACATGTGTCAAGTGATTCAAAATCAAATGAGCTCAGTAAACCATCTTTATGGAGTTTTTCAATGCGTTTCTCTATATGACCTAAGCGACAATGTCAAATAAAAGAGTGATTTAGATCATTTCGTCGAGCCCTTTGGTATTAATGTTACAGACAGTTTTATCCTCAAGATCAAGGACATATAATCCATTCACCAATGGACATTGAGCATAGAAAATATTATTGTAATAAATAGAACAACATTTGTTCTTTATTACAAGCTCATAACCATCAACTTCTTCTAAACACGAAGAAGAGATAATGTTCATGCTCAAAGTAGGAATGCAATAACAATTATTCAATTTCAAAACTAATCCTGAGGGTAATGACAAGTGGTAAGTTCCGACAGCTATGACCGCAACCTTTGCTCTATTGCCGACACGAACATCCAACTCGCCTTTTGCAAATCTTTAGTCTCACTTAGACCCTGCAACGATTTGCAAGTGTGAATCATTGATCCGGTATCAAATACCAATGATCCACTAGAAGATAATGCAATGTTAATTTATATAACATTTATACCTGAAGTGGAAGTCTCACTTCTCTTCTTCTTCTTTATATCCTCCAAGTACTTCTTGCAGTTCCTAGACCAGTGCCCCTTACCATGACAGTGAAAGCATTCATCAGGAGAAGGGCCAGATTTGCCCTTTGGCTTAGACTTTGAGCTTGAGGGCTCATCGAAAACCTTTCCCTTGCCTTTGCCTTTAGGATGTGTCACACGCTTCCTCTTTTTATTCTCCTTTTGCACTATCATCACATGAGTGGCGTTTTTCGTATTGCTTTCTTCGGCTGTTTCAAGCATCCCATGCAATTCAGCCAAAGTTTTCTCCATGCCATTTATTCAAAAAATCAATATGAATGGCTCGTAGCTTGGTGGGAGCGACTGGAGAACAACGTCAATAGCCAGATCATCCTTGAGTTCTGATGAGGACATCACAACAGCAGAGACGCGCATTGAACTGCAAGGACCAATCACAAGAGCACGGGCACGGTTATTAAATCAGCAGGTGAATTCGTTCTTAACTTCTTTTGCATGTGAGTTTGAGAATAGATTGCTATGTGATGATTTAATTGTTATTAGGAATAATAGAAAAGATCAACAAGTGAAGGAAGGAGGCCTTGGGAGCATGGAGAACCACCTGGGACGTCCACAAGTAGATGGAAACAGTTTACAACTCGGACTCGAGTTCAACTCGGAGTCCAGGAGCAGTCCACCTTAAAACAGATGCCCAGGAGGCATACGGACTCCGTTTTCGACGTTCTACATATGCACGGAATGAGGAGAAGATAAACTTTCCAATGGTTCTGGTCCCACCTCAAAATTCCTCCGGTGTCATTGGGAATCGTCGAAACAAGTCGAGTCCAGATTTCTGTCCGGTGCTGCGCCACCGAATCGGGCCTTTGGGCCTTGTATCCCGTAAGAGTCCATTAGGGACGCGTCTAATCGTGTTTTGGTCGAACCCTAGCCTATAAATACTGCAGCCACCGGTCATATTTTGTGGGTTTTGCTTAGATCAATAATATCGCCGTTCTACGGTTTGTGAGACCCCAATTTTGCGATTTCCGATTGTGTCTTCTACGTTCTTGCTCGTGTTCTCGATTGCACTTGCAGGGATTAGCCTTCTTAGCGAGGTCAAGCGTGTGCAGCACGGTTGATAACCAACGGAGCCGTGGTGTAGTGATTGCAGGGTTACTCGAACCGCTCGAGTGCCGCGGATCATCAACGTCGAGTTCTCCACCCCAATCGACATACCTTTCGGAAGATCGGGCCTAAACCTACTCATCAATTGGTATCAGATTTCCAGGTTGCCCGTGAGGTATCTTTGTTTTCCTTCTTTCCATTAGATCGATTTTGTTTCGTACCTAGAGTCCATACAAAAGCCACAAAAAAAAAATTAGATCGTTTTTACCGCTTCCCAGACTATAGTGCCTGCAGTTTCGTTTTTCAGTTTGCATTGTTGAGTTTGCATTCGTGTGGTTGAGTCTTGTTGCTGGTTTAGCTTTGTGTTTTTTGGTCCTAGTTATCGTGTTTCGTCCTTGTTTTCTTGCTATTCGACACCTATTCCACAATCCCTAAATAACAAACCGATCCGCCACGTTCATCGGTTTGCCCTAGCTAGCCACCTTGCGTGAACTCTCGCATCGCCAGCCCTAGATTAGGTGACAAATCTTTGTGCCATTCATCCTTGAATCATCACACACCACCCCATTAGTTGCTGTGCAAATTCCCGATCGTTTTCGTATCCGTTTGCGAGTTCTGTTCTCAAACCGAGTTGGAATCAACATCAAAAAAAACGTAACTCGGACAGCCTACCTTAAAACGGCCATAACTTTCGCATACGAACTCGAAATCGGGCGAATTTTTTTTTTCAAATTCATCTACGCGAAATTTCGCATCTGATTTTCCGCCGCGTTCGGCGAAATTAGATTGCCCAAATTTCCCTCGGAAGATAGGCTATCCGGCCTCCGAAGTTTCAACACGAATTTTAAAGAACCTTCTTGATTTTCTATAGGCCGCATATTATATCCAATTGAGCTGCAAATTTGTGTGCTTCCTATATTTGTGCTACTGAGTAAAGAAAAAATATCAAAAAAATATCACAAAAAAGAAAAAAAATAGTGAAGAGCACGCATATTAAAGCAATTGGCCTATACCACTTGGTGTTGTTTGTTTGGTTATATCATTCTGTCTTTCTTTTGCCTTGATACTTCCTTGTGTTGAGCTAGGCTCTAGAGCACTCAGTTGACCAGCAACAGTTTCCTACATTGAATACTTATTCAACTTTGTTTAGCTGTTAACGATTTCCTGCTTATTAGCCACCATATTGTGCCATCCAAGCTCCACCTTTCTCTTGAGCATAACAGGTACCTTTGCAATCACCCCACGCTTCATTGGTTCATCTCACCGTCCACACCACCTGCTGTGTCGGTAAGAACACTTGTAAGAGCGTGGTAAGATGCTTGAGCGAGAGAGATTGTTTTCTTCCACCTTCCACATTATCACTGTAGTTGATAGGGATAACATTTTTTTGTTGTCTTTTGTTTCCTACTAACAATGGCAGGAGAAGAAAATAATGAGGAATGTGTTCAACATGTTGAGTTACGTGATATGTTCGCCAAATACAACGCATCAACGGAGGAGTCATTGGCGAACTTGACTCGCAAACTGGATGACCTTGCTCTTCGGATGAATACTTTTGAGGCTCGGTTGCCTCTCGCTGGAAGACAAGAAGACAATGCTTATGATGAACTGGAAGATCACAGTAATCAGCCAAGACTGCCACTTTATCGTCGAGGTATGGGAGGTAATAATCATAACAATTATAACCGCCCTCCTGATGATCCTTTTGCTAAAGTGAAATTTACTATACCCTCTTTTTCTGGTGCTTATGATGCTGAGGCTTATCTTGATTGGGAGATGACAGTAGAGCAAAAATTTAATTCCCACCTTGTTCCTAAACAACATAGAGTTCGTCAAGCCACTAGTGAGTTTAAGGACTTTGCTATCATATGGTGGAATGAACTTGTTAAAACTAGAACTGATCCTCCAACATGGGATAGATTAAAGGAAGCTATGCGTGTTCGATTTGTTCCTCCATCTTTTCAGCGGGACCTTCGCAAAAAATTGTAGCGTTTAGACCAAGGTAACATGTCCGTAGAGGAGTATTATCAAGAGTTACAAAAGGGTATGCTGCGTTGTGGGGTAGTAGAGGACATGGATGATAAAATAGCTCGTTTTTATGGGGGGTTGAGGCGTGAAATTCAGGACATTGTTGATTACAAAGAATATGATACTGTTAACAGATTGTTTCAGCTTGCTATGTTGGCAGAAAAAGAATTGCAGGGCCGACAACAACAGCAACAACGCACGAGGAGCAACTTCACGCCGCGTGCAGCAACTACACCATCAAAAACAGCACCATATTCGGCCCCCCGTGCAGCGACTACACCACCCAATGGCGGCCAACGAACTATACCTGCTGCTCCACCTTCTCGCGTGCCGGAAGGCAGCAAGGCGACATCATTCAAGCCTTCGTCGTCCACTCCTTCTACGGGTCGTACTTCCGACATTAAGTGTCACTGCTGCCAGGGACTTGGTCATATGATGAGAGATTGCCTGAGCAAACGAGCATACATAGCACGCGACGATGGCGGGTATGATAGTACTTCGGATGTTGAAGATGAATATTCTCTTGCTACTGACTTTACAGATCCAAATGACGAACACACCGAAGAAGAGGTACTTGGTACAGCGGCGATGGAGAACTATAGGAGCATCATTGTGCAGCGTGCCTTGAGCTCCAAAGTGGAGACCGACGACAAGCTACAACGACACAACCTCTTCCACATGTTTCTCGTCGTCAAGGACTGCCGTGTACACACTATAATTGATGGAGGTAGCTGCAATAACTTGGTAAACACGGACGTCGTCAAGAAACTCGGTTTGACAACAAGAGCACACCCTCATCCGTACCACATTCAATGGTTCAACAACAGCGGTAAGGTTCGGGTAACACAAACAGCGAGAATCCATTTTTCAATTGGTTCATACCATGATTTTGCTGATTTTGATGTTGTTCCTATGGATGCTTGTTCTCTTTTATTGGGTTGTCCTTGGGAATTTGATACAGATGCTATTCATCATGGTAGAACCAATAAATATACTCTCATGCATAAGGGAAAGAAAATCACTTTGCTCCCCATGACTCCTGCTGAAATTGTGCATTTTGAGAAGAGTAAAATTCGTGAGGGCAAAGCAACTAAATTAGAATCTGAAAAACAGCAAGTTATTAAGTTAAAATCACCATCATTACTCGCAACTAAATCTGAACTTGCTGATTTATTCGATGCTAAGGGGATGTGCTATGCTTTAGTTTGCAAAGAAGCCATGTTTTCACTTCATGAATTGTCTATTGCATTGCCCCCTGCTGTTACTAAGCTTTTGCAGGAGTTTGAGGATGTGTTTCCCTCCATGATACCCCCTGGTTTACCACCGATGAGAGGCATTGAACACAAGATCGATTTGATTCCAGGAGCAAGTTTGCCAAATCGTGCAGCATACAGGGCGAATCCACAAGAAACTAAGGAAATTCAGCGACAAGTCCAAGATCTTTTGGACCGCGGGTACATTCGTGAAAGCCTTAGCCCTTGTTCCGTTCCTGTTCTTTTGGTTCCTAAGAAAGATGGTAGTTGGCGCATGTGTGTTGATTGTCGAGCGATTAATAACATCACCATTCGATATCGTTATCCTATTCCTCGATTAGATGACATGCTTGATGAATTGAGTGGTGCTATCATCTTCACAAAAATTGACTTGCGTAGTGGTTACCACCAAATTAGAATGGCACTAGGAGATGAATGGAAAACTGCATTTAAAACCAAGTTTGGACTTTATGAGTGGTTAGTCATGCCTTTTGGTTTAACTAATGCACCCAGCACCTTTATGCGATTAATGAACGAGGTTTTACGTGCTTTCATTGGACAATTTGTGGTGGTTTACTTCGATGATATCCTCATTTACAGCAAGTCATATGATGAACATCTTGATCATTTACGTGCTGTTTTTACTGTTTTGAGAGATGCACGTTTATTTGGTAACCTCGAAAAGTGCGTTTTTTTGCACCAATCGAGTCTCGTTTCTTGGCTATGTCATTTCCTCGCAGGGAATTGAGATGGATGAGGCAAAAATTGAAGCAATCACCAGCTGGCCAGCCCCAACTACCGTCACACGGGTTCGTAGTTTTCTTGGTCTTGCAGGATTTTATCGGCGCTTTGTGCGGGATTTCAGCACCATTGCAGCACCTCTACATGAGCTAACAAAGAAGGGAGTTCCATTTCGATGGGGCGAACAGCAGCAACAAGCTTTTGATGCTCTCAAATCGAAGCTTACACAAGCACTATTACTACAACTTCCTGATTTTGACAAGACCTTTGAGCTAGAATGCGATGCAAGCGGCATTGGTATTGGAGGTGTTCTCATACAAGGAGGTAAACCCGTTGCTTTCTTTAGTGAAAAACTTCATGGTCCTTCTCTGAATTACTCCACTTATGATAAGGAATTGTATGCCTTAGTCCGTGTATTACAAACTTGGCAACATTATCTTTGGTCTAAGGAGTTTGTCATACATTCCGATCATGAATCATTGAAGTATCTTAAGTGTCAAACCAATCTGAATAAATGACATGCTAAATGGATTGAGTTCATAGAGTCGTTTCCATACATCATTAAGCATAATAAAGGGAAGGAAAATATCATTGCCGATGCATTATCTAGGCGTTATACCATGTTGTCCCAACTTTATCATAAAATCTTTGGTTTGGAAACAATTAAAGCATTATATCCTACTGATTTGGACTTCAAAGTTGCTTTTGAAAATTGTAGAGAAGGAAGAACTTGGAATAAATATGTGCTGCGAGAGGGTCTCCTCTATCGTGCTAACAAGCTATGCGTTCCAGCTAGCTCCGTTCGTCTATTGCTTTTGCAGGAAGCACATGGAGGAGGTTTGATGGGACATTTTGGAGTGAAGAAAACTGAAGAAGTGCTGTCCACACACTTCTTTTGGTCAAAGATGAGGCGTGATGTCGAGCGCTACGTGTCACGATGCACTACTTGCAACAAAGCTAAGTCTCGTCTTAACCCACATGGTCTTTATATGCCTCTTCCTGTTCCTAGTGTACCTTGGGAGGATATTTCTATGGACTTTGTTTTGGGATTGCCTAGGACTAAGAGGGGGAGGGATAGTATTTTTGTAGTTGTTGATCGTTTTTCCAAAATGGCACACTTTATACCTTGTCATAAGAATGATAATGCCTCACACATTGCTGATTTATTTATGACGGAAATTGTTCGTTTACATGGTGTGCCAAATACCATTGTTTCTGATCGTGATGCAAAATTTTTAAGTCATTTTTGGAGAACTTTGTGGTATAAATTGGGAACCAAGTTGCTGTTTTCAACTACATGTCACCCACAAACGGATGGACAAACCGAGGTAGTTAATCGTACTTTATCCACTATGTTACGGGCTGTCTTGAAAACAAATTTGAAGTTGTGGGAGGAGTGTTTACCACATATAGAATTTGCTTACAATAGATCCGTTCACTCCACGACAAAGGTAAGTCCATTCCAGGTAGTGTATGGTTTCAATCCCCGTGCTCCTATTGATTTACTACCTTTGCCTCCTTCTGAAACTATAAATTTGGATGCTACACAACGATCTGAATTCATTCTTAAGATGCATGAAACTACAAAGAAAAATATTGAAATGATGAATGAGAAGTATAGGATTGCAGGTAGTAAAGGTAGAAAAGAAGTAAAACTTGAACCGGGCGATTTTGTGTGGTTACATTTGATAAAAGAGCGATTTCCCGACTTGAGAAAATCTAAACTTATGCCACGAGCTGCTGGTCCTTTTAAGATCGTTGAAAAGATTAATGATAATGCATATAAGCTTGAATTGCCTCCCGATTTTGGGGTTAGTCCTACATTTAACATTTCAGATTTGCGACCGTACTTGGGAGAAGAAGATGACCTTGAGTCGAGGACGACTCCAATTCAAGAGGGGGAGGATGATGAGGACATCACAACAGCAGAGACGCGCATTGAACTGCAAGGACCAATCACAAGAGCACGGGCACGGTTATTAAATCAGCAGGTGAATTCGTTCTTAACTTCTTTTGCATGTGAGTTTGAGAATAGATTGCTATGTGATGATTTAATTGTTATTAGGAATAATGGAAAAGATCAACAAGTGAAGGAAGGAGGCCTTGGGAGCGTGGAGAACCACCTGGGACGTCCACAAGTAGATGGAAACAGTTTACAACTCGGACTCGAGTTCAACTCGGAGTCCAGGAGCAGTCCACCTTAAAACAGACGCCCAGGAGGCATACAGACTCCGTTTTCGACGTTCTACATATGCACGGAAAGAGGAGAAGATAAACTTTCCAATGGTTCTGGTCCCACCTCAAAATTCCTCCGGAGTCATTGGGAATCGTCGAAACAAGTCTAGTCCAGATTTCTGTCCGGTGCTGCGCCACCGAATCGGGCCTTTGGGCCTTGTATCCCGTAAGAGTCCATTAGGGACGCGTCTAATCGTGTTTTGGTCGAACCCTAGCCTATAAATACTGCAGCCACCGGTCATATTTGGTAGGTTTTGCTTAGATAAATAATATCGCCGTTCTACGGTTTGTGAGACCCCAATTTCGCGATTTCTGATTGTGTCTTCTACGTTCTTGCTCGTGTTCTCGATTGCACTTGCAGGGATTAGCCTTCTTGGCGAGGTCAAGCATGTGCAGCACGGTTGATAACCAACGGAGCCGTGGTGTAGTGATTGCAGGGGTACTCGAACCGCTCTAGTGCCGCGGATCATCAACGTCGAGTTCTCCACCCCAATCGACATACCTTTCGGAAGATCGGGCCTAAACCTACTCATCAAGTTCAGAACCAAGTTTGCCCAAAGTTTCAATGTAACCAATCATATTGATTATATGAGGGCTGACCGGGCTACCCTCTGCCAGCTTGCATGAGAACAAGGACTTTGAGATGTTGTATCTCTCAGCCCTTGCTTGATTCTCAAACATTCACGCAGTCCCTCAATCATAGAATAAGCATCTGAATGCTCATACTGTTTTTGCAGATAAGGGGACATAGTGGCGAGCATGAGGCAGCTTACATTAAGCGCATCATCGCAGTGCTTCGTATAAGCTCTACGTGCTGCATTAGTTGCATCAGCTGGGAGGTCATCAGGGTAAGGCTGCAGAAGAACGTACTCGGTTTTCTCTTGCCTAAGAACGATTCTCAGGTTGCGGTACCAATCGATAAAGTTAGCTTAGCACATATCGCAAATTAAAACCAGAATTGTTACTAGCAAACATTATCTACAATAGAAAATAAATATACAAGGTTTAGCACTATGTTATGTACCAATCTTCTATTAATAGTTTAATAAAAGATATCACCACTATATGATCATCGTCTTCCCTCTAATGACATATAGTGGTTCAAGATCCATATTCACTAATTCCTAGTGAGCTTTGGCTTCACTGCTAGGAAATTAGTGACATAGGTAAACAACCATTGCTAATCATATCCTTATATGACTCTTGTTTGTTGGGTGACATCCAATGCTCCGGCTCCCAACTCTATGCCATAAAGCCCAAAACCGCTTTGATAGCTTTGTTGAGTGAACCAACACTATGCATGTGAATATCCAACATTCACCCTATGCATTATGATAGATGATGGTACTTTGCTTTGGCAAACCTACCACACAACGATCAAAATAACATAGGTGCAGTTATTGGTAAATGGCATCAAATACTCAACTTTTCCGAGGGAAGCTATTCTATCATGACAAAACATCCACTATATGAAAAGCATGAAAAGAATAGTAATACATAAACATCACAGATATATGATCATATCACATTGTGAATAGTATGGCCTTTAGAATCATAATGGTCTCCATCCCCATAGTTCCATCAAGATCTAAGCTGCCATGCCTCCCTTCTTGTGGTGATCTCCATCTCCACCATGCTTGAAGACATCTCCATGATAATAAAAGAAGCTAATACAACTAATAGCTACCAAATAAATTATATGAGAGATCAAGCATCACAGGTCGACACACAGGTCGTTATACAATTATGTGACAACCTCAACCTGGTTGTGTTAAATTTGCAACACGCAGGCTGCACGAATTTACACACAAATCATCACATCACATTAAGTCCATACCATTCACATCATTCCCTACAAAAACAAGTTAAGCGTAGAATGATTTCTAGCGTGAAACTATGTTATGTAATCGCTATAGCAAACACCAAACGGAATTACATATATCGCATCTATGAAGTCACTATGAAAATCTCATCAGATTGATCAAATCAACCCGAATCCGAGCCATTCAGAATGCCTCAATTTTCAATGTGATCGTTATTCATGAGTAGATCACGACTCATAACTGTGGTCTGTTGGCTCAATCTGTTAGCTATGTACACGATTAGTCCCGATGGTGATTCCAGCCAGTAGGGACAGGTTGCGCACACAGCAGAGAAGGAGCACGAACTGACCCTTTAGTCATATACGATCACAATCTACTCTAACCAATTTCAAACCCCAAAAACTGTGCAATAAAATTCATCGTATGAATATGTATACAGTAGATCCCATCTATTAACAAGATCCAGACCAAAAACTATGTAAGTCGGCTCTGATGCCGCTGTTGGGAAATTGACGATATGCTACTCTGGCAACTCTACCGCATCACCCAGGAAACATGCGAGTACAGAGGTCATGGATCTTTACCACTAGACGCGCAGCGCAGCGGAACGAAGACGCGCGTCGGCGTAGGGGAAGTAGACGATCTCGTTCGTCTCCTCCTCGCCCTCTTCATGACAGCAGTAGACGAACACGTTCGTCGCAGCCGATCAGCGCAGCAGTAGCAGCAGCGCCTCCACGGAATCCACACGTGCGGAGAGGAACGCCGTGCGTCGGTGTGCTAGCACTGCGCGCGCGGCAAGGGTATCGGCGTGAGGCCTTCAAAGGGTGGCGGCTAGGACTGTTTTTACTCGGTAGAACAGATTGACCTTTGTTCGATCTTTTGATTATAACTTGAGTTTCTCTCTACGGATTTGAGTGATTCTTATTGTGTCGTCTTTGTGACTTGATTCTCTCTGATATCTATCACTTTTGTCATGATGGAACACATTTACATTAGTCTCACACACAATTTCTTTAACAGATCATTTTTCTGCCCAAGGGTTTTTATTGCTTCCACTGAAAAAGTTTTAATCTACCATTCAACCCCCCCTCTGGTAGCTTTTCACGTGCTCTTCGATCCTACAATTGGTATCAGAGCCACGATACTCTGATCATTGTTATTTGCATGTTTTTTTGACTAATCATCATGGAGAAATACTCTGCTAAACCTTGTGTGTTTGCTGGTATTGATTTTCAGGTTTGGAAGGCACACATGGAGACTTTCATCCAGGCGCAAGGCTTTGCAATATGGGAGAAGGTGTACAAGCCTTACGAAGAGCTGTCAAACGATCAAGTTACAACTATAAATCTGAGAGATGTTGACAACAACAACAAGGCTCAAAACTTGATCATACAAGGATTAACTCAAAGCGACTTCGACCGTGTTGCACACCTCCGTTTTGCATACGATGTGTGGAAAGCACTTCGTGACTACCACGAAGGATCCAACACGATCAAGGAGGTAAGGCAAGACATGTTCAAGAAAGAATACATGCGCTTCGAGATGCAACCCGATGAGTCCATTGATGATCTCTTTGCTCGCTTTAATAAAATTCTCAGCAATTTTCGTAGCGTCAATGTTAATTTTTCAGATGCTGAAAATGCTACGCAATTGTTAAGTGCATTAGACATGTCAATTTGGGAGATGAAAGTTACATCCATTCGTGAATCTACTGTCATGAGTACACTTACTTTATATGTATTATATTCCAAGTTAAAAACTCATGAAATTGACATAATATCACGTAAGAACCCCAACAAGTCTATTGCCTTTGTTTCTCAACATGACATGCCTAGCTCCGGTCAATCTTCATCTTGTGGTACACTTGCTTTGTTGTCCTCTCTAACCCTTGAACAGATTGAGGAGTTTCCAGAGGAGGAGCTAGCACTTCCCTCTACTAGGTTCTCAAAAGCATTGCAAAATGTGAGAACTAGAAGGAGAGGAAGCTCTGGACCTCAACGATGCTTCGAATGTGGTAAGACAGGACACTTTCGTACAAGTTGTCCTAACCTTTCAGGTTCTACTTCCCGAGAAGAAAACAATCAAGGACGAAACACTCCTCAACAAATGATAAGAAGAAGAAGAAGGGCTTTACAGGTTGCCAACTAGTGAACAGTTTTATCTCCGCACTCCAGAAACTTGGCTCAAGCGACATGGACATTGGAAGTGACAAAGATGAAGATGATTTGGCAAACTTGTGCTTCATGGAGGGCAAGTCAAGATCAAGTATGGAGGAGGCTGAACACAAAAGCGACAATGAAGAGGTATGTCCTACTTGCGAAGAAATGTCTTATGATATTTCTCGTGCCACTGTGATAGATAAGAAAAAGGACAAAAATCTAAGGGACAAAGCTGTTAAAATTGAGTCACTAGAATCTGAAATTAATCTTTTAAAATCCTTGATTCCTAGTGATGATTTTTGTTCCTCATGTGATTTAATATATGAAGAATTGTCCTCATTAAGAAGTGCGCACTTCTCCACACTTGATAAACTCGAGTTAGAAATTGAAAAGAACAGAGAGCTTGCTGCACTTAATGATAAAAACTTGAAAGATGCTAGCTGTTCTATAATTGATTTGCATTGTTCTACTTGTGATGATCTTGATAAGAAACTACAAGATGCTATAAATGAAATTTCTATATTGAACAATGCTTTACGTTCTCATGAAGTTAAATATTGTTCTAATTTCAAATTAAAAGAAAGAATTTCATGTGAAAATTGCCTTGATCTGTCCAATAAACATTACATCAGTTTTGTAATGGGAATAAGAACCTAAACTTGCTGCTGAATTCTTCCAAGTCTTGCAATGGTAAAACTGGTTTAGGTTTTGATTCTCATGCTCATGCTAAGGCACATCCACCTAAAATTGTAAAGTCATTAGGAATTGGTTTGATTCAAACAGTTCCTAAACAAAAAGAAGTAGTTTTCAAATCTGCAGGAGTGTTGTCTCATTCGGTTTCAAATAAAAATATTGCTTGCTCATCTAGATATGAACACAAAGTCAAATTTCATTGTACCTACTATGGTAGAGATGGTCATGTCATAGATTTTTGTTATAGCTAGCTAAACAACATAAAAAGGAAAGAATGATTATTAGATCTTATAACTTTTATGCAAAATTTGCTACACATACTAAACTGAATGTCAGGAACATGCAACCTGCTGTTATGAGTCAAAAACATTCAAAGTTTACCTCTGGACCTTCTGTTTTTGCCTCCGGAGCTACTGATTTTTGTGCTACACAAGTAACACCTTATAGGTCAGTAGTTAAGAACAAAAAATCTCAAACTTTGACTCATAAACCTATTGTTTTATCTTAGCTTTCGCGTATTTTTCATGTTGCATGTTGTGTGACTCAGTACTGAATTCCTAAATGCATTTTGACTAACCCCAGTATTGAGTCATCGACATATTGTGCTTCTATGTAGGTTACACGCTTGAGGAAGGAGAACATTTGGATTGTGGATTCAGGTTGCTCACGCCACATGACTGGTAACAAAGAATGGTTCTCCTCTTTCTCTTTTGTGTCACGTGTAGAGAATGTTACTTTTGCTGATAATTCTTCAACTCCTATAATTGTTAAGGGTTTGGTTAGAGTAAATGATCACTACACTTTGAAGGATGTGGCACTTGTCAAAATTTTGAAATACAACTTGCTTTCTGTTTCACAATTGCTAGATGAAAATCTGGAAATTATTTTCAATAAAAACTGCTGCAAAGTTGTAGGTTCAAATAGTGATCTTATTTTTAACATGTCACGGTTTGGAAGAGTTTATAAAGCTGATTTTGATATGTCTTCCTATAAGCATGGGTGTCTAGCTGCTAATGATTCAAAGGACTTATATTTTTGGCATCGTAGACTTGGTCACGTAGGCTTTGATCCTCTAACACGTGTTAGTGCTTTTGGTCGCATACGAGGGCTGCCTAAGCTTAAAGGGGACAAAGAAATTGTGTGCTCTTCTTGTAGACATGCTAAGATGGTTGCAGGTTCACATACTCCTCTCACAATGATCATGACAACTGAACCGGGTCAACTTTTGCATCTTGACACCGTAGGACCCTCACGTGTTCAATCCTTCGGAGGTAAATGGTATGTTCTTGTGATTGGTGATGATTATTCTAGATACTCTTGGGTTTACTTTATGGCATCTAAGAATGAAGCTTTTAGTCACTTTAAAACTTTATTTCTTATATTATCAATTGATCACCCAGGATCTTTAAGAGCAATTAGAAGTGATAACGGAACCGAATTTAAAAATTAATCTTTTGATCAATTTTATGCTGAAAATGGTATAGATCATCAATTTTCTTCACCATATGTACCTCAACAAAACGGTGTTGTAGAAAGAAAGAACAGAACCTTAGTTGAGATGGCTAGGACTATGCTTGATGAATATCAAACTCCTAGGAAATTTTGGGCTGATTCGATTGCAACCGCTTGTTATGTCTCAAATCGTGTTTTCTTGGGTGCTAAGCTAGGTAAAACACCATATGAGCTCCGGTTTGGACATAGGCCTAGTGTTACACACTTTCGGATTTTTTGTTGCAAATGCTTTGTTAAGAAACATGGTAATCTTAATAAATTTGAACCTACATCCATTGATGGCATGCTTCTTGGTTATCCATCTCATACTAGAGGCCACCGTGTACTTTTACTTGACACTAACAAAATTGTGGAGACTTGTGAGGTGTCTTTTGATGAAGCTAGCCCAGGTACTAGCTTAAACATTGCAGGTTCATATCCATATCCTCAGGGGGAGGGTATTTTTGAAGAATAAGAAGAGTCGGTGATATTGCCTGATAGTTTCGAAGCTGACACGTGTCCAACTCCGAACTTTGAACAAGCTCCGACTACCATCTCTGCTAGTCTTCATTGTCCACAAGCCACAAGCTCATCAATCTGCGATGAACCTGATGAAGAAGAAGTTTGTGAAACATCCATTCCTCTACGGATTTGCAAGAATCATCCCCCACAACTGATTATTGGAAGCGTGCACGAACGAGTCACATGGTCCAGGTTTTGCGATCCAAACTCTCATGCTCATTCTGCTTTTGTTGCTTCTGTTGAACCCAAAGATATATCACATGCACTCACTAATAAATATTGGATTATTGCTGTCGACTGTTGGAGTTGGCAGATCTCCTGACACTACTAAAGTGCTGAAGGAGTTTGTAGTTCGGTGTGGGCGCGCGGAGACTCAAGAAGGTGAATCACGACTGGACACGAGAGACACAGTGGTTTACGTGGTTCGGGCCGCCTGAGCGTAATACCCTACTCCACGGGTGTGTGGTGTTGTATTAGTTTATGTATGAAAACTCACGTCAATGCGTGTGTGCCTGAGAGCGATCGAGAGCCTTTCCTCCCCTGTCCGTGTATCGTCGGTCTGTCCTTTTATAGTACAAGGACAAATCGTTACAAGTTAGCCTGGCCCGACATGTGGCCCCGGCGGTTACTAGTATTGATACACGATTAATTGTTGTTAATAGCCCTGTAACGGGCTCCGACAGTGCCGTTACAGGTGTTAAGATTGTCCGATTAAGTGTCATTAACATGGAATTAATGACAATTAATCGGGTCTTGAAGTCCGCGGCTATCCTTTGAAGATCCGGAGTCGTTACAATGTCTTCCAGAGGTTTGAGGCGGCCAGCTCCGACGTTTGGACACGTGGCAGCTCCGGAGCTTGCTTGTGGGAAGCGGGAAGCTCCGGGGTGGCCTGGCACGTGTCAGGTCCGGAGCTTCTCTCGGTCAGGGGTTAAGTCCGGAGGTGCCGTTTCGGTACCTAGCCCGGAGCTTCACCCTTGTGGGTAGTAGCTCCGGTCTGGCAGTACACGTGGCAACCTAGGGGTTAACCATGTTGGAGAAGCAGGTCCAGTTACGTCTGACAAGTGGGCCTCCGAGGGTCTTCAATTTGAGTAGACGTCCTTCCCTTGAGATCTTTGTAACCTCAGGGGGTGTATGGTTTTTAGGGTACCGACAATTGCCATGCAAGAAGAGTTAGAAAATTTTGAAAGAAATAATGTTTGGAAACATGTACCTCCACCTCAAGGTCACACTTTAATTGGAACTAAATGGGTATTTAAAAATAAACAAAGTGAGGATGGGGTTGTGGTTAGGAATAAGGCAAGGTTGGTTGCTCAAGGTTTCACTCAAGTTGAAGGTTTAGATTTTGATGAAACTTTTGCTCCTGTTGCTAGATTAGAAGCCATAAGAATTTTGTTAGCTTTTGCTGCATCTAAAAGTTTTAAGCTATATCAAATGTATGTTAAAAGTGCTTTTCTTAATGGCTACATAGATGAGGAGGTTTATGTCAAACAACCACCAGGTTTTAAAAATCTAGATTTTCCTAATCATGTTTACAAACTGTCCAAATACTTGTACGGTCTCAAACAAGCCCCTAGAGCATGGTATGATAGGTTAAAAACATTCTTACTTGAAAAGGGGTTTATCATGGGCAAGGTTGATAAAACTCTTTTTGTGCTTAGGCATGGCAATGACTCATTATTCGTTCAAGTGTAGGTGGATGATATTATCTTTGGTTGTGCTTCTCAGGATCTTGTGTCCAAGTTTTCAGTAATGATGAGTTCCGAATTTGAAATGAGTATGATGGGTGAACTCACTTACTTTTTGGGGCTGCAAATCAAGCAAACCAAGGAGGGTACCTTTGTGCATCAAATGAAGTACACAAAAGACCTCCTAAGGCGCTTCAACATGGACAAAAGCAAGTCTCTTCGGACACCAATGGGAACAGCAAAAACACTTGAACTTGATGAAGATGGTGATCTCGTGGATCAAAAAGAATATAGAAGCATGATCAGATCACTTTTGTACCTCATGGCATCAAGACTGGATATACAATTCAGCGTATGTCTTTGTGCACGGTTTCAAGCCTCCCAACGTGCTTCACATCGTCAAGCCGTCAAAAGGATTCTCATGTACTTACATGGAACTCAAAAATTTGGCATTTTTCTTCCTTCTTCCTCAACCGTTACTTTGAAAGCTTTTTTGGATGCTGATTTTGGAGGTTGTAGGATTGATAGGAAAAGTACTTCTGGTGCTTGTCATTTTCTTGGTAATTCACTTGTTTATTGGTCCTCTCGAAAACAAAACTCGGTTGCACAATCCACAGCTGAATCTGAATATGTAGCTGCTGCTAGTGCTTGCTCACAAATTCTTTGGATTGTTCAAACACTTAAGGACTATGGGATTGATCTAGATAGTGTTCCACTATTTTGTGACAACACTAGTGCTATTTGCATTGCTAAAAACTCCGTGCAACATTCTATAACTAAGCACATTGACATTAGGTATCGCTTTCTCCGTGATAAATGTTGAAAAAGGAAACATTGTGCTTCACCATGTAGATACCGAACAACAATTGGCTGACATTTTTACAAAACCTTTGGATTTCACTCGTTTTTGTTACATTCGTAGTGAAATAGGGGTTATGCACCCTCATGGTTTAAATTGAGGGGGAGTTTTGAAACTTAGGAAGTCTATGTGTGAATCTGAACTAAAATAATATGAGCATAGTATTTCATACATATATGACCTTGTGATTCCTTTTACATGCTAAAAGTTCTTACTACATTACTCATGTTATACATTTGTAGTTTTTGCCTTGACTAGTAATTGGAATAATTACTTATACTAAATCTGGTCATGATCGAACTTCCTTGCTATTTTGAACTTGTTGCATGCGCACAAGTCCTTTTAATCATAAAGAATTAAACAAGTAATCAACTCGCATGTTGAGTTTTTATGATCAAATGCAAAATTGAGAAAATATCAAGAGAATATGCATGCATCGCACTTTCTCTTTTGAGATAGCTTATCATTGCACTTAGATATGAACTTGGAAGAAATTGTGTATGACTAAAACCATGTCCTTAAGCTCCTGATTGTCAAATGACATAGGCTTGGCTTGGTTGGTTAGAATAAGGCAGATGCGCATATAATCTCTTGCAAATATCATATGATCTAAATTTGTGCTTTAAAATAATAAAATGTAGCAACAAGTGTGATGTTTTCAGGTTTTGAAATAGTTAAGTTTGTGAGATCATGGCTTGCTTAAATTGAAAATTACATTTGATATCTAGCATAACTTACACTACTTTATGTATCTCATTGATGTGATAGTGTAAGTTACTTGATAGTATGACTTGGATGAGCTTTGTTTATATGTATGTGTTAATATGCTCATAACATTTGAAATTTCTGTTTTGACACCTTGCTAAATACATTATCAAAGGGGGAGAGATAATATGTGGATTTTAAAGATAGGTATGCAAGGGGGAGAAATTGATTACACATTGCACATATTCACAATTGTTTTGGCACGATTTTTCTCAAACGAAGAATTTATTTTTCTTCTCATTTTATTTCTATTTTACAAAGGGGGAGAAATTGTTTTCGAAACATTTAATGTGAATAAGCCAATGTTCGGATTTTAAGTGGTGTTGCCAATGCATTCATCAAGGGGGAGATTGTGAGACCTATGTGTGTTGAATACATTGGCTTGTAGTTAATACATTGGCTTTGATGATAAAAGTTCTGAAATTTTGCTAAAAACCTTTTTAGCAAAGTCCGACTCTAGCTTTGAGCTTCTGCAAGGTCCGACAATAGGTCCGACTTGCTTTGTTAAAGTCCGACATGTTTTTTGGTAGCTCCGGTGAGCTTTGTCTTTAGCTTCGGCATGTCTTTGATAGCTCCAGCATGTCTTTGTTAAGCTCCAATATGTTTTGCTAGGTCCGACTTATGTTGGTTAGCTCTGACATGTTTTTCTAGCTCCGACTTTTGGGTTCACTAGTTCCGACTAGTTTTGGTTAGCTCCGGCTCTAGGTTCTACTAGTTTTGTTAAGCTCCGGTGCTAGGTCCTGCTAGCTTTGGTTAGCTCCGGCGCTAGGTTCTACTAGCTTTGGTAAGCTTCGGCTCAAGCTCCGATTAGCTTTGGAAAGGTTTGGAGCTTGATCGCAATGTTCCTGCTTTTATTGTGAAATGTTTCAAACTTGATTTACTTTGTTAGAAAGATTGCTTAGTATTCATTTGCTAAGTTTTTGGTGCATTTTTGGTTGATATGGTTGATATCGTTTTGCTATGCTTTGCAACATGCTTATGTGAGGTGCTCACGTAAGGTGTTGTGTTCGGAACTAACTTGAGTCAAGTCTTGGACTTGGGCTCGTACGGATTGGTTGTTTGTTCATGTGCAGGTATTGCTTGAGTTCAAGATATGGCTGGTGACGGGATCCATTGAACTAGTCTTAGGGTGAAGATGAGGTTCAACAACCAAGCTCGGGAGGAATTGTGGTTGAGTTGATCGCGAGGTCGCGCAACATGTATGAATCAAGAACAATACATATGAAGGTACCGTGGACGTCATTGGAAGATGTTTGCACGTGTGCCAGGAGTGCATGGATGTGGCTGCATGGTTTCAAGGCGTGATGAAGAGATGTGGATGTAAAGAATTGGTCAGAAAGGTCGAACCGACTAGGTTATGGACTCAGGCTGCGGCTGAGTCGGGTTTGACTCAAATATAGAAAGATTTGAGTTGGTTATGTTAGGATTTCGTGTGGGTCACGAATTTGAGTTGTTTTAGGAATGTGGGATACGTTCCTAAGGTGTTTGTAAGTCTTAAGATTGCTTCTATCTACGTATTGAAGAGTCCTAAGCAGTTATGAAAAGTTTCGATTCGTGATTTGAGTAGGATTAGAATCCTAGTTTTAGTTGAGTTGGCCTCCGGGCTGGTTATATAAGCAAGGGAGGCCAGAGCTCGTGTAAGATGACTTTTGGGTTGTTGCTCTTGTGTTCTATTGAATAAAATTCGTAGTTGAAAGGAACTTTTGTGCCTTGTTCGTCCGACTTGTTCCAGACAAGCTTTTCTCGTCGAGTTTTTGCACAACACTACCTTTCTTCGGTGGTTTTTTCATAACTCGAGTTTTACAGATCCGATTGACATGATCCTTTTTGGTTTGTCTTCACAACTTGATTTTATATCATTTGTGAAAATTTCAAGGTCATTATATTTTTGGTTTCTGATCTATATAAGTTTCTTTGCAGTGTTCCAGAACTGTTTTTACTCGGTAGAATAGACCTTTATTCGATCTTTCGATCGTAACTTGAGTTTCTCTTGACGGATTTGAGTGATTTTTATTGTGTCGTCTTCGTGACTTGATTCTCTCTGATATCTATCACTTTTTTCATGATGAAACACATTTATATTAGTCTCACACATGATTTCTTTAACAGATCATTTTTCTACTGAGGGGTTTTTATTGCTTCCGCCAAAAAAGTTTTAATCTACCATTCACCCCCCTCTGGTAGCTTTTCACGTGCTCTTCGATCCTACACAGATAAATTGAAAATATCAAAAACAAACAAGACAAAAAAACAAAACTACAATTAAGTTCATCAGTCTATTGCAAATCTACATATATACAACCATGCGCCCGGTGTGCCATATGTACATACATGGGGATGATTCTTACGCCATGCCAAGTGCTACTCCTTCAGCCGGCTATGCGCCAAGCCGATATATAACCCAGCCATGAAAAGTGACAACGATGACAAGGACGGCGATGATGATGACGATGCGGCTGGCGACGATGACGACGACGTGGACAGCGATGATGACGACAACAGCGATGCCGAACAGAGGCGGCGGTCACACTGGAGTTGATCGATTAGTAAAGGACTGTTGATCGATTAGTATAGGGACACCAGAGGCGAAGAGACGAGGGAGATAAATGCAAGATGTGTGAGAACAAAGACAGACGCGCGTTACATTAAAGTGCATCTTCCATTGTCAAAAGAGAGACGCGCGACACGAGGACTGCAAAGAACTTAATTTCGGTGGTGTGGTACAGAGATGCGTGCGATGTCAGGCGTGTGTGACCTTTCATTTCCCCGAGGCAGTATCGATGCGTCCCATCGTTCCATCAATGCGCGTGAAACCAATCGCTCCATCGTCGACTCCTCGCGGACCTTATTTAAGACGTTCCATCACCCATGAGTTCTCCACAAGCGTGTCACTCACTTTGAATCCGTTTCTTATTTTCTACGTCTTCTCCACGTCAACAACCCACCACCACCATGGCCGACATTCCACCGCCAAGCCCTCCGAGGGAGCCACCATACAAGAAACTGTGTTGCAGCTCCTCCGAGAGGTTCAACACCAAGCAGTGCCTCCTTATGGCGCAAGAGGCGTACAACAATACGTCTCGCGCCATGAGTTCCTTATGTTTGGATACTGTCGGTACCCTAAAAACCATACACCCCCTGAGGTTACAAAGATCTCAAGGGAAGGACGTCTACTCAAATTGAAGACCCTCGGAGGCCCACTTGTCAGACGTAACTGGACCTGCTTCTCCAACATGGTTAACCCCTAGGTTGCCACGTGTACTGCCAGACCGGAGCTACTACCCACAAGGGTGAAGCTCCGGGCTAGGTACCGAAACGGCACCTCCGGACTTAACCCCTGACCGAGAGAAGCTCCGGACCTGACACGTGCCAGGCCACCCCGGAGCTTCCCGCTTCCCACAAGCAAGCTCCGGAGCTGCCACGTGTCCAAACGTCGGAGCTGGCCGCCTCAAACCTCTGGAAGACATTGTAACGACTCCGGATCTTCAAAGGATAGCCGCGGACTTCAAGACCCGATTAATTGTCATTAATTCCATGTTAATGACACTTAATCGGACAATCTTAACACCTGTAACGGCACTGTCGGAGCCCGTTACAGGGCTATTAACAACAATTAATCGTGTATCAATACTAGTAACCGCCGGGGCCACATGTCGGGCCAGGCTAACTTGTAACGATTTGTCCTTGTACTATAAAAGGACAGACCGACGATACACGGACAGGGGAGGAAAGGCTCTCGATCGCTCTCAGGCACACACGCATTGACGTGAGTTTTCATACATAAACTAATACAACACCACACACCCGTGGAGTAGGGTATTACGCTCAGGCGGCCCGAACCACGTAAACCACTGTGTCTCTCGTGTCCAATCGTGATTCACCTTCTTGAGTCTCCGCGCGCCCACACCGAACTACAAACTCCTTCAGCACTTTAGTAGTGTCAGGAGATCTGCCAACTCCAACAGTCGACAGTTGGCGCGCCAGGTAGGGGCGCCCGAGATTTTCAAGAATGGTGAATTCTGCGGCTGGATCATCCAACGGGCAACCTGCTGCTCAGGCTGTCGGAGGCAATCCCTCCAACATGCAGCCACCAGCTGGAGCCTCAGCACCAGCAGGAGTCACACTCCCACCACCACCATCTTCTCCGGCAAAACGTGTCGGGCAACATGATGGTGCGCCGGCGTCACATACTGCGCCGGCAAGTCATGACAACCCAGAACACGCGCTCCATGCAGCTCGTGCTCTTCTCCAGTGACCACCACCTTCGGATGCATCTCAAGATGTCATGGAGCAATGGAGGGCTGATGTTGAGCATTTGGTCGCAGCAGCGGCCGAACGCCTCAACAACCAGGGTCCTCCTCCTTCAGGGCGAGCCCCGTCGCAGCGACGGACGTTGTCTGGAAGACTTGGTCCGCATGTCTCCAACAACCGAAGACGAGCTGCGTCACAGCAAGTGACGTCGTTGCCCTCTGGGGCACGACGCACCCATACGGTATCTCGTCTTTCGACACATGACCTCCGGGCGGAGCTTGATCGCCGATACCGCCAACAGGATGGTCGTGTCCATATCGAGCGAGCTCGAGAAAGACGGGATGCTCAAGACCTTTCTACTCTGGAAGGAGTAGGAGGAGGCTGTTCTGCCCTAGCCATGCACCTGCGCATGGTTAGATGGCCACAGAAGTTCCGGCCACACTTGCCGGAAAAATTCGACGGGACTGTCAACCCCGTAGAATTTCTGCAGATATACTCCACTGCAATCTTAGCAGCTGGAGGAAACGAGGCCGTAATGGCCAACTACTTTCCAGTGGCCTTAACTGGGACCGCCAGGTCCTGGTTTATGAGCCTTCCACCCAACTCTATCGACAGTTGGGAGGAGCTGTGCCGTCAGTTCACTGCCAACTTCGGGAGTTCATACACCCGACCGGGCACTGAACTAGACCTTTTTGCGGTCGTGCAAAAAGGGGGAGAATCTTTGCGGTCATTCATCCAGAGGTTCTCTCAGGTACGCAACACAATCCCTTCTATCTCAAGCGCTTCTGTCATTGTGGCATTCAGACAGGGTGTACGAGACAAGAAGATGTTGGAGAAGCTGGCGATCAAAGAGATCACCAGCGTCACGGAGCTCTTCAGCTTGGCAGACAAATGTGCCAGAGCTGCGGAGGGCCGTGAAATGCACTCCAAACCAGCCTTGGAGGATCACAAAAAATCCTCCAAAGAAGAAGCCGCTACCTCCGGGAGTGGCAAGAAGAAAAAGAAGACCAACGGCAAGAAGAAGCCGTCGGCCGGCACATCCAACGTTGCAGCCACTGCAACTCCTGGTGGCCGGGGGCCACGCCCCGAGAAGCGACCTCGACCGTCTTCCGAAGACGGCGACAAATCCAAAATGTGGTGCCCCATTCACAAAACGGGCAGCCACAGGCTGGAAGACTGCCGGGAGGTCCAAAACCTTGCCGAGCGCTACAACAAGCGCCGGGAAGGGTCTCCTTTCCGACAGAGGGAGGGAAAACAGAAGGTTGACGAAGCTCCGGCTGAAGAGGAGTTAGGGTTTCAGGACCCCAAAAAGGTCCTGAAAGCCGTCTACACCTTCGTCGACGATGACTCCGACGTCTCCGACAACGAGCGTCGGAAAACCATGAACACCATCTTTGGTGGATCATGGGACATCACTTCTCGTCGTGTCATCAAGACTATGCGGCGGGATATGGCTGCTGTAGCTCCTACAGCTAGACCGGAGCCACACCGAAAGTGGATGGACACACCCATCACTTTTGATGCTTCGGACTGTCTTCGAAGCATGGTCGGAGCTGGCCAATTACCCTTGATGGTATCTCCCACCATCAACAACATCCAGCTCCATCATGTTATGGTGGATGGAGGTTCGGGGCTGAACCTTATAAGCTTTGAAGCTTTTACCAGACTTCAGCTTCGACCTTCGGATCTTCAGCCCTCTCGACCATTCTCCGGAGTAGGTCCGGGGGCCATTACCCCACTCAGAGCTATAATTCTACCCGTTACCTTCGGGACACGGGAGAAGTACCGCACCGAGAAGTTGGTCTTCGACGTCGCTCAGATCAACTTACCATTCAACGCCATCTTGGGTAGACCTGCTCTATACAAATTTATGGCAGCTGCTCATTATGGATACTTGGTGCTGAAGATGCCAACACCAGCAGGCGTTCTCCGGATTCGTGGAGATCGCACCGCCGGAGTAACTGCTCTGGAGGAGCTCCATGCACTCACCACTGCGCAAGAGGAGGACTCCAGACAGGGGCAAGCTCCAAAACCTCCGAGCATTCGGCAACGAGGCTCAACCTCTGCTCCCCGTGTGCAGCCAAGCAGCGACACCGACATCCCCGTCAAAGTCGTCCAAATTGGTTCCGATGTCACTCAAACCACCCGCATATCAGGTGGGTTGAATGACAAATAGGAACTTGCGCTCATCACTTTCCTCCGGGCTAACGTTGACGTATTTGCTTGGCAACCGTCACAAATGCCTGGGATCCCCAGGGAAGTGATTGAGCACAATCTGAAGATTTACCCCGATGCTCGGCCTGTGCATCAGAAACCTCGAAAGCAATCTGTAGAGCGACAGAACTTCGTCCGACAAGAAGTGAAGAAGTTGCTCGAAGCCGGATTTATCCGAGAAGTCTTCCATCCAAAATGGCTGGCGAACCCAGTTGTTGTGCCCAAGGCCGGCGGGAAACTTCGGATGTGCATCGACTACACCACACTGAATAAGGCATGTCCAAAAGATCCATTCCCACTACCTAGAATAGATCAGATAGTGGATTCCACCTCCGGGTGCGAGTTACTGTGTTTTCTAGACGCATATTCTGGATATCATCAAATCAGGATGTCTAGGGAGGATGAAGAGCATACTTCATTCATCACAGTGGATGGATTGTATTGTTACACAGCCATGCCGTTTGGTCTCAAGAATGCAGCTTCAACTTTTGTACGAGCTATGTACAAAACTTTCGAAGAACTCATCAGAGACATAGTGGAAGTGTACGTCGATGACATCGTGGTCAAAGTCAAGAATAAGGAGTCCCTCTTGGGCACCTTGCAGGCTGTCTTCGACAAGCTGCGGGCCACCCGCACGAAGCTAAACCCAGACAAGTGCGTCTTCGGGGTTAGTTCCGGAAAGCTTCTTGGTTTCCTGGTAAGTCACCGGGGAATAGAGGCTAATCCGGCGAAGATAAAAGCCATTGAAGACATGCGGCCACCAACCCGCATCAAAGACGTCCAAAAATTAACTGGATGTCTAGCAGCCCTCAGCCGGTTCATTTCAAGACTGGCGGAAAGAGCACTTCCCTTCTTCAAGTTACTGAGGAAGTCCGAACCATTCCAATGGTCTGAAGAAGCAGAGAAGGCATTCCAGGAGCTGAAACAGTTCCTCACCACTCTACCAGTCCTGGTAGCTCCGAACCCTGGTGAGCCTTTGTTGCTTTACATTTCAGCTACTGACGAAGTCGTCAGTATGGTTCTGGTTGCGGAGAGACCGGAACTACCCAATACTCAGGAATCCAGACCCCTTCGCGAGGGTCCGGAGGTTCCTAAAAGCGGGTCTGGGTCCCAGCTCCCAGACTCAAACCCACAAGAAGCCACTTCAGAGGACCCGGACCCCTCTAAGAGGGTCCAGGTCATTTCTGAAGAAGCTCCGGGTTCCTCCACCCAGAACCCGGAGGTCCCCGAAGAGAGTCTGGACCCCTCCGAGAGGGTCCGGATCAATGAAGAGGAAGCCCTGGACCCCTCCGGGAGGGTCCGGACCATTCAACGCCCGGTATACTTCATCAGTGAAGTGTTACATGATGCCAAGACTCGATACCTAGAGGTGCATAAACTGCTTTATGCAGTTCTTATTGCCTCAAGGAAGCTTCGACACTATTTCCAAGCTCACAAAGTCTCGGTGGTGACCTCATATCCACTTCGAGCGATCCTGCATAATTCCAATTCAACTGGGAATATTGCAAAGTGGGCAGCGGAATTGGCTGAATTCGATCTTGAATTCATTCCGAGACAAGCAATCAAGAGTCAAGCGTTGGCAGATTTCGTGGCAGAATGGACTCCCTCTCCATTAAACCCTGGGGGCCCCAGCGAGCAGAAGACAGAACCTCAAGTTCCAACCTTCACTAAGCCTCACTGGACCCTTTACTTCGACGGCTCCATGCAGAAGCAGGGAGCCGGAGCTGGAATCCTTCTCCTCGCACCAACTGGGGAGAAGGTGAAATACATGGTACACCTTGACTTCAAGGCAACCAACAACATGGCGGAGTATGAAGCACTCATCTATGGATTAAAGGTGGCACTATCATACGGTGTCAAGCAATTGCTGGTCAAAGGAGATTCACAACTCGTCATCAAGCAGGTGAAGGGTGAATGCTCCTGCAATAATCTCCAGCTGGCTGCTTACCTCCTTGAAGTCCAGAGGCTTCAGAAGGACTTCGAAGTCCTAGACCTTCACCATGTTCAGCGTGCTCACAACGTTGAAGCTGACGAACTCTCGACCAAGGCGTCAACTGGAGCTCCGGCTCCTGATGGAACCTTTGTCCGGAGGTTGTCAAAACCCACAGTTCAGCCTGCCGAACTGAACGAAGGGGGCGAGATCAGCATCCTGAAGCTGACGGTCCCGATGGCCCTGTTACCATGGCAGCCATCAAGGGTCGTAGGTGCTGCCGGAAGCTCCGAGCAACCCAACACGCAAGACTCAAATGCTCAAGTCAGTTCCGATGCATGGATCTTGGAGATCCGGAGCTACTTGAAAGACAACATCCTTCCTGACGATGATGTATCCGCTGATCGGGTAGTCAGATTGGCTAAAAGATACACGTTGGTAGAAGGGGATCTCTACCGGCGCGGTGCCAACGGCATCCTAATGCGGTGCATCACAAGGGAAGAATGCTGCAAGCTCCTCGCAGAAATCCATGGAGGCGAGTGTGGGAACCACGCATCTTCCCGCACGCTGGTCGGAAAAGCCTTTCGGCACGGCTTCTACTGGCCTACAGCGCTCCAGGATACCACTGAGCTGGTGAAGAAATGCAAAGCATGCCAATTTCATGCAAAGCAAATTCATACACCTGCTCAGTCCTTACAAATGATACCTCCCACATGGCCTTTCGCTGTGTGGGGGATGGACATCTTGGGACCCTTCCCTAGAGCCGTCGGAGGTTACAAGTTCCTGTACGTCGCCATCGACAAGTTCACCAAGTGGCCGGAAGCAACTCCCGTTGTGACGATCAACAAACAATCTGCAATCAATTTTCTACAATCCATCGTGAGCAGATTCGGAGTCCCAAATAAGATCATCACTGAGAATGGGACTCAATTCACAAGCTCCGCATTTCAAGGATATTGCGAAGACCTCGGCATACAAGTTTGCTACGCTTCCGTAGCTCATCCTGCCAGCAATGGACAAGCCGAGAGAGCAAATGCAGAGATCCTTAAAGGACTCAAAACACGCACTTATGAGCGCTTGAAAAAGCACGGAGCCAATTGGATCGAAGAGCTTCCGCCCACTCTATGGGCCAACAGGACTTCTCCAAGTCGGGCAACCGGAGAAACACCCTTCTTTCTGGTGTACGGAGCTGAAGCGATCCTTCCTCCGGAAATCACCTTGGGTTCCCTCCGAGTCCGGACCTTCGACGAAGCCGCGCAGGACCAGCTCCGGCGTGAAGACCTAGACCTCCTCGAGGAGGGAAGGTGCCAAGCAGCTGTTCGGAATGCCCGATACCGCCAAGCTCTACGGCGCTATCAACAGCGGCATGTACACAACCGACAGCTCGAGGAAGGCGATCTGGTGCTACGGAGAATACTATCCAGAGAAGGGCAAAACAAACTCTCCCCCGCCTGGGAAGGGCCCTTTCGAGTGATCAAAGTATCCCGTCCCGGAAGCGTTCGCTTGGCTACCGAGGATGGGACACCTCTCCCAAATCCTTGGAACATCGAGCACCTCCGTAAGTTCTACACTTAATTCCACGGAGGTGAGTCTTAAGTAACTTGAAATGTATGTTATAGAGTCATTGTACAGAGTCGGGTAGTTCCTCCGGGAGAGCAGCCGGACCTTTCCCGAAAGGTTTGAAAAGCTCATGCAACACTTGACACAGTCTCCGGACTAAAAGTGTGGCTAACTACCCTGGGTCAAACGAGAAACCAAACACACTTAGCCTGGTTCCGTACCCTAAGAGTGTACTTGTTTCCCCTGTACCCCGGACCTATAATGAAAGACATCTTCATGTGAAATAGACTCCACGTGCATTCATTTTTGCATAGGCTCGACATTTTTATTTTTCTCTTTCTTGTCTATAACAGAAACGTGCAATTCTTAAGAAGTTCTAGTTTGACCGGTTTACATACGATTCGAGTTGAATTGTCAGATTTTTTGGATTTAAATATCGTCTGGGAACAACTCGCCTGAAAGCCGCCAAGCCATTCTAGGGCCGGAGTGCGCTATCGACTTAGCCTGGTCAAGCACCCTAAGTACGCCACTCTACCTACATCCCGGCAGGCCAAAGTAAGGTGGGTCCATGGACAATTGGATCTAAAAGAAAAGACAATTCATCCAGTCGTATTAAAAATCGTGTTCAACTTAAAATTTTTTTGAGAACCGTAAGCCGCGACGAAGTTATAGACAAGGAACGAATTTTACTATTTTTCTTGGCTTAAGTGTGCAGGAAAAATGAACCCTATGTTGATGGAGAAAAACCGGAGCTAACCAAGCTCCGACTCCCACCAGGGCGTCAACCGTCGGCGTTGACTAAAAGATGGTGAGAAGACCCCGTCACTGGAGTCTGTTGCCAACAAACCAAGTGTGGCAAAGGTCATTGCCGGAGCTGCTAAGCTCCGACACCTTGGAGTATTAACTACCGACGCTCAACGTGTTGATAGAGGCTATTGCCGGAGCTACTAAGCTCCAGCGATGGACAGTGCCGGAGTTTCTAAGCTCCGACAACTCCAGGGGACCTTCACTATCAAAAACTTCGGACTTAAATTCCACAAGTTCGAAGCAAATTCGTCTTCAACAAAACTCAACATCCTTTTGGTACATGTCCACAATCAAATTGTGCACATCTACCAGGGGGCCAAGTGAAGATAAAGATGTTGAAGACAAAAAAATGAAATTCGCAAAAAATTGGGGATTTCATTTCATCTGAAGACCGGAGATTACATCTGGAGACAAGGGATTACAAAATTGAGGAAGAAGAGAAGATACAAGTAAAGTCTAAAAGAGACGGTCCTAGACCCTATGGAAGAACTCAGCGACCTTCTGGGCGACCTCCGACACGCAGGCTCGGGTAGCTTCGCCTTCTCCTTCGACGGGGCCTTCAAGCACCGGGTCCAGAGGAAATCGAGGGTTCCGGCTGGTGTAGCACGTCAACACATATTATGTGACGTTCCTAGCCAGGGATTGCCCCTCGACCTCCAGCTGGTCCGCGATGACGTCGCCCACCTTGGAGAGCTTGCTGCCTGCGGCGCTCAACGCTTGCAACGCAAGGTCCGGCTCCGGCTCCGGATCATCCGGGTGCACGGGGCTGAAACCCATCGGCGTCAGCGCGTCGTCGGCCTTGCCCAGGAACTCCCAAATCTGCAGGGAGTCCGCCTTCCTCAAGTTCTTCATCTCTTCCAGGGATCTCCGGGCCGCCGTCAGCTCCGAATTCTCGCGGGCGAGGCGCTCAACTTCTTTGGCGTTTTGCTGGATCTTCGCAGCAACCCGCTTCTCAAGTCTTCCGAGCTCCTCCTCCCGGAGGTGGATCTTGTTCCAGCGGTCGACCAGGTCCCTCTCCCTAGCCTCCACTTTCTTCTCCCGGGCGACAAGGGCACACTCGTATTCGTAGAGTTCCTGCCCCCGCACCCAGGTCTTCTCCTCCTCCTCGAGGCAGCGCTCTTCCAATTTCTTAGTGCGCTCCTCGAGGCCCTTGTCCGCCAGAGCTGTTTTCTCGGCGAGCTCTTCTTCCCGTCGCAAGACGTCATCCCGTAGCTCTAGGAGTTTTTGCTCCTCGTCCTCGAGCCGTCTTTCCCTCCCTTCAAGTGCCTCTCGGCGCTTGATGAGTGCGGTGCTGATGGCCTCGAGCTGATCAAACCGAGCATTGGCCGCGTCGTTAGCAGCCTTAGCTCGGTCGTGGAACTCCCGGGATTGAGCATCGAGGGCGTGAGTCATGCTCTCTCTCTCGTCCAGCAGCTTATCCCAGAGCTCCAGGCGGATCTTCTCCCGCTTGATCCACTCCTTGTCATCCGCAAGCCTCGACTGCGCCAGCTTAGTCTCGAAGTGGATCCGATTACGCCACCGCCTAAGGGTTTGGCGCTCCTCTTCAAGAGCCTTGCTGTCGTGGAAGAAGGCCAGTTGGACCTGACGTAGACTGGAGCAGGCGTTGTCGATGGACATCGACAGCGAGATGGGCTCCGGACCTGCTGGGATCTCTTCCGCTGGTTCCAGCGGGTCTTCACATATAAAAATTGGGTCCCACTCTACGAGAGTGGAACCCCGAGCTTCCAAAGCGCTAGGGCCTTCCTCCGGGACGACCTCAGTCGCCATCGAAGGAGGTCCCGCCACCAAGTCTTCATTTGCCCCCTCAGGCTGGGGGCCGGCGACTTCGTTCAGGCACTCTGGCTCTGCCACAGGTACCATCGACGTCGTCGCCTCTGGAGCAGGAGCCGCTACTGGCTCCAGCCGGGACACCTCTTCTGAGGGAGGCTCAAGCTCCCTCGCCTCTTCAACCGCCGGCTCTGCGGCCGGCGCTCCAACAATCACCGGCTCTGCGGCCGGAGCTTCGGAAGTAACCGGCTCAACTGCCGGAACTACTTCGACTTCCGGCTCGCATGCCGGGGCTTCAGCCACCTCCGGCTCAATCGCCTGGGCTTCAGCACTTTCCGGCTCCGAAGCCAGGACTGCTGCTTCCTCCGACTCAACAGCCGGAGCTTCTACTACTGCAGCACCAGGACCCGAAGCTTCCACTTCCGGGACGGGTGCCGCTGGCGCATCTTCATTCCCGTGGTCCGTCGCTACCACGGGAACTTCTGGAGACGAATCGAGGTCCATGACCACGACAGCCGGCGCCGGAGCTGTCGCAGCCTCCGCTTGGGGCGGCACCAGGATTGGAGCAGAAGCCCCCGCAGCCTCAGACACTGTGGCTGAGGGTGGAGCTTCACTCCCCTTCTTGGGAACGCTGCAGATGAAGAACGAAGAAATTGAGCAAACAGATGCTACAATTAAAAAGTTAATCGAGGTAAAAAAAGAAAAATTACCTTGGAAGGCTCCCGCACCAGCTTGCGCGGAACCTCTTTCCCGGACGATCCGGGCTGGCCACGGTCGGCGTAGGAGCTCCGGGAGGACTCCCAGGACTTGCCACAGCCGCGGGCGCTTCCCGGGTCAGAGCTCTCCTTGATCGGGAGGAACTCCTGGACCCGGAGGCCCTCACCGCTCCAGATGCCGGAGTCGCGCGCCCGGAGCCAGCACCACAGGAGGGATCCACCACGGGGACAGTCGCACTTCGGGAGGATCCCACCGCCGGAACAGTAACGTTCCGGAAGGACCCCACCACGGGTACAGTCGCCACGGCGGCGGAGGATCTTCCTTCCTGAGGAGGGGGAACCGGGGGGGGAAGTGACAGGCCCGATGGACCTTCCGTCAGCATGTCGCAGCTTCCTCTTCCGGCTCTCCGGCTCCTCCGCCAGCTCCTTGCCCTTGCCGACGACCTCAGCTCTTGGCTGTGGGACAGGGGCGGAGCCGTCTTCGGACAACCCGGGGATCGCCAACCGAGTGGTTGATCTTCTTTCGACGACACCAAGGTCGTCAAGCGCGGGCATCGTCCGCCGGAGCTCCCTGCTGAACTCAACTTCCACGTTCAGAGGGAGGAAGGCCGGCGGCGGAGTCAAGTAATCTCCGTCAACGTCGATGCCGTGCTGGAATTTCTTGAGGTGAAACTCCAAGGTCTTCCCCACCATGCTGGACTTCAACCCGGTCTCAACCCGGTCCTCGTCCATCACGCTGTTGAGGGCCCAGGCGAGCTTCTCCCTCCTCTTCAGCGGCGCCCACCTGTTGGACAGGAAGTTGCAGAACACCGCCTGGGGAGTCAATCCTCCCTCCACACATTGGCGGATCCTGGTCAGGACAGGGTCGAAAGCTTCCGCCAGCACCGGAACTTCGCTCCATACCGACGTGTCAATGCCGGGCAGACCGTCTGGCAACTCCAACCGCTCATGTTCCTCCACCCGGACGACTATCCAATCTTTCTTCCAGTTATCCCACTTCCCGGAGGGGAATGACCGGAGGTACTTGAATGGGCACTTCTTGCGCTTCACGAAGTAGTAGAAGCCAAGATACTCATCGCTTCGGCCGGTGGTTTGGACGGTGAAGAAGGTTCGGAAGAGCTCGATGCAGGGAGGGATGCCTACCCACATCTCGCAGAAGTGGACAAAGATAGACACAAGGAGAATGGAGTGAGGGCCAAGGTGGTACAGCTGCAGACCATAGAAGTCCAGCAGCATCAAGAAGAAAGAAGAAAACGGTGGGATCAGCCCCACCATGGCGTACGAGGAAAAGTACACCATCTCGCCAGCGTGCTCCTTTTCAAAGGGGAGCTCTCCGCCTGCGCGGACCGAGCGGTTGAAGAAGTCCGAAGACCACCCCATGAGGGCCCGGACCTTCTTCAGATCGCTGTCAGTCTTCAAGCGACTCTCACGCAGACCCAACTCCATCGCAGCACAACTAGGCAAGAGAAGAGGAGCAAAGTACGAGTTGGGAGTTTGAGCGCAAGAACAGATGGGAAGCGTAAAGAACTCCCGACGGTGCGCTTTCCTTCTTAAGTAAGCCCTCGCAACGCTTGGATGGAAACTGCAGGGGAGTCAAGGATACTACTCAAGAATTCAACCCTGCCGATGACAAGAGGGCCCAGGACCACCCTGACGATCAAGTCGAGGCTCTTACCCAGGCGAACAGTTGTCATCACGAGGCGGGAAACCCAAAGGCGACGACCTGACAAGGCGCGTGGAACCGATACGGTTTTCGTATCGGGAACCGGCGACCTTCAATTGCGAGAGATCCGCACGTCAAAGATCTTATCTGCCGCCTGAGGTGCGCCACGCGTCGGGATTTAACCGTAAAGCCCCGCCAACGGCACCTCCGAAGACCCTTGAAGACCCAGTTCAAGAGTCGCGAGTATGGACCCACCTCCGACGGAATGACTTCACCCCGGTGACTTTCCCCGGAGGTAGGTCCAGGGGGCCACTGTCGGTACCCTAAAAACCATACACCCCCTGAGGTTACAAAGATCTCAAGGGAAGGACGTCTACTCAAATTGAAGACCCTCGGAGGCCCACTTGTCAGACGTAACTGGACCTGCTTCTCCAACATGGTTAACCCCTAGGTTGCCACGTGTACTGCCAGACCGGAGCTACTACCCACAAGGGTGAAGCTCCGGGCTAGGTACCGAAACGGCACCTCCGGACTTAACCCCTGACCGAGAGAAGCTCCGGGTCCTGACACGTGCCAGGCCACCCCAGAGCTTCCCGCTTCCCACAAGCAAGCTCCGGAGCTGCCACGTGTCCAAACGTCGGAGCTGGCCGCCTCAAACCTCCGGAAGACATTGTAACGACTCCGGATCTTCAAAGGATAGCCGCAGACTTCAAGACCCGATTAATTGTCATTAATTCCATGTTAATGACACTTAATCGGACAATCTTAACACCTGTAACGGCACTGTCGGAGCCCGTTACA
The DNA here is from genome assembly GCA_036927565.1 of Tuctoria greenei. Taxonomy (NCBI): domain Eukaryota; kingdom Viridiplantae; phylum Streptophyta; class Magnoliopsida; order Poales; family Poaceae; genus Tuctoria; species Tuctoria greenei. The sequence goes on along the minus strand of JAYESD010000004.1, from coordinate 68,768,114 downwards.
GGGCTATTAACAACAATTAATCGTGTATCAATACTAGTAACCACCGGGGCCACATGTCGGGCCAGGCTAACTTGTAACGGTTTGTCCTTGTACTATAAAAGGACAGACCGACGATACACGGACAGGGGAAAAGGCTCTCGATCGCTCTCAGGCACACACGCATTGACGTGAGTTTTCATACATAAACTAATACAACACCACACACCCGTGGAGTAGGGTATTACGCTCAGGCGGCCCGAACCACATAAACCACTGTGTCTCTCGTGTCCAATCGTGATTCACCTTCTTGAGTCTCCGCGCGCCCACACCGAACTACAAACTCCTTCAGCACTTTAGTAGTGTCAGGAGATCTGCCGACTCCAACAGTCGACAGATACCCTTCTATAGTTTACTGGAATGGGTACCATCGGCCACTACCTCTTTGCCCTCACGGAGGTGGCTGGTCTTCTCGACATTCTGTTCGAGATGATGGCCCAGGTGCTTGGCCCCGAGGGCCGCAGAAACCTGGTGAAGGCGACGGAGAGCAACCTCGTTCTTGAGATTGCACCGCTGGTGCAACCGACGCGGCCGGCTCAGGATCTTGTTGCACCGGCACGAGAGGTGGAGGAGGAGGAGGAGGAGGATTTCTTTTTTTCTTTGTTATTTTTAGTTGCTTGTGTTTTGTAATATATTGTGTTAATGAATGAAATCTATCTTTGTTTATCTATGTGATTGAATATTATCTTGTGTGTTCAACAACTATGTGAATGAATGAATGTGTGGTGTGATTGAATATTATCTTTGTTTCTCAGGAATCATAAGGAAGAATTTGATTATTTTCTAATGATTTAGTTATCAAGTGAATGTGCTCTAAGTTTAGTGATGTGTGTGATATCAACAGTGAATCGAAGCAAAATGGAGAAAATTACAAATCTAAAGGTAACGTGCGGAATCGGAGACACACTCTTTCTAAAAGTGTGCCTCCATTTTGCTTCTCCGCACAGACATTATATAAGGCGCAATATGTCTCTTCTCTTCGTTTGTGTTCTCCGCGCAGACAATCCACCATGGCCAATGTTCTGCCGCCAAGCCCGCCGAGGGAGCCACCCTGTAAGAAACAGTGTTACCGCTTTCCCGAGAGGCTCAGCAAAGAACTACTCGAGATGTTGTTTGACAGGCTGTTCGACCGGTTCCAGAGGCTGCTCGAGACGATGGCTGAGGTGCTCGACGCCGAGGGCCACAATATCCTGGTGGCGGTGATGGTGAGAAACCTTGGTCGCGTGGTTGCACCGGCGGATCCGGACCAGTCGGAGCAATCGGTGGAGCAGTCGGAGCAGTCGGAGCAACCGACAGAGCAGCCGGAGGAGGAGGAGGAGGAGGAGTAGGATTTAGGTTTTCTTTTGTTGTTTTCTAGTTGATGTTTTTTTTATTTTCTTGTGTCTTGTACCTTTTTCTTGTGTATTGTAATATATTTGTTAATGAATGTTATCTATGTTCATCTGTATGATGAATATTTTGTGTGGTCATCTGTGTTATATGTGTTCAATTGTGATTGAATTTAAATGTTCGGTGGCGAGAGTCTGTAAGCGAAGACAAAAGAGACGTGCTTTGTGTAGAGTACGTCTTATTTCTTGCGCATATTGGAGACGTGCTTTGTTTGATGCGCATCTCCTGTTCGTCAGAGAGGATGGCGTGTCTCCGATACCAACTTAATTGAGACGGACTTTATTGTAACGCGTCTCTTTGTACGTTCACCCGAGCCATGTTAGATCCTCGCTGAAGAGGGCTCGTCTCGCTTAACCTTATCAGAGATGTCCGCCTTTGAGCGCGTCGCTTATCTTTATCTCCTATTTGGATTTCTTACGTAGTGGGTCTAAAATCCACTCTACATCTGTTCTGCGACTGCCCTACGACCAGGAAAATTTAGGTCCTTGTCAGCGACTGGGTCAGAGTCTGCATCCAATAATCTGGAGTGGTAGCTCATCCGTATTAGACAGGTTTGATGACCTGTCGGCAGCCTCAGCTCGAACACAGTGGAAGGGCATTCACTTCATTGCCATCGCTGTGATCTACTCCTTTCGTCTCAAAAAATTTGTCGTTTTTTAGTTTAAAAAAGAACTACAAAGCGATAAACTTTTTGGGATGAAGAGAGTAGGCAATATGGTGGGAGAGGAATGCAAAATTTTTTTAAACGGTTAAGAGTACTGTACAAACGACTGTGGGGCATTTGAAAGATGTACTTCGCTTCTGGATGGATGGATACAAACATGTAGCTAGCATTGTAGGTTGAGGATCATACTTGTAACTCCGTTCCGGATGCCCTGATCATTTGTACAAAATTAAAATTTCTCTCATAATGGAATACCAGTCCACTTGCCTTCTGAAAAAAAAAATCTAATTAGTTAACGGAGTGAAAAAGTAATATCAATTGGAAATGTAAGAAGTAATAGAATGTTGTGGACATCTAAGCTAACACTTATAATCAAGATATTAATGTGGTACCTAAGTCGTAAAGTAATATTAAAAATAGATAATTTAGCGAGACACAATTGGAAAGAGGATAAAAATGTGTATTTTGCATGAGGGGTGAAACTATACAACAATTTTTTTCGATTGTCTGGATGCTAAATTCATTTGGAGAGTAGTTAATATTGCTTTCAATGTGAATATCTCAACTTCTACTTCTCATTTATTCAATGGTTGGCTGCTGTCTTTTCATGTGACATACAAGAAAATGATTACTTTTGCGGCTGCAGCTTCATGTTGGGCCATTTAGTTATTCAGAAATAACATTATTTTTCATAATAGTCACATGAAAACAATGTAGGTACTTTTTCAAAAGCACATAATGATGTCGTATATGGGAGTTGTTACAAAACGATAAAGTGAAGACTAGCAAGATGAGGGTGGCAAGCACGTCCTTAGAGGCCACCGCCATGAGTGTCTTCCCACGATATGGTTGGAGTTTTAATCATAGGATCATTTAATAATAATTATATCTTATTATAGTTTCCTTTTGTTTCTCCGTTAAAAAACATGTCATTTCCATGGTAAGGATATTGTAACGTGATGGTCATAACCTCACACGAGGAGAAGGCTGGGACACTTTTCCCATTATCCAAAAAAATGTTTAACAAAGTGACACACCGTCCTACATTCCTACAATTTTGTTTATTAAAAATAAAAGTCTTGAACTGACCAAATATCATTCAATCAAGATTAACCCTCCTTGTTCCTAACTCTCTCTAGGCGCGTTCATATGCTATGCACCTTTGGTGTCTTTTTAGAGATGAAAACGGATCAAATATTTTCCGATCCATCCGAGTACCGGATCCGAAAATATTCGGTCTATATCTGTTTTTAGCAGATCTTAATGGGATATAGATCAGATATTAGATATTTGAGTTCAGATATCAGATCAGAAACTTAATATCCATTTGTATGGTCGAATATCTATATTCCGACAGATATATCCGAATCGAAATCTAAATAATATCCGAATATTTTTTTAGCCAATCTAAATGTCCAGCGGCCTGGCCCAAACGGAAGTCGACTGCTACTTGTGCTTTGTATCAGAAGCCTTCCTCGTACTGCCGCCTGTCAGTCAGATAGTAGCCAGCCAACAAAACAAAATTTCTGTTTATATGATGTTGCTCTCGTATAATGCAATGGCTTAAAAGCTGTCACGTTTCAATGCTCTAGATTATTTTCCTCTGGTGAAGACTCTACAAATGTTTCAGTTTTATCTCAGCTTTTCCAACCTGTGCATGTACCGATGCTTGACTTCTCAAATAAGATGGAACCCTAGTTTTATCTCAACTTTTTTCTGACAGGGATGCCTAGTTTTATCTCAACTTTTTTTCTGACAGGGATGTATTGACAGAAGATATGTTTGCCTAGAGCATAAGTAGCTTCGTTTTTTCTGGGTTGTTAATCTAATATTTGGAGTCCATGTAGAGGATTAAGCTATTTTCATATATGCATTTGATGCTGATGTGTTATGATTATGTATATGAATTACGAATTACGTGTTAAAGTTTTAAACTTTAATTAAATGTGTTATGTGAAATGATGCAATATGTGAAATATTAATTACATGTGCTATGTGCGTAGACTATATATTTCTTTATTTGTTTATTATTTAATTATGTGATATGTGAAATATTTTCTCCGAAAAAAATATCGAAGTCCGTCCAATGTCCATAAGTTTTCGATCAATGAATCCGTTTTCGATATATCCGACAGATCCGATATCAAATATGTTTCGGACAACATCCGATCCGAATCTGTTTTCAAAATTATTATGTGGATATAGATATGGTAACTCATTTTATCTGCCTATTATCTGTCCGTTTTCATCCCTAGTCTTTTTAGCCTTGGTTTCTGGGTGCTCCATTTTTATTCATTTATGAGATTCTAATTTTAGTGGTTTGAAAATCTAAGTCTTTCCACTCAAAGTTTACAGATGGCATAAATCTAAAATCCAACAGTTACAAATTATAATTTTTATGGTTGATATATTTATATTTTTTATATTTAATACATAATATTTTAAAGAGTAAGTGTATTAATGGTCACTGAACTTGTTTGGGTGTGTCATATAGGTCTATGAACTTTTAAAGTGCATATTTGAGTTTATACACTTGTTAAAGTGAGTCGTCTGAGTCCAAAATATCAAAAATGCCCATATGTCTACGAACATAGCTGTTACTTAAGCTTTATTTTCTATATCAATTCTCTCTTGTATTAGTCTCTAATATAAATTATGATAAAAATATTGATTTTGGAAGAAAATAAATATGAAAAATAAAGCTTAAGTAACAGTTATGTCAATTGTTATAGAGGAGACTCATATAATACATTTTAATAAATTTATGAACCCAAATATACACTTTAAAAATTCATAACTTATACTACCTCCATTCTTTTTTATTTGACGTTTTGGACAAACAAATGAACTAAAAAATAGCTAGAAGATGATGTCCGAACGTCAAATATTTCGATCCTAGAGGTAGTATGACACACTCAGACAAGTTCGGCGGTCATTTTTGTTTTTATTGGACCAACAATCCACACCAGTTTCGTTAGACCAACGATACATACAAGTGCAATCGGCCCTGGAAAATAAAAAGAAGGATGGATATTCAAAGGATGGCTTACAGAACCAGTAGCGGACGTTACGCGTCGGCCTATCGGACTTGGGCTTTAGCCTATCGCCTTCCCTTTCCTCCCACCTCCCATCCCCTGTTCTTCTCCGGCAACCGCTCCCGACCTCCCCTGCTACCGCCGTCGCCGTCCTCCGCAGGAGCTGCAGATGGCGTCGTCGGCGTCGACCCTCGAGATCGAGGCCGGCGAGTACGTAAAAACCCCTACTGTTCTTTATTACTGAGCAAGACCCCACCTAGGAATAAGCTACCCAGGAAATCCCTAAACCCTATTAGGGTTCCTTACGCATGTTTCTTGAATCCTTCCATCCGCGCGTGAATACTTTTGTCTCACTTCGGCCTTCCGACGGTAGGTTACAGTCCAATAGATCGAACAAACTGTGAAGCGTGAATTTTCCATACCCCCTTCCCCGTACCTTGAACCCGTCCAAGAACACCCCAGATCGACAGCAGCAGTAGTTACTTATGGTAAGGAAGGAGAATATTGGCAAGACTTATAATCTGTATTGCTTATTCTTGGATCCATGGGTGCAGCGTGGTCAAGATTGTGCTGCAGTTCTGCAAGGAGAACTCGCTGCACCAGACGTTCCAGACACTGCAGAATGAGTGCCAGGTTTCTCTCAACACTGTCGACAGCATTGACACCTTCATTGCTGATATCAATGCTGGGCGCTGGGATGCCGTGCTGCCCCAGGTCGCACAGCTAAAGCTGCCACGAAAGAAGCTTGAGGACCTCTATGAGCAGATTGTGCTGGAAATGACCGAGCTCCGGGAACTCGACACCGCTCGTGCCATCCTCCGCCAGACGCAGGTCATGGGTGTCATGAAGCAGGAGCAGCCTGAGCGTTACCTCCGCCTTGAGCACCTCCTTGTCCGCACGTACTTTGACCCCGCGGAGGTTGGCAACTTCCTCTTGCTGTCTTGTTCGTATTCTTTCCCATTCCTGAGCTATCTTAGTTCTGAACTACTGAGCTGTTACTCCACCAACAGGTATACCATGAATCCAAGGAGAAGCTACGGGAGATGATTGCTCAAGGTGAGCTTGCTGATTGACTTGCTTGTTAAATGTTGGATTATTTTTTGATTTGCATAGGGAATTCAGTTATAATACACCACTGTTCTTCCAGAACTTACAGATAAGTTCCATAGAAGATAGATGATTAACATGTAGATGATTTCAAAAAGTTACTTGTTCTTTCTCCAACATTAGCTCCTGCAGAAATATTATTCTTTGCATCCTAATTCTTGACTACTATTGGTTCATCCGCTGTGCCAATTTCAGCTATTGCTTCTGAAGTCTCAGTAGTCCCGCCATCTCGGCTTATGGCATTGATTGGCCAGGCTTTGAAATGGCAGCAATACCAAGGTGTTTTTTTTTTTTGCACTCAGCTACGTTCTAATGCAAAAATATAGTATCATAACGGTTATGAAATTGGCCTGCCCCCCTCATCTTCTTTCCAATTGCATAGGATTGTTGCCTCCTGGCACACAGTTTGATTTATTCAGAGGAACTGCTGCAATGAAGCAAGATGAGTTAGAGACATATCCTTCTACTTTATCTCATCAAATAAAGGTGATTGTGCTTCTTTTGTTATTGCTATTTTCCCTGCTACATTGCAGAGTCTTTTTGCATGATAGTAAGGAGTATAACAACAATAACAACGACGAGAACAACACAACAACAAAGCCTTTTAGTCCCAAGCAAGTTAGGGTAGGCTTGAGATGAAACCCACAACACCAAACACAAACGACAAACAAAAAAGAAAGATGAAAAAGGAAAAGAGAAAATAAGGGAAGAGGAAAGGAATAACAACAACAACCAAGCCTTTGTCCCAAGCAAATTGGGGTCGGCTAGATACGAAACCCAACATTTTTTTTAGTTATTTATTTTTTAAAAAGGGAAGTAATAGAAAAATATGATAAAGTAACAAAATACAAATAGATTCTAAATTTTAGTTTTTTTAAATCAAGTAATAAAAGAAGATAAGAGTAACAAAATACAAATAAACTGCAAAAGGTTGAACCCTAGCCGCCAAGAAGGCAACGGGGCCGGTGACCGCGCTGCCTCCCCGGCGGTCGCCGCCCCTCCGCTGGTCGTGCCCCTGACCACCTCGCCCCCCCCCCCCCCCCCCACTCCGCCGTCCCCGTTGCTTCTCTAGCACGAACATGCGTTGGGGAAGGCTCGACGTCTGCCCCAGGAAGGCCTCACGACGGACGATCGTGCCGTCATCCTCGGCGGTAGTCGCCCCTCCACCGGCCGCGCCTCACTCATCGTCGGTTGCGCCTTCGCCATATTTGTTGTCCCCATTTGTGTCGGTGGCTCCAGATCTGCCTACTTCTACACCTCCTCCCTTTGACAGCGGCGCTGTTGCGCCCAGGTCGGCCCCAGCTACCTCCCCTCTGGTTGATTCCCAGCCTTTCTCTCCTACCGGCACTTCTCCTTTGCTTACCTCAGGTGCTGCTCTAGAGGTCGCCCCGTTTTGCCTGGATATGCACTGGTCGACCTTGCGCTGGCTCGTTCTGCGCTGCCAGCCGTAGCATCTGCTTTCGTTGCTCCTCTTGTGGTCGCCCCCTCATCATTCGGATCCGTGTCGGTCGTTGTCTTCTAGCTACCCTCCCCTGGTCGCCTCTGACCATGGACGGAGTGTGCCGCCACCTTTGGTGACTGGATCTCCGGTTGCTTCTTCTCACCTCCGATTTGGCTCCTTTGTTCCTACTCCCTCAGCTTCTCTCTCCTGATTTCCGACCTTGGGGTGTAGCTAAATTCATTCTTCCCTGTGTTGGATCCCTGCCTCCCCGAACTTGGTTTCCTTCGAGGTCACCGCCATCTCCATCGTCTTCTCCCCCCTCCTACCTTGCCGACTTCTGTTCCTAGGTCGCTCCCCTTTTGTCGGCCTTTGTTTGGCTGTCCAACATCCTCTTCTCGATCTGGCTCCCCTCCTACCTCAGGAGCTGCTGGGATTGATTGCCCGCATAGTTCCATGGATGTGGAGACTAAAGGTCGCTCCAAGCGTCAAGGTGCCCGATCGGTGCCTGCGGATTTGATTGGCCGTTGTCTTAACTGCTTCTCTTTCGATCACATTGCAACTAGGTGTAAAAATGCCACACGTTGTTTTCGCTGCAAGGGTGAAGATCACAAAGTGAGTCAGTGTAAGCCTGCTAAACCACCGGCTCAGATCTCTCGTGAAGCTCCTTCAAGGATTCATGAGGAAGTCAACATTGCCCTCAACTCTGGGAAGCTAAATTGTGAATGTGTTGATTGCCATCTCTCCTTGGCGGTGGCTTCTTTGGCTACTACTTCTGCTCCTTTGTCGTCGTCGGTCCGAGTGAAGCATGTGGTCATCCACTTGGACAAAGAGTGCTTCACAAGATCTTTAGATACAAGTAAGAAGGATTTGAAATCTCCCATAAAGTCAATAATGCTAACATGGAATGTCCACTGGTCGGTGAGCATTTTACTGATGGGTGGGATCCGATGATCCTAGAAGCTTCTTTGTTTCAGGTGTCATCATCGCCTAAACTTGTTGGGTTAGGTTGTTAAAGGTTGCTGATTTATATTATAGGTGGTAGATCCTTCCTAGAGGTCTAGGAAGGCCCTGGTAGTTATGCTTTACTTGTTCGATATTAAATGTTGGTTGTATTGTGGTGGTGGTCGTGTATGTCTTTTGGGTCGTTGTACTGGCTACCTCAGCCATTTTATCCTTTATTAATGCATATAACAGTGGGGGTTTTCCTTGCTGTTTCTTTCGGTTTAAAAAAATACAAATAGACTAAGATTCTGGCACATGAATTGCTAATTTCCATGCAGTCCTATCATGAGCCAAATCTCTAGGTATATCTCACTCCTTCAAGTCTCGCTTCACGACCTCCTATCATGACAACCTTGGTTCATCCTCTACCTCTTCTAATATTTTCCCTGTTAACCGGTACTTCTTGAGGTCTCCGCTGGACATGGCCAAACCACTGTAAAAGGGTGAAACCGAAAATCAAGTTTCCACATTCTGTTATCCAAGGCCACCTCCTTAGCAATATTCCGATCCTTTATGTCTCTCTTCACGGACTCCTCCCATACCAACTGTGGTCTTCCTCTGCCTCTCTTCACATAACAAACGTGAAATTTTATGGAACAAAAAGTGTAAGTTGCTGGGTTAATATCTAATATGTAGCAGCTTCAAAGAGTAATGGGGTAACCTTTATGACCAAAAAAGTACGGACTTAATAGTGATTATTGCCTCAACTTAATGAGTTGGCTTTTACTTGTGATGGTAGCTATAAACCTGTAAATTTAGAAGTAAGGTTATCATAAAATGGAATTGAAAGGTAATTCAAATGATTCCTGACTACCTGCTATCTACTTGCTTATCATCTATTATCCTTGATGAAGACAAACCAGCCTTAATTTAGATGTTGTTTGAGGTTTTTTCATCTTCACTTGCATACTGAAAGAATAAAAACCATGTGAGCGTGTTAAGGGAGTCGTTCTTATTGGCCTGTTTTTTTTTTCTCTACTACGGATTATAACCTAACACTATTCTTGCAGTTTGGGAAGAAAACCCATCCTGAATGTGCTCAATTTTCACCTGATGGCCAGTATCTTGTTTCATGCTCAGTGGATGGAATCATTGAAGTGAGTTCTCTTTCTAATCTGTCTATGCATGCCAGCTACTTCTGTGTATCTCTGCTGAAGTTCACTAAAATTTCAGGTCTGGGATTATCTTAGCGGGAAGCTTAAAAAGGATCTTCAATATCAAGCTGATGTAAGGACTTTTTAAGTTTTGTTGCACAATGTTGTCAAGTTGCCTAACCACCGACTAGGGCGGCTAGGACGACTAGTCGTCGAGTAGGGTGACTAGTTGACTCTATATATGATGGAATAAGTCTTGTAGTCATTTGGTCTTTGGTCCCCTAGTCCCTTGTACCCTTGTCCTTAGTTTGTTGTACCTTAGTCCTTTGGTCTTTGGTCCTTGTTGTACTCATCTTAGACTAGAGGACAACATCTTGACTGCTTTTAGGACAGCAGTTAGGACAGCAGCATCTTGACTGCTTTTAGGACGGTTGTTAGCATCTTTAGGACAGCACCTTGCATGACATCTTGGACTAGCAAGAAGGCATATGCTTGGCTGGTTGGCTGCCATTGGGATGCTATAAATATGTAGCCTCAACCCCTTGGGTTGGTATGGCATTGTGTGAGGATTAGACAAGAAAAATTGCCCCAACTCTCTAGTGTCATCCCCTCTTCAATGAGCGTAAAAATTCAGCTCCTAACACTTGGTATCAGAGCCGTTTTATCCTGTAGCCTAAACATCTCTTGCTCATCTCCCTCCCGCGCCTCTCCCTGTCCGCAACCGGTAGCAGGAACACCGGCTGCCCCAGCTCATCCCTCTTCCCCACACACCAGCTCCCCACTAGTGTGCGATGTCCGACGGACAGTCTCAGCGTTCGGTCGCCTCGAGCGCGCGGCAGACGGAGGTCGCCGCGGCGGAGGAGCGCGAGCGAGCGGCGGCAGAGGCTGCGGCGACGGCGGCACTAGCGGCAAAGTTGGCGGCGGCGGAACTGGCAGCAGCGAGGGCGGAAGTGGAAGCAGCGGCGACGGCGGCTGTAGCGCGTGCATCGGCAGCAGAGCTGGAGGCTCTGCGCGGCAGTATCTCCAGCGGCTCTGTCGACGGCGGCGTCGACGATGAGCTCAGGTTGGCAAGGGAAGTGGCGCGAGCACAGGAGATGCATCAGGTAGCCGCGCGTCCCCATGGGCGCGATAGCCGCAGCCCAGGCCGGCGCGGATGTGCCGGTGGCGCTCCCGGCGGCGGCGGCGGAGTCGACGGACGCGGCCGTTACAGGCAGCGCGGTTCTCCTTCCCCGGATCGGTACCATGGACACCATGGGGTCCAGGCCATTGTCAGGGATGTCGGTCCCGGCGGTGGGTGGCCTACCCTCACCAAGACCAACTACGTCGAGTGGGCTGCGGTGATGAGGGTGCGGCTCCAGGTGCGACACATGTGGGAAGCAGTTCGGTACGGCGACGTCGACTACTACGAGGATTGACGGGCGCTGGATGCCCTCATTGCTGCAGTCCCGCCCGAGATGCAGTTCTCGCTTTCCAAGAAGCGAACTGCTAAGGAGGCTTGGGACGCCATCGCTGCGGCACGCATCGGCAGCGACCGCGCCCGCAAGACCACACTGCAGGCGCTTCGCAAGGAGTGGGAGAACCTGACCTTTAAGCCAGGTGAGGACGTCGATGACTTTGCTCTCCGTCTCAACACTTTGTTGCAGAAGTTGGAGCAGTTCTGCGACGACACCTACGACGAGGAGAGAGCTGTCGAGAAGCTCTTCCGTTGCATCCTCGAGAAGTACAAGCAGATCGCTCGCTCGATCGAGTCTCTGTTGGACCTCTCCACGATGTCGATCGAAGAGGCGATAGGTCGCCTCAAGGTCGTCGATAGCGACGAACCACAACCTCTCTCGGGGCCTATCACCATTGGCGGGAAGCTTCATCTCACTCGCGAGCAGTGGGAGGCTAGCCAGGGTAACCAGAAGAAGGGGGAGTCCTCTTCCTCGACAGGCGACCGCAAGCGCGGCAAGCCGCGCAAGGGGCGTGGAGGCGCCCAGGCCGGGGTGCAAGGAAGTGCCCGCGGAGGTGCCCAGGGCGGTGCCGCCGGCAACCACAAGCCGGCACGAGACGACACCTGCCACAACTGTGGCAAGCTTGGTCATTGGGCCAGGGAGTGTCGACAGCCACGACGTGGTCAGGCCCACGTCGCACAAGTGGAGGAGGAGGCCCACGTCGCACAAGTGGAGGAGGAGCCAGCTTTGCTCATGGCACATGGAAGCATCAAGCCACCTCTAGCGGCATCGACCGCAGCGGCTCTCTTTCATCTTGATGAGCCGAGAGCACACGCTCTCCTCGGCGACGGCTCCAGCAACGACAAGACTGACGGGTGGTGCCTCGACACCGGCGCCACCCATCACATGACCGGTCGACGGGAGTTCTTCGCCGAGCTTGATCCCAATGTCCGAGGCCCCGTCAAGTTTGGTGACGCCTCCGGTGTGGAGATCAAGGGTGTTGGCTCCGTCCTCCTCAGCGCTAAGTCCGGTGAGCACAAGCTGCTCGTCGGAGTCTACTACATCCCCGCGTTGCGAAACTCCATCATCAGCTTGGGACAGCTGGATGAGAGTGGTTCGCGCGTGGAGATCAAGGACGGAGTCATGAGGATTTGGGATCGCCATTGTCGCCTTCTTGCCAAGGTAACTAGAGGCACCAATCGACTCTATGTCCTTCACGTGCAGGTAGCACAGCCTGTCTGTCTTGCCACTCATCGGGAGGATGAGGCATGGCAGTGGCACGATCGCTTTGGGCACCTTCACTTCGAGGCCCTGAAGCAGCTCAGTGCCAAGGAGATGGTGCGAGGCATGCCATGCCTTGACCACGTGGAGCAGCTCTGCGACGTCTGCGTGGTGACGAAGCAGAGGCGGCTTCCTTTTCCCCAGTAGTCGAGCTTTCGAGCCAAGGAGCGGCTCGAGCTCGTCCACGGGGACTTGTGTGGCCCGGTGACACCGGCTACACCAGGAGGACGGCGCTACTTCCTGCTGCTCGTCGACGACCTCTCCCGCTACATGTGGGTGATGGTCCTTGGCAGCAAGGGAGAGGCTGCGAACGCCATCAGGCGTGCACAGGCCACTGCGGAGGCGGAGTGCGGCCGCAAGCTGCGCGTGCTGCGCACTGACAACAGCGGCGAATTCACGGCGGCTGAATTCGTGTTGTATTGCGCGGATGAGGGTGTTCAGTGCCACTACTCCGCGCCCTACAGCCCGCAGCAGAACGGCGTCGTCGAGCGGCGCAACCAGACGGTTGTGGGGATGACTCGGGCCCTCCTCAAGCAGAGGGGAATGCCGGCTATGTTTTGAGGAGAGGCGGTGGTGACCGCCGTCTACATCCTCAACCGTTCGCCCACCAAGGCCCTCCACGGCAGGACGCCGTACGAGGCTTGGTATGGGCGCAAGCCGGCGGTCTCTCATCTACGGGTCTTCGGCTGCCACGCGTTCGCCAAGGAGCTTGGCCAGGTCGGCAAGCTCGACGACAGGAGCACCCCCGGGGTGTTCATCGGCTACGCGGAGGGCTCGAAGGCCTACCGCATTCTCGACCCAGAGACACAGCGTGTGCGCACGACGCACGACGTTGTGTTCAACGAAGGGCGAGGATGGGCATGGGACAAGGCGGTGGACGACGGTTCGACCTCGACGAACGACGACTTCGTCGTCGACTACGTCTACTTCAAGGGAGCTGGGGGAGTAGGCAGCTCCTCTTCACCGAGCGTGTCTACCCCAGCCCCAGAGCGTTCACCTCCACCTCAGTCGGCGACCCCACACACTCCAGCACCGACAGCCACCCCTCCGGGCACGTCCACTCCGTCACCAGCTCGTGTCGAGCACGACCCAGTGGAGTTTGTCACTCCGCTCTCCCACGACGAGGAGCGCCTCGACGGGTGCTACGATGGCGAGCAGTTGTGGTATCGCAAGATGGAGAACATTCTCGGCGACCAGCCGGTGTCGGGACTGGCCCCTCACGATCTGGATGATCAAGATTCGGAGGCGCAGTTGCACCTTGCGTGCGACGACAGCGAGCCTCGGTCTTTCGCGGAGGCCGAGAAACACGCGGCATGGCGTGCCGCGATGCAGTCGGAGATGGATGCGGTTGAGACGAACCGCACTTGGGAGCTTGCTGACCTCCCTCGCGGTCACCGTGCGATCACCCTTAAGTGGGTGTTTAAGCTGAAGAGGGATGAAGCCGGCGCCATCGTCAAGCACAAGGCTCGCTTGGTGGCACGAGGCTTCGTGCAGCAAGAGGGGATCGACTTCGACGATGCCTTTGCCCCCGTGGCACGGATGGAATCCGTGCGACTCCTTCTTGCGCTGGCTGCCCAAGAAGGCTGGCGTGTCCAGCACATGGACGTCAAGTCGGCGTTCCTCAACGGCGACTTGAAGGAGGAGGTCTACGTACACCAGCCGCCAGGGTTTGCGCTCCCTGGCAAGGAGGGCAAGGTGTTGCGCCTGCGCAAGGCCCTCTATGGCTTGCGGCAGGCACCACGAGCGTGGAATGCCAAGTTTGATTCCACGCTCAAGAGGATGGGCTTCGGGCAATGCCCGCACGAGGCGGCCATCTACCGGCGGGGCAATGGGGGAAACACCCTACTGGTGGGTGTCTACGTCGACGACTTGGTGATCACCGGCACCAAGGATGCGGAGGTGGCAACGTTCAAGGAAGAGATGAAAGCCACCTTCCAGATGAGTGACCTGGGATTCCTCTCCTTCTACCTAGGGATTGAGGTGCACCAGGCCGACTCCGGGATCACGCTTCGACAGACCGCCTACGCCAGGCGCATTGTTGAGCTAGCTGGGCTCACAAACTGTAACCCAACCCTCACTCCGATGGAGGAGAGGCTGAAGCTGAGCCGCGACAGCACGGCGGAGGAGGTGGACGCTACACAGTACCGGCGTCTTGTGGGGAGCCTTCGCTACCTCGCCCACACACGGCCGGACTTGGCATTCTCCGTCGGCTACGTTAGTCGGTTCCTGCAGCGACCGACGACGGAGCACCAGCAGGCTGTGAAGAGGATCATCCGCTATGTTGCGGGGACTCTTGATCACGGCCTCCACTACTCGAGGTGTCCTGGAGAGGCACACCTTGTCGGGTACAGCGACAGCGACCACGCCGGCGACATCGACACCAGCAAAAGCACGAGCGAGATCCTCTTCTTCTTCGGCAAGTGCCTCGTTAGCTAGCAGTCGGTCAAGCAACAGGTGGTGGCCATGTCCAGCTGCGAGGCCGAGTACATAGCGACCTCCACCGCTTCGACTCAAGCGCTCTGGCTTGTTCGACTGCTTGGTGATCTCCTCGGCAGAGACACTGGAGCGGTGGAACTCAGGGTGGACAACGTGTCTGCTCTGGCCCTGGCAAAGAACCCCGTTTTCCATGAATAGAGCAAGCACATCCGGGTGAGGTACCACTTCATCCGAGGCTGCTTGGAGGAAGGCAGCATCAAGGCGATCTACATCAACACCAAGGACCAGCTTGCGGACCTGCTCACCAAGCCCCTTGGGAGGCTCAAGTTCATTGAACTTTGCTCCAGGATCGGGATGGTCCAACCCTCCCAGAAGACGACGTACAAGACTTAGGGGGAGAATGATGGAATAAGTCTTGTAGTCATTTGGTCTTTGGTCCCCTAGTCCCTTGTACCCTTGTCCTTAGTTTGTTGTACCTTAGTCCTTTAGTCTTTGGTCCTTGTTGTACTCATCTTAGACTAGAGGATAACATCTTGACTGCTTTTAGGACAGCAGTTAGGACAGCAGCATCTTGACTGCTTTTAGGACGGTTGTTAGCATCTTTAGGACAGCACCTTGCATGGCATCTTGGACTAGCAAGAAGGCATATGCTTGGCTGGTTGGCTGCCCTTGGGCTGCTATAAATATGTAGCCTCAACCCCTTGGGTTGATATGGCATTGTGTGAGGAATAGACAAGAAAAATTGCCCCAACTCTCTAGTGTCATCCTCTCTTCAATGAGAGTAAAAATTCGGCTCCTAACAATATATGTATATGTGTGTGCGTGTACACACACACACACACACACACACACACACATATATATATATATATATATATATATATATATATATATATATATATATATATATATGGCACATATAGATTTAGCATACCAATTAGCAAACAAAATTTGGAAGCAAATTAATTTGAAAACAACAAATTCATATTGTACCAGATTCAAAAATAACAACAGTTTAATTCATTTGTAACAGTAGTTCACAGTTCCATTGTTCATTAGTCGGCCTTATCACACACTGGAGCTCGAGCTCGATCAGGGAGCTCAACTCAATTAGAGCGATCAGAAAACTAGTCGTCCGACTAGTTGTGCGATCAGGGTAATTTTTTTTGGGCCATATCTTAGTCGGCCCACTAGGGTTTTTTTTTTTTGAAATGGAAGAGTAAGGGAAACCCCTACTGTGAATATATAGGTTTTCCACCGGGGAGCAATTATAGTGAAACCAACATACAACTTGATAAAGTGGCGGACACAGATGGTTGGGGCAGGATAAGTCTAGTACTCTTGAGTGAAGAGAGGTCAAGGTTTAGTCTGGCAACCCACTCCATTGGTCGTGCTCAGACGGGAGGCTTAAATCTAAGACTTAGTAAAGTAAAAGGGCGAACTGCTCCTTCCAGGAGGGCATGGTTGGTAGCGTCCCTCGGAAGATGAGGGCGTTTCTCTGCTTCCATATTTCCCAAGCTGCAATGAAGAAGACTTCCATGAAGCCAAGGAGGGCCCAGTTTTGTCTTGCCAGCTTAATCATATGGAAGAAAGGGTCATTGTGGTCCCAATGGAGGTTGATTGTTGCCCAACATGACGAACTGAGAATGAGAGCCACCCTCTCGCTGCGCTCGCTTCACCGCCGTCCACCTCGCAACTGTTGAAAATAATCTTGTTTCTAGAAGGAAACTCGCGTCCAGATTCGGGCACACCTAATAGTGATAGAAATAGAGTCTGGACTAAAAGTAAAGAGTCCGAATAGAAGAGGAGAAAGAGTCCAAAATAGTTAGGGAGGGACTCCTATCTGTAATAATCTATATAAGGCCGGGTTTACCCGAGGAATAAACAAGAAATCGAACCCCGGAATCCCAACAATTGGTATCAGAGCGGCGTTTGAGATCTGAGGGTGAAATAGTACTTGGAGATCGTCGGCGTGGGCTCAGGTCTCGGCGAGGGAGTCGCGAATCCGACTGGAGGCGCATCGTCGGAGCGAGTCGGCGTACGGCGACACATCAGGAGGCACGAGCGCAGCGCTCGGGTCAGCCTCTGTGTGGCCAGGATCGACGCGATTCAGACGAATCCGGCGTGGATCCAGTTGATTCGCGCGAGGTCCACGCAGACGCGGCTCGAGCGGGCGATTCAGGCGCAGATCCCGGCGAGGCAGAGCTCTTCGCCGTCGATCCGACGAAGGGGTGTGTGACGCTGCAGAGTGGATTCGGCGGCGGGACACTCGAGCGGCGGCGCGGACCGTGGCGGGTCGGCGGCGGCGCAGGTGAAGCGGATCCGGCGGCGAGTTAAGTCGTCGGGCGGCGGCGACTTCGTGGAAGGCGGCACGGTTTCCAGATCGGGAACGGGAGTATCGGCGGCGGCGACGCAGAAGAGGTAGAGTTGGGCTCTGGTTCGTCTTCGATTGGTAAAGACCGACGCCACTGGGCCGAAGTGAGCCACGTGAAGGAGAGGGCTTCGTGACTGGACCAAGCTGGTGACTGCTACGTGTACCCAGAAGCTCTTATTGTTTTTCAGTTGTACACACAATATGGAGAATAAAGTGGCTCTAGACTTTCCCCTGTTAACAAAAATTAATTACACAGCATGGGCTATCAAGATGAAGGTATTTTTGAAGGCGCAGGGGGTATGGGAAGCCGTGGAGAGTACAAAAGATAAAGTTGATCCAAAGCAAGACCAGTTGGCTCTTGCGGCTATCTATCATGCTATTGACGATGATACTCTCATGCGAATTTCCGAGCAAGAGACGGCGAAAGACGCTTGGGAGATGATCAAAACCAAGTTCTTGGGCGAAGAACATGTGATGGAAGCAAGAATTCAAACTCTTCAAAATGAGTTGGATATGATGCGCATGAACGGAGGAGACTCTATCGACGACTTTGCCACAAGGGTTGATGATCATTGTCACAAAAATCCGTGGTCTTGGAGGTGAAGTTAAAGGAAGCTATATTGTGGAAAAATTGTTACGTGCTCTGCCTTCGAAATTCCTCCACATTGCATCTACTATTGAGCAATTTGTTGATTTGAAGACGATGACTGTGGAAGAGCTCGTTGACAGACTTAAGGCACATGTAGAACAAGTGCATGGCTTCAATAACCAAGACCATGAAGAGAAACTCTATTTAACGAGGGAGGAGTGGAAAGCAAGAGAAGCAAAAGAGGACGGTCAAAAGAAGAAGAAGAAATTTGACAAGTCGAAGATTCGGTGCTTCAACTGTCAGAAGTTTGGACACTTTGCTAGCGAGTGTGCCAAGAAAGAGAAAGAGGAAGAGAAAGAGGAGACGGCGCTTCTTGCGTCCGCAGGAGATTTGTTTTGATTCTTCATCGAGGGGTGCTCGGGGTGTAGATGTGCCCATCCCAAGGTCGTGTGTTGGATGAAGGTGAGTCCATACTGAGGTTGAAGATGTGTCCAGCCTGAATCTGTGTGCGGGGTGAAGATGTGCCCATCCCGTGGATGAAGATGTGACCATCCCAAAATTGTGCAGGGTGAAGATGTGACCATCCTGGGGGTGTAGTTGTGCCCACTCCAAATTAGAAGTGTTTGGAGTGTAGTGTCCGCTCCAAAATTAGGTGTGTTGGGATGTAGTTGTGTCCATCCCAAGGGTGTAGTTGTGTCCACCCAAAAGGTGTGTAGGATGGATAGGTGTGTCTCCGTCCTAAGTGTGTCCTAGAAAATAAGATTAGGGGGCGTGTTGAAAATAATCTTGTTTCTAGAAGGAAACTTGCGTCCAGATTCGGGCGCACCTAATAGAGATAGAAATAGAGTCCGGACTAAATGTAAAGAGTCCGAATAGAAGAGGAGAAAGAGTCCAAAATAGTTAGGGAGGGACTCCTATTTGTAATAATCTATATAAGGCCGGGTTTACCCGAGGAATAAACAAGAAATCGAACCCCAGAATCCCAACAACAGCAACCGTCCATGGCTTCGTGCTTGTTCGTGGCGCTGTGCTGACCTGCCCATGGGGCGGGTGCTAGTTCTCGTGGTTCGCGAAAACCTCTCTTGCCAGCAATGGGCTCTAGGCCGGCGACAGGGAGGGTGCAGTGGGACCTCAAGCCAGGAAGGAGGTTCCAAGCGGAGGTGCTGGCGCGATTCCGATCTTGTCCATCATCCAAGCTCCTCCGCTCATGGTTCGTTCCCGCTCATCGCTATCTTCAGGCGATACACCTTTTGACTCACAGAGCTCGACGTCGGAAGGGCTCTGTTCTCCGTCCTAGGAGGGACACCGGATGGTCTCCATGTGCGGCAACTGCAAGCGCGCACATTCAGGTTTTCGGTGGCGAACAAAGCTGTCGGACTTTCTGGGCACTTCCTTGAGGAGGGTCATCACCTCTGCATTTGACGTTTACTTCCACTTATGGCGCAACGGGGGCCCAGACTGGATCAAGGAGTGGCAGGCTTGGGAGCAGGAGCAACAAGACTCTTGGACGATTGTCGCGTCCAGGAAACTTATGAAGGAAAAGCGCAAAGAAAAGAAGGTATCCTTTGCATCTCCAATTCAATCCCTGATGATTCGGGATACTAAATCTTCTGCTGAGGGAATTTGGATTGGGAAGGTCTTTTGTGGCTTCTTCCGCTCTCGGGCTTCGGTCGGAGCTTTGTTCTCGGACCCTTATTGGGAACTGGCCCTCGCAAGCGGCGAAGGATCACGCGACACCGCTCGGTGCTGCAGGGTTTTCTGCCCAAGCGCTGCATTCAAACGTGGGTGGCTCGAGCGAGGCCACGTACTCAAACTCAACGACCCATTATTTCTTTGCGGACTCAGACCCAGGCTAGTCCATCCATTTGTCGTGTGAAAGCATCTAGGCCCCCCTCATGTAGTATGGTTTTGGTGATTAATGACAACCATTGAACTTTACTAATGAATTTGTGAATGCAAGGTCCCCATAAAGACTCAATAAGATGAAATGATCATGTCATTGGAGACCCATAGATACTCAACTTTCGAGATCAAACTCATGAGATAAAGACAATATGTGAAGGCTCTATGTCTAAGTCACTCAATTAAAAATTGACATCATATAATGCTTTAGAAACATAAGAGAGCCTTGTGGAACAAATGTCTAAGAGGTCATTCGAGCAAGACACAAAAGATTCACTCAAAACAACTCGAAGCAAACAAAATCAACTCACTGGATCAACCGATGATTTCCAAAATGAACACATCGGTCGAGTTGATTCCACTGAAGAAAAAGACCTCAGACAAATGAACTCACCGGATCATCCGATGTGAAGGGCTCAACAACATCGGTGCATCAATACAGTTTGCAGTACAATTGGAACAAGTGAAGCACCGGATCATCCGATGTGCAGAATTACACACATCGGTTGATTACTCCAGTAAGCATCAAGAACAAGCAAATTCTGGAGGAAGAGCCACCGGATCATCCGATGAAAAGACTGGGGCAACATCGGTCTAATAACGGTAATATCTGACACAATGACGTCAGCCAAAGTAATTACACCGATGATAACTAGAGGGGAGACATCGAATCATCCGGTGTGCACAGAAAAGTTCTGTCAGCCTACTTTTCCAACGGTTATTTCGGTTAAGCTGGCTATAAAACCCCTCAAACCCAGTCATTTCGACAAGTCTTGATCACCTGAAGCCCACTACACATCCAAGAGCATTCAAGACCATAGAGCATACATTTCCACACTTTTAGATCATTTGTAATAGGCTAGAGAGAAGCTTGTGTGCGTTCTTTCTCTGTGATTGAACTCTCTAGGCTAGTGAGAAGTTGAAGAAGATCGTTCCGGAGCTTGCCAAGGTGTGTGTGGAAGCCCGGAACATCGAAGGTTGTACAAGGCTTGAGCTCCACCTTGCCGGAGATGGCGAACGGAGAAGATTAGTGAAGACTCCATTGTCTCGGTGACATTGGAAGTGGCAAAACCCTTCGGTGGGTGTCACAACGTGGATGTAGGAAGATCCTTGCGATCTTGCCGAACCACGGGATAAACCTCCGTGTCCCCTAGCGTTTGCATTCTTCTCCCTCTCTTTACATTTTGCAATCTTTACTTCACAAGTTATATCTACGTTGATTGCATAGCTAGAACCACATTGGGAATTGGGCTTAAGTAGTTCCTTTTTAATTGTCTTAAAAATTTGAAAGAAAGCCCAATTCACCCCCCCTCTTGGGCGTTTCGATCCTTACAATTGATATCAGAACAAGGTTGCTCATAGGATCATTCTAGCTTCACCGCTAGAGAGCAAAAATGGCCAAGGTTGGGGGTTTGGTTCCTATCTTCGAGGGCAAGAATTTTGCCTATTGGAAAGCACGCATGCGCGCTTACCTTGAGGCTATTGCCCCCGAAGTTTGGGAAGCGACTCATGCGGGATTTGGAGAACTTAACTATGTGGGTGATTAAGTTAAGTGGGATGCTAAGGCTAGGAATGCTATTTATGAATGCATAAGTCAAGATGTCTTCTCTAGAATTGCTAGTAAGGAGAAAACTTGTGAAATTTGGGCTTGCTTGATAGAAATCCATAAGGGCTCATCTCGTGTAAAGGAACTTAAATATCACATGCTCAAAGCTAAATATGATGAATTTAAGATGCTTCCTCATGAAAATGTTAATGAAATGTTTTCACGCTTAAATGTTCTTATTGAGGAAATTAATGCTCTTGACATTGCGTCTCTTGGCAAGGGACTTATTAACCGCAAGATCTTCATGCTCCTTCCCAAACCGAAGTACAACATCATCAACTCCATGCTCCAAAAGGAATCACTTGACAACATTGAAGTTTCGGAACTCATTGGAGAAATACACGCTCATGAGATGAGTGTACTTGGGATGATGGAGCAATCATCATCAAAAACAATTGCTCTAAAGGCCTCCACCAAGAAGACAAGCTTCAAGAAGAAAAAGGTGGTTGAGCCTAGTTCAAGTGAAGAAGAGCAAGCGTCAAGTGAAGATGACGATGATGAGCTTGCCTTGATGATGAAAAAGTTCTCACGCTTGAACTCCAAGATCACCAAAAAGGGATACACCTTTGATCCCAAAAAGAAGGCATTTCTACCAAGAAGAGACGATTGCAAGATATGCTACAATTGCGGAGATCAAGGCCACATCTCCTATGATTGTCCAAAACCGGACAAAAGGAGAGAAAACTACAAAGACAAGCAACGCAAGCTTGAAGAAAGTGATGATAATGAAGAAGAAGCCAAGCCCAAACCAAGAGCCTTTGGGAAGAAGAAGCAAGACAAGGGCAAGAATGCAAGACTCTTCCCAAAGAGGAGAAGTGGTCCACAAAAGGTGTTTATGTGTGAGGCAAATGAATGGGTCACCGACGAAGAAACAAGTGATGAAGAGATTGAAGGAGAAGAAGAAAGCTTGGCCGGCCTTGCCATTGCCAACCATAATGACTCACCTCTTCCTCCACCACCCATGTGCCTCATGGCTAAAGATAACACCAAGGTATGTGACGACTCTAGTGATGATGAACTTTCCCCCGATGATTTAACTTCTTTAATTAATGAATATCATGCTATCATTAAGAGAGAGAAGAGTAAGGTTAAAACTCTTGAAGAAATTCGTGCTAAACTTGAGAGTGCTAACCTTGATTTGCTTGACAAGTATGAAAGCATACTCAAAGAGCATGACACGCTCAAATCTCATGTCAAGCAAATTGAGGAAGAAAATGCTAAAATCAAGGTAGACAATGATGAGCTCAACATAGCACACCAAACTCTCTTGGAGGAGCACAACAAGCTAATTCATGAATACCAAACACTTAACATTGCTCATGATATGCTTGATCAAGAGTTAAAAGATGCAAAGAAACAAACTCTTAATGATAAGATATCCATTACTTCGCATGTCTCTAATGTCTTGGACAAATCTTTGTCTTTAAAAGCTAATGCTAGGGAGAAGGACTTGTTGGAGGAAATTGAGAGTCTCCGCACTAGTGTGGCTAGACTTTCAAAAGGTGAAGTCAAGCACAAGGAAATCCTCTTCCAACAAGCGAAAGCCTTCAACAAAAGAGGACTTGGATCCTTCCCGGTGCCCAACAAAGGAAAGGTGCCCTCACCGGAGCTTAGAACAAGCTTTATCAAGGAAGTTGGTTCTTATTGCCAACATTGTGAGGTCACCGGTCACCACACAAGGGAGTGTCCTCTTCCTAACCGACCTTCACCTACATTGCCTACTAACTACAAATCTACTTTCAATGATCGCTATTATCTTCTTAGCAAAGTGAATGGCAAGGTGAAAGCTAGGTTCATTGGCAAAGACATGAAGAGCATGAAGGGGAAGCTCCCCAAGCAACTTTGGGTCCCAAAGACACTTGTATCTCACATACAAGGACCTAAGTTGGCTTGGGTGCCTAAAGTCAAAAATTAACTTCATGTGTGTAGGTGAACTACAAAGCCGGAGGAAAGCATTGGATACTCGATAGCGGGTGCACTCAACACATGACCGGCAATGATGGTATGTTCACCACCATAGAAAACCCCGGTAATCATGAACAAGTCACTTTTGGTGACAATTCTAAGGGTAAGGTAATAGGATTAGGTAAAATTGCTATCTCTAATGATTTATCCATCTCTAATGTGTTGTATGTTAAGTCGCTTAGCTTTAATCTACTTTCCATTGCACAACTTTGTGATCTTGGACTAACGTGCACATTTAGCAAAAATGATGTTGTTGTGAGTAGTGAGGCAAGCAAAGAGCTTATCTTCAAAGGGTTTCGGCATGGACATCTCTACTTAGTAGATTTCTCCAACAAGAATGCTAGCCTAACCACTTGTCTTTTCACTAAGACAAGCTTGGGTTGGCTATGGCACCGACGCATAGCACACATTGGAATGAGCAAACTCAAGAAGTCATTCAAGCTTGGGATGGTGACCGGCGTGAAGGATGTGACGTTTGAGAAGAACAAACTTTGTAGCGCGTGTCAAGCCGGGAAGCAAGTTGCTTCACACCACCCAATGAAGACAATGGTGTCAACCTCCAAGCCACTTGAACTACTCCACATGGACCTCTTCGGTCCGTCCACATACCAAAGCCTTGACGGTAACCTCTATTGTCTTGTTATAGTTGATGACTACTCTCGCTATGCTTGGACTCTATTTTTAGGTGACAAGAGTGAAACTCCGGAAGTGTTCAAGACCTTCGCCAACCGTGCTCAAAGGGAATTCCAACTTCCCATTATCAAGGTCCGGAGTGACAACGGCACCGAATTCAAGAACTACAACATTGGGGAGTGGTGTGACCGTGAAGGTGTGAAGCATGAATTCTCCGCCACGTACACTCCTCAACAAAACGGTGTTGTTGAGAGGAAGAACAAAACCCTCATCACTCTTGTAAGAGCAATGCTTGATGACTACGACACGTCGGAGAAGTTTTGGGCCGAAGCAATCAACACGGCGTGCCATGCCGCAAATAGGGTCTATCTTCACCGACTACTCCAAAAGACCCCATATGAGCTCCTCATTGGGAGAAAGCCCAACATCTCCTACTTTAGAGTCTTTGGGTGCAAATGCTACATCTACCGCAAGAAAAGGCTCGGTAAGTTTGAAAGAAGATGTGATGTTGACATTTTTCTTGGTTATGCATCAAACTCAAAAGCATATCGAGTATTCAACCAAACCTCCGGTCTAGTTGCAGAAAGTTGTGATGTTGAGTTTGATGAGACTAATGGCTCCCAAGAGGAGAGTTTTGGTCATGATGAAATAGATGATGAGCCTCTACGAGAAGCCATGAAGAACATGACCATTGGAGACATCAAGCCGTAAGTTGAAGAGGGCCATGATCAAGGGGGAGCTTCAAGTTCCAACAACAACACCTCCATGGCGCCTCAAGTAGACGAAGAGGAGAAAGATGATCCATTGCCAACTCAAGACTCACAAGCAATACAACATCAAGATGAAGAAGAAGTTCATGATCAAGTCCAACCACAAGAGGAACAACACGCTTCACCACCGCCAAGTGCTTCACAACCACTTATGAGGCATGGACGCATCTCCAAGGCGCATCCAATGGACCAAATCATTGGAAGTCCTTCAAGGGGCGTAAGTACTCGTTCCCGCCATGTTGCTTCATTTTGTGAGCACTACTCGTTTGTTTCATGTGTAGAACCCACTCACATTGAGGAAGCACTCCAAGACCCAAATTGGGTGATGGCTATGCAAGAAGAACTCAACAACTTCATCCGCAATGAAGTTTGGGTGTTGGAGGAGCGACCCAAGGACAAGAACGTCATCGGAACAAAGTGGGTGTACCGCAACAAACAAGACGAGAATGGCGTTGTGGTCCGCAACAAGGCAAGACTTGTGGCCAAAGGGTTCTCGCAAGTTGAAGGACTAGACTTTGGGGAGACATTTGCTCCGGTCGCCCGGTTAGAGGCAATTCGTATTCTTCTTGCTTTTGCTTCACATCATAATATTACTCTTTATCAAATGGATGTGAAAAGTGACTTTCTTAATGGCTACATTAATGAGCTTGTTTATGTTGAACAACCTCCCGGGTTTGAAGATCCGAGGAATCCTAACCATGTGTATAGGTTGCACAAGGCGCTCTACGGGCTCAAGCAAGCACCTAGGGCGTGGTATGAACGACTACGGGACTTCCTCATCATGCAAGGATTTAAGATCGGGAGAGTGGACACCACACTCTTCACCAAAGACATCAACGGAGATTTGTTCATTTGTCAAATTTATGTTGATGATATTATTTTTGGTTCAACTAACGAAGCTTTTAGCCATGAGTTTGGCAAAATGATGTCTAGAGAATTCGAGATGTCAATGATTGGAGAGCTCAACTTCTTCCTTGGATTCCAAATCAAGCAACTTCAAGAGGGAACCTTTGTCTACCAAGAGAAATACACCAATGACCTCTTGAAGAAATTTGAGATGGGAGATTGTAGCTCAAGAAGCACTCCAATGGGAACAAATTGCCATCTCGACGCGGATAAGGACGGTAAACCTATTGACCAATCTCACTACCGCTCTATGATTGGTTCATTGCTTTATCTTACCGCATCTAGGCCCGATATAATGTTTAGTGTATGCTTATGTGCTCGCTTTCAAGCGGCTCCTAAAGAATCGCATAAGAAGGCGGTCTTTAGGATACTTAGGTATCTTAAGCATACCCCTAGTATGGGCTTGTGGTACCCTAAAGGTACAACTTTCCAACTCTTGGGATACTCGGATTCGGACTTTGCCGGATGCCGCGTAGATCGCAAGAGTACCTCCGGTGGGTGCCACTTGCTTGGGCGTTCCCTAGTGTCTTGGTCTAGCAAAAAGCAAAATTCCGTGGCTTTGTCCACCGCGGAAGCGGAGTATATAGCGGCCGGTGCATGTTGTGCCCAAATTCTATATATGAAGCAAACCCTTTTGGACTTTGGTATTAAAATTGGTTGTGTGTCTCTCCTTTGTGACAATGAAAGTGCGGTTAAGATAGCTAGAAACCCCGTTCAACACTCCCGCACTAAGCACATTGATATTCGCCATCACTTCTTGCGGGATCATGAGGCTAAAGGAGACATCTCTTTGCAAGGTGTTAGATCCGAAGAACAATTGGCGGATATCTTCACTAAGCCACTTGATGAGAAAACCTTTTCTAGACTTAGAAATGAATTAAATGTGCTAGATGCATCTAACGTCATGTAAGTTGCCATGTTCATGTAAGGATGCATATCATATAGGTCTTGTCTAACTCCCAAAGGATAGGGGCGAGCTAGAAATAGTTTTCCCTGAGGAAGCCTTTGGAAGGTTTAAACTTGGCAAGATAGATTTATTTTATGCCTTGCATGATCTCTGCCATATAGACTTGCACTCATTCTATTTCTTGCACTAATTTGTTTGGCATTGCATACGGTAGATTGTCACAAAGGGGAACCCACCTCGTGAGAAGGAGACTTGTTTGAAATGCAATATCTCAACTCATATAAGGTGGAAAGAACAAAATGTTAGGTGCGTTAATGCCTAGAGGAACATGCTTCATTGAGATAGTAGTCTTCATACTCTACCTCACAAAGCATGGGCCTTACATTTCATTTGGATATTTTCCTCCCATTTTTCTCGGTGTTCTATTTGCTTTAAGGTCTAGCCAAGCTATTGGCATATTAGCTTTTTGAGGGGTAAGGGGTTGCCCAAAAAGTCCTAAGACATGTGTTTCCCATTGTTTGATTGCTTGGTCAAAGGACATATATGGGATGTTGGTGTTTAGTTTTCATCGGATCAGTAGGTGTTCAAAATCCAAGTGCCAGATTAGTCAATATTCAAAATCGACCGATGAGTTCAAATAGAAAAACATCGGTCCATCCGATGTTCACAAATCTGAAACCTTGATGTATTCCACCGATGCTTTTTCATCCAACGTCGGACCATCCGGTGTCAACTTCCCTCTTCTGAATATCCTTACTGTGCCATTCGACCGATGATCAAAACCCTAGACGTCGGTCCATCCGGTGTCAATTGCACTTTTCTGGAAAACCTTACTGTGGCATTCAACCGATGTTCACTTCACCTAGCATCGGTCCATCCGGTGTTAAATTTTCGGCTAGGGTTTGGGACCCACTATTTAAATCGGCCGTACGCCTCTTTCTTCCCTCTCCCGATCCCGACGTCGCGCCGCCGCCTTCATCCGCGCGCCGCTCACTCCACCGCGCCACCATTCACCAGCGCCGCCGCCCACAGCACCGCCGCCGCCGGACGCCGCTGCCGCCCACCGGCCGCCGCCGTCCTTCGCCGCCTGTCGCCTCCAATCGCAGCGCCGTCCACGCGCCGCCTCCATCACGCCGCAGATCGCCGTCTCCACCGCCACCACCCTCGCGCCGCCGCTCGCCGCTCGACGCGCCGCCTCCACCTTCGACCTCTCCACCACCATCGACCTCGCCGCCGCCTCTCCTCGCCGCCGCCGTTTCAACTTCGCACCCGGTCCCCGTTTGCTCTCCGTCGCCTAGGTTTGCTTCGTGCCGTGCAACGTCCATCGTTGTTTTCGTCGTCCTTTCTTTCTTCGTCGCTAACCCTAGCTCTCCGTTGCATCTAGATGGGTCGCGACCGCAAAGGAAAGGGAAAGGCGATCGCGGAGCCCGCCGCGAAGAAGCGCAAACTGTCGAAAGATGAGAAGAAGGCCCTAATGGCCGCTCGCGCTGCCGAGGAGCGTGAGCGTGGCCAAGGGGGGTCCCTGAGGATCCGCGAGGCTCGTTCTAGACAGCCTCCCGTGATCGACGACTTCGAGGCCGAAGAGGAGCCGGTTGAGCCTCTCGTCCGCCGGCGCTCAGCCCGGACGCGTGGGGGTCACACCGAGGTTGCTCCTCGTCCGAGACCGACGGCTGCCGACCGTCGTGAGGACAGGGAGGCCGAAAGGGCCATCTACGAGATGGACACGGCCGTCCGTGTCGGTGAGGGAGTCCGTCTCACGGACTACCGGAAGATGAAGGCCAAGCAGCTACGCAAGCTTCGATGGAGCGTGCTGCTTGAGGAGTGGTACCCTCAGCCCCGTGAGGCTCTTGTGGACAGTCGCTTCTGGACTGTCACCCAGGCGTCTCTATATGAGACCTACAGACGTCGGGGGCACAAGCTTTTTCAGCACAACTACCTGGACTGGGGGCAGCTCGCTTTGGCAGCAGAGACTGAGGTCCGTTCATACTTTGAGAGATACATAGGTTTGGTGCAGCTGCTTGCTTATGAGAGAAGTGCATATGTGGAAGATTGGGTCCGTGTCTTCTATGCGACCCTGTACATCTCTGAGGGCAGGAGGTCAATCGACTTCATGTTTATGGGACAGCGCTACCACCTCTCGAGGCAGACTTTGGGGCAGCTTCTTGGTTTGGACCTGCACGACACCTGCGTGCACGAGAAGGTATACGGGCAGGCAGATCCACCAAGGAGGCCACTTACTGGAGGGGTAGCACCACAGCTTGAGGAGATCCGGTCCCTGTTTGGCCCCACGTTCTCTCCTGACCAGCCGAGAGTTCCAGCTCTTCTGACCCCAGCTGCGCGCATTGTGCACCTCGCCTTGCGCCGCACGCTCCTACCGAGGTCAGGGTACTTGGAGGGGTTCACTAGTTTGCAGCAGACCCTCCTGTTCTACATAATGAACGGGATGGATTTCGACATTGTGGACATCCTCCTGTGCGAGATGGAAGACGTGATCACAGATGGGATAGGCATGATGAGGCAGATGGTCTACGGACACTGGATCAGTTACATATGCTCTATGATGGTGCCTGAGGGGGATGCAGCACAGGCCAGACTTGCTGACGAGAGTGTGACTCGCTTTGGTCACTACCGTGCCCCGGCTCCTGGAGACCGTCGCCTTGGTCGTCCAGTTGAGCGCCAGGTCAGGGCCCGTCTGTCTGAGGAAGATTGGTCCGACCTAGAGCGGGAGGACGAGAGACATGCAGAGGCTGAGGCTCAGGGGGAGGACCTGCAGCACATTTGGTCAGAGAGCGGCACTGACGACAGTGTCGAGGAGTATTTCCCTCCTCCCCCCTCCCCCCGGCAGCACGACGCGGAGGCTGGAGGTTCTACAGTGCCACCTCCCACTCCACCTCCCGTCACTGAGGCGCAGGTCACGCAGCCGTCTGAGCTGACTTCGCTCCTCCAGCAGATGGTCAAGCAGCAGCGGCTGGACAGGCTGGCCGCCGAGCAGGCCCGCGCGGAGCAGGCTGCACGTCTTCTTGAGCTCCAGCAGCAGCAGCAGGAGATGCAACGTCAGATCGCCCGTGAGAGGCGTGAAGACACTGATCGGTTGACGGGGCTCATCGACCAGATGCACCAGCGCACTCTGGACCAGCAGCAGCAGACGCAGCAGGCGATGATGGGGATCCTGGGGTTGATCACCAACCTCTACACCCAGACCGGGATCACCCTCCCATCGCAGCTGCCTGGAGTAGCTCCTCCGCCTCCTGTCTTGGCTCTAGCTGCTGCACCAGTGGCTCCAGTTCCCTCCACTCCGATCTCTTCGTTCAGCATGTCCCCGCTGTTGGCTCCAGGTGCTCCTCTTCACTCCCCACTGCCGGCCACGTCACTGTTTCTTCAGACGCCGGCCTCCGTCACCAGTGTCCCTGCTCCAGCACCTCCTCCTCAGCAGGCACCGACGGTGGCACCTTCGGCTCCGGCAGCACCCTCCTCCGCTACTCCGGCCAGCAGCTCCGACGACAGCGGCGGTGACCAGTTCGTCATCGCGCCCAACTCTCAGGGTCCGTAGGTACTCGGATCCCTTTTTGGTGCCTTGATGCCAAAGGGGGAGAAGAGTTAGAGAGTCAGGGGGAGTCCTAGTGTTAGGGGGAGTCGAGTCCAGCTTATCTTTACTTATCTTTATTGTATTTGCGTATTTGCTACATTTGGTGTGTAATGAACCTATTTCCTGAGTTGTTAATCATTTGAACTCATTTGATGTTTATCTATGATTATGATCTCTTTGAATTCACACTTGTGTTATTAATTGATGTTTAAAGCTTCAAGTGTGACACCCTGTATTCATTGCATATTTTCTTATGGTTCATTCTATCAAATTCATTTCTATTGCGCTTTGATTATTGTGTTGTCATCAATCACCAAAAAGGGGGAGATTGAAAGCATCTAGGCCCCCCTCATGTAGTATGGTTTTGGTGATTAATGACAACCATTGAACTTTACTAATGAATTTGTGAATGCAAGGTCCCCATAAAGACTCAATAAGATGAAATGATCATGTCATTGGAGACCCATACATACTCAACTTTCGAGATCAAACTCATGAGATAAAGACAATATGTGAAGGCTCTATGTCTAAGTCACTCAATCAAAAATTGACATCATATAATGCTTTAGAAACATAAGAGAGCCTTGTGGAACAAATGTCTAAGAGGTCATTCGAGCAAGACACAAAAGATTCACTAAAAACAACTCGAAGCAAACAAAATCAACTCACCGGATCAACCGATGATTTCCAAAATGAACACATCGGTCGAGTTGATTCCACTGAAGAAAAAAACCTCAGACAAATGAACTCACCGGATCATCCGATGTGAAGGGCTCAACAACATCGGTGCATCAATACAGTTTGCAGTACAATTGGAACAAGTGAAGCACCGGATCATCCGATGTGCAGAATTACACACATCGGTTGATCACTACAGTAAGCATCAAGAACAAGCAAATTCTGGAGGAAGAGCCATCGGATCATCCGATGAAAAGACTGGGGCAACATCGGTCTAATAACGGTAATATCTGACGCAATGACGTCAGCCAAAGTAATTACACCGATGATAACTAGAGGGGAGACATCGGATCATCCGGTGTGCACAGAAAAGTTCTGTCAGCCTACTTTTCCAACGGCTATTTCGGTTAAGCTGGCTATAAAACCCCTCAAACCCAGTCATTTCGACAAGTCTTGATCAACTGAAGCCCACTACACATCCAAGAGCATTCAAGACCATAGAGCATACATTTCCACACTTTTAGATCATTTGTAATAGGCTAGAGAGAAGCTTGTGTGCGTTCTTTCTCTGTGATTGAACTCTCTAGGCTAGTGAGAAGTTGAAGAAGATCGTTCCGGAGCTTGCCAAGGTGTGTGTGGAAGCCCGGAACATCGAAGGTTGTACAAGGTTTGAGCTCCACCTTGCCGGAGATGGCGAACGGAGAAGATTAGTGAAGACTCCATTGTCTCGGTGACATTGGAAGTGGCAAAACCCTTCGGTGGGTGCCACAACGTGGATGTAGGAAGATCCTTGCGATCTTGCCGAACCACGGGATAAACCTCCGTGTCCCCTAGCGTTTGCATTCCTCTCCCTCTCTTTACATTTTGCAATCTTTACTTCACAAGTTATATCTACGTTGATTGCATAGCTAGAACCGCATTGGGAATTGGGCTTAAGTAGTTCATTTTTAGTTGTCTTAAAAATTTGAAAGAAAGCTCAATTCACCCCCTCTTGGGCGTTTCGATCCTTACATCGTGCCTACGAAGCCTACGACTCGGTCGACGTGGAAGTCAAGGGAGCTCGCACTGGCTCTTCTGCTGAGGTGTCTGCTGGAGGCTTAGGCTTACCGAGAACCAATTCAAAGCCAGGTCACTTCAGTGATAGGGGCGGTGGTCGAAACAACATTCACTCTTCCCAGTTTGTTTCAAACCTCCCCGACATGCATGCTCCGAAAATCAAGTACATGCAGTGCACTCAGTCTTACCGCTCATTAAATGGGGTACTTCAGTCGATTTCTCCAAAGCTTTGCTTCCAATGTCTCAGTTCGGCCCACTTAAAATTCCAGTGTACCAATGAAGTGCAATGCAAGATGTGCTATCGATATGGTCACATTAAAAGGGACCGCTTCAAAAAATGGAGGGACCGGAGGGTGTGGAGGGTAAAAGCTAAGAAAATTGGCGCGAAGACACATAAGAGCCCAGATGGACTCGATATAACAGATGGGAGTGCTCCTCTTCACATCATCAATGAACACCTAATCGGCGAAAACTCCAGGGCCTCATCACTCTTCCATCCCCCTCTACAATGGCAAACTTTGCCGTTGATCCCACTCAGTTCGTGCCTAACCACATGGCGATCGAAGATGGTGGACCGGAAAGGGCTTCTAGATCGATTGTGCATCTGTCGGCCATCCATCACCTGATGCATGAGGAATACGTGATTGCGGTGAATGCGGAAGGGGTGCTTTCGAAAGAGGAGTATGACTACTATAGGATCCAAATTCGTGATCACATCATCCAAGTCTTGGGAATGCCTGTGAGATCTTCTTGTCTCACTCCTTTAGGGATTTCATTGATGTCAATGGAGACCACCTTCTACCGTGATGCTTTGCTTATGGGAGAACCTATCGAGGTGGAGGATGTAAGGATCACTTTCACTAGGCATGACTTTGGAATCAACCGGAGAAGGGATTTTAGTCGCATGGGTTGGTTCCTGATCTTAGGGTACCCAATCGACTACCGCACTATAGAGGCCATCGATCTTGCTGTCTCTTTGGAAAGCTCCTTCACTGGCACAACATTCCTAGAGATTTGGGGTACATTCTTGTCAAGTGCTTATACAATGATGCAAGATCAATTCCAAGAAGTCTGGTGATGCGGCAAGGTGGTAGAGATGGCCACTCCTGGTCCTGGACATGCCCGGTTTACATCTTGAGTTGGATATCCCCATCAGCTAACCTGAAGAATGAAGAGCTTCCACCAGATGATGGGGATCCTCACCTGGCACAAGAATTGCACCAACCTCATCAAACAGCATATATTGCAATTTCATGATCAAAACAGCAGTAAAACAGCATATATTGCAATTTCAGCAGCAAAACAGCAGTAAAACAGCAACAAACAGTGAAATAAATAATAGGACAGCAGCAAAACAGTGAGATAACACAGCACAACAGCAACAAAATAAATCCATCGAACATGACCATACATGAGTACATGAACATAAGTCCATAACAGCAGCACCAAAGCAGCAAACAACAACTCAATAAGTCCATAATTCAAGTTCAATGTCATTGGCATTGGACTCATTTTGCTCTTCTTGAGCATCTTCATTGGAAGGAAGTGGTGGTGGTTCACCAAAATCATCCTCCACATCTAGATCATCGTCAACAAACTCATTATCTTCATCGTTGTCTTCCTCTTCCAATCTTGAATCTTCATTGAAAGACCTTGAAGTAGAGGTATAGGGGGCAACACGTCGACGCTTGTATGTTAGTGTAGAAGATGAGGACCTAGGCAAGTTACGCCCTTCGAGTGACCTTGATGCCCCAATAGCGTCATCCACATGAATCCAAAGAAGATCTTCTCCGTCCTCATTGCTCATTTGGACCCATTCATTATCCCATTGGAAATCTTCCAACACCAAAGGATTGTAACCTCTCCCTTCCTCGCGCCTCTTCCTAAACCTTTCCATGATCTTCATGTTATATTGGATATACACCAAGTCACTCAATCTTTGATGCTCCAACCGGTTTCTTCTCGTCGTATGGAACTAAGAAATAAATAGTGCCAACATGAGTAATAGACATTTCATAAATGGAGCATGTAAAAATTTTTAATGCTTAGTTTTAGTTACTTATAAATGAAAACACACTCCAATTGCGTTCACAACCGGAAGCCGAACAACAAAGTCCTAGAATGCGTCTTGCAACATTTTGAAGGTCACTATTAAGGCCACCAAAAGCATCCCACCAATCCACTACAAAATCATGTAGAATACTATGTTAGAGGATTACAATGTAGTAGAAGTGTAGAACAAAGAAATACTTACAAGGATTCTTTGTTTTTTGTTGTTTTATAGCAAGTTGCTTTCCAAAGCTCCTCCTCATCTTGTCATAGTCATCCACTTCATTGCTTATCTTTGCAAGCAACTCATCATCATTACGCACCATCTTCTCAAGCACGTCATTAAATTGCATTCGAAGCTTAGAAGCATATTCCACATCATTTAGCTTGATGTCAGAATTTATTGGGGTTGAGGAACAAGGCACCCCATAGAGCTTTTGCTCCATTTGATTCACCCATCTCCTCTCAATGATGTCCATTACCTTCTTAAGCAAAGAAGGCTTGTTTGCAAGAGTGGAAGAAATCTTGCTCTTAGCAACATCCATAGCTGCAGCAATCTCTGACATGGCAGGAATCTCATCACCATCAGCAATCCTCAAGGCCACTAGCAAAAGTTGAGACGCTCTAATACAATCCTCCACTGAATTCCAAAATTGTATAGAGAGCAACGTCTCACAAACCTTTTTTCCTGCCTCTGTTGAAGACAACTTGCATCTACTCCAATCCTCACTCACAAAAAGTTGCCTCAAAGGATCTTTGTACTTGTACAAGCATTGTAAAGTGAGGAAAGAAGTAGCAAAGCGAGTAGTAGCAGGTCTCACCAAATCTTTACCTCCTGTTCTCTCTCTCATTGCATTTAGGACCCTTCCATGCCTATAAATAAAATTTGTGACAAGTTTAGCTTGATTGATTGCCTTGTTGAATGGTGCTATGCTTTTTCCAATGTCGCCTAGCATAAGGTTCAAACAATGTGCAGCACAAGGAGTCCAAAAAATTGTTGGATACTTGTCCATAATAATTATACATGCTGCCTTAAAGTTTGCTCCATTATTTGTCACAATTTGCACCACATTCTTCACACCCACCTCCTCAATCTTGCGCTCTAGCAAAGAGGCTAGCATTCTTGCATCGGCAATTTGAGAGGATGCATCAATGGACTCTGTGAAACAAGTGCCTTCTGGACAATTGACAAGAAAGTTTATCAAATGTCTTCTTCTCATGTCAGTCCATCCATCACACATTATTGTGCATCCATATTTCTTCCACTCTTTTTGAAGCTTTTGTACATGAGTTTCAGTCTTTGCCTTCGCCTTTGCAAGCAATGGCCCCCTCAACTGATGAACAGTAGGAGGTCTCAACCCAGGACCAAACTGTCCAATAGACTCCAACATAATCTCAAAGCTTCTAGCATTGGTAGCATTGAATGGCACAGCGCACTCATAGAAGAAATTAGAAATATGCTCATATGCGGTCTCCTTTTCTTCCTTTGTTCTCATACAATGCTTGATGCTTGTTTGAAATGGTTGTTTGGAGTGTCTTTCCTCAACCACTTCTTCCGGTGTCCTCTTGATCATTGAAGCCACGAACTTGACCACCTTAGCCTCTTTAGCTGCGGGTTCGAAGAAAATAGTGGCTTGCTTCCTCTTTGCCGCCGTCCCCGAGCTTGGAACACAAGGGTGGCAAGAAGCACGAGATGATGATTGTGGTGCAGTCGTCTGAGCATCTTCTTCATCTCTTTGCTTATCTTCTTCTTCTTCTTCTTCATCATCATCATCATTCAATACAATCTTCACCGATCTTGTGGTCTTCTTAATATATTCATTAATCTCCCTCATGATCGCCGTGGTAGTTTTGGGACATTTTTCAACATCCCCAAACCCGGCGGCGAGATGTTGTTTTAGCCTCTTTATCCCGGAATGCACTTGCTTCCCACATAGAGAACATTGCACCAAATCTTTGTTTGTTAGATCGGGCCAATAACCATATTTCCATCCCGAATCCTTCGACTTGGCCTTCCTCTTTGGATCTTTGGAAGAATCATATTCATTCGGATTTGATTGACTCACTTCAACTTGATTGTCACTTGCCATTGCAGGCTGCGGCTGCACAACTTCATTTTGTGAAGCATCCATCCTAGCAAGCATGAAATATACACAGGCTTAATCAACAAACGAGCTTGAAAATTGGAACATTAGGGCTGCAGTGGTTAGACAGTGGACAGTGGATAGGGGAAGTAAGGGGAAGTGGGGAACAAGCTTAATCAACAAAAGAGATGGCAAGGAAGGACATTGCTTACCTCCTAGAAGTGGAGTGCCGAGCTTGGAGCCTTGGACAGTGGAGGCCGAGCTTCGACTTCGAGCTGGACAGTGAGCCGCCGAGCGGGGAGAGAACCAGAGAGAGGGAAGTCGGAACCGGAAGAAGGAGAAGAGGAGGGGGAGCTGGCCATCCGCCGTCAAGCTCCCAGATCTGGCTGCCGGCGGTGACGGGGCGGGGGCCAGGCGGCGCGCCGGCGTTGGGCGGAGGGCGGAGTCGTTGGGCGGAGGGCGGAGTCGGGACTGGCGTCGGGACTTCTGATTTGGGGATGGGGGGTCTATTTGGGTGGGGCCATACCATTGGGCTGCGACGGTCGCCTGACCTGCCGACCAGGACGACCCAAGGGACGCCTGAGTGCCAGGAGGACGCCTGGGCGTCCCAGGCGGGTGCCTGGACCTCACCAGGTGAGGCGAGCGCTTGCGGCGTCCCCTTCGGACTGCCTGGACGCCTAGGCAGCGCCTAGGCGACGCCTCAAAAACGCTGTGCTCTTCACATCAGGCGACGCCTCAAAAACGCTGTGCTCTTCACATCATCAATGAACACCTAATCGGCGAAAACTCTAGGGCCTCATCACTCTTCCATCCCCCTCTACAATGGCAAACTTTGCCGTTGATCCCACTCAGTTCGTGCCCAACCACATGGCGATCGAAGATGGTGAACCGGAAAGAGTTTCTAGATCGATTGTGCATCTGCCGGCCATCCATCACCTGATGCATGAGGAATACGTGATTGCGGTGGATGCGGAAGGGGTTCTTCTGAAAAAGGAGTATGACTACTATAGGATCCAGATTCGTGATCACATCATCCAAGTCTTGGGAATGCCTATGAGATCTTCTTGTCTCACTCCTTTAGGGATTTCGTTGATGTCAATGGAGACCACCTTCTACCATGATGCTTTGCTTATGGGAGAACCTATCAAGGTGGAGGATGTAAGGATCACTTTCACTAGGCATGACTTTGGAATCAACCGGAGAAGGGATTTTAGTCGCATGGGTTGGTTCCTGATCTTAGGGTACCCAATCGACTACCGCACTATAGAGGCCATCGATCTTGCTGTCTCTTTGGAAAGCTCCTTCACTGGCACAACATTCCTAGAGATTTGGGGTACATTCTTGTCAAGTGCTTATACAATGATGCAAGATCAATTCCAAGAAGTCTGGTGATGCGGCAAGGTGGTAGAGATGGCCGCTCCTGGTCCTGGACATGCCCGGTTTACATCTTGAGTTGGATGTCCCCATCAGCTAACCTGCAGATTGAAGAGTTTCCACCAGATGATGGGAATCCTCACCTGGCACAAGAATTGCACCAACCTCAGATGGAGCATGAGAAAGAACAAGTGGTTCCCCAACACGGCAATGCGCAAGGTGACCCACATTGGGGTGCCCTGGGAGGACAAGGAGAACCTATGCACAACCACCTTAGTCAGGATAGGGGGTGGCGACCATGGCCACATCCCCCTCAGCATGAACAGCCTGCTGGTTCAGATGGGCCACACCATGCACTGATGCACCTATGGCATCTCACTCGTGGACTTCGGAGGATACTGTTCAAGGGCATGCAGCTCAGCCAATACTCCATGGGGTTCCTATACTCTCACTTGGGAGATCAGGTGACCAGACACAGTAGCCGGCTTGGTTACAGCCGTTTGATTCTCCCGGGCTTAGGTGCATGCTTCAAGCTGCTTTCCCTCAGCCTTCTTCGGCATGGTGGAATGCCCAAGTACAGGAGCCTAGTGGACAAGTGCAAACACTGAACTGACTGATGATGCTTCACCGGGCTCTGCCAGAAGGTCATCAGTGTGGATAGAAGAACTCCATCCAGAAGGAAGACCTACACCTACATCTCTGATCATTAGAGAGGACAATGAAGGAACTCAACGGTTTGGCCGAGTCTACACTCGCAGGTCTCCCAACATCATCAGGGATGCGGACAAAGGAAAGGGTGCCAAGGTTATCGACTCTCCGGCGTCCAAAGGAGACATGGGAGCTGGTCCATCCAACACTCCTGTCAGCCGTAAATCCAAAGGGAAGGCACCGGTGGACTGAGAATCAGTTCGTAGAAGCTCAAGGATCAGGCAACTTCTTGATGGACACAAGACTAGGGTTGCTGATGATCATCAGGCTGTCATCTCACAGCAAGTGGAAGGTGTGGAATCGGTCCCGCAGGATCCTCCTGCTTCAGCGGGTAATCAACAATTCCCAGGACCCATTAAATTTCCTTCTATCTCTCATCTTCAAGATATTGAGACCCTGAAATTCATGTCCAAACCTTGTAGGACGTAGTTGTCAATGAGTGTGGCGTGCCGCTTGAAGTGGCGCGTGAAGGGCTTCTTATAGCGCAGCATGATCAGCAAGATGATGCGGGCGTGGGGAGCTCACTGCCGGTCAGACTGGTTTAAATGGAAACACGAAAGTATTTTGAGGGGCTGTTTCCAGGAAGGAAATCTCTGGGAAGATCAAGGACTCTGTTATTTTGTTGTAAGATCTGCAGCTGTGTTATTTTGTTGTAAGATATGCAGCAGAGGGAGGCCAAGAAGCCAGGAAGGGGATGCATGTGGAATGTGGGAAACAAATGTCAAGACTTTGGGAACTCTCCTTGCTATTTTGTTGTACACACTATGCTGGGAGGGTGTATGTCAGTGACGGATGTAGGTCTTAGCTTAAAATCTGAGCTTTGGAAATCTCCTTGCTATTTTGTTGTACAAACTTTGCTGGGAGATGGTATGTCAGTAATGAATGTAATCTTCAGCTTCCTACAACTTAATAGTGCACGCTCCTACTGTTTCAAGGATTTGGTCTGTGTTTTCTGTCTGGACATCAATGGTGGGCGCAAATACATAAGGGCTCAGGAGGGCTATTGTTCAATGATTCAGATATTTCAAGATGCGTACCGTTCGGGGGAGGACAATATAGGGGTAACTCTTGAGACGTTTTAGGCCAACTGGGCCGGCACACCTAAGTCATACACGGACTTCATCTCTTTTCTTCACTCCACTGCGCGGTTGAAACCATCTAGACTTGGTGATTTATCACTAGGCATTTCTTGCGGTGTTTGGTTGATTTCATCTGTACTAACTGGATTGCACAGATGATCAAGATTCTGATGCTCTTGTAGCATAGCCCACAACTAAGGCCAGGACTGAATTGGTTCTGACTGCCCCAATCTGTCACCAAACTCCTTCCACAGTATGCTAGCCTTCTCATTGTGGTCTAACATTTCTAAGCCTTCTGAATCATGGGTAATTGTGATCGTGTTACGTCTGTATCTCTCAGTCGCTGCGGTCAAGAAAAACTTAGTTGGTTTATCTTCTAACTTGGTCCATCGTGTCGTGTATTGTTGCTTCCAATATTCATTTTTGTTTTGCAGAAGCGTTCCGATATGAGATTTAAAGAGATCTTTGAACCTTTTTTCTTGAACAAAAAGTCCTCTCTGTTCTTCCAACTTATCAACCACCAATAATATGTCATTGCATTTCCGAATGAGCATAGTTAAGTTACCAATGTTTTTGCTCCAGTATTTCAGTTTGTACCTAAGCCATTTGAGCTTTGCAGAGATCTTTCTTGCACTATTCATGTAAGGTAGAGGTTGTTCCCAAGATTCTTGTACCAATGTTAGGAATTGGGGTTGTTGAAGCCAGTAATTCTCAAATCTAAAA
This sequence comes from Tuctoria greenei, assembly GCA_036927565.1. Lineage (NCBI taxonomy): Eukaryota > Viridiplantae > Streptophyta > Magnoliopsida > Poales > Poaceae > Tuctoria > Tuctoria greenei. Next base: position 68,728,207 of record JAYESD010000004.1, on the reverse strand, counting down.
CATTGTGCATTTGGGATGGTTGTGCCAATTTGTACTACACATGATATGTGATCACAAATGTCTCTAGCCAATGGAAGCAAAATGGTATTTGGAAATTCAATTGTCCATTGTAAAGAAGTGAAGCACCAGTCCAATTGCTCCATCAATGGTGTGTATTGCATATTGCTCCACGTGTAGTTCCTTTCAGCGGAATTTCAATTAGCCCAAGTTGCTGAATGATGTTGCTAAATGTTTGCATGTCTGCAAAGTTTGCACCTGATCTGTTTCTGTCTTCACCGCTCTTATAGAAGTTGAAGTCACGAACTATCATCCACATGTCATGTGGTTGGAAAGTTATATCCAACAGCCATCGAGTGAAATCAGTCCTTTGTGGCCCTTGACAAGGGCCATAGACAGTAGTCAGGTGCCATTTAGTCCCATTTTGTAAAGAGGTGAATCGTACTTACAATTGCATAATCCGCAAGGAGTTTCCATTCCGAGCCATTAAGATCCCCCCTATGCTCCCCTAGATGGAGAATGCAAACTTATTGAATCTTCGAGGTGCAATTTTCTTAATAAGAGACATGCCAATCACCTCCTTTTTTGTTTCCTGAAGCAAAAGATGTTACAGTCCATGGACTCCTCAATTTTGAACCTGACCGCCCTCTGTTTACTTGCATCTTGATGCCTCTTATGTTCCAGTTAAGAATGTTCAAGTTTCTTGTATTGATGTATGCCATTAAACAAACCTTTGAGTTGTATGTTGTGATCATAGTTATTAAGGCGGTAAGGCAACCTAAGGCGACCACTCTCCTTTTTACCTTTTAAGCGATAAGGTGTAAGCGAGACGACGCCTTACATGTAAAATACAAAAATATAGCAAATGCATCAATATATTTTTAACAATATAGTAGTATATTTAGGTTTCTGGTTTCTAGGCTGATTTTTCCCAACCCATCTACATCTAGGCCCAGCCCATCAGGCCTTACCTCACTGTACACTCACTCAAAATATCAACCGAGTGGCCTGGTCATCTAACCCTAACTGGCACCGTTTCACATGCCACGCTCCAACCTCGACAATCTCCACCGCTGCCGCCCCTGCCCCTGCCCCTGCCCTGCACTCGGACGCGCATCGCAAGCCCGCACCGAGCTGCTGCCGTTGACGACGGTCGACGCCACCTCCGCCCATGCCCCAAGCTTGGATGCGCACTGCCGTCCTACACATTCAGCAGTTGCGGTGTCGGCCTCTTGCCATTCGGATCTGCGCGTCGTCGACCCCCCGCCGCCTGGATATGTTGTCGCCGTCCCCGCCCTGAGCTCGGATGCGCGCTGCCGTCCTGCACATCCGGCAGCTGCGCCTCCGGCCCCTCGCCGTTAGGATCCGTGCGTCATCGACCCCCCGCCGCTTGGATCTGCGCGCCGTCGACCCCTCCCTCCCCTGCCGCCCGGATCTGCTCGTCAGGTATGCCTTACCTGTAAATCCAAGGCAAACGATACGCCTTACCCTACCGGATCGCCTTACCGCATATGCGACGCCTTAATAACAATGGCTGTAATTCCATGACTCCAAGAGTCCAGAAATATAAGTGTTATATGACTTGAGGATTGTGATGTTTAGCACATGACTCTGCATATGAGCACCATTGAGAATAGGGCTACATGATAGCAAATTGTCGTTCTTGAGAAGAGGGGATATTATTGGATTATTAGTATTGAAATCCTCAACTGTTGAGTGATTTTTGCCAAACCGTAGCAGCACGACATAATAAGCCTTCATACTGGCATGAGCAAGAGACCTCAAACCTGGAGCATTGTCTTTGCTGCAAAGAGTAATACAAGTAGAGCCAGTTGTTGGCCGATAGGAAGCACAACACAACAGTAGTATAAGAATTCAACACGGCATGTATACTACCAGTATATAGCTTATTATACCAGACGATAGGGAGAAATCCAAAGGCTCTCAGCATTGCCTTGCCATCATTGAACATGTAATTATCCTGCTTGCGTTTGATCATGTGGTGCGGCTCATCATAGGAATTCGAGCTGCCATGAGTTGTACTAGAAATAGCAAGAAGAACGGCCCTAAATTTTACAAAGCATGCTAGCACATTATTAAACACGACATATATGAGCTGTGCTCGTACTTTTTTAGCAATACAGTCAGTCTAGAACCGTTGAATAACTCGTATATCGTACTGCTACCTAAGATAGGCAACCCCACAACAGTCAAGGACTACATGCCTATATCACTTCTAAACTCTACCGTGCAGCTGATCTCCAAAGTAATGTCACTAAGGCTACAAAGTGTCATCACCACCACAAAAATCAATACAGCTTCATAAGAAGCAGGACAATACAAGATTGCATAGCTTGGGCATATGAATATCTGCATCAGTGCAAAACATCAAAGGACATTGTGGCATTGAAGCTGTATTTCGAGAAAGCATTTGACATGGTGGAACATAATTATCTAGTATTGATGCTTTGTGCCATGGGATTTCTAGATCAGTGGATTAAATGGACAGAGGACATACTATCTACTGCAACGTCTGCAGTCTTACTAAATGGTGTGGGAAAAAAACTTTTTTGCATACGGGGTGTCCGTCAAGTAGATCCACTATCCCCTCTTCTCTTTGTTTTAGGGGCTAAGTTTCTTTAGATTTCCATCAATAAAGCAGCTGAGCAGGGGTTGTTGTCCATACCTCTACAACAACCGACACACATGAGGTTCTCGGTGGTTCAATATGTTGACGACACTATAATGGTCATGAAGGCTTCGCAAAGGGAGCTGTTTTTCCTAAAAAACTTATTGCATGCCATAGGGGGTACCACGGGACTAAAAGTTAATTGGGGAAAATCGTGCATCATGCCAGTAAATATCAATGAAGAACAAGCTATCCTCAGGGTTGGGACTTTGGGTTGTCAGTTAGGGGCATTTCCATTCACTTATCTGGGGCTACCAATGGGACTATCTATATCAAAGGCGGAAGATTTTACACAACAAATCACGAAAGTGGACAGGAAGTTGACATCATTTGCAACATGGCTGTCCATGGACGGTAGGTGCACTCTGGTAAATAGCATCATATCCTCCATTTCCATCTATGCAATGTGCACGTTGAAACTTAATGGTCGGGTGCTGCAAGCACTAGACAAATCATGCAAGTTGTGCCTCTGGGGGGGATCAGATGTGGCCGGAAAGAGCAAATCGCTAGTTGCTTGGGACAAGGTGACGACTCCTTTAGAGAAAGTGGGGCTAGGTCTCAAATGCCTAAGGCGAGTGAGCAGAGCGTTGCTGGGGAAATTCCTATACAAAATATACAATAAGCAAGATATTTCGTGGGTGCATCTTATTCTCAACACCCATTGCACTACGGGCAAACCATCGCATCGCACCACGGGAAGGGGCTCTTTTGGTGGAGGGACGTTCTCAGCATGTGGGGTGACTTTAGAAAACAAGTGGAAGTCAGGGTTGGAAGAGGGGACACCAACTCTTTGGCACGATGAGTGGGAGGGCCATATTATAAGAAGAGACCTTCGTAGACTCTTCACCTTCGCCAAAACTCCGAACATAGCCTTCGCGCAGTTTAATCCGCAACTCGAAGTGTAGCAGAACTTCTTCACACCTCTTTTAGTGGAAGTGGCAGCCGAGCTACATCAACTCAACCTCATGATGGAGAAGGTCCACACCAGGGGTCATAAAAATGATTTATGGAAAGGAATTGGGACAACAACATATTGCACAAGGAAAGGGTACATAGCCTACTTTGACCACATACATCCACTGCCACTATTCAACTGGATTTGGAAGTCCAAGGTTCTAAGAAAGATCAAAGTGTTTGTCTGGCCCCTCTTCAAGGATTGATTGAACTCTCGCAATATTCTAAAAAGGAAAAATCTTACAATTGAAGGAGATGACTACTCATGTGTGCTATGCGACGCAAATACGGAAGAACTAACATATCATCTCTTTTTCCTGTGTCCATTCAGTGTAAGCTGCTGGAACATGTTAGGCATCTTTTGGAAAAATGATTTATACTTCTTTGATACCATTGAAAGGGCAAAGTAGAGTTCGACTTTACTAGGGATGAAAATGGATCGGATATTTTCCGATCCGTCCGGATGTTGGATCCGAAAATATTCGGTTCATATCCGGTTTTATCGGATCTTAATCGGATATGGAGCGAATATCGGATATTTGAATTCAGATATCGGATCGGAAATGGTACGACTTAATATCCGTACGAATGGTCGGATATCCATATTTCGTTGGATATATCTGAATAAATCCGGATAATATCCGAATGTTTTTTGGCCTAATCTAAGCAGGCGACCTGGCCCAAACTGAATCCCAACCCGAACCCAATTCCCGTTCCAGCCTCTGGCCCTCTGTCCTCTACTCTCGAATCTCGATCCAGTCCGTGAGGGCGTGAGGCCGCTAGCACGCTGCCCAACTGCTGCCCACCGCCGCCATGCTATTGCTGGCCCGCCGCGGAACGCCTCCACACCATCTCCTCTCCGTCGCTGTCGCTCGATGCCCCCATTGCCTGCTGTCGGCTGCCGCACGCCACGCCGTCGCCGCCCCGGTTCACCAGCCTCAGTGGGTTCGAGTTCATGCTTGTGCGGAGGTCACATGGCAGACGAATACCTGAGAGTAGTAGGGACCTCCGCGGAATAGGCACGGTGGTGGTCGGGAACACCCTCATCGATGTCTGCACATGTGTTCCTGCCCTGCAACTAGCTGAGATGGCGTTGCCGTGCGTATGTGGAGGCGGTGGCCGTGGCGAGGGGTGGCGCCGGGGGCGTTGAGCTGCTAAAGACGGAGGGTGAGGGCCACATGTTCTACGTCTTCAAGCCCGACTGCGAGTCTGCGACAAGGCCAAAAAAGCTGGTGGACAGGGTCGTAGCTTCCGTCAATGTGCCGTGATCGTTTGCGCCATTGTTGGTCGTGCTGCTGGCTGTTTGGTTTGATATATGTGATCCGCTAGAATTATAAAAAGTTTTTTTTTACAAAAAAATAAAGAACAACCTACTGTGCTGCTTGACTATGAACTATGATATGAGAATAAACGGAAACCTAAGCATAATTTTGAGCCGGTTGAGATGGTTGTGACAGATAAATTGCATTGTGCCAGGAGACCAATACTATCCACGAATTTTCAAAATTTTAATTACATGTATTTTTTGTGGTCATGTTATGTATAAATATTAACTGATGATGTGTACATATTTGATTTTTTATTATTTAATTTAGTGAATTTTAATATTAAGTACACATGTGTGATATGTGAAAACTCTTTTCCGAAATAAATACTCGAGTCCGTCCGATATCCGTAAGTTTCCGATCCGATCAATCCGTTTCCAATATATCCGAAATATCCGACACCGTATCTGTTTCTGACAACATCTGATCCAAATCCGTTTCTGAAATTATTATATGAATATGGATATGGAAAAGGATTTTGTCTGTCCATATCCGTCCGTTTTCATCCCTAGACTTTACCCTGTTTTATGGAAATCTTCGCAACAACCACCTGAGAGATTTGAAAGCAAAGAAATGCATGGATATTAAGAGGGTCACAACCCACGGTTCAAGGATGGAAGGATTGTTTCAAGACCTACATCACATCTCAACTCAATCGCTAGTGTTGTCGAGCCGTTGCCTAGGCGACGCCTAGGCGTCCAGTCGCTCCACGACGGACGTCATGACACATCGCCTCGCCTGGAGCGGTCCAGTCGGCCGACTAGGATGCCATGGCGTCCTCAGGCGTCCTGGCACGGCGTCCAGTCGTCTTGGGCTAGCGGCTGACACCTTTTTCCCATCGGTCCGGCAGCCCAAGGACCAGAGACGGCGCAACGAGAAGGAATTGAGGGGGCGGCGCGGCGAGCAGGGGAAGGGATCCCTCAGCGCTGATGGATGATCTCAAACTTATATTAGGAAGAGTCCAGATAAGATTAGATTAGGAGAGTCCTAATTAGATTGGAATTGAGTTAGAGTCCTAGGAGGAGAAGATTACATGTAACCGGGCTATATAATGAGCCCAACCCCATTGTAATAGTACACCTCCCAGATTAACAATACTGCGTCCCTAAATTGAGAGCTCCGAAATTCCAACAATCTGGTATTAGAGCTTAGGTTTAGGGATCCAAAACGCTGCCCCGGGGGGATCTGCTCCTGGGGGTAGCCTGCAACGGGCGGCTAGAGGCGCGAGTCGCAGGTCAGGGAAGGACGACACGGTGGAAATCTCGGCACGAGAGCTCCAGCGGCTGACGGGAATCTTCGCAACTCGTGGGCGACGTGCAGTTCGAGCGCCCAAAAGATCGTTCACTGTCGGCAGGAATCCTCGATTCCTGGATCGACGGGCCGAGGTAAAGCTCGGTGGTCGCTTGTGGGCGATCGGGATTCGGCCGCAACGAAGTAGATCCGGGCGGAGGCAACTCGGGCCGAAATCGATCGGGCGAGTATGGGCGCCTCGGCGGGCAGCACGCGCGACGAGCGGGATCTGACGCTGGCTTCAAGACCCCGCGTGGGAGATCGACAGCAGCGGTGCGCAGATGCTCGGCTCCCGGTGCGGCGGTGCGCAAGTCCGTGGCTATCGAGAAGGAAGCGCCGAGAGAAGCGGGGAAGGTGGGTGCACTCCATGCCGACGTGGGTGGTCCGCTGGTCCGCAGGCGTGAGCACTCGACGGCTGACGGAAGAGGAGCTAAAGTTTGCGCTGCAGCTCGTTAGGATCCGGGAGAAGAAGGGAAAAAGGTCGATGTCTGGTAGTTGGGCCTGGTGGGCCACTAGAGTGCTGGGCGTGGTGGGCCACCAGCGTGAGGTGTTTTTTTCTGTTTGCAGGAGTGAACAGGAGATGACCTGTTGGGTCTGGATCTGGAGACGGGAGGAGGTTTTGTGGAAGAAATAGAGGTGGGCAAGAAAAGGAGTGTCATCATGGTCTCGTCGTGTGGGACGTGCTCAAGGAGACGTCTACGCCACCAAGTACAACTTCATCGCACATGCGACGCTATGGATTTGAGTCCCATTATGGTCGCGGGGAGATTTCAGGTTCAAGTCCCATTATCGTCCCAGGAGGAGGCTTGGCACACGGGAGACAACAGGTTGTGCATGAGACCAACGAGCACGAGGAGACACGCAACAACGAGCACGCGACAGTGGTTGAGGGCGAAGCGGCGGCTCATATCGGGAGGATCTGGAGTGCGCAGGACTTGGCGGTCTTCTCCTACGGTGGCTCGAAGACGCGAGGAGGCCCGATGCGAAGAAGACTCATGACACGAGGGAGCAATGATGATATCATGACGACTCCATGCAACGAGGGCTCGACGGTGGACACAACACGACTTGTGAAACAAGCACAGGTGCCAGGATCGGAGGGAGTTCGTTGGATGATCATGAACATTGTGGGTTGTGGGCATTGTTCGAGTTGTAGGGAGTTGAGATCAGGGGGAGAATGTTAGATGATCTTAAACTTATATTAGGAAGAGTCCAAATAAGATTAGATTAGGAGAGTCCTAATTAGATTGGAATTGAGTTAGAGTCCTAGGAAGAGAAGATTACATGTAACCGGGCTATATAATGAGCCCAACCCTATTGTAATAGTACACCTCCCAGATTAACAATACTGCGTCCCTAAATTGAGAGCTTCGGAATTCCAAAAATCTGGTATCAGAGCTTAGGTTTAGGGATCCAAAACGCTGCCCCCGGGGGGATCTGCTCCTGGGGGTAGCCTGCAACGGGCGGCTAGAGGCGCGAGTCGTGGGTCAGGGAAGGACGACACGACGGAAATCTCGGCACTGGAGCTCCAGTGGCTGATGGGAATCTTCGCAACTCGTGGGCGACGTGCAGTTCAAGCGCCCAAAAGATCGTTCGCTGTCGGCAGGAATCCTTGTTTCCTAGACCGACAGGCCGAGGTAAAGCTCGGCGGTCGCTTGCGGGCGATCGGGATTCGGCCGCAACGAAGCAGATCCGGGCGGAGGCAACTCGGGCCGAAATCGATCGGGCGGGTATGGGCGCCTCGGCGGGCAGCACGCGCGACGAGCGGGATCTGACGCTGGCATCAAGACCCCGCGTGGGAGATCAACAGTAGCGGTGCGCGGATGCTCGGCTCTCGGTGCGGCGGTGCGCAAGTCCGTGGCTATCGAGAAGGAAGCGCCGAGAGAAGCGGGGAAGGTGGGCGCACTCCATGCTGACGTGGGTGGTCCACTGGTCCGCAGGCGTGAGCACTCGACGGCTGACGGAAGAGGAGCTAAAGTTTGCGCTGCAGCTCGTGAGGATCCGGGAGAAGAAGGGAAAAAGGTCGATGTCTGGTAGTTGGGCCTGGTGGGCCACCAGAGTGTTGGGCGTGGTGGGCCACCAGCGTGAGGTGTTTTTTTCTGTTTGTAGGAGTGAACAGGAGATGACCTGTTGGGTCTGGATCTGGAGACGGGAGGAGGTTTTGTGGAAAAAATAGAGGTGGGCAAGAAAAGGAGTGTCATCATGGTCTCGTCGTGTGGGACGTGCTCAAGGAGACGTCTACGCCACCAAGTACAACTTCATCGCACATGCGATGTTATGGGTTTGAGTCCCATTATGGTCGCAGGGAGATTTCGGGTTCAAGTCCCATTATCGTCCCAGGAGGAGGCTTGGCACACGGGAGACAACAGGTTGTGCATGAGACCAACGAGCACGAGCAGGCACGCAACAACGAGCACGCGGCGGGGGTTGAGGACGAAGCGGCGGCTCAGATCAGGAGGATCTGGAGTGCGCAGGACTCGGCAGTCTTCTCCTACGGTGGCTCGGAGACGCGAGGAGGCCCGGTGCGAAGAAGACTCATGACACGAGGGAGCAATGATGACATCATGACGACTCCATGCAACGAGGGCTCGACGGTGGACACAACACGACATGTGAAACAAGCACAGGTGCCAGGATCGGAGGGAGTTCGTTGGATGATCATGAACATTGTGGGTTGTGAGCATTGTTCGAGTTGTAGGGAGTTGAGATCAGGGGGAGAATGTTAGATGATCTCAAACTTATATTAGGAAGAGTCCAGATAAGATTAGATTAGGAGAGTCCTAATTAGATTGGAATTGAGTTAGAGTCCTAGGAGGAGAAGATTACATGTAACCGAACTATATAATGAGCCCAACCCCATTGTAATAGTACATGTGTGATCTTGCCACCTAAACCCCTGTGCGACCAACAGGTAGAGTCCAAGTCAAACTCAATGGTGAGTCTGAGTAGGACTCTGTATGGTGCACGTCAGGTGGTGCAGATAAGGGGCAAGCCTTCCCTTGAGTCCAGACTGGATTCTGCAGGGTGGTGCGCGGACTAGAGAATAGGTGTTGCGGCACCAGTTTTGTCCAGGAAGATTCCATAGTAGATAGGGTTATTTCCTTAGAGATAGAGTAAGTGTCCTGTTAGTTTGGAAATAATATAGTTAGAGATTGAGTCCAATACAGGTGGATAGCACCTAGAACTCTCTGTACTAGGGCTATAAATAAAACCCCATCCTGTACCGCAACTTGTCCCATCCAAAAAAGCAATAAACTTCCTCCAGGAAAGTCCCTACGCATCTATTCAACTAGGCGAGTTCTTTATCCAGGCATAGGCGCAAATCTCCTCTCTCTCCCTCTGTTCCTCACGTAGGCAGCCTGTGCTGCTACAGGGAGCACCATACCTGGTGCTGTTGAGGCTCTGTTGCTACAACACGTGAACAGAGGATCAAATCAATCTTCTATTTTCTCTGCTCAGCTGAAAGACTTTCTTCCTCTTGTCCTGACCCAACAAGATTTTGTGCACGTGCTTGCAAGCACCCAAAAGCCTTCTGCGTCCAGGAACAGGAGAGTTAAGGTGTTGTTTACCTGTGAGTTACTGTTCTAGACAGAACAGTACCTACCTGTGAGTTACTGTTCTAGACAGAACAGTACCGTTGCGAGGTGTTCAGACACCCGGATTTCCAACAGTACACCTCCCAGATTAACAATACTGCGTCCCTAAATTGAGAGCCCCGGAATTCCAACAGGCGCGATGCGGCGCGACCCTGACGGAGGAGCGGCGAGGCTCAGATGAAGGAGGCGCGGCGCCGCACAGAGAGGGAGCGGCGCGGCGTGTCGAGGAAGGAGGGAGACGAAGAGATGCAGCAGGGGAAGATTTGCCAGGTGCCCTCGGGGTATTAGGGTTGGGAGGTGGGATTTCTTTTTGGCCCAGCTCGTATAACATATACTGTACCTTTAAAACCCTAACTTCCAGGTCTATCTATAGCCCCCGCTGCCTCTGCACCTGACAGCTGGTTCCGCTCTCGCTTCCGCTGCCCGACCTAGGTGCCAGTTTTCGTCCCTCCGCCAGTTTTGTTGTCTTTCTCCGTCCTCATTTTCTCTGCAAGCTGCAAATCAGGACGCCGCCTCATGCACCTAGGCGCCCAGTCGGTGGGCAGGCGCCTATGCGTCCAAGCGCCAATTTACAACCTTGTCAGCCGCTTCAAAGATTTAGATAGGAATACAGTTCATGAATTCTTGGCTAGTCTGTAATTTTGTTTTCAACCTTAGGAAACCTCATTTAGACTAGCATCCAAAATTGTATTGGGGCTACTTTATGTACTTACCTAATTCATACTATTAATATATGTGCTGCAGGGGCTTTTCCTGCAGTTTTCGCTCAAAAAAAACATGACGAACTGAAGGAACATTGAAAGAACAAGTGGTATGTGAGTTCTTCCACGTTGGCACTGCAGAGGATGCAGAAAAATCATCATTTTGTAATTTGTAGTTCTTTCGTCTGTGCAGATTTCTGATGTTGAGTCTGTCTAGAAACATTAACCAGCAGAATATTTTGATTTTCTTGGACATTGTGGCCTTCCAGATCCATTGTATCGGTTTGGGTGGGTGGATGTGCTTGAAATATCCCATGTAAACAGTCTTGGAGGAGTATATGGGAGTGTTCTTGTTATATGACTAGCAGTCTTGTTCCTGTTGTATTTTTTTTGTATCCCCTATAAGCTCCTGTAGGGATAGGTACTCTCCCATGGCTTGCACTAAGACTGGTGTGAAAGTTTTTGTGGATGTCCAAGTTGGATCTGTACCGTGCAATTGAGGCGTCTGTCTTTTTCGCAAAGTTGTAGAGACGGGGGAAGTGAGCCTTTAGATTATGGTTTTCCCTTGTTTCCTCCCAGCGCCTTAGGTGCTCGATCGAAGTCGTGTGTCCTCGAGCGCAAGAAGCGAGCGTTGCTCCTCTCTCCCTGTTCAGCGTCTGCCTCTTGCGCCGCCCCTCTCTCTCTTTGTCCGGCGTCTGCCGCCCGGCCTTCTCTGTCCACCCTCAACTGCCCCTCTCACTGTGCACCTCCTTGCCTGCACCGCCCCTCTCCTGTCCGGCACCCCTCCTTCTCCTCCTCGGCGCTGACCGTTAGGGGATAATGTTATGATTCCCGCCTACTTCCTGCTCTGTTTCCCTACTTGTACTATCTTGTTGTTTTGCTTTGCTTAGATCTTGTGATGGTTGTTGCTTTGCTTAGATCTTATCTTATGATGGTTGTTGCTTTGCTTAGATCTTGTGATGGCTGTTGATTTGCTTATATATGTGATGGCTGGCTCATGGATTTTTTCAACCTGTTACAACTTACAATCTGTTCATATAAATTCTGTTTAGGACCCTAGGCTGATTAATATGTTGTTTGAGATATTGAATCTGCTAGTGTGTGTATATATATACGCATATATATATATATATATATATATATATATATATATATATATATATATATATATATATATATATATATATATATATATATATATATATATATACACACACACATACATACACACACACACGCACACGTAGATATATGAAAAAGTCTACTTAACCCCCTCAACTATACCTCAGGGAACAATTTAACCCCCAAACTACAAAATCGGTTTGTTAACACCCTAATCTTCTTTGATCCATCTACTTTACTCCCTAAGGTGATTTTGTTGGGCGGTATTGCCACGTCACCGGCTGATGTGGCGTTTGGTGCATGTCTTACTCGGGAGGGGGGGGGGGTAATCTTATCTAAACCATCTACTTTACTCCCTAAGGTGGTTTTGCTAGGCTTTATTGCCATGTCACCTGCTGATGGGCGTCTAGTGCATGTCTTACTCGGAGGGGGGGGGGGGAGCTACTAGGACTGCAAGGGCTCGTGCTGCGGAGTGGCTGGGGAGTCCGGAGCGATGGCGGACTGGAGGTGTCGGCGTGCCAGTTCCAGGATGAAGGCCACCATTGCAGCCTCTTCTTCCTGCTAGTGGTAGGGGAGGTGAATGAAGTGTTGAAAGTTAGATACATGGTATGTATTGGAGGCAATGACGTACTAGCTCCCTATGTTATGTCGCCGGCGATGCATGACACTAAAGACCCACGCCATGATATAGCACGACAGCAGGAACCAGGCAGCTCGCAGCAGGAACAGCTGCAACACGTTCACATCATCAACAACACAAGAAACAAACCGAAGACCGCTATTATTATCGAGAGGGGTATTAAAAAGAGGACACCACGAGACTCACTGAGAATAGGCGCATGAGTCCCGAGAGCGGCGTGGGCGCGATGGAGGGCTGACTGCGTTGAGATTATGGAGTCGTGCAAGCTCCGCCGACAGGGCAAGACCGACAACGGGCCGCGTCAACGGACGAGGCGGAGGCAGCGCGCGTTCGTGGACAAGCCCATGCCGACGTGCAAGGTTACAGGGTAAGAATGTGTGGGCCCACCGAGTAAGGCATGCAGCAGACGCCACATCAGCCGATGACGTGGCAGTATCGCCCAACAAAACCACCTTATGGAGTAAAGTAGATGGTTTATGGAAGATTAGAGTGTTAAAAAACCGGTTTTGTATTTTGGAGGGTAAATTGCTCTCTGGGGTATAGTGGGGGGGGGGGGTTAAGTAGACTTTTTCATACATACATACAAAAAAATATTATAGTATCGACTAGGTAATGCCATTAAAAGATGGTGGACGACTAGAGGTCGAGTAGGGGGGTCGACTAATCAACCTAGTCGGTCCTTAGGTGACTAGGGTCGACTACACGACTTGTGAACATTGCACAGTTTACAGTTTACAACACAAGAGAATGAGTTGAACCCTAATGGTCCTCTGGCCACTAAGGCCCAAAACATTCCCTGGCCTAGTCGTCCTGATCGCTTGAACACCTGATCGCCCAATTAGTCGCCCAGATTGTCCGACTAGTTTCCTAGTCGCCCAGATTGTCCGACTAGTTTCCTAGTCACCCAAATTGTCCCTGATCGACCTTCAACAACTGATATGGACGACTAATCGTTACTACAACAACAACCAAGCCTTTGTCCCAAACAAGTTGGGGTCGGCTAGCAATGAAACCCAACAATTTTGAAGAAAAGTAATAGAAAATAAGATGAAAGTAAAAAAATAATAATAAAAAAATACAAATAAAATAAGATTCTACATTTTATTTGTTTTAAAAATGGGTTAATAAGAAAGAAGATAATAGTAACAAATTACGATTAAACTAAGATTCTGGCACATGGATTGCTAATTTCCATGCAGTCCTATCATGAATCAAACTAGGTATGTCTCACTCCTTTAAGTCTCGTTTCACCGCCTCCTGCCATGTCAACCTTGGTCGACCTCTACCCCTCCTAAAATTTTCTCTACTCTTTATAATCTCACTGTTAACTGGTGCTTCTGGAGGTCTCTGCTGGATATGCCCAAACCACCGTAGGCGATGTTGGACTAGCTTCTCAATCGGTGCCACCCCTACCCTATCACGTATCACCTTGTTCCTAATTTTGTCTCTTCTTGTGTGACCGCACATCCACCGTAGCATGCGCATCTCCGCCACACTCATTTGTTAGACATGTTGCCTTTTAGTTGGCCAATATTCTGCTCCATACAATATCGCAGGTCTGATCACCGTCCTATAGAATTTTCCTTTCAATTTTTGTGGAACTTTCTTATCACATAAGATTCCAGATGTTTGTCGCCACTTCATCCACCCGATCTTGATCCTGTGACAAACATCTTCGTCAATATCACCATTGTTTTGTAATATTGATCCTAAATATTGAAATGTGTCTCTCCTAGGTACTACTTGTCCTTGTAAACTAACATTACCATCCTCGCACCCGACATCACTAAAGTCGCATCTCATATACTCGGTTTTGGTTCTACTAAGTCTAAACCCCTTAGACTCTAAGGTCTGCCTCCATAGCTCCAATTTTCTATCAACACCATTCCTAGTTTCATCTACCAACACTACATCATCAGCAAAGAGCATACACCAAGGGATATCCCCTTGTATATCCTTCGACACCTCATCCATCACTAAGGAAAAGATGTAAGAACTTAAGGTTGATCCTGTTGGAATTCCGGTATCTAAACACCTCAGGTCAGATCAGTTCTGCAGAGAACAGATATGTACAGGTGATCAGAACCCTTGGAGAAGGTTCCTAGGCAATGAACAGCTAGGGGAGATTCTGTTCCAAACTTGGGGCTTCGGTTCTGCTGTGTGCAGATCAGAACAGAGTGAGGGAGAAAAGTACTCTGCGCAGTAGTTGCTGTAGCTACAGAAACACCCCAACCAGCTGCGCAGGCCTACTTCCTGTCAATGTCAAGAACAGATGCAACCTGCCTGGTTGCTGTTGTCTGCCAACGTGCAGCACAGAAGCTACAGAGGAGTTGCTGCGCCTGGTAGAATATTGTATTGCTATGATGGGATAGGTACAGGGGTGCGGCAGGCTTTCTTTTATAGCCCTGACCATAACAGTTCTACCTGTTTACAATAGACTAGTTGTAGATGAAACTAACTCTACTTTATCTAGTACTCTATCTATAAACAAACCTGGACTCTATTAGACTCCTAGTTGGTTATTCCTCCCAGATGTTGCGCAGCACCATTGAGTCCAATCCGTACTCTTCTATGGGGATGGTGCGCGCCCCTGCTAGAGTCCAACTCGGACTCAACAGGGCTGGCGGCACCAGCACCCCTGCGCAACGCAGGATCACCAACATTCTCCTCCTGATCCTGACGTTGGCGCACGTCTAGTCCAGGATCCCAGTCCTTCTTCCCGTCTCGACAAACTTCTATCTTCCAAGCACCTTGGTCAAGATGCTCGTCACCACCTTGTTGATAGCCATTGTCCTTGACCACCAACCGCTTCTTATGCTTCATCACCACACCATGCCACGTCCCTTCCTCTTCACTGGACTTGATCTCCATGAATGGCGTAGGCTCCTCCGTGGTGATGAACTTGAGCTCACCCTCCTCAAAGCTTTGTGGACGATGCCCTGGAGGGGTGACCAATGCATCTCCTTCGTGGTAAGCATCGATGTAGTTGTTGATGTTCGCTGACGATGTGACCACCTGGATGAGTCTTGGAGGATGCTCAGAAGTCTTCTGAGAGTTTCAGTCTTCAACCTTGTGCTCCCCCGTAGGGACAACAACACGTTCAGGGCCTCTGACGCCCTGTGTTGCCCCTGTTGGGTGCTGTACAGCACTCCTAGGGTGCTGTTTAGGACTCCCAGTACCTTCAGCGCTCCTCCCAGCTGCTGCAGCGCATCTCCCAACAACTCCGACGCCCCGTACAGGGCCTCCTGCCCCTTGCAGAGTCGTTCCAGCACCCTCGGAGCCCTGTGTAGGGCCTATTGGCCCTTGTAGGTCCGTTCCAGGGCCAAGAACAGTTGGTCCAGCGGCTGCTAGACCCGTGGCGTCGATGTAGAATGTGCTGAAGTCTTCTTTTGTTTGCGTGGTCAGGCAAACCGGGCGCATGATGTTGAGCTTGACGAAGTACAACTTGCTGTCGTCGCGTTGCACTCGTGTGAGAAGACGATTCTCCTCATCCCATATCTGCATCACTCCTCCATATATTGTGATGCGGTAGCCATCCTCATCCAGTTGGCTGATGCTGATGACGTTGGTGGTGAGGCGCGGGATGTAGTAGACGCCGGTGAGCCTCCTGTGCTCACCCGTCTTGGCGGCGAAGTTGATCGTACCCTTCCCCTAGATCCGCACGATCGAGTTGTCGCCAAACTTGATCGTCCCGACGACGTTCTCATCGAGCTCGGAGAAGACGACGCGCGAGCCCGTCATGTGGTTGGTCGCGCCTGTGTCGAGGTACCATGTGTCGCCGTCGGAGTCGTCGTCATTGTCGTGATGCGCGAAGACACGTCCCTCCACTATCTCAAGTGAGCACATGGGACGCTCCTGTACAGGCTCTACCTGTACTGAGGCCGTCCTTGTCATGAACAAGACGCCCTCCTCTTCTGCCTCAGCCATGAGAGCTTGCTGATGTGGCTCCTCTTGCTCCGACTTCGACCGACACTCCTTGGCCCAATGACCCTTCTTCTCGCACTTCCTGCATTGATCCCGCGGAATGTTCTTCCCGGAACCCTTCTTGTTCTTCTTTGGCGCGCCGTTCCGACCGCCCTTCTTTGAAGACTCGGCAACCCGTTCCTCCTCCACCTGCTTCTCCCACTCCTCCCGAGTGAGGTACAGCTGGCCGTCATGAACTCCTCCACTTCGCTGCGTCGTGTCGAAGGCGTTTTCGGCAGCCCTGAGTCGCCCCGTCACATCCGACAATGTGAGGGTCGACACATCCAGCAAAGTCGTGTCGCCACCACGATCTGTTGGAAGCGTTCTGGAACGCTTTGCAGGAGCTTTTGCACGACCACCGACTCCTCTAGCGGCTCCTCGAGCGAGGCAAGGCGCGCCACCATGCCGCTCAGCCGGAGGGAGAAGTCCTCGATCCCCTCGCCATGCTTGAAGGCGGCGGCCTCGAACTCACGCCGGAGTTGCTGCGTCGTCGTCTTCTTCACGTGGTCGGCCCCGACCCGCATGAGGGCGATCGTTTCCCATGCCTCCTTCGCCGTCTTCTTCTCCCCGATCGTCGTGATCATCTCCGGCGGGACAGCGCTGACGAGGATGTCCAGCGCCATCTTGTCCTCCTGCTCGCTTGCATTGCCTTTCTCCACCGCCTCCCAAAGCAGTCGCGCTCACAGCTTGATCTTCATTATGACAGCCCACTCCGCGTAGTTGGTCTTGGTGAGTATTGGGAACCCGGTTCCCGTGTTCACCTCACAAACCGCCGGATGGGTTGTCATAATGATCTTGTCATCGGTGACGCTGCCGCTGCTTGGAGGGGTCTTCGGATCTGTAGACATGTTGCTGAATTCAACCCAAGGTTAAATCCGGCTCTGATACCACGAATGTTGGAATTCCGGTATCTAAACACCTCAGGTCAGATCAGTTCTGCAGAGAACAGATCTGTACAGGTGATCAAAACCCTTGGAGAAGGTTCCTAGGCAATGAACAACTAGGGGAGATTCTGTTCCAAACTTGGGGCTTCGGTTCTGCTGTGTGCAGATCAGAACAGAGTGAGGGAGAAAAGTACTCTGCGCAGTAGTTGCTGTAGCTACAGAAACACCCCAACCAGTTGTTCATTGCGGCAGGCTTTCTTTTATAGCCCTGACCATAACAGTTCTATCTGTTTACAATAGACTAGTTGTAGATGAAACTAACTCTACTTTATCTAGTACTCTATCTATAAACAAACCTGGACTCTATTAGACTCCTAGTTGGTTATTCCTCCCAGATGTTGCGCAGCACCATTGAGTCCAATCCGGACTCTTCTATGGGGATGGTGCGCGCCCCTGCTAGAGATCCTTGGTGTAACCCTATTGTGATAGCAAAAGTGTCAGTCTCACTATCTCTTACGCGCACACTTGTCACCACATTATCGTACATATCCTTGATAAGGTTAATGTACTTTGTTGGGACTTTGTGTTTCTCTAGTGCCCACCACATGACCGGTCTTGGTACCTTATTGTATGCCTTCTCCAAGTCAATGAACACCATATGTAGATCCTTCTTTTGCTCCCTATACCTCTCCATAAGCTGACGGAGTAAGAAAATCGCCTCCATAGTGGACCTCCCAGGCATAAAACCAAACTGGTTTTTAGTGACATTGGTCACTTTCCTCAAGCGGTGTTCAATCACTCTCTCCTAGAGCTTCATAGTATGACTCATGAGCTTAATTCCTCAGTAATTAGTACAACTTTGAACATCTCCTTTATTTTTGAAGATGGGTACTAAGATACTTTTCCGCCACTTTTCAAGCATTTTGTTTGACTGAAAAATGCGGTTGAATAGTTTAGTGAGCCATACTATTGCTACATCCCCCAGAAATCTTCACACCTCAATGGGGACATCATCGAGGCCGCGAGCCTTTCCTCCTTTTATTTTTTTAAGGCTTCTTTAACTTCAGACTCTTGTATCCCCCGCACGAATTGTCTGTTGGTGTCATCAAATGAGTCATCCAACTCGAACGTAATACTCTCATTCCCGTCATTGAATAGTCCATTGAAGTAGTCCCGCCATCTGTTCCTAATTTCTTCCTCCTTCAATAGAATTTGGCCTACCTCATCCTTAATACATTTAACTTGCTTGAGATCTCTCAGCTTTCTCTCGCGAAGTTTCGCCATCTTGTATATATCCTTTTCGCCTTCTTTTGTCCCTAACCTCTCATATAGCGCATCACAGGCCTGTCCCTTGCTTTACTCACAACACGCCTTCCATTTTTCTTAGCCTCTTTATACTTTGCCATGTTACTCGCGCTTCTCTCATGATGCCAGCTCTTATAAGACTCCTTCTTCTCGTTAATAGCTTTTTGTACATCTTTATTCCACCACCAAGTGTCTTTATCTACAAGTTTCTTACCTTTTGTCCACTCAAGCACCTCCCTAGCTGCCTTCCTAATGTAAGTCGCCATCTTCACCCACATACTATCCGCATCTTCCTCTTCGCTCCAAGGTCCTTCTGCGATCATCCTCCTTTTGAATGATTGTTGTGCTTCATCCTTCAACTTCAACCACTTTGTTCTTGCGGTTTTAACACCTTTGTCTCGTGACACACGCACGTGGAAACGAAAGTCGGCTACCACAAGTTTATGTTGTGGAACAACACATTCCCCAGAAATCACCTTACAATCTAAACATGTCCCTCTCTCCCTTCTCTTGGTGAGAATATAGTCGATTTGACTAGAATGTTGGGCACTAGTAAAGGTCACTAGGTGAGATAGCCTCTTCTTAAAGAGGGTGTTAGCTACCAATAGGTCATAGGCTACGGCCTACGGCAAAGTCTAGGATATCCTTACTCTTCTGATTTCTATCGCCACACCCAAAACCTCCGTGTACCCCCTCAAAACCTACGTTAGTTGTACCTACATGACCATTGAGATCTCCTCCTATGAAGAGCTTCTCAGTTACTGGTACACTACTAACCATATCCTCCAAGTCCTCCCAAAATTGTCTCTTAGTGCTCATGTCGAGTCCAACTTGTGGGCCATAAGCACTAATGACATTCAAGACAAGGTCTCCACAACTACCTTGACTAGGATGATCCTATCCCCTCGTCTACGGACATCTACTACTCCATCCTTGAAGCTCTTATCTATTAGGATGCCTACGCCGTTTCTAGTTCTAGTCGAGCCAGAATACCAAAGCTTGAAACCGGTATTCTCAACCTCCCTCGCCTTTTGACCTGCCCATCTAGTCTCTTGTACACAAAGGATATTTACACGCCTCCTAATCGCAACGTCCACTAACTCTCGTAGCTTTCTCGTCAAAGATCCTACATTCCAACTACCCACCCGAAACCTAGTTTCCTCGGCTAGCTTCTTTACCCTTCGCAACCGTCGAGGAAGATGCAAAGACCATTGCTCACTTAACACTACATTCGGGCGATGATGTAGTGCGCCACTAAGGTGATGGCGATCCGGCCCTCGCTCATTTAACAGCACATCCGGGTTCCGATATGGTGCGCCACTAAGGCGGTGGCGACCCAGCCCTCGCCCACTTAACACCATACCCGGATTCCGGTATGGCGTGTCGCTAAGAGGGTTACGCCCCAACGAATTTCCAATGGGTTTCATTTCCATAAGAATGGCTAAGTTTAGTTGCTGGCTCGTCAAGCCTATCACAACCCCTCCTCCTTTACCCAGGCTTGGGACCGGCTATGTCATTACAACATAGTCGGAGTTATGGACGACTAATCGTTACAAATCATAATTAGTTGGACGAATTGAAAACAATTTTGTTGCATCATGGGACCTAAATATTTCTATTCCTTTTTCTGATAGCAATAAGGATGCTAACTATTTCGCTTTCTGTCTGTCTGATAAACACTTCAGGAAAGCTTTATGATGCATGATGATGCTGTGCTATGTGTTGATTTTAGTAGAGATTCTGAAATGCTGGCATCTGGGTCACAAGATGGAAAGATAAAGGTGCACTTTCTACTCCCTTATATTATCTTTCAATTGATGAGAAATATTGGCCCTTACCATCTCTGTTGTATTTAAAATATATATTGTTTCTCAGGTCATATTATAGTGTTAAACTTATGCACTGCTTCTTGCAAGTTTATATTCTATGCTCATAAATTTCCTCCCTAGTTTTCCATATTGTTTACAAATTTTACTACATATAATTCCCATTTTTCTCTTGTAGCTTTGACCAGCTAAGTTATTTTATTGTTGCATTGTTAAAATGTACGGGACGATTAGCATGCAAACAGTTCTCTGGTGCAACCATTTCTTTAAATCTTTCCTATGCCACGCGATCTTCATCCTAAGGTCACTGCATTTTTGCACTTAAACCCTTCCACCTAGCAATGGTGTCCACACTTCATTTTTTCAATTTACGTTGCTAGGTAGAGGGGTTTAAGCATAGTTCTTAAGGCGGTAAGGCGACTTAAGGCGATGGACCCTCTTTTTACTTTTTAAGCGGTAAGGCGTAAGGCGAGGCGACGCCTTAATATTTTGTAAAAATAGGAAAATAGAAGTAGTTATTGGCTGTGAAATTTAAAAAAATAGTAAATTTCAGCTCATTGTTGCTCTTTTTTTATTTTAGCCCAGTTTCAGCCTTCCAGCCCAACCCATTTAAGAGTCGACCCTTGAAACCCTAGTCAGCCTCCCCTCCTCCCTGCAGGCGCCGCCTCCCACCCTTTCTTCAGATGGCGCCGTCTCCTGCACGCCCGGTCCCCTCCTCAGATCGGTGCAGATCGGCGCCGCCCCTCCCCCCTCCCTTCCCAGATTGACGTCGCCCCCACTCCCTTCCCCAGATCGGTGCCGCGCCCCCTGCCCTCCCTTCCTCAGATCGGCGCCGCGCCCCTGTGCCCTCCCTTCCTCAGATCGGTCTCACGTAGGTGAAATCGCCGGCATCCCGGCGTCCCCTTCCTCAGATCTGGCTCACGGCGGCGAAATCGGCGGCATCCCGGCGTCCCCTTCCTCAGATCTGGCTCACGGCGGCGAAATCGGCGCACCCCGACGTCCACCTGCTCCCGCGCCGCCGCCTTACCCTCGAAAGTAAGGCGACGAGGACGCCTTAGGCCGCCGGACCGCCTTACCGCTTTAGCGTCGCTTTAGCGACGCTAAAGCGACGCCTTAATAACTATGGGTTTAAGTGAAAAAATACAAATTGTTTCAATTTACATTGCTAGGTAGAGGGGTTTAAGTGAAAAAATACAGGGACTAGGATGAAAAGTCGTGTAGTATAGAAAAGATTTTTGCATCATTGCACCAAAGAGCTGTTTGCATTCTAGTCGTCCCAACAATGTAGTACAGTTTAATTATTTTTTTATAGATGATACATGTTTATTAAAATTTTCTTACAAGTACATGCTGAGAGTCTTTCTGAACATAAAGTAAATCAACATTAGTCAATATCTGACCTGCATGATCTTGTAAAAATGCTTTACTGGTCAATATCTCAACACACTTAACGCCAATGTTCACCTAATTTCTCCATTCTTATATGCCAAAGAAAGCTGTTATGAATTACTTCATGTCACTAATAATCTGCTCCTATTCATCCATTTCCAGGTTTGGCGTGTACGAACTGGTCAGTGCTTGCGACGCCTTGAGCGTGCACATTCAAAAGGTGTTACGAGTGTTACATTCTCACGTGACGGAACCCAGATATTGAGTACATCCTTTGACACTACTGCGAGGTTTTATATAACCATAAACTGCCAACCTATTCTTACTGTTGAGATGTTTTGCTTTTTTCATTTTATTGAAATAGAACGGATCAAGATGATATTTGCCAGTTTGAGCAAGTTTCATGTTTTATTCTTTCTCTCTGTTCTTCTATTTGAGGGCTGAACAAACAACCAGGTATTTGTTCAGGCATGAAAAGTGTGAAATCCCTTTTTCTTCTCAACCACAACCATTTTAAATTTTAAGCTAGGGAGCGCTGAACCCCTGGCCTGGAAACTCGTTGAAACCAATTTCTCAGGGAGTTAACAAATTGGTTGTGGCCTGGGTTGGGGACTGTTGGACTGTGTTGAGTTTTGTGTTTGGGCCTGACTGTGTACCGGCCCATCTATGTATCTATGAATATGTACCCTGTCCCTTGGTTAATGAATTATTCTAGCCTTCTAATATGGTATCATTAGCCAAAATCTAACCCTAATCCCCACCACCCTAGCTGCCGACCCCCCCCCCCCCAATGGCCGGCGCCTCTGATCCCCTGGCAGCCGCCGGCGCCCCCTCCCTGGCCGCCGTCGGTGCCCCCTTCTTGGCCGCCGCCGGCGCTCCCCCCTGGCCGCCGCCGGCGCCACCCCTTTGGTCGCCGCCGGCGCCCCCTCCCTGGCCAGTGGCCCCCTGACCGGCGGCCGGGCCGGTACCCCTCTGGCCGGCGGCCCCCTTGCCGGCGCCCCCCTGGCCGCCGGCCCCCTGACCGGCGGCGACCAGGGAGGGGGCGCCGGCGGCGGCCAGGGGGGAGCGCCGACGGCTGCCACGGGATCAGAGGCGCCGGCCAGGGGGGGGGGGTCGGCGGCTAGGGTGGTGGGGATTAGGGTTAGTGTTTGGCTAATGATACCATATTAGAAGGCTAGAATGGTTGTTCTCTGTGTTGCACTGTGTATGTGTACCTGTAGGTGTTTTGGGCTACCAGCCCACTCTAGGGGTCTATATATATGTACTCTCCTGGGGTTAATCAATTCAATCATTAGCCTCAGAGACGCCGGGGTCGCGCGTGGCGCGGCAGAGGAGGTCGGAGACGCTGGGGCCGCGCCACGCGCGGCCTTGAGGTCTCCGACCTCTACTGTCGTGCCACGCGCGGCCCCAGCGTCTCCGACCTCTACTGTTGCGCCACGCGTGGCCCCGGCGTCACGGGTCGCGCCACGCGCGGCCACGGCACCGCGGTTTGCTGATCCTTCTCTTGTCTACCAGCGACGAGAGCGAATTGGTGACCCGACTCCTTCTCGTGTTGAGCCCCTGGTGTACCACCCGCCTTTGCTCCACCGGGACTCGGGGCACGTTCACCCGATGGTTACTCGACGTGCAGCTGGAGTCCTCCGGCCTGTTGAGCGTTTCTCCGGGGTTGTCCTCTCGTCGATGACGCCTCCACCGTCTGCCTCCTCTTCGGTATTGCCTATACCGTCTTCCGTCCGTAGCGCTCTCGCCGACCCTCACTGGCGTTGTGCTATGGAGGAAGAGTATGCGGCACTACTTGCCAACCGGACGTGGGACCTTGTTCCTCGTCCCACTCGTGGCAATATTGTCACAGACAAGTGGGTGTTCACGCATAAGAGGAAGGCAGATGGCTCCCTGGAGAGATATAAGGCTCGATGGGTACTTCGGGGCTTTACTCCGCGACCTGGAGTGGACTACGACGAGACCTTCAGTCCTGTGGTGAAGCTGGCGACGGTCCGCACCGTTCTGTCGCTGGCTCTCTCGCGTTCTTGGCCTATCCACCAGCTAGATGTCAAGAATCCCTTCCTCCATGGTACTCTGACGGAGACAGTGTACTGTAGTTAGCCGACAGGGTTTGTTGATTCAGCTCATGCACACATGGTTTGTAAGCTGAACAAATCCTTGTACGGTCTGAAGCAGGCACCTCGAGCCTAGTACAGCCGTTTCGCCTCCTTTCTGGTCTCGTTGGGTTTCGTTGAAGCCAAGTCGGACACGTCACTGTTTGTCTATCGACGAGAGGGTGGCACTGCCTACCTTTTTCTGTACGTCGATGCCATTGTACTGACGGCGTCCAGTCCGGTTCTCCTTCAGCATACTATCTCTGCTTTACAGCAGAAGTTTGCCATGAAGGACCTGAGCCAGCTCTACCACTTCCTGGGTGTTGCAATCGAGGATCGACCAGGTAGCCTATTTCTTCACCAACGGCAGTACTGTCTGGACATCCTCGAGTGAGCGGGCATGACTGAGTGCAAGTCGTGCTCCACGCCGGTGGATACCCAGGCTAAGGTCTCTTCTGCCGACGGGACACCGGTCAGTGACCCGACCGCCTACAGGAGCCTTGCAGGTGCGCTTCAGTACCTCACCTTCAGCAGGCCGGACATCTCCTACGCGGTTCAGCAGGTGTGCCTTCACATGCATGACCCGCGGGAGCTGCACCTCACCGCTGTGAAGCGGATCCTCCGGTACCTGCGCGGCACCCTCGACTATGCCCTCCTTCTTCGATGTGACTCGCCCTCAGATTTAGTCGTCTACACTGACGCTGACTGGGCGGGTTGTCTCGACACCCGACGGTCCACCTCTGGCTACGCTATCTTCCTGGGTGGCAACCTCGTCTCCTGGTCCTCGAAGCGGCAGCCTGTGGTGTCGCGTTCGAGTGCTGAGGCAGAGTACCGCGCCGTGGCCAACGGCGTGGCTGAGGCCGCCTGGCTCCACCAGCTGCTGCAGGAGCTCCACTCCCCCGTTCCTCGGAGCACGTTGGTGTACTGCAACAACGTCAGCGCCATCTACCTCTCCACCAACCTTGTCCAGCATCAGCGCACGAAGCATGTGGAGATCGACCTCCACTTCGTTCGTGAGCGGGTTGCGCGTGGCGAGGTCTGGGTTCTCCACGTCCCGACGACGTCGCAGTTCGCCGACATCTTCACGAAGGGTCTCCCGTCGTCGCTGTTTTCAGAGTTTCGGTTCAGTCTCAACATCTAGCCACAACAGATGTTGAGACTGGGGGGGGGGGGGGGGGGGGGGAGGTTGGACTGTATATGTGTACCTGTACGTGTTTTGGGCTAGACCCATGTACCAGCCCACCCTAGGGGTCTATATATATGTACTCTTCCCCTTTGGGGTTAATCAATTCAATCATTAGCCTCTAATACTCTGTACTGAGCACTAACCGAGCTACTGCTCAGCCCACTTATGTTTTCTCCTATAGGTTGTATTTTTTTTGTGCATTATCCTGCCGGCTGTCTTTTTTAGATCTCTTTTCCATTCACCCTGTTTTGTATTGGGTTAAGAATTTCAGTTTCATGGAGTCAATTCTATGAAGTTTTATTTTCCTGAAAAATGTTGTGGGCTTATTCCCCTCCCTTACCTTTTTAGAGTACATGGCCTGAAGTCAGGAAAGATGCTGAAAGAATTTCGAGGTCATAATTCCTATGTGAATTATGCTATATTTACTACTGATGGTACCCGTCTCATTACAGCTTCCAGTGATTGTACTGTTAAGGTGCTGATTGCCACATCTCGTAGACAAAGTTCAGCTTCAACTGCTCGTCAATTCACAGCTGTTTGTTTGTATTGCTTGTCATTGTAGGTCTGGGATACAAAAACAACAGATTGCTTGCATACTTTGAAGCCACCACCTCCTTTGAGGGTACTTGACTTCCCATGCACATGCTGTCTAACTTCGCCCCTTAAATATTGTATAGCCTTCAAGAATGCTTGTTTATCCATATCTGTACTTTCATTTCCAGGGAGGAGACGCATCTGTTAACTCAGTTCATTTGTTTCCAAAAAATACTGATCACATTGTTGTCTGCAATAAAACTTCGGCAATATATATCATGACTTTACAAGGGCAGGTATGCGATCAACATCCTATTGTTTTATGCCCCCCCCCCCCCCCCCCCCATTTTTATTTTGCAAAGTGGAGGGTTGCATTGTTAAGTTCACTTGTACGCCCTTCAGAATATGTTCCACTTTCAACCCGGGTCTGCTATTCCACCATTTTGCTTACTGAATGATCACATTATTTTCCTTATAATGTCACTTCAAGCATTTTTTTTCTTTTTTTTTTCTTTTTGTTCTCTCGAAAGTCATTCTCATGGTAATACAATCCTATGTTCATCTAACTTCTCAACACTTCGTTTTTGTAATCGAAAATAGTCTGAGACTACTTAAATGGAGCCATATTGGTAGACTGGGATTTAGTTCGAATATGTTTATTATAAATTTTGAGGAGATTAGGATATTATACCACATTTTTAACTCATATGTATCAACATAACTGTTTTATACATGAAATGTTGAAAATTACTGGTGTATCTTCCTTTCTGGTGCATGGCCATTGAGATGAAAATTTTGTTTCGATCAGGTCGTGAAGAGTTTCTCGTCTGGTAAGAAGGAAGGAGGAGATTTTGTTGCAGCTTCAATTTCCCCAAAAGGCGAATGGATATATTGTGTTGGTGAAGACATGTGAGGATATCACTATAAACTTCTATTGATATTGTTATAACCTTTCAATTCGTTTTTAATATCATTTTTTTGTTCATGCAAATTGAAATTGTGTTTTGCAGGAACATGTATTGCTTTAGTTACCAATCTGGTAAGCTGGAGCATCTAATGAAGGTTTGTACAAGTTCTCAAACTTTTCGTTGCAATTCTTTTATGTTTAAAATAAAGGTGTAAAAGGCTCCCATGCATTGTGGGCTCTGGGGAATGGTTATTTCTGGACAGTCTTTCCTCTGCTTTGGACTGGTTCGAATCCATGACCTTTTCATGTTCATAAATTAGTGCATCAATAGCTACCTAAATGACAATACCAGACATTGACAAAGAGTGCCCTTGACTTTGCAGGTCCACGACAAGGATATCATAGGCATTACACACCACCCTCACAGAAATTTGGTAGCGACGTACGCTGAAGATTGTATGATGAAGATATGGAAGCCCTGAATTCTTTGCAATTTTTTTTGTTGATCCTACACTCTTAGGGAATGCTCGGTTTGATTACGGAGTAGGGTGTATTATTTTGTTTTTTATTGTAACGTAGAGAACTGGAAATGACGTAATAGTTTGTTAATCGCGTACACTAGTCCTTCCGGAGCCGTCTGTCATACCATTGCATCCTGTAGGGATCTTAGAAGTTATTCAGTAGCTGAAAATCGAAGCTCGTTATGATATTTTTTATTTATTCATATCTTTTCTTTGTCTGTATTTACACTGACTGTGTGAAAGAGGTTAAAAGTGTTTTGCAAAGCAGTCGAACGGCATAAGGGTCGCTCCAACGGGAGTAGGCAAGCCAGGTGCCCAGTTTCACGTTTTGCGTATCATTCTGCCAAGCATGCGGAGGCCCAAAATCTCTGGTCTCCAACGCAGTAGGCAATAAATAAAGAAAAAGGGAAAAAGGGTAGCATCGGCCGTTTCTTTTGCGCGAGCGCCGAAGTTTTCTCAAAACTTGCCGCCAGGCTAGATTTAGCGTCCCGGTCCCCGGACACCAAATTGATGTTTGTGCCGCACAAGAAAACTGAGCAATGTATTGGATCAAGAGTCAGGTTACATGATGCTCATTTGGTTTCCAAATTGTTGTTAGAACAAAGAAATAGTTTAAAAATGAATTAGACCCGTTATTATAAGGATAATATTTAAAAACAGTATGTAGTGGATCCCAAACAGCTGTGCAGCATAATTTTATAGGTCACGTGATCTTCATACGACGGTAATTGTTTTTTTTTTACTTAAGTCCTTACACTGACACGGTGTTTATACTTACAATGTGTGAAGTGAAAAATGCATTGCCGGTTGGTGTATGATGTTTATGAGCCTTCATAATCTCAACTAAATTTCAAACTTTATTGATATTTATAGACCTCATTTCATTCTTTATGGCTTTACGTTATTTAGATGATTGATGACTTTTCATAGCTTCTTCAAGTGCGGTGGTGCTCTGAATGTGACATAATATTTGTTTGCATAATTGCACAAAGAGATTTGTATGCTAGTCGTTCTCTGGATTTTAAACACATTGTTCCGCGACAGTGACAAAAAACGTCGGCTGCTTGTACCACATTCTGATGGCCCTACCACTTTCGTGCAAAACAGCTTCAAACAGTTGAATCAGTAACCTAAAATGGATTTGCTGCTAAAATGGCGCCTCCCCCATGACAAAAAAGTCCCTTCTTTTTTAAAAGTTCGTCACCTTGGAGTGAAATAAAAGAACGGTGATAGCGTTCTTGGAGCCCATCAGCAGCAGCGGGCTGTGGTGGAGTACGGCCCAGCGTATACCAACCGATAACAAAGGTCCAATGACGCGCCATCCTACTGTGACGTGGCAAGAATCGAAATCTCAATATCGACCATCCTCGGGTTCCCGTCCGAGAAAACACACGGCTGTTTCCTCAGCCGCCGCTTCCCCGTGGTCAAGCTCACCTTCTAAGGCCTCCGACCTAAACCTGCAACGGAAAAACTGTCGGATCTTCAATAGCGCGGACATTTAAGAGACAGTTAAAATAACCGTTATAAGATTTGATTATGTTGTAATGACATAGCCGGTCCCAAGCCCGGGTAAAGGAGGAGGGGGTTGTGATAGGCTTGGCGAGCCAGCAACTAAACTTAGCCATTCTCATGGAAATGAAACTCATTGGAAATTCGTTGGGGCGTAACCCTCTTAGCGACGCGCCATACCGGAACCTGGGTATGGTGTTAAACGGGCGAGGGCCGGGTCGCCACCGCCTTAGTGGTGCGCCATATCGGAACCCGGATGTGGTGTTAAATGAGCGAGGGCCGGATCGCCATCACCTTAGTGGCGCGCTACATCATCGCCCGAATGTAGTGTTAAGTGAGCAAGGGTCTTTGCATCTTCCTCGACGGATGCGAAGGGTAACGAAGCTAGCCGAGGAAACTAGGTTTCGGGTGGGTAGTTGGAATGTAGGATCCTTGACGGGAAAGCTACGAGAGTTAGTGGACGTTGCGATTAGGAGGCGTGTAAACATTCTTTGTGTACAAGAGACTAGATGGGCAGGTCAAAAAGCGAGAGAGGTTGAGAATACCGGTTTCAAGCTTTGGTATTCTGGCTCGACGGGAACTAGGAATGGCGTAGGCATCCTAATAGATAAGAGCCTCAAGGATGGAGTAGTGGATGTCTGTAGACGAGGGGATAGGATCATCCTAGTCAAGGTAGTTGTGGGGGACCTTATCTTGAATGTCATTAGTGCTTATGCTCCACAAGTTGGGCTTGACATGAGCACTAAGAGACAATTTTGGGAGGACTTGGAGGATATGGTTAGTAGTGTACCGGTAAGCGAGAAGCTCTTCATAGGAGGAGATCTCAATGGTCATGTAGGTACAACTAATGTAAGTTTTGAGGGGGTACATGGAGGTTTTGGGTGTGGCGATAGAAACCAGGAGGGTAAGGATATCCTAGACTTTGCCGTAGCCTATGACCTATTGGTAGCTAACACCCTATTTAGAAAGAGGCTATCTCACATAGTGACCTTTACTAGTGCCCAACATTCTAGTCAAATCGACTATATCCTCACCAGGAGAAGGGAAAGAGAGGCATGCTTAGATTGTAAGATGATTCCTGGGGAATGTGTTGTTCCACAACATAAACTTGTGGTAGCCGACTTTCATTTCCAGGTGCGTGTTTCACGAGAGAAAGGTGTTAAACCGCAAGAACAAAGTGGTGGAAGTTGAAGGATGAAGCGCAACAATCATTCAAAAGGGGGATGATCGCAGAAGGACCTTGGAGCGAAGAGGAAGTTGCAGATAGTATGTGGGTGAAGATTGTGACTTACATTAGGAAGGCATCTAGGGAGGTGCTTGGGTGGACAAAAGGTAATAAACTTGTAGATAAAGACACTTGGTGGTGGAATGAAGATGTACAAAAAGCTATTAAGGATAAGGAGTCTTATAAGAGCTGGCATCATGAGAGAAGCGCAAGTAACATGGCAAAGTATAAAGAGGCTAAAAAACTGCAAGGCGTGTTGTGAGTAAAGCAAGGGGACAGGCCTATGATGCGCTATATGAGAGGCTAGGGACAAAAGAAGGCGAAAATGATATATACAAGATGGCGAAACTTCGCGAGAGAAAGGTGAGAGATCTCAACCAAGTCAAATGCATTAAGGATGAGGCAGGCCAAATTCTATTGAAGGAGGAAGAAATTAGGGACAGATGGCGGGACTACTTCAATGGACTATTCAATGACGGGAATGAGAGTATTAGGTTCGAGTTGGATGACTCATTTGATGACATCAACAGACGATTTGTGCGGAGGATACAAGAGTCCGAGGTTAGAGAGGCCCTAAAAAGGATGAAAGGAGGAAAGGCCCACGGCCCCGATGATGTCCCCATTGAGGTGTGGAGATGTCTAGGGGATGTAGCAATAGTATGGCTCACTAAACTATTCAACCGCATTTTTCAGTCAAACAAAATGCCTGAAGAGTGGCGGAAAAGTATTTTAGTACCCATCTTCAAAAATAAAGGAGATGTTCAAAGTTGTACTAATTATCGAGGAATTAAGCTCATGATTCATACTATGAAGCTCTGGGAGAGAGTGATTGAACACCGCTTGAGGAAAGTGACCAATGTCACTAAAAACCAGTTTGGTTTTATGCCTGGGAGGTCCACTATGGAGGCGATTTTCTTACTCCGTCAGCTTATGGAGAGGTATAGGGAGCAAAAGAAGGATCTACATTTAGTGTTCATTGACTTGGAGAAGGCATACGATAAGGTACCAAGACCGGTCATGTGGTGGGCACTAGAGAAACACAAAGTCCCAACAAAGTACATTAACCTTATCAAGGATATGTACGATAATGTGGTGACAAGTGTGCGCGTAAGAGATAGTGAGACCGACACTTTTCCTATCACAATAGGGTTACACCAAGGATCAGCCTTAAGTCCTTACATCTTTTCCTTAGTGATGGATGAGGTGTCGAAGGATATACAAGGGGATATCCCTTGGTGTATGCTCTTTGCTGATGATGTAGTGTTGGTAGATGAAACTAGGGATGGTGTTGATAGAAAATTGGAGCTATGGAGGCAGACCTTAGAGTCTAAGGGGTTTAGAATTAGTAGAACCAAGACCGAGTATATGAGATGCGACTTTAGTGATGTCGGGTGCGAGGATGGTAATGTTAGTTTACAAGGACAAGTAGTACCTAGGAGGGACACATTTCGATATTTAGGATCAATGTTACAAAGCAATGGTGATATTGATGAAGATGTTTGCCACAGGATCAAGATCGGGTGGATGAAGTGGCGACAAGCATCTGGAATCTTATGTGATAAGAAAGTTCCACAAAAATTGAAAGGAAAATTCTATAGGACGGTGATCAGACCTGCGATGCTGTATGGAGCAGAATGTTGGCCAACTAAAAGGCAACATGTCCAACAAATGAGTGTTGCGGAGATGCGCATGCTACGGTGGATGTGCGGTCACACAAGAAGAGACAAAATTAGGAACGAAGTAATACGTGATAGGGTAGGGGTGGCACCGATTGAGGAGAATCTAGTCCAACATCGCCTACGGTGGTTTGGGCATATCCAGCGGAGACCTCCAGACGCACCGGTTAACAGTGGGATTATAAAGAGTGAAGAAAATTTTAGGAGGGGTAGAGGTCGACCAAGGTTGACATGGCAGGAGGCGGTGAAACGAGATTTAAAGGAGTGGGACATACCTAGAGATTTGGCTCATGATAGGACTGCATGGAAATTAGCAATTCATGTGCCAGAATCTTAGTTTATTCGTAATTTGTTACTCTTATCTTCTTTCTTATTAACCCATTTCTAGAATAAATAAAATGTAGATTTTTTTTTTACTTTCATCTTATTTTCTATTACTTTTCTTCAAAATTGTTGGGTTTCATTTCTAGCCGACCCCAACTTGTTTGGGACAAAGGCTTGGTTGTTGTTGTTGTTGTAAGATTTGATTATGTGTCATTAATGCTATGTTAAAGACACACAATCAGAGGACCTTTAGTACTGGTAACGTCACTATTAAGACGCGTTACCAGACTGTTAAATGTACTTAATACGTACAAATCATGTATTAGATAATTAGAAACCGCTAAAGCCACATGTCGGGTCAGGCTGACAATGTAACGACAAGTCCTTGAACCATAAAAGGGTTGTGTTGCACGGTACAGAGGACAAGTTCAATCAAGCGCTCACACACACACTCAAACAATCAACAACCACCCCGTGGAGTAGGGTTTTACGATCAGGCGACCCGAACCACGTAAAAAATCTCTCGTGCCACTATCTCGTTCATAATCTTACGCGCGCCCCAACTAACTACGGATCTCCGCGGACTACGATCTAATAGTACCGGGGGAAGTATCGATCACACACTTCGACATTTGGCGTACTAGGTAGGGAGCCTGAGATTTCGAGATGGTGAACTCCGCCGCTGGATCGTCCAACGACCACGCTGAGCAACCTGCTGGAGGAAATTCTTCCAACGTGCAACAGCCAGCTGGTGCTGTTGTCCCAGCGGACGTCATTCCACCACCACCACCAACTACTCCGGCAAACAACGTCGGACAATAGGATGGTGTCTTCGCGTCGGTCACTGCATTGACGCACAACAACCATGAGAACACGATCAACGTTGCACGTACTCTTCTGCAGTGTCCACCGACGCCCAGAGCTCCTCAAGGCGCAATAGAGCAGTAGCGCGCTGATGTAGAGCATCTGGTTGCAGCAGCAGCCGATGCCATCAGCAACCAAGGTCCTCCCCCTACAGAGCAGGCACCTTCCCGCGAAGGGTCTTGTCTGGCGGACTTGGTCCTCAGACGTCACTGCACCGGAGGCGTGCGCCCTCCCAGCAAGTGACGTCCCTGCCCTCCGGGGCACGCCGTACTCACACGGCTCTCTCGACTCATGATCTTCGGTCGGAGCTTGACCGCCATTACAGGCAGCAGGACGGTCGCGTCCACATCGAGCGTGCTCGCAAAAGGCGAGAAGCTCGAGAAAACCCTTCTCCTTTGGGAGTAGCGGGCGGTTGTTCGGCCCTGGCTATGCAACTTCGCATGGTCCGATGGCCGCAAAAGTTCCGGCCTTATTTGCCGGAGAAATACGACGGGACTGTCAACATCGTCGAGTTCCTCCAAATCTACCCCACCGACATTCTCGCGGCGGGGGGCAATGAGGGCATGATGGCCAATTATTTTCCTGTGGTTCTGACTGGGACAGCTAGGTCCTAGTTCATGAGTCTTCCGCCTCACTCCATCAACAGTTGGGCAGAGCTATGCCACCAGTTCACTGCCAACTTTGGGAGCTCCTACACCCGACCTGGCACAGAGATGGATTTGTTTGTCGTACAACAGAAGTCGGGAGAGTCGTTGCGATCATTCATCTAGCGGTTTTCCAAGGTACAGGACCCAATTCCTTACATCTCCAATGCATTTGTCGTTGTTGCATTTTGACAGGGCGTCAGAGATAAAAGATGTTGGAGAAGTGTTGACGAAAGAAGTCACCAGCGTCACGTAACTCCTCAGCGTGGCCGATAAATGTGCTAGGGTTGCGGAGGGTCGTGAAATACACTCCAAACTAGCTCTGGAGGCTGGAAACAACTGTTCCAAGGCTGAAGCCACTGCTCCGGCAGTGGAAAAAAGAAGAAAAAGTCCAATGGCAAGAAGAAGTCGTCGGCTGGCACGCCTACTGCTGCTGTTGCAGCTCCGGGTGGCCCGGGGCCACGCCCCAAGAAACGTCCTCGACCATCGTCTGAAGACGACAGCGGTCAAAAGATGTGGTGTCCGATCCATAAAATTGACACTCACAATCTTGAAGATTGACACGAGGTCCAAAACCTTGTCGAGTGCTTCAACAAGCACCGAGAAGAAGCTCCTTTCTGCCAGCGGGAAGGAAAGCAGAAAGTCGATGAAGCTCCGAGTGATCCAGAGCTAGGCTTCCAGGACCCCAAGAAGGTCTTGGAGGTTGTGTACAACACCGTCGATGACGATTCTGACATCTCTGACAATGAGTGTTGGAAGACCCTCAATACCATGTATGAAGGGTCATGGGATATCACCTCCCGCCGCCCCCTCAAGACTATGCGTCAGGAGATGGCTGCCACAGCTCCTACCACCAAGACAGAACCCCATTGGAAGTGGATGGACACTCCCATCACTTCCGATGCTTCAGACTGCCCAAGAAACATGATCGAATCTGGACAACTACCATTGATGGTGTCTCCTACCATCAATAACGTCCAGCTCTACCATGTCTTGGTAGATGGAGGGACGACAATCAACCTCCTCAGCTATGAAGCGTTCATTAAGATCCAGCTGAAACTATTAGACTTTCGTCCTTCACGTCCTTTCTTTGGGGTGGGTCCGGGAGCCATCAGTCCCCTCGGCTCAATTACATTCCCGGTGACCTTCGGGACTCGGGAGAACTACATGACCGAGAAGCTGGACTTCGACGTGGCGCACATAAGCTACCCTTCAACGCCATCCTATGCAGGCCAGCCCTGTACAGGTTTATGGCCGCAACTCACTACAACTATTTGGTGTTGGATATGCCGACACCTTCAGGCGTTCTACGGATCCGTGGAGATCGCATTGCTGTAGTCACCGCACTGGAAGAACTCCATGCGCTTGCAACAGCGTATGAGGAAGCATCCGGCAAGGAGCTATATGCTCAACCTCCGAGCACTCACCATTGAGGCTCAACCTCTGCACCACGCATGCAACCAAGCGGCGACACCGACATTCCCGTCAAAGTCGTCCAAATTGGTTCTGATGCTGCCCAAACCACCTGTATATCGGGAGGTCTGGACAACAAATAGGAACTCACGCTCATCATTTTTCTCCGGGCGAATGTCGACGTGTTTGCCTGGCAACCGTCACAAATTCCTGGGATCCCTAGGGAGGTGATTGAGCACAGTTTGAAGATATACCCCGATGCACGACCAATACACCAGAAGCCCCGGAAGCAATCAGTCGAGCGGCATAACTTCATCAGACGAGAAATCAAGAAGCTGCTCGAAGTTGGTTTCATTCGGGAGGTTCATCATCCACGATGGCTGGCAAACCCAGTCGTTGTACCCAAGGCCGGTTGGAAACTTCGAATGTGTATCGACTACACCACCTTGAATAAGGCATGTCCAAAAGACCCATTTCCATTATCTAGGATAGACCAGATAGTGGACTCCACCTCTGTGTGCGAGTTATTGTGTTTCCTAGATGCATATTCTGGATATCATCAGATCCAAATGTCTAGGGAATATGAAGAGCATACTGCCTTCATAACAGTAGATGGGTTGTTTTGTTATACTGCCATACCTTTTGGTCTTAAAAATATTGCTTCAACTTTTGTGCGGGACATGCACAAAATATTTGGAGAGCTTTTCAGGGACTTGGTGGAGGTCTACGTCGATGACATCGTCGTGAAGGTGAAGAACAAGGAGTCACTCCTTGACAACTTCCAAGCCGTCTTCGACAAGCTGCGCATTACACGCACCAAGCTAAACCCGGACAAATGTGTCTTCGGGGTTAGCTTTGGGACTCCTTGGATTCTTGGTAACTCACCGAGGAATTGAGGCAAACCCGGTGAAGATCAAGGCCATTGAAGACATGCGGCCCCCAGCCCGCGTCAAGGACGTCCAGAAGGTAACTGGATATCTAGCTGCGCTCAGCAGGTTCATCTCAAGACTGGCAGAACGGCGCTTCCCTTCTTCAAGCTATTGAGGAAGTCTAGGCCATTTCACTGGTCTGAAGAAGCAAAAAAGGCATTCTAAGAGCTCAAACAACTCCTTACCACACTACCAATCCTGGTAGCTCCGGAGCCTGGTGAGCCTTTTTTGCTTTACATTTCAACAACTATGGAGGTTGTCAGTATGGTCCTGGTCACGGAAAGACCAAAGCCATATACAGTTCAGTAGTCTAGACCCCTCTGGGAGGGTCCGAAGCTACCTGAAGGTGAGTCTGGGTCCCAGCCCCCAGGTACGGATCTTCAAGGCAAGCTACCCGAGGATCAACCTCCCTCAGCTGAGGGAGTTCACACGGATCAAGAAGAGGGTTCAGACCCCTCCGGGAGGGTCCGAGAAGCTCAAGAAGAAGGTTCGGACCCCTCCAGGAGGGTCCAGGTTGATTAAGAAGAAGCTCTGGGACCTTCAGGGAAGGTTCGGACTGTCCAGCAGCCAGTGTACTTCATCGGTGAAGTACTCCACGATGCCAAGACTCGATACATTGAGGTCCATAAGCTGCTTTATGCAGTTCTCATCTCCTCAAGAAAGCTTTGTCATTACTTCCAAGCCCACAAGATATCAGTGGTAACCTCTTATCCACTGCGTACTATATTTCATAACTCCAACTCTACGAGAAACATTGCAAAGTGGGCAACGGAGCTGGCAGAGTTCGATCTCGAATTTTTGCCTCGACATGCTATTAAGAGTCAGACATTGGCTGACTTCGCGGTGGAGTGGACCCCTTCTTCATCAAATCCAGGGGCCCCCAGTGAGCAGAAGCCGAAACCTAAGTTCCCAGTCTTCACCGAGCCTCACTAGACTCTCTACTTCGACGGCTCCATGCAAAAGCAGGGGGCCGGAGCTAGAATCCTTCTCCTAGCTCCGATCGGGGAGAAGGTCAAGTACATCGTACACCTTGAATTCAAGGCAACCAACAACATGGCGGAGTATGAAGCTCTCATCTATGGGCTCAATGTGGTGCTATCATATGGCGTCAAGCAGATGCTAGTGAAGGGTGATTCGCAGCTCATTATCAAGCAAGTCAAAGGCGAATGCAGCTGCAACAACCCACAACTCGCTGCTTACCTCCTTGAAGTCCAGAAGCTCCAGAAGGATTTCCATGTCCTGGACCTCTGCCATGTCCAGCGTCTAAATAACGCAGAAGCTGATGAACTCTCGACGAAGGCTTCAACCGGAGCTCAAGCTCCCGACGGAGTTTTTGTCAGGAGGTTGTCAAGACCTACCGCTCAGCCTGCCGAACTGAGTGAAGGGTGCAAGACCAGCACCTCAAAGCTGGCGATCCCGGTGGTCCTATTACCATGGCATCCACCAAGGATCGTAGGCGCTGCAGGAAGATCCAAGCAACCCAGCGCGCAAGATCTGGAGGCTCAAGATAGCTCTGATGCATGGATCTCGGAGATCCGGATCTACTTGAAAGACAACGTCCTTCCTGAAGATGGTGCATCTGCTGACCGGATCGTCAGATTGGCTAAAAGATACACGCAGGTAGAGGGGGATCTCTACCGGTGCGGTGCCAACAGCGTCCTAATGCGGTGCATTGCTCGGGAAGAAGGCTGCAAGCTCCTCGCGGAAATCCATGGAGGCGAGTGTGGGAACTACGCGTCTTCCCGCACGTTGGTCGGTAAAGCCTTCCGGCATGGCTTTTAGTGGCCTACAACTCTCCAGGATGCAGTTGAGCTGGTTAAAAGTGTGAAGCATGCCAGTTCCACGTGAAACAAATTCACACACTGACTCAGTCAATGCAAATGATACCTTCTACATGGACCTTCGCTGTGTGGGGGATGGACATTTTGGAACCTTTCCCAAAAGCCGTCGGAGGTTACAGGTTCCTGTACATCGCTATTGACAAGTTCACTAAGTGGCCGGTAGCTACTCGAGTTGTTACAGTCAACAAGCAGTCATCCATCAAGTTCTTGAAGTCCATAGTCTGTAGATTTGGAGTTCCGAACAGAGTCATCACTAACAACAGAACCCAAATCACAAGTGCAGCTTTCCAAGAAGATTGCAAAGACCTCAGTATTCAAGTCAGCAACGCGTCAGTAGCTCACCCGACAAGTAATGGCCAAGCCCAGAGAGCAAATGCAGAAATACTGAAAGGACTCAAGACGCACACTTACGAGTGCTTGAAGAAACATGGAGCCAACTGGATAGAGGAGCTTCTGTCTACATTGTGGGCGTGTAGGACAACACCTAACCGATCAACTAAGGAGACACCTTTTTTCCTGGTGTACGGAGCTAAAGCGGTCCTTCCTCCGGACATCACCATGGGGTCACTTCGGGTCTGAACCTTTGTTGAAGCCGCGCAGGACAAGATCCGGCGTGAATACTTTGACCTCGTCGATGAGGGAATGTGCCAAGCAGTTGTCCAGAATGCACGATATTGCCAAGCGCTATCACCAAAGGCATGTGCGCAACCGACAACTTGAAGAAGGCGATTTGGTGCTATGGAGAATACTAACTCGTGAAGGGATAAACAAATTGTCCCCTAACTGGGAAGGTCCCTTCCGAGTGATGAAAGTATCCCGTCCCAGTTGTGTTCGCTTGGCCACAGAGGATGAGACTCCGCTTCCCAATCCATGGAACATCGAGCACCTCCGTAAGTTTTATGCTTGTTTCACGGAGGTGAGTCTGTAATTACACACAATGTATGTTATAGAGTCTATGGACAGAGTCGGGTAGGTCCTAAAGGAGAACATCCAGACCCCTCCGGGAGGGTTCGGGCAGTTCAAGCACACTAAACTTCGTCCCAGTACTAAAAGTGTAGCTTACCTACCCTAGGTTAGAACAAGATGAATAGCACACTTGGCCTGGTTCCGTATCCTAGGTGTGTCCTTTTCTCCCCTGTAATTCAGACCTATAATGAACGACATTATTGTGTGAAAACAGACTCCACGTGCATTAATTTTGTAGAAACTCATTTCTTTTATTACATCTTTTTCTTCTTGTCTATAACAAAGTTGTGCAATTCATTTTGAGATTTAGTCCAAGTTATTCATATGATATACAAGTTATAATGTTGATTTTTTTCGGATCTTAGCATTGCTAGATGGTCTACTCGCCTGAACGCCAAAGCCAATGACAGGTCTGAAGTGCGCTATCGACTTAGACTGGTCCAACACCCTAAATACGCCACTCTACCTATATTTCGGCAGGCCACAGTAGGGCGGGTCTGGAAGGCATTCGGATCTGAAGAGATTGCATCAATTTACTTGTTATCATGTTGAGTTCCTTCGGATCTAAAATTCAAATAAGAACAGTAAGATGCAAACAACTTTATAGCCGAGATGACGAATTTTACTTTTTTCTTGTCTTTAACGAGTAGAAAAAATAAAAAAATCATGGCGATGGTCGACGATGTCGGAGCTCCTAAGCTCCGACAACCCCTAGGGGACCCGCCGTCGACGTTTTATACGTTGAAAGTGGGCGTCCTCGGAGCTAACAAGCTCCGACAACACCCTTGGGGGCCAACCGTCGACGTGAAGAATAAACAAAGATGGTGAAGAAATCACCCCGAGGGGGTCCGCCGTAGACATATTACACGTTGATAAGTGGACACAGTTGAAGCCAGGAAGCTCTGACGATCTCAGGGGGCCCGTGGTCGACGTTTTAAGCGTTGATAGTGGGTGCAGTCAGACCTATCATGCTCCGACAACCCCCCAGGGGGCCCACCATCGACGCTCTACGTGTTGACAGTGGGTGTCATCGGACCTACCAAGCTCCAACAACCCCCAGGGGGCCTGCCGTCGACGCTCTACGTGTTGACAATGGGCGTCGCCAGACCTACCAAGCTCCGACAGCCCCCAGGGGCCCGCCATCAACACTCTACGTATTGGTAGTGGGCACCGTCGGACCTACCAAGCTCGGACACCTCCTAGGGGGCCGCCGTCGATGCAACAAGGGGTCCCTAGAGATGTCGAAAGTAAACTTTAGATCAAATATCTAAGCGTTCTAGATGCAAGTTTGAAGCGTTCAAGTCATCAAGACATTGTGAGATCCTTTTGGTACATGTTCGCAATCAAATTGCGTACATCTACCAGGGGGCCAACAAGATAAAGGACAATCCATTGAAGACAAATAAAAAATGGAATTCATTCATTCAAGAAAGTTGGATTTCATTCATTCAAAGGATTGGATTACAAAATGAGGATTACAAGTGAAAGGCAGAAGAAAAAGGTCCTGGCTACTGGAGGTGCTAGGACCTATGGAAAAACGGGCAACTTTCTGGGCAGCTTCTTGAATGCTGGCCCTGACGGCATCCTCCTCTTAAACAATTGGTCCTTCGACCACAAGATCTAGAGATAGTTGGGGGGTCCCAGCTTTTGAAACACGTCAGCACATATTCGACGACGTTCTTGACCAGAGACTTCCCCTCCATCTCTAGTTGATCGGCGATGACGTTACCCATCGCATCGAATTTGTTGCCGGTAGAGCCCAATGCCACCAGCGCCTTCTCCAGCTCTGGTTCTAGGTTATCCGGACGCACCGGACTGAAGCCAAGTGGCACCTGAGCTTTATTGGCGTGACCCAAGAAATCCTAGACTCGCTGGGACTCAATCACCTTCATATTCCTCAGTTCCCCCTATGACCTCCTGGCGGCCGCAAGCTCCGAACCCTCCTGGGCGATGCATTCGACCTCTTTGGCATGCTACTTAACACTCTCAGTCACCCGCTTTTTGCGGTTTGCAAGCTCCGACTCCCAAAGGTGGATGTGGTTCCGGTGGTTCACTAGGTCCTTCTCCCCGCCTTTCACCTTCTCCTCCCTGGTGGCGACATCAGCTTCTCTCTTGGAGATCTCCTGTCCCATCTTGCAGTTCTTCTCCTCCTCTTGCTTGCACCGCTGTTCAAATTTTTTGGTGCGGTCCGCCAAGCTTTGCTCCCCTAGAGACAACCTCTGGGCGAGATCCTCCTCCCTCCTAAAAATGTCCTCCTGCTTCTCCAGGAGCTTCCCCTCCCTCTCATTGAGGGCCACCCGACGCTTGAGGAGAAACTCATTTAATTCATTAAGGTTGTCCTCACAATTGTCAGCAGCCTCATTGGTCTCCCAAGCATGCTCCAAAATTTGTCGAGCCTTCTCGTCGAGAGCCTTAATGGTAGCCTCCCTGAAAGGCGGCCTAGAGGGGGGGGGTGAATAGGCGATAATCGATAATTTAAACTTAATTCAGAGTTATGAAAACAGAGAAGTCGGACTTGTCTGACTTCTAGTCGAACTTGTCTGACCTAAGTCGGACAAGTCTGACCTGGGTCAGATAAGTACGAGATTACCTACACGATCAGACCAAAAATCCAATTTTTAAGCGATCTAGTGAGAGATATCGATCCCTAGCAGTTCTACACGAAGTATGGAGTAGAAAGAAAGCTGAGGGAGAGATAGCACGCGGAAAAACACTAGAATCAAAACTTGTGAGAACGGAAGAACGACAAGAGACAAACGATTTTATCCCGAGGTTCGGAACCACAAAGGATCCTACGTCCCCGTTGAGGAGTCCACAAGGGACCAGGCCTTCTCTAGCCGTTCCCTCACGAGTTGCCACAAGGGCCAACTCCCGATCTTCCACTATCACAAAGATTGTTACAAACACCCCGATTACAAGAGATCACAAAGAAATCGCGGGGCGACGCCTAATCGTCTAGGGGAGAACCCCAAGAGGAACAAACATGCAATCACGAAGAAACTTAGCGAATCAAACGTTGCTCAACCCCTCAACAAACCGTTTCTCCCAATCCTCACAAAGCACTCTTCACTCTCCCAAAAATTCGAATTTGGGCTCTAGAGGTGAAGAACAAGTGGAGAGAGGTTCTTGAGTTCAAATGGGCGTTCAGAACTGTTTTGGGGTGTTAGGCATGGTTGGTGGGTCGAAACCACCCACTATTTATACTCCAAAAGGTCATTAGAGTCGTTTGACACAGCCCACGTCGGACATGTCTGACACAGAGTCGGACTTGTCCGAATTGCTGATGTCATAAAGCATACGGCTACCCGTTGGAATTTAAATAGTGAACCAAAAGACACCTCGGACATGTCTGACACAAAGTCGGACATGTCTGACCTCAAAGGTGAGGCTTTTCACTTCAGACTTGTCTGACCAAAACCACTTGAGACATGTGTGACATACAATCTCGGACATGTCTGAAATTCTGCAGATAGAACTCGTACAAGTCTGACTCTCTGGGACTTAGAAAATTTTCCTTAGTCCCTGGGAACAGATCCATCTCGGACATGTCTGACCCCCGGGTTCGGACAAGTCCGAAACTTCACTGGAACTCTCACCAGAACCCTTCCAGTGCCAATTCGGACATGTCTGACTTACAGATTCGGACATGTCCGAATTCCAACAGAGGGAATTCGGACATGTCTGACACCACAAGTCAGACAAGTCCGCCCAAGCCACAAAGGCCCTACTAAAATCTTCTACTAAGGGGTTGAGCACCCGAATGACTCACTAAGTGTCTACGCGTCGTGTCCCTCTTAATAGTACGATTTTTCCTATGACTCAAGGAGAAAATAGAAAACCCTATTTCTATTCTTCTTCGCCACAACTTTTCTCCTTTTGCCGTCTTTCTTCAAATCTCCATTCCGTACTTCGGATCTGCGCTCATGCTCAACCAAGTTCATTAGCACTTTAATGGTTCATCATCAATCCACCAAAACCCACAAGGGACCTAGATGCACTTACAATCTCCCCCTTTTTGGTGATTGATGACAACCAACTAAAGTCTTCGACAAAAATAAGATTTGATAGAAGTTTTGAGTCTCAAGTGTATATGAGCTTTTGGAATAACAATAAAAACAACTCATATACACTCAATCATCGTGGGGTGCCTATATGCTCGTGTGTGTGCAACAGCGTGATAAATATGAAGAAATGCACACGATATTAATGAAGCATCATAATGATCATCATAAGGCATCAACAAACATCATTAAGCATTAACAGTCATAAACGAGTAACAAATAAGTACAAGACACACCACGATAGAAAATATGACTAGATACATGTCCATGTCCAAGAATAAGCACTAGAGTCTAATACTTATCCCCCTTTGGCATCAAGGCACCAAAAAGGAGAAAAGTGGACACTAAGACCTAGTCTACTCGATGTCGTCCTCGTCCTCGTCGCTGTCATCGTCGTCGCTCTCCTCCTCGTAGTCGCTCTCCTCGCCGGAGTCACCGTGAGCTGCAGGAGGTGCTGAGGAAGAGGCGCCGGTGCCGGTGAAGAACGCCATCTCCGCCTCGGTGAGCTCCGGAAACTCCGGTGGCTCCTCGTCTAAGCTGGCGTCATCGACTGGAGGAAGCTGGAGGTGCTCCCTGATGGCTGCGAGGTCCCTCTGGTTCCTCTTTGCCAAGCGCTGAGTCAACCGACAGACGGTGAAGATTGACTTCAGGATCTTGAGCAGTCCTGAGGAGCAAGACAGCTGCTGCTGGGGCACGGAGGATGAGCTGGGAGGCTGAGCAGACTTCCTCCTCGAGGAGCTGGGTCCTCCCCCTGCTGGTGCTGGTGCCGGTGCCGGTGCAGCTGCACGAATTGGGTGGTGAAGCTTGGAAGGCTTCTGAGGCACGAGGCACCTATGAGGCACATCCTTCACAAACTTCTTCCCGAACACCGTCTCAATTAGCTTCATCAGGTACGGGGCGTAGCAGCAAGACCTAGTCGGCGTCTCCGAGGCGAGGTAAATCTCCTCGTAGATATAGTCAAAAGCATTGAATTGCTGCTCCCCTGCCAAGAGCTGGATCAGATTTCTGCTATTGTGATTGATCCTGTTGGCATCCCCATCCTTGGGCGAGAGGGTATTTCTGATCAGACGGTTCACCACGGCATGGAATGGCTTGAGGCCGTGGATATGAGGAGGGTCGGCTGGATACCCATCCTCATAGAAACTCTCCATCTCCAGGAGGTTCACTATATCCATCTCATGGATCTTCAGTGAGTGCTGCAGGCTGTCCTCCATCCCGAGAATGCGGGCAAACTCCTCATAGCTGACTTCATACTTCACCCCATTGGTCATCCAGGTGAAGCCGTGCTTGTCAACCCAATAGAACACAGTTGCATAAAATTGGAGGATGATTTCCTTGTTCCATGGGTATTGGAGACCCATGATCTCGCTGACTCCGTGGTGCTCGCAAGCTTCGAGCACCCCCTTGAAGAGAAGATAGGAGTCCTTCTTCTTCAATACAGCCTTCCAATCAACCCATTGCATCTCCGTGACTGGGTTCTTCTTGGTCGTGAGGACTGACCGGTAGTAATCCATGTGGAAGAAGCACCAGAAACGGGGATCCTTGCTCTCCCTTGGCATGTCATAACACCGCACATCTCTCATGTGCATGGTGTCGTGGATGTTCCTCCAGTAATTCACCCTGTCGGCCGTGCGTCGAGTGTCACCAACTAGAGAGTGCACGACCAACGGTCCGATCTCTTGCTGCCCTTGGGAGCTCGAGCTGCCCCCCTGACCACTGTGAATAGTGAGCTAACCGCTTGCGGGTCTCTTGGAAACCACCTTCTTTGGTCGCTTTGATTGTTGAGCCGAAGAATCGGGACCCGCGGGCTCCTTGCCTCTTTTGTCGTGACCCATAGCTAGAAAAAGATACAAGGATAGGTAAGAGTCAAAGCAAGAGAGATAGAGCAATTAACTTGATAGTTTCGATAGAAATTAGGTCTCAGAGTTATACAGGATCGGACATGTCT
This sequence comes from Tuctoria greenei, assembly GCA_036927565.1. Classification (NCBI taxonomy): domain Eukaryota; kingdom Viridiplantae; phylum Streptophyta; class Magnoliopsida; order Poales; family Poaceae; genus Tuctoria; species Tuctoria greenei. The sequence continues at coordinate 68,683,882 of JAYESD010000004.1, read as the reverse complement.
GACTGGAAAGTCAGACTTGTCTGACTCAGGAATTTCGGACATGTCCGAATTTTAGAGTCAGACTTGTCCGACCTGTACAGAACTGACCCTAATTGCTAAGGAAACTAAGCACCAAATTTTGCACCAAGGTTGTAAACATGCCTAGGAACAATTTCAAGGGCATAAATTTGCAAACTTGCCGCTAGATCTAGAAATGAGAGGAAAGATGAGAAAATTACCTTCGGATGGAGAAAAGATTGAAGAACGCCGAAGGGGATGTGAATCCTCCAACTTCGAGGGAGATTTTCCCTCAAGAACTCCTCACAAGAGCCTCAAAAGCAATGTGGATTGCCTTGGGGGGTTTGAGAGAGATGGAGATTAGGGTTTGAAGTGAGGAGAGAGAGAAGGAAAGGAAACCGTCGGGCTCTTTGAAGGGGTTCGGACTTCCCACGTCGGACATGTCCGAATTTGTACTTCGGACAAGTCCGAATTCTCTCTGCAGACTTAAAACCCACTTCGGACATGTCTGACTTTTGTCAGACTTGTCCGACTCCCCCTGAGTGTATGCAATGTGCAAACACTTGGGGATCTAAATATAGGTATATATGGACATTTTGGACAAGTTTTTGCAAATATCTTTGACAAAAATGATCATTAAGCAACCAACACTCAAACTATGTTCATTTTCACCAAAGAGAAGTTTAGAACATAGTTTTCAAGAAAAATAGATGAGATTTTCGAAAAACACACAACATTTTGAAGTTGAAAACTAATAGCAATCAGATGTGCACGACTCAAGCAATGTTTCGAGAATCCAAGATATTTAGATCACTCCTTAGGTCACAAAAGCGTCTCTCATCAAGGGATTTGGTGAAGATATCCGCCAATTGCTTCTCACTTCTAACATGAGAGATAACGATATCTCCCTTGATAGAGTGGTCTCGCAGGAAATGGTGACGGATGTCTATGTGTTTGGTTCTAGAATGCTCGACGGGGTTGTGAGCAATCTTGATGGCACTCTAATTGTCACATAGGAGAGGAATATGGCTCAGATTGTAACCATAATCCCTAAGAGTTTGTCGCATCCAAAGAAGCTGCGCACAGCAACTTTCGGCTGCAACGTACTCCGCTTCGGCTGTGAAAAAGGCAATGGAGTTTTGTTTCTTGGAAGACCACGCAACCAAGGACCTACCAAAAAATTGGCATGTCCCGGATGTGCTCTTCCTATCTACCCTACAGCCCGCATAATCCGCATCGGAATAATCGACGAGATCAAACTTGGATCCTTTAGGGTACCAAAGACCTAGATTAGGAGTGTGAACTAAATACCTAAGGATCCTCTTAACCGATGTCAAGTGACACTCTTTTGGAGTGGCTTGGAATCGAGCACACATGCACACACTAAGCATAATGTCGGGTCTAGAAGCACAAAGATAAATCAAAGAGCCAATCATAGAACGGTATACCTTTTGGTCCACGCTCGCTCCTTCTTCATTTAGTCCTAGATGCCCGTTTGTTCCCATAGGTGTCTTGATGGGCTTCGCCTTCTCCATGCCAAACTTCTTGAGAATGTCATGAGTGTACTTGGTTTGGCATATGAAGGTCCCTTCCTTGAGTTGCTTTACTTGGAAACCTAGGAAAAACTTCAACTCCCCCATCATAGACATCTCAAATCTCTTCGTCATGATTTTGGAAAACTCATCACAAAAAGTCTTGTTAGTAGAACCAAATATGATATCATCAACATAAATTTGGCATACGAACAAGTCATTATAAAAATGCTTAGTGAAGAGAGTATAATCGGCTTTCCCAATCTTAAAACCATTTTGAGTGAGAAAATCCCTAAGGCACTCATACCAAGCTCTAGGTGCTTGTTTGAGGCCATAGAGAGCCTTACACAACTTGTAGACGTGATCGGGATGCTCTTCATATTCAAATCTGGGTGGTTGCTCCACATACACTTTCTCCTTGATTGGACCATTGAGGAATGCACTTTTCACATCCATTTGATATAACTTGAAATCATGGTGAGTAGCAAAGGCCAATAATATGCGAATAGATTCAAGCCTAGCTACGGGAGCAAAGGTTTCACCGAAATCCAAACCTTCGACTTGATGTATCCTTTTGCTACAAGTCTTGCCTTGTTTCTTGTTACCACCCCGTGTTCATCTTGTTTGTTGCGGAACACCCACTTGGTTCCAACAACATTTGCATTTGGTATTCTCACGAGTTTCCACACCTTGTTCCTCTTGAAGTTGTTGAGATCTTCTTGCATCGCCATTACCCAATCCGGGTCTTGTAGAGCTTCTTCTACTTTCCTTGGCTCTAGAGAGGAAACAAAAGAGTAATGTTCACAAAAGTTAGCCATACGTGAGCGAGTAGTTACCCCTTTGGAGATGTCTCCAAGTATGTTGTCAACGGGATGGTCCCGTTGAACGCTTTGATGAACTCTTGGGTGTGGTGGTTGAGCTTCTCGATCATTGTCTTCATCTTGATCATTTTCTTTATCTCCCCCTTGATCCAAGCCTCCTCCTTGATTTTGATCTTGTTGAGATTCATCTTGAGGATCTTGATCTTGTTCATGTGGAGGATTTGCATCTTCTTCGCTTGCTTGAAGATCATTTGGATCATGTGGTCGCACATCTCCAAGTGCCATTCTCCTTAGTGCTTCTTGCGGAGTCTTCTCTTGATCTAGCACACACTTATCAACTTGCTCCACTTGAGAGCCATTAGTCTCATCAAACACTACGTCATGTGCTACTTCAACAATCCCAAAGGACTTGTTGAAGACACGATAGGCGTAGGTGTTTGAGTCATAGCAAAGCAAGAAACCTTCATCGGATTTCGAAGCGAACTTCGAATTCCTAGGCTTCTTGTTGAGAATATAGCACTTGCTCCCCAAAACACGAAAGTATGAGATGTTGGGTTTGTTACCGGTTAGGAGTTCATACGAGGTCTTCTTCAAGAGTCGATGAAGATACAACCGGTTTATGGCATGGCAAGCGGTGTTAACCGCTTCTGCCCAAAACCGGTCGGACGTCTTGTACTCATCAAGCATCGTCCTTGACATCTCGATAAGAGTCCTATTCTTCCTCTTCGCTACTCCATTTTGTTGAGGGGAGTAGGGAGCGGAGAACTCATGCTTGATTCCTTCTTCATCCAAGAAGTCTTCAACTTGAGTGTTCTTGAACTCCGTCCCGTTGTCGCTCCTAATCTTCTTGATTCTTAAGGAGAACTCGTTTTGAGCTCTCCTCAAGAACTTCTTGAGAACTCCTTGGGTTTCACCTTTGTCATGCAAGAAAAATACCCACGTGAAGCAAGAAAAATCATCAATAATAACTAGACCATATTTGTTACCGCCAATACTAATGTAGGCGATCGGTCCGAATAGGTCCATGTGTAGTAGCTCCAATGGTCTTGAGGTTGTCATGATGTTCTTGGACGGATGTTGAGCTCCTACTTGCTTTCCGACTTGACATGCGCTACATGGTCTATCTTTATCAAAGACAACATCTTTTAGTCCACGGATATGATCCCCCTTAAGAAGTTTTTGCAAGTTTCTCATCCCAACATGGGCTACCTTCGGTGCCATAGCCATCCCATGTTAGTTTTCGCTATTAAGCACGTATCAAGTTGGGCTTTATCCGTGGAGAAATCCACAAGGTAAAGCTTTCCCTTGAGTATGCCCTTAAAGGAGATTGAGTTGTTGCATCTTCTTGAGAAGGTCACACCGTTGTTAGTGAAAAGACAATCATAACCATTATCACATAATTGAGAAATAGACAAGAGGTTGTAATCAAGTGAATCAACATGAAGCACATTAGAAAGAGTGTGTTTTGAGGAGATATCAATTTTACCGGTGCCAAGGATTTTCCCTTGGCTATTATCCCCAAAGAAGATTCCTTCACTGGGATCTTCATTATCCTTGTACTCTACAAACATCTTCCTCTCTCCGGTCATATGATTAGTGCATCCACTGTCAAGCACCCATTTTGATCCACCGGAGGAGTATGCCTACAAAAAGAGTTATGCCTTTCCTTTAGGTACCCAAACGGAGTTGGGTCCTTTGATGTTAGTCACAAGACATTTGGGCACCCACACGCAAGGCTTTGGGCTCTTGCGGAGTGGCCCAACATATCTAGCATAAGTCTTTCCAAATTTGTTCCTCAATAAAACATAAGAAGCATCAAAGTCATGGAATAAAGGATGAGGTTCATTTTTAGGCATATAATATGTTGAGACAATGTTCTTTCCTTTATCTTGGATGGATGAACCTTCCTTGACAAAAACAATCAAGTCTTTGTTATTCTTGGGGGCTTTGGCATTTTGCCTCCGCTCCCGAGAATAACCAAGACCATCCTTGACATGGGGAGGTCTCACATTGGTGTATGCACTACATGCATAGGCCACCTTCTCCTTGTCAAAGATGCCACCTTTCGGTGCTTGTTTGTTTTGTGCCAAGTTAAGTTCATCCTTAAGTTTTAGGATCAAGCTTGAGCACATGCAAGTGTGAACTTCCTCGGATGAAATCTTTTGAGAAGATGAGCTCTTTGAGGAAGAAGGTACATTGATCTTAAGTGACTCAACCTTTGTCTCTAGAATCTTGTTAACCTTTGTCAAGTTAACAAGTTCATCTTTGAGCTCAACGGTCTTGTCCTTAAGATTTGAGCATGCTTCCTTGCTCATGGCAAGGTCATGCTCCAATGCATTGCTTCTTTCTCTCTCGCGCTCGAGGAGCTCCTCAAGCTCTTGACATCTCTCCAATATTTGGATGAGCATGTCCTCTTGACGCTCAAGGAGATCCTCCTTCTCGGAGATTTCATCCATAAAAAAGTTCATCTTTCTCATGGCACTCTTACTTAAGCCTTTAAGCATGGATCCAAGTTCACTACCACTATCAAATTCATCACAAGAAGTTATAGAGGGAGTGGGTTTAGATTTGACCTTTCTTCTTCCCTCCTTTGCCATGAAACATGTGGACTTGAAATCATCAAGGTTGGGGAAAAGCTTGCTTGCACTTGAGCTCTTTCCGATGGCAATGGTTGCCACCTTCTCTACATCGTCGGAATATGAGTCTTCATTTGAGTCCCATTCTCTTCCAAGGTGGGCATGTCCCGATGGCTTCTTCTTCTTGAAGAGCTTCTTATCTTGGGTCTTGCCCTCCTTCTTCTTGCTTTCATTGTATGGCCAATCCGCAATGAAGTGCCCATGTTCACCACACTTGTAGCAAGTCTTCTTCTTTAGCTTCTCCTTGCTCTTGCCTTCTTGGTGATAGCCTCCCTTCTTCCTTCTCATCATCCTTCTAAACTTGTTGATGAAGAAAGCTTCTTCCTCATCGGAGTCCATGCTCTCATCATCACTTGCATCTTCATTGTAGGATGTGGAAGTTGCTTTGAGGGCTATGTCTTTCTTCTTTGATGAGGCAAGCTTTTGGAGATCGTTGTAGAACATAGCTTCCTTCTCCATCATCTCATTGTTGATTATCCTCCCAAGCACTTCTTCCGGAGTCATCTTGGTGTAGTCGGGGCTTTCACGGATCAAGGAGCAAAGAGCGATGTTTCGAGGCATGAATGCCCGAAGCATCCTCTTCACCACTTCATGGTCCGTCCATCGAGTGCTTCCATAGGCACGAATCTTGTTCACGAGCACCTTGAGGCAGTTGTACATGTCTTGGGGCGACTCACCATCCATGATGGTAAATCTCCCAAGCTCTCCTTCGATCATCTCAATCTTCACCTCCCGGATGACTCGGTTGCCCTCGTGCGCCGTCTTGAGTGTATCCCAAATATCTTTGGCCACTTCCAAACCTTCGACTCGGTTGAATTCATCCCGAGTCAAAGATGAGGTTATGACTCCCACGGCTTGAGCATTGCGATGAAGTAGGATAGCTTGTTGTGGAGTGACGTCTTCCTCATTCCTTGTCATATGAACTCCGGTTTGCACAATCTGCCACAAACTAGGATTCAAAGAGATTAAATGCATCTTCATATTGTGTTTCCACATTGAATAGTCATTTCCATCGAATTGAGGAGGTTTGCCAAGTGGAATAGACAAATAGTGATTGTTAGCATGAAGACGATCATAATCAAAGTGAGTTTGAGTATAGTCATCGTTACTCTTCTCCTTCTCTTTGTTGATCTTGGGTTGTTTCCCTAGCTTCTCCTGAAGCTTCGCCTTTAGTTGGCGAGTCTCTTCATCGTCCTTCAGATCATCAAGAAGAACGTCGTAGTTCTTGTCAATTGAGCCTTCACCCTCGACATATGAGGTATCATCCTTGTTCCTTTCTTCCGCCATCGATTCTTCGAGATGTTAGTCTCTTCCGGAGAAACCTGCTCTGATACCAATTGAAAGGCGGCCTAGAGGGGGGGTGAATAGACGATAATCGATAATTTAAACTTAATTCAGAGTTATGAAAACAGAGAAGTCGGACTTGTCTGACTTCTAGTCGGACTTGTCTGACCTAAGTTGGACAAGTCTGACCTGGGTCGGATAAGTCCGAGATTACCTGCACGATCAGACCAAAAATCCAATTTTAAGCGATCTAGTGAGATATATCGATCCCTAGCAGTTCTACACGAAGTATGGAGTAGAAAGAAAGCTGAGGGAGAGATAGCACGCGGAAAAACACTAGAATCAAAACTTGCGAGAACGGAAGAACGACAAGAGACAAACGATTTTATCCCGAGGTTCGGAACCACAAAGGATCCTACGTCCCCGTTGAGGAGTCCACAAGGAACCATGCCTTCTCTAGCCTTTCCCTAACGAGTTGCCACAAGGGCCAACTCCCGATCTTCCACTACCACAAAGATTGTTACAAACTCCCCGATTACAAGAGATCACAAAGAAATCGCGGGGCGACGCCTAACCGCTTAGGGGAGAACCCCAAGAGCAACAAACATGCAATCACGAAGAAACTTAGCGAATCACACATTGCTCAACCCCTCAACAAACCGTTTCTCCCAATCCTCACAAAGCACTCTTCACTCTCCCAAAAATTCGAATTTGGGCTCTAGAGGTGAAGAACAAGTGGAGAGAGGTTCTTGAGTTCAAATGGGGGTTCAGAACTGTTTTGGGGTGTTAGGCATGGTTGGTGGGTCGAAACCACCCACTATTTATACTCCAAAAGGTCATTAGAGCCGTTTGACACAGCCCACGTCAGACATGTCTGACACAGAGTCGGACTTGTCCGAATTGCTGATGTCATAAAGCATACGGCTACCCGTTGGAATTTAAATAGTGCACCAAAAGCCACCTCGGACATGTCTGACACAAAGTCGGACATGTCTGACCTCAAAGGTCAGGCCTTTCACTTCAGACTTGTCTGACCAAAACCACTTCAGACATGTCTGACATACAATCTCGGACATGTCTGAAATTCTGCAGATAGAACTCGTACAAGTCTGACTCTCTGGGACTTAGAAAATTTTCCTTAGTCCCTGGGAACAGATCCATCTCGGACATGTCCGACCCCCAGGTTCGGACAAGTCAGAAACTTCACTGGAACTCTCACCGGAACCCTTCCAGTGCCAATTCAGACATGTCTGACTTACAGATTCAGACATGTCCGAATTCCAACAGAGGGAATTCGGACATGTCTGACACCACAAGTCAGACAAGTCCGCCCAAGCCACAAAGGCCCTACTAAAATCTTCTACTAAGGGCTTGAGCACCCTAATGACTCACTAAGTGTCTACGCGTCGTGTCTCTTTTAATAGTACGGTTTTTCCTACGACTCAAGGAGAAAATAGAAAACCCTATTTCTATTCTTCTTCGCCACAACTTTTCTCCTTTTGCCATCTTTGTTCAAAGCTCCATTCCGTACTTCAGATCTGCGCTCATGCTCAACCAAGTTCATTAGCACGTTAATGGTTCATCATCAATCCACCAAAACCCACAAGGGACCTAGATGCACTTACACTCTCGCTCATTCAGCAAGTGGTCCATCAGTGCTAGCCGAGCCTTCTCCTTGGCTACCCATTCCTTCTGGCCATCCAGCCTCGACTATGTCAGCTTTTTCTCGAAGTGAAGTCTATTGCACCAACGCCTTAAGGTGTTTCTCTCTTCTTCGAAAGCTTTTCTTTCATGGTCAAAGGCAAGCTGAACCTGGGGGAGACTGGAGCAGGCGTTGTCAATAGACAATGCCAAAGTAATTGGCTCCAGACCAGCTTGGATCTCACCCGCCGGCTCGAGCAGATCTTCAAAAACATTGATTGGGTCCCACGACACAAGCGTGGTCTCGTGCGACTCTACAACACTAGTGTCAACCTCCGGGGCTGATGAGGAAGGTCCCCCACCAGATCTTCAATCATTGGCTCAGCAAGTGGAGTATCTATCGTTGACTCTTGTGGGTACTCCACCTCTGACATAGATGCCTCCGAAGCAATCACCTCCAGGGCGAACACTGAAGCTTTGTCCGGAGCTCCCTCCACCTTCGGCTCAGTTGCCGAGACTTCAACTTCTTCTGGCTCAGGTGTCGGAACTTCGGTTACCTCTAGCTCAGGTGCCAGACCTTTCGCAGTCTCTGGCTCCAAGGCAGGATATTCAACTATTTTCGGCATGGGGGCCGGAGCTTCAATTACCTCTTGCTCAAGCACCGGAGCTTCTGTCGTCTCTGGTTCCAACGCTAGAACTTCAGCCATCGGCTCTGATACTGACATCGCTTCATCACGAATCCCCCCTTCCCCCGTGGTCCGGCCCTACCACGGGAGCTTCTGGCATCATCTCTGGATCCAGATCCACGACAGTTGGCGCCTGAGCTGTCGTGCCATCAGCCACCACTTGGGGAGGCACCAGGATCGAAGCAGGAGCCTCAGCCTGCACAACCTCAGTTGCTGCAACAGGCACTGAAGCTTCGTCTTTCTTCTTTGACACCCTGGAAGCAAAGATCAAAAAATTCAAACCAGGAAAACAATAGAAACAACAATCCAAGGTGAGAAGACAATGCTTACCTTGGGAAGCTTTCACCCCAATCGCTGCGGAACTTCTTCTTCTAAGGTTCGGAGTCAGAGCCCACCGGACCTGGTGAGGCAGAAACCTCGAACCTTGGTCGCGAGCTTGCCACAACATTTGGAGTCGCCTCAGCCGGGAACTCCCTCGGCTAGGAAGAACCTCCGGACCTAGAGCCTGAAGCCTGCACCGGGGTCGAGGTTGCTTTTCTCGGAGCTAGTGCCCCTTGGGGAGGCTGGCTCTGAAGAGGGCTTGGACAGGGGGGGAGCTGCTGGAGATGGAGCCAACCTGAGAGAGCTCCCATAAGCATGTCTCAGCTTCCTCTTCCGGCTGGAAGATTTGGCCGGCTCCTTGCCCTTGCCTTTGGCCTTGCCGACGCCATCAACATTTTGGCTTGGAGGAGTGGTCGGAGCCACCCTCTCCGAAGCTCCGGGAGTTGCAATCTCGAAGGTCCCACGCCTCTCAACCAGGCCAAGGTCATCAAGCTCCGGCATCCCCCTTCGGAGCTCCCTCCTGATCTCAGGAATCATGTTCAGAGGGAGGAAGTCCGCAGAAGGTGTCAAATAGTCTTGGAAGATAGCCCCGTGTTGAAGTTTCTAGTGGTGAAGCTTCAGCACCCCTTCATTCAGATTGGTTCGGAGGCCAACCTCGATCCGGTTGTGGTCCATCTCGCTGTTGAAAGCCCAAACAGGCCACTCTCTCACCTTCAGCGGAGCCCACTGGTTCGCCAGGAAGTTGTCGAAGACCATCTGAGGGGTCACTCGCCCCTCCACGCATTCCCGGATCCTAGTCAGGATGGGCTTGTATGCTTCAGACAGCTCCGAAGCTGCATTCCAGGCTTCGGTGTCAATGTTGGAGAGGCTTGTGGGTAACTCCAGTCTGTCGTGATGATCCATCACGATGATCACCCAATCTTTCTTCCAGTTGTCACACTTTTTGGAGGGGAAGGTCCTCAAGTACTTGAAGAGGCAGTTCTTGCGCTTCACGAAGTAGTAGAAGCCAATAAACTATGTCCCCCTTTTAGGTAGTGTGGACCGTGAAGAAGGTCCGGAAGAGCTCGATGCATGGCGGCATACCCACCCACATCTCACAGAAGTGGACAAAGGTTGCCACTAGCAAGAAGGAGTGGGGGACGAGGTGATGAAGCTGTAGGCTGTAGAAATCCAGCAACATCAACAGAAAGCTTGAGAAGGGCGGGATCAGACCCACCCTAGCATATGCCGAGAAGTAGACGACTCGCCGGAGCGCTCCTTCTTGAAGGGAAGCTTGCCAAAACGGATCGCGTTATTGAGGGAGTTGCTGGACCACACCATGTAGGTACAAACCCTCGATATATCTTCGTCGCTAGTGATATTGCTGCGGGGAAGACCCAACTCCATCGCAGCAAAGTGGAGCGAAAGTTGGAAGGGTTATGCAAAGGTTGGGAGGCTCTGATCGCAAGTTCGAATGAAAGCGTAAAGATTCCTCAAACCGTGCAGGATTTCCTTCTTAAGTAAGCCTCCACAACGCTTGGATAGAAACCGCGTGGTATCGAGATTCCTTTTAAAAATCTACCCCATCAATGACAAATGGGCCCGGGTCCACTTCAGCAGAAAAGTCGAAGTTATCACACCAGGTGAACCGTTGTCATGATGGGAAGTTGGAAGCCCGAGGGCAGCGACCTGACAGGGTGCTCGGAACCGATACAGTTTTCGTATTGAGAACCGACAACCTTCAATTGCGTGAGATCTGCAAGCTAGGACCCCACCTGCCACATCAAGAAGAGCCACGCGACGATTGTTTAACTGTGGACCATCACCCCAACGACCCATGGAAAGACCTTTCAAGTCGCAGCGCGAGAATCGAAGATGGCCCCACCTTTGGTAGAATAACTTAACCCAAATGATTTCTCCCAGAGGTGGACCCGAGGGCACTGTCGGTACCCTGCGTACCGGGTACCCCACGATACCGCAAGAAAAGCCATGGAGTTCCACCTGTTCGAGTTGAAGACCTCCAAAAGCTCTATGTGTCCCGCAGCACTGGGTCCGCCTCCCTCATTAGGGTAGCTCTGGCGCTGCCACGTATAAAGCAAGGACGGACCTAACTCCCTGTATAGGGAAGCTCCGGTGATGTCATGTGTCTAGTGGCCCCGGATCTAACCTCTAGTAGAGGGAAGCTCCGGTGCTGCCACGTGTATAGCGACTCTGGACCTGCCTTCCCACAGTGGGAAGCTCCGGAGCTGCCACATGTCGAGCCTCCGGACCTAAGCCTGCAACGGGAAGACTGTCAGATCTCCAACGGCGTGGACATTCAAAAGGCAGTTAAAGCAGCCATTACAAGATCTGATTACATGTCATTAATGCCATGTTAAAGACACACGATCAGATGACCTTTACTACCGATAACACCGCCATTAAGGCGCATTATCAGACTGTTAAATGTACTTAATACGTACAAATCATGTATTAGGTAATTAAAGATCGCATGAGCCACATGTCGGGCCAGACTGATAATGTAACGACCAGTCCTTGGGCTATAAAAGGGTTGTGTTGCACGGTACAAAGGACAAGTGCAATCAAGCGCTCACACTCACACTGAAACAATCAACAACCACCCCGTAGAGTAGGGTATTACGCTCACGCGGTTCGAACCACGTAAAAAATCTCTCGTGTCACTGTCTCGTTCATAATCTTACGCGCACTCTAACCAATTACAAACATCCGCGGACCACGATCTAATAGTACCGGGAAAAGTATCGATCGCACACTTCGACAGAGACTCATAAGCGAGTTTCAAATGTCTCTCTTTGCAGGTATGATTGTTACCTCGGCATTGATCATATGGAAGGGATTGATGGTTGTCACGGGCAGTGTGTCCCCGGTGGTTGTGGTTCTCTCTGGCAGCATGGAGCCTGGATTTAAAAGGGTCTGTTGCCTTCTTGCATAACTTGACAATAAGCTTCAATGCTGTATGTTTTTATGATATTGCAAACATCATGCCAACCTCTGTATATGTTTAGCCAGTCATTACAGGGGGAGATTCGTTTCACCTGTGACCAACGTAAATGTCAGAAATTGCTGCACAAAGTGGGGCATTTCCATTTTCTTTTCATATGATTGGTTTTGACTTTTGATCCAGCAACTACTGTATTTAAATGGTCATTGGCTGCATGAGTTCAGAACCTTGTGCTGTCTTGGGAACTTTGAGCTTTATAATTTTGGCCTCAAGTATTGGAAACGAATTCTCTGCGGCAGGGTCGTACAGCCGCCCGCGTTCGACCCTGCCGCGATGCCGTCCGCTCCTGATGTCAGCACGAATCGAAAAGACCGGTGGAGACCACCCTGCTCGGCTCCTTTGATCAGCTTCCGCTCAGCTCCCGCGTTGGCTATCCAGCGTTTGGGCATGCACCATGACGGAGCCGGCGGCCGAAGTCGACGAAGGAGGCTGGAAACTGGCGGTGGCGATGCCGCGCAGAGCCTGTTGCAGATCACGCCGCCTCCAAAGCTTGCGCGCAGAGCTGCACCGACTGCGGCTCAGCTTGTCGACAAACAAGCCGGAGAGCCCCGCAGTTGCTTCTGGCTTTGACCCGCATCAAAGGACGACCAACACCACACCGTGAAGTTTGCGGAGACCACGCCGCACATAAAGTTGCCGGCAGCGATGAGGAACTCGAACGCCGTGCCGAAGGCTAGGTAGTACAAGGTGGGAGTCGCCGACGGCCTGCCCGTAGGGGTAGAGGGCGCGCGGCACCGAGGCGGCAAAGGCCGCTCCGCACGCCTCCTCCACGCCGCAAGCGTGCATCCCTTCTGCAGCGCGGAGTAGGACACGAGCTCGTTGTGCCTGTTGCAGATCCGCCGGAGCTGGCCCGGCGCGGCCGCCGGCCAGCCGAAGAGCGCGTCGCCGCCGACCTTCAGGTCACAGACGAACGCGAGGAACGGCACGACGGGTCTTTTCGAGGAGTCAGGAGCGGGACGCGGAACACGGGAGCCGAGGCGGCCGAGCGAGCCGAGCTGGGCGATTTCGATCGATCTTTTCGATTCGTGCTGGCATCGAGAGCGGACGGCATCACGACAGGGTCGAACGCGAGCGGCTGTGCGGCCCTGCCGCAGAGAATTTGTTTCCCAAGTATTCACCAGCTTTTTTCCCTCTTTTTGTCATTTTTGTGTTACACATTACATGCTATGTAGTTTTACTCTACATCTGGTTGCCTATACTTTTATGTCGTGGCAAATAATCTGGTATGCCTGGAACCTGAGTGACTAATCATCTGCTTTGTTGGGTGATATCCTCTTTTTGCACATGAGCAAAGATCCCATCCGCACTGGAGAAATAGTTGTTTTTAATGTCGATTAAGTCAGCCATGACATCTGAATTAGTAGATGAATCATAAACCTAGTTCGTACTTTGTATTTCTTCTATTTTTCTGCTTTAATGAAACGACAAAGAACCTGATTTATGCGTCAGAAAAGATTATCACTTTTCTCTATATGACATTGTAATGTGATTATACAATTCTGAAAATGCTAAACTCTCCTTTGGATCTTCTCTACTCAGGGTCGTGAAATTCCAATCGTTCACCGTGTGATTAAGGTAATAAATTGTGAAGTCTTCACATTAACTGTTGTCTTTTGCTCTAGATTTTATATATATGCTTTTCTGCCTGTCATGGTTTGTGTTTACTCTTGTCTATATATAGGTCCATGAACGTCAGGACACCGCAGAAGTTGACATCCTAACAAAAGGTACCTACTGCCGTTTTGTGTGTGACCAAAGTGTGATTCTGAAAGTAATAACATACAGCTACTAGTGTGCGATCTACTCTCTACGTCTCTGCAGTGTTTTCTTTACCTGATGAACTGTCTTTCAGGTGACAACAATTTTGGGGATGACCGTCTACTATATGCCCACGGGCAGCTTTGGCTCCACCAGCACCACATTATCGGCCACGCAGTAGGATGAGCATCAACAACTTCGACATCATCAATCTGTATTCATGCCCAGTGGCTGACCTTATATTTTCTTCTTTTGACAGCTATCTTCCATATGTCGGGTGGGTTACGATAATCATGACTGAGAAGCCATTTATTAAGGTATGCCCATTCTTCATAAATTGATGGTCGTCTTTATTGTCTGTTCTGGTCCATCAGAGTACTTTTGCACTTGTGTTTACAAATCCTTGTGCATTCTCTTTTTTGGTGTAATTTATGTAAGTTGATAGGTTTTCTGTTTCATGATACTCCTGGAGAGTTAATATTGTAACCTCAGCGTTATTGAAAAGGATATTGATGTTTGTTGGTACTTGGTGCAGTATTTGCTGATCGGTGCGCTGGGCCTGCTGGTAATAACATCTAAAAAGTAAGTAACGTTGTCAAACTACCTCAGCGTAAAAGATATGGCTCTTGTGGTGCGAGCGGCGGAAAGCAATGCCTCCATGTTGCAAACAAGAATTAGCATCAACTGGCTTCACTGGGCAACCGTGCAATTCTCCCTTTATTTATTGATATTTTGCTTTGTCTGTGTATGGGGCCCTGAGTGGTAAGAACAGTACAAAGGTGGTTAAAGCTTTCTTTAACGAGCAAGCTCAAGCCATTTAACACAATAATTAACCGCATAAGTGATGCTTGTGCATTACGGAGAGAACTAGTCAGCATTGGTTGACACTGGAGATATCAACTTAATGAGCAGACTGTAACGAACGACATGCTATTGGAAAGCTCACACGTGGCGTGAACATCACGAACCCATGCCAAGATTTGTGATAACATAGATGGCATTTCTTTGCATGGAAACTTTCACAAAGCCCTGTTTGTAATGCAACTGTTGCCAGTGGCATTTCTTGGTTCTTTGAATCAAAGGGGTCCAATCTCCATCCTGATCACCACCCTGACCGGCACGCTGCACGACAGCTTCAAATAAATTAAATAAGTAGAACCAAAAACGGATTTCAAAACTCAACCAAATGGAAAAACACACTAATATCCAAATGGACCTCGGACAAATACCCAAATGGAAATTGTGTGTGTGTGTGAGAAAGAGAGAGAGATGGGCTATCGTTGGTGGAGCCCGGGAACAGGCAGTGCACGGGAGGGAGCACTAAGACAGCAGAATGAATCTCTCACAGCTAGCATTTGCTTGTATTCGCTCACAGTGGAAGCAAATTGTTGATGGCCCCATCCAATGCTCTGCCTCATTCCTGTCTACAAAATCGCCTTCCTTTCCTTGCCTCTACAACTCTTCTCTTTATAAGTCTGTTTATGCATAACAAACCTGCTGCCAATGGCGCTCCCGCTCCCGCTCCCCACCCCCCCTCGCCTACCAACGCCCCCCCCCCCCCCGGTCGCCGAGTCCTCCCTCGCTTTGCCGACGGCATGACTCCTCGCCTGACTTCTCCCGCTCCAGACGACCCGGCGCCTCCGCGGCGCCATGGACGGCGACGGCGACCGCCCGGCAGTCGACATCAGCAACTGGAACTTCGCAACGGGGAAAAACTTTCAACATAAGGTGCTCCACCTGTTCTCCTCTTCGGTCCACCATCCCTCCTCTTCCATAGAAGGTGCTTTCTTCCTCCTAGCCGTCTTCCGGCGTTTCACCTTCCGGCTAACGGAGGAGTCCGTTGGTTGGGCCCTCCACGCCGCCCTTGGCGGCACCCCGGGGGGCTTCCATGTCACCATGGCCCGGGACCGCCACTTTCGATTTGCGGTGGTATCGCGCCATGTAGGAAAGTTGGTACGCTCCCTTACTAGGGTTACCACACCACACTTCGACGTCTACTTCCATTGGTACGACGGCGGCCCAAACTGGATAAGAGATCTGCGGACCTGGCATCGAGAAGAAGAAACATCCTGGTCGACGGTCCCCAGCGAAAAAAAAAACCGCCAATGGAAGCAAGTCTCGTTTGACAACCCTATCAGACAAACACGGCCCCAACCCCGAACAAAGCCCCGCCCCAGAATAACCCCCCCCCCCATTCTCAAACACCCACCACATCGACAATCCGTCAGAGTCGGCCGGATAGATTGCCCCATCAGGCCTGCTGCCAACCACAACGACATACCGGTCACCAAGGTCTTCCGCAACATCAGTCAAAAGCTCTACACAGCCCAACTATTGACGACTTCTTCGCCGGCGTCGGCCGCCCGGCGTACGGCGGCTAGCCGCGCTGCGCCGTCCATCCTGGGAAAGGGTCCACAATTTCAAATTCCAGACAGACACAGGGCCCACCAACCAGCCACCTGGCCTCGAACCGAGTTCATACATGAAAAGGGCCCACCTGTCCGTCATATTACTCATACCGGCTCGAAACAGGACCCACATCTAGAAAGAGGTCGCCACTATAATCGCCCACAAAAGATCAGACCAAACCGCCTGGCTTCCCTGCAAATGCACCACCCTGCATTTACTACCAAAGTGGACTTTCGACATTTGGGCCACATTCAAACCACGCTGCTGAATGAAATAAATCCAGCACTCGATTGCCTGCCCACTAGCAACGACGGGACATGCTACACCTACAAGAAAAAACCTACAAAACCCCTTCGCACCAAAGACGCCTACAACCTTCGCAACCTAATCCCTCACTGCTGCTGCAAACGTTGCTTCAGTCAAAACCATCTCACCCATAATTGTCGTGCAACAGCTCGATGCCTACGCTGCCTGCAAACTGGACACAGAGCCGACGTGTGCTCTTCCACCATTAGACATTTCCTTGTTTGGGTCCCCAAAATCGCACAAGGAACAAGGAGTACCACTGCAAAATCCCGGGTATACCGTCGCGTGGAATCCCAACGGGCTACCTGTCCCGCACGAACGGAAGGAACGATGCCTCTGCAGCTTAACCAGGACGCCCTTTCTGTTGCACCACACGTGTACACGGGAGACCCAACTCCACAAGCACAAACCCCCCATCAGCCACCATATATAGCCCCCACCGGGAACATCTCGCCTTCACACAGTGCTCCCCAACAGAACACACTACAACTCACCACCTCTCAAACACCATTGCACCCCATGGCCAACTTCCCAGTAGACTCCGAGAGGTTCCTCCCCCATGGCCACCACTTCATCAACGAGGGCGGAGATGAGAGAATCCCACACACCAATGTACATTTCAGCACCACTGCTGTCCGAAACCATGAGGGTTTCGTCATTGCGGAAGACCGCGAAGGCCTCATCTCCCACGACCAGTATAACTGGTTTCGTGTCCGCATTGCCCAAGCCCTTGAAGAAGATTTCGGCCTGCGAGTAATCTCCTCCTGCATCACCCCTCTGGGGATTGGCCTATACAGGCTTGAATCTGACTACCACCACGATATAGTGCTTCGCGACGAGCCCTTCTTCGTGGAGAACCACCTCATCGGCTTCTCCCGCCACGACCACGGCATCAACAGGCGCCAGGCCAACTATTCACACAACAGCTGGATCATGATACTAGGGTTCCCCCTAGATTATCAAGACGTTCAACACATCGACGCTGCGGTGGCGACCTTTGGCTACCTCGTCTCCCGGCACAACGTGCCTGATCAGCACGGTTACGTGCTATGCAGGTGCCTCTACAATGGCGCCAACAACGTTCCCCGCAGCATCGTCATCCGACACTGCGATGCGAACGGCCAAGGCTTCTCTTGGTCCTGCCCGGTAGTCGTCCTCAACGGGGCTTTCATTCTCCCCAACAACCCTCCGGGCGAAGATGATATACCTCCGGGGGGAAACCCCCATCCCTTCCCCCAGCCGTCGCCAAACCACGACAACGCCAACGGCTTCCACCTCCCCATTCTCCCCCCTGCCCCAAACCCTAACCCGGTTTGGGATGCAGCGGCTGTGGAGATACAGGGCAACCAAGAGAACCACATAGCCTGGGGAGCTTGGCCTGTTCCGCCGCAGGACCAACTGGACCTGAGTGCTGTCTCCAACCCCGACGGAGATGCAAGCTCCGCCTCCTCCAACGCCAACATCACTCAGCAACACACCCACTACCACAACAACAATGACCAACCGCTGCAATTTGTGGAAGGTGATCCCTCAATACAACCGGATTGGTTGAGGCCCTTCGACTCGGCCTCCTTCCGTCAGCTCCTAGCTGCAGCCTTCCCTGCAGCACAAACCTCTGGTGGATGACCCACAACCAGGGACCTACCCTAGACCTGCCCGCCCAGGACCAAGCAGAATCCTCCGCCATGGGAGCGCGCCGCGGCCAAACACCCACAACAAGGTTCAGAGCGCTGGCTCCAACCCAAACACCGCCGGTTACTGCTTCCCCGAGGCGCCCGACAAACTGCTTCGGGAGAGTCTACCGGCGCCGCACTCGCTCCGAACCAATCGGCCCCTCCGTCGAGGAGCCCGTACTCAGCAACCCCCAGCAGCAGATCATCCAGCCCACACAGGTACCTGCCGCCATCAACACCTCATTCCACAATATAGTCTGCATTCCCTCCAAAAAAGCATTGCACAGACAAACACTGGTTTCGCAGGACAAAGTTAGACGGAGCCCATGCATCTCCGCAGCGCGGGAAGGAAGGCGCATGCCAACCAGACTCACCAGGGGGGTGATTGGCGCATCACATTCTGCCCCAGCATCCACGCCAACTACAAACCGAAGCGGTAAAACAAAGCGCAAACTATTCCAAGGCCCAATTAAATTCCCAACCGATCACGACATTGCAACTGGTATAGAACCCATCCCTCACATTCCTCTATCAGAACTGCAGGCACAAGCGCTCCGCTGCGGCGTCCACGCGACAATGGTGATCGCCGCTATTAGGACGCCAGAGGGACCAGCGGGCGAGACTACGTCAATTGATCAATGAGTCCCCGCAACTTTTGTTTTCTGTGGCGTACGTCAGATGAAGCCACCTCTCAACAATCCCATAGGCCACCTAGCTCAAGTAGTAGAAGGAACATCCCACCGGCCAAGAGCCATAAACACTGCAGCGCGGCTGCCTTTTGTACTCTCGTTGTTCCTATGCATTTCTCTTCCTTCTATTTTGCGCCTGGACATGTTTTGTTTCCCCCTCAGATTACGTCTGAGGCAACGTCTAAGCTACTCAAAACACCCCAATGCATAATACAACACCACAGACATGGTCGTTCCTAAACTGGAACATACGGGGACTAAACGACCCAACCAAACAACAAGCAGTAAGAGCCAAAATAGAGGAAACAAACTGCATCATCTACTGCCTCCAAGAGACAAAATTAGATTCAATACACCGCTCACTAATCAAACAAATAGCACCTAAGCGCTTTGACCAATACACCTTCACCCCCTCACAAGGAGCCTCGGGTGGAATCCTAGTGGGTTGGAACGGCAACCTCCTACAAGGGATAGTGGAACAAACACGACAATTTGCAATCAACATCAAATTTACATCAAACACAAATGGCAAACAATGGACGTTCTCTACAGTATACGACCCGTGCACAGGCCAACCAAGACTAGACTTCATGGACTGGTTTACCTCACTAAATATCACCGATGATCAAGACTGGCTCATTATCGGGGATTTCAATCATTACCGATCAGTGGATAACAGAAATAGACCAGGGGGAAACCACACGGACATGCAAACATTCAACGCAACCATAAATCAGCTAGGGCTTGTAGAAATCCCCCTAAAAGACAGGAAATACACCTGGAGCAATATGCAGGCCTCCCCACTGCTACAACAATTAGACTGGTGCTTCACCTTGCCTCATTGGACACTGTCTTTCCCTGCCACACTACTGATACCGCTAGCCAAAACAACATCAGACCACATCCCTTGCATGGTACAACTGGGTACTACTATCTCGAAGTCTCAACAATTTAGAATTGAGAACTACTGGTTCGACATGCCAGGGATCAGAGACCTAGTATCCAATATATGGAATGGGGCACCAACACATGGACTAGATGTTGTGAGAACCCTCTCAAAGAAATTCAAAATACTTAGAGCAGCAATCAGAAGATGGAGCAAATCAGTGGGCTCACTCTCCAAGAATCTGAAAATATCCAATGATTCCATCCTCATCATAGACCATCTGGAAGAAAAGAGGCTCCTTAGCCAATTAGAAGATACATTCAGAACCCTCATCAAGAAACACACTGAAACCCTGCTGAAACACCGACAAGAATACTGGAAGCAGAGATACACTGAGAGATGGACAAAACTAGGGGACGAACCAACTAAATTCTTCATCTCAGCAGTAACAACCAGATATAGACAAAACTTGATCACAAGTCCCACAGATGCATCGAGAAGGACAGTAACGGATCACGGATCCAAGGCTGCGATACTATGAAATGATTTCAAAAACAGAATAGGATGCACAAATGCAACCGCGCTCTAGGAAGGTCTGCAAAACATAATCACACCACACCCAAACCTCCAATCCCTCATAGAGCCCATATCGGCCGAGGAGATCGACAGAATAGTTAAAATTATACCTGCAGACAAAGCCCCGGGCCCAGACGGGTTCAACAACAAATTCTATAAAAAAAATTGGGACATCATCAAAAACGACGTCTACAACCTCTGCAATGCGTTCTTCAACAATGGATGCAGCCTACAACCAATCAACAGCTCTGTCATCACACTCATCCCAAAGAAACGACCCCGGAAACCTCGGCCAACTACAGACCAATTTCCCTACTTAACTCAAGCATCAAAATCATAAGCAAACTCATGGGAGAAAGAATACAGACCATCCTCAAAGATATCATACATGCCAATCAATACAGCTTCATCATAACAAGAACGATCCAAGACTGCATTGCATGGAACTATAAATTTATACATCAATGCAGAAGATCAAGGAGACCTATAGTAATGCTGAAACTAGACTTTGAAAAAGCCTTTGACATAATGGAACATGATGTCATCCTCAGGGCGCTAACCCACAAAGGGTTCCCACAGCAATGAGTCAACTGGACAAGCAACATACTATCTACAAACACCCCAGCTATCTTACTCAATGGAGTACTAGGTAAATTCTTCCACTGCAGAAGGGGTGTCCGACAAGGTTGCCCACTCTCGCCGGCTCTCTTCACAATCGCAGCAGACCTACTTCAACACCTCACAAACCATGCCAAACAAAGAGGATTACTAATACCCCCACTACCACATCTTTCGAATCATGACTTCCCGATAGTCCAGTATACCAATGACACAATCATCACAATACAAGCATCCTAGCAACATATATTCTTCCTAAAAACCTTACTCTCAGCATTCACTGCCGCAACAGGCCTCAAGATCAATCTAGAAAAAACATTTCTAATCCCAATCAACCTTACTACGGACCAAGCAACCACCATGTCAACCACCTTTGGGTGTCAACTAGGCACACTACCTTTCATCTATCTTGGCATACCCCTAGGAAACACCAAACCAAAAAGCACTGACTTCCTACCACTGACCACCAAAATTGAGCGAACACTCAACACCACATCCGCTTACCTGTCCATGGCCGGAAGGTGCACAATTGTAGACACCCTACTATCATCAATGCCAATCTACACAATGTGCACCATCAAACTACATTCCAAAACAATCCAACAAATAGATAAGTACAGGAAACCTGCCTCTAGAGAGGTTCGGACATCATGGACAAAGGGAAACCTTTGGTGAAATGGGAAGACACCACAACACCAAAGAAAAAAGGAGGAATTGGGCTCAAAAACCTACACCTCATGAACCAGGCCTTCATACAGAAATTCCTCTACAAACTCTACAACAAAAAGGACACGCCTTGGGTGCACCTCATCCTCGACTCATACTGCGCAGATGGCATCCCACCCCATCAACTGACAAATAGGGGTTCCTTCTCGTTCAAGGACATCATGAGCCAGTGGGAAAGCTTCAAACAACAAACTCAGGTAAACATCGGAAAAGGCAACACGGTAACCATGTGGCACGACAAGTGACATACAACGGTATTATTTACGTCTTTCACAAACCTGTATACACACGCAAGACACCAAAATGCGTCCATAGCCCAATACACCACAACAACAGACATACACACCAACTTCCACACCCCAATATCGACACAGGCCCTACAGGAACTCAACCTACTGACCAACATCATCCAAGGTTTACAAGACACCAACGACACATGATCATACAGGAATAACAAAAAAGGTTTCTCATCCAGCTACATATACAATGACAACTTCAGATTTAACACAACACCGCCTCCTCCACTGAATTGGATCCGGAAGACAAAGCTAACAAAGAAGCTGAAAATATTCTGCTGGCTCATGTTTTTGGATCGTCTTAACTCCAGAAATCTACTCAAAAGAAAGAACTTCAGCATCGAAAATGATGACTACTCGTGTGTGCTATGCACAGCGGCACCAGAGGAACTGACATATCACCTATTCTTTCAATGTGAATTCAGCACCGCATGCTGGACAGCCATACAAATCAACTGGAACCACAGCGTACCTTTCTTCACAATGATTCAAGAAGCAAAAAGAAACTGGATCGGTCCCCTGTTTATGGAAATATTTATCACGGCAAGCTGGGAAATTTGGAAGCAACGAAATGAGCTCATCTTCAGAAGCAACGCACCATCACTCTCATCTTGGAAGCATAACTTCCATAGCACTATGTCACTTCAATGTAATAGATCCCCAACCTCTATCAAAACTTGTATTCAACTGTGGCTATTGGCCATAAACTTCATCATTCCCGCCTCAGGAATATGATTTTGTTTATGCCGATACCAACACCTACCTGTTTTGCAATCACCGGATTGCAACCTAAATATATTAATATAACACAGTCGGGACTTCCCCTACTCTTTTTTCTTAAAAAAAAACAAACCTGCTGCCATTGCCGATGCTAATGTACATCATCACAATGGACGTTATAGATGAATATATGCACGCAAGATTCAAAGGCTCCCCTGACTTTGCCACTGGCTAGTGCGCAAGTGCAATAGAGAACAGTACTACACCCCTCTCCTATCCGTAGCAATGATAGGAAGCTGCCGGCGTCCATCTGTACAACAAAGCAACTGGAGTAGAGTACACAACTCTGACCTGTTTAGCTGCAGTACAAACTCCACAAACGCGTACTGCACACACCATGAAGCTCACCAAACCAAGCAGCCTTCTTGACCTGCTCGTACGTACCCGCAGCATAAGTCGCTGTCGCACATCTCAACATTTGAAAGAGCCCTACTTCAATTATCGAAAGCGCAACTTTGACAACGGAACCGTTACCAATAACAAATTACAGACCACCATTTCTGTTGGTTTCGGTAGGGACAATGTCACAGTAAAAATGTATGCATTTCACCACGTTATATTTTCATACAAGATAGATGGTCAACGACCAACCAATCTGCTACATTAAGGTCATGTTTGGCACAACTTTTGCTGCAGTTTCTTAATAAAGATAAACTGAGTGTGTGCCAAATAGTAAAATTCTGTAACAGCTTATTAGTTCAGCTGCTTCTCAAAATAAACTAAAAGCAAAACATAAACATAAGTTGCTTTTCACCAACTTTTAAAATAAATTATTTTTTTAACAACTTCCAGCTGTGCCAAACAGAGCCTAAGCTACCTCCGGTTTCTCAACAATCCAAAACAAAATTGAAGCCAACCAGTTGATTAGGTAGATCATACACCGGATGCAAGTACTTGGTACAACCATTTCTATATTAGTGTCATTGAATTGAACCGTACTAAATGACATCATATCAGAACTTTCGACAATGCAGCATATGAAGCTTTGACGAGGTAGGTGCAGGCCTATTTTGCCTCTTGTCAAGCCAGCCTTGAAGACTCTTTTTTTAATAAGGAATACTATATTCCACTTCCATCTCCAGAAATAATCCTAGGAGACAGAGATCAGATTAGTTCTTACATCCTCTGCTCCTTGAGTAGCATTCACCATATAGGCCAATTCAAATAGACCACCTAGAACGAACTTAGCATTCCTGCAAACAGACAACGGTTTAAGCAGGGTAACGCTATTTTTTAACTAGCCATCACTAAGTCGAAACAGCCACCACATTAACAGTTTTCTTCAGCAGCCCGCATCTTTTGTGCTTCTAAGGCCTGTTTGGATGATGGCTAACTTGTCTAAGCCTAAACTTAGCCACTTGCCACACTTGTAGCGCGCCTAATCTAACTAATGTTAGCATGTGTTTGGTTTGATACTACAACCTAAGCTTAGGCGCGCCTAAGAAATTGTGGCATGTGTTTGTTGTTACCATGACTAAGTCTAGGCAAGTGGTTAAACTTAGGCGGTTGATTTGAGCGTCACAGTTGAGACAGTTTTTTGTTAGGCAATAGAAGCAAAAGTTGTCTAACTTATGTGACACGCCTAAACTTAGTCAACAACCAAACGCCCACCTAAAACAGTGTGACATGCCTAACATTAGGCTTAAACAAGTTACGCATTGACCCAAACAGACCCCTAGTCTTCCAGCATCAAGTGCACCTTTCTCTTCCCAATTTTCTTCAACATTTCTCCTTCTCCAGCTTCAGCTTGTGGCGTTTTTGGTGCCTCCAGGCACAACCGGTTGCTTTGATGCCTCATCACCCGTATTGCAGACTTCATCAGCGAGTCCGCACCTTTTTTGATTGCTTGTTTCCTGTCCTCCTTGAATAGACCTGCCCAAAAGTCCATAAACCTACAGGCTTGACATACAATTTCACCCGGGTGTTTAATGAGCTTTTTCTCAAAGCAAACATTGTTGCGAGAATTCCAAACAGACCAGCAAATGACTGCTAGATCAAACAAATATACATGTTCACCATGGGGCAGCACTTGTTTAATCCAAATCATATACTGATTAAACGACAAAGGCCTGATTGTGTTGTTAAAACACATAGCTATCAAAGACCATACACCTGTGGCTACAGGACAGGAAAAGAAGAGGTGTTCCACACATTCTTTTTCCTGACAGAAGAAGCAAAATTCATTACCCTTCTAATTTCTCCTCGCCAGATTATCCTTTGTTAGAATTGCATTATTTACAGCTAACCACATGAAAGTTTTTATCTTTGGGGGAAGTTTAGTTTTCCATAACAATTTAAATTGGGGGCCAGATTCATTCCTCACCAAATGCTTGTACATAGGCTTAACAGTGAAGTTGCCACTTTTTTCAATTCATACCACTAATTGTGAAGAAAAACGGGCATATTGCTGGCAAAAGGAACAACCCAATTGTTTCTAGCACATTCATGCACAGAACAATTTTTATCAAAGGCAAAATGAAATAATATTGGGTAAGAATTGCATAGAGCAACATCATTCAACCAAACATCAGTCCAGAACTGGACCATAACCCCATTACCCACCACAAATTTCCTACTCTGCATATATAAATTTCTCACTTTTAAGAGGTCTAGTCATTTTGCCTATATTTCACCGCTCCAATGGGGACATATTTAATGTACTTTGCATTGATCAGTTGTTGCCATAGTCCCGTTTCATTTTCAATACGCCACCACCATTTACACAATAACCAGATATTCATTTTTCTAATATCCTTCACACCTAGTCCACCTTTGATTTTAGGTTTGCACACAGTATCCCATTTAACAAGATGATATTTCTTCTTAAGTTCGTTGTCTTGCCATAAGAACCTTTTCCTATTTTTATCCATTTCCTCAATAACTGTTTTATAGAGGAACACTGACATATGGTATGCAGGGATGCTAGATAAACTAGCATTAATAAGAGTGACACGGCCAGTCATAGATGACACTCCCCCCCTTCCACGCATCAATTTTTTTGTTAACCTTATCTATTGCATACTGCCAGTCAGCAACATAAGGTTTATTGCAGCCAACAGGCACTCATAAGTACTTAATAGTGTTGAATATAAGTGAATTGTCTACCATCCCTCATCAGCTTAAGCTTTTGAGGGCAACTAGTCAGCGCATAATAGCTTAACATGGTATCAGAGCCAGAGGGCTCGAGTTCGAATCCTGGTGGGCGCAATTTATTAAAAAAATAGAAATAAATTTGTAGCCTACTCCTATCCACGTTTGCAGAGCCAGAAGGGCCTGAACGTGAGGGGGAGTGTTGAATATAAGTGAATTGCCTACCATCCCTCATCAGCTTAAACTTTTGAGGGCAACTGGTCAGCGCATAGTAGCTTAACAAATAGGAAAACAGCCCAACAGCCCACCTGACAGTTAAAGAGCTGAGCATAATCACTGGCTAAAGACTCATCCCCCCTATGATCAATACCTCGCTCTTGTCAAAGTTGATTTTCAACCCCGACAAGTTCTCATACACATATAAAATCAGCTTCAGATTTCTAGTCTCATCCAGATTTTCCTTAATGCATATAATGGTGTCATCTGCATATTGCAAGATGGCCACCCCTAATGGAAGCAAATTATCAGCCAGTCCTCTAATTAGCAAATTCTGTTGTGCTCTCTCAATTGTGCTCTCTCAATCATTCTATAGAGGGCATCAGACAAAGTTGAAAAGAAGAGGTGAGAGAGGGTCTCTCTGTCTCACTCCCCTAAAGCTTTGGAAATAAGGACCTACTTTGTTATTAATTTTAACACTTAAGATACCATTCTCCACAATCATATGAATCCACCTACGCCAAGTCTGGTGAAATCCTCTACCCTCGAGACAATGGAACAAAAAGTCCCAGCTTACCTTATCATAGGCCTTCTTGAAGTCTAGTTTAAGGATAATCCCTTTCTCCTAGTTTCATGCAAAATCTCCTGTAGTGTCATGATGCCATACATAATGTTTCGCCTAAGGATGAAAGCATTTTGAACCCGGTTAATTATTTTGTGTGCAACATACTCTAATCTCAAAGTTAAGGCTTTTGCAAACCATTTATACAAATAATTCAAAAGGCAAATAAGTCTAAACTGCTGGATTTTCTCAGCAGATTTGCATTTGGGTAACAAAGTTATTACCCCAAAGGTCATCCTATAAACATCCAGAGAGCCATTATGGAAATCACGAAATAGCAACATACAGTCTTCCAACAAGCTTGATAGAATTCCAACAAGCTTGATAGAATTCAATAGGGATTGCATCTGGACCAGGGGCTTTATTCCTCTCCATTAGGAACAAGGCGGCCTTTACTTCCTCTTCCTCAAAGGGTTTAGTGAGGAACAGGTTGTCTTCTACCGATACCTTCTCCACTTCATCCCACATGCTGCTCTCCAGCCTAAGTGCCCCACCTCCACTTTTCCCAAGCAGAACCTCATAAAACTCTGTGGCATGCTTAAGAAGCTCCTCAGTACCTTCAATACACCTATCCCCTTCCTTTAGGTAGAAAATGGAATTTTTCCTTTTTCTACCATTCGCAACTCTATGAAAGTATGCTGTGTTATTATCTTCTTTTAAGAGCCAATTTTCGTGACTCCTCTTAAACCAGTACAATTCCTCATCTTCTAAAATATCTAGCAATTCTCTCTGCAGAGAGATTTTCTCCCTGAGCTTAGAATCCTCCAACCCCCCTCTCTCCTCTAGTATCTCAAGTTCTTCTATTCTGGACAACAGAGAAGCTTCTTTTTCTTAATGTTACCAATATTTTTTGACCCCCAGTCCTTCAAATATTTCTTGATCTTTTTTAATTTGAACAACACATTACTTAATGAATCCTTATCTTTAGTTGGCTGGTCCAAATTTTCCTAACCGAAGGAATGAAGTCCTTATGTTTCAGGCAAGACAACTCAAAGTTAAATTGCATTTTCTTAGAAACCTTATGGTCTAAAGTTTTCAAGATCAAAGGATTATAGTCTAAAAGTACTCTAGGCAGTTTAAGAATTGTGACCAAAAGGAACAAATCTTCCCATTCACGGTTCATGAGGATTCTGTTCAGAACCTCAAGGGCAGGAGGGTTTCTATTATTGGTCCAGGTGAATTTCACTCCAGGACCACCAATCTCTCTCAGGTTATGCATATTTATAATAGTGTTGAAAAGATTAATGTATCTGCTAGGAGCACAATTTCTATTCTTCTCAGAAGGTCCTCTAATGATATTAAAGTCCCCTCCCACAATATAAGACCCTCTCATGTTTCCGCAAAAATTAGTCAGTTCTATTAGAAATGACTCTTTCTCACTTTCTTGTGCTGCCCCATAGACATTTAAAATAGATCAACTGATTTTCAAATTTTTATCTCAAATTTTTATGTGAGAAATATACAATCCATCAATGCAAGAAGTGACATAAAATTTATCTACTTTAATTCCCGTCACTCTCCCCCAGACCTGCCCTTGGCAGCCATCCAAAACCATTCATACAACTTACCAGGATCAATGCTTCTAACTAAAGCATCAAAAAAAATTTTAATTAAAGTTTCTTGAACGCAGATGAAGTCAAAACCAAACTGTTTAATCAATCCTTGGACATGACTTTTCATGCCCTTCTTCCCTAGATCTTTACAATTCCAAAATATGCCTATCATTTCTTCTTTCTATTTTTTTTTACAAGAACTAGGGCCTGAAATTTCCTGGACACCTGTTCTCCAATAAACAGAAGGGGTGTTTCTTTTACTTTTCAAGAGTGGACAACTGGTGTTGATTGTGCTTTTCCCATTTTTAAGTTTTTTTGGTTTTACCTCCCTACATCCCTCCTCCTCTAAATCACCTTGTTCCCCTTCCAACAGAAAATTTTCTAGGTCAGCGAAGACACTATCCTGATCAGCCCCCTCCCTCCTCTCTAAAGAATCCTTTTCCCCCAACTTTTTGGCTAGAACATTCCTAGCTTCTTCCAAGTCTCTAATAAGACTGATCTTACCAAAATCATCAATGGTAATAGAAATACCCAAGCAATTTGCAATATTGAATATATCTAAATCAGATAAAACTGCAAAGGAAAATTTCTTATCACACATCCCTTCATGTGTCCTTTTCTTTGTAGGCTGCAGCACCATCTTCTGTACCTTTCTCTTCATTTGATCTTGTACACGTCCACTGTGCCTCCTTGGGAGAATCAATTGCCCTTGATGTATCTTGGCGCCTTTGTGTTCCTGCATTTGAAAAACATTTGTAGTATGGAAGCTTAGAGGTAGATTTTCTGCCACCAACATACCAGGAGTTGTGGTACCACTTTGCAGCATCTACACCCTGGTATCCAGCTGAGACATCACTTCCTGAGAATCATCCTCATCATCTAATAAATCATCCTCACTAGGGTCCCAAGATATAACTAATTTACCTCCCTTGTCCCCCGAGAGGTCAGATTCCACTTCGTCCGCCATTTTTCCACAAGCAACCGACCTTACCACAGCTACTGGAAGTTTTTCAGCATGGCCACCCTTACTTCCCTCCCCACAGACAAGCTGCAGATTATTAAACTGCTTGCTTTCACTGCTAGACCCCTTATAGTCACCGGTTTCACATTGTCCATGGTCTCTTCTACAGGGTGTTTACCTTTGACAGCCATTTGTTTACTACTCCCAGCCTCCAAATTGTTTCTCCCAGTGTTCTGTCTCACAAGGTCAGATTTCACAGGTTTAGAGATGGAAATTCCTTTAGCCATTTGTTTACCATTATATTGAGGTTGTATCACAGGTTGTTTCCCCTTAGCATCATACTGCCTACTACTACCAGCTTCATGATTGTTTTCCCAAAACTTTGTCCTCCCAGGTTTGATTTATCAGTATTAGAAACTACCACTCCACCAGCATTCTTTAGCTGATCCTCATTGGAGGGAATTTCCCTCTCAAACAGGAAAATATAGCCATAGGCATAAATGGCTCCTTCAACAGAGCTATGGACCAAATCAGGATTTCTGCAAATAATTTTAATTCTAACATAGTCAACCCTTAGTAGTGTTCTCTCGTCCACATCTACCATCAACCCCTCCAGAGAACCCACATAAGCCATAGTTTTAATACTCCTCTTATCAAAAGGAACTCCCCTAAGTCTAAACCAGGCATGTTTTAACTCCCAACTAACCCCAATACCAAGGTTCCAAAAAGCGCTAGGCGCTAGGCGGGCGGTGACCCTCTGCCTAGCGCTTAGGCGTGCCTAGGCGACGCCTAGGCGTTTCTAGGCGTTATGTACTGTAGCAGTACATAACTGATTTTAGCTGGTTTTAAGCATGTTTCTGCTATAGTTTAACTGATTTTAGCTGATCCACATACATTCTGGCATACAGCCCAGCCCACTCTTGTAGATAGCCCAATAGGCATGGGGCCTTAATAAGCCCACTCACGCAGTCTTCCCCTGTCCAGCTCCTTCCAGCACGCCTGCCCCCGACGGAACTGCCGCCGGCTCCTTCCAGTACGTCAGTCTTCTTCCCTTCCTCTGCTCCAACTCGTCAGGGATGAGTGATGGTCAAGCTCCGAGGCCTGCCTCCACCGGCCGCCGCCAGTTCTCTGCTCTTCCTCCCCCAGCCCAGATTCGCCCGCCTCCCGTTGGTTTCAACCGGCCACACCAGATCTGCCCGCCTCCGCCGCCAAGCTCTTCCTCTCTCAGGCCAGATCCGCCTGCCTCCCCGTTGGTTTCGGCCGGACGCACCAGTACCAGATCTGCCCCTCCCTCCCCCGCGGGGAATCTCCGCCTATGGCCCAAGGCGAGGCAGAAGAGTTGCGCCTCGCGCCCAGGCGCGCGGAGGCGAGCGCCTTATTACGCCTTACGCTGCCCAATACACGGAGTCCAAAGAGCTAAAGACAACTGAGCATCAGTAGATCTAATAGTAAGCTTGAACCTACTCCATTCATGGATCATTTTAGCAGTAGGGAACCTCATTGTGTAGCAATTCTCCTCAAGCCTCCTAGCATTCCATTTCCAGACTCCAGAACCTAAAATTTCATTAAATTCCTGCTCAATCTTCTTAGCAGTACCCTGCCCCTCTACCACATGAATGATAGCCGTGGTTGATCTCTCCCTAAGATTGGAATCTGAAGGACAGTCTGGAATGAAAAAAAAAACGCTGGCCCTCTACCTGGGTTGCATAAAGGGGGGCAATATATTCTCCCAGCAATTGAGTAGTACAATCAGAATAATCATGCCCTAATTTTCCACATCTAACACACGGCCTATTCCTAGGACATTCAAACACCTTATGTTACAAACTACCACAGCGCAGACAACGTATAGCCTCATCAGCGGGATAAGGTTTCTTAGAAATATCACCTTTCACAGCAACATCCTTAGCCTTCATAATAGGTTGGATCTCCTGTAGCTGTTCATCCTCCTGTGAATCCATATTCACCTGGTCCAAAATCTTAGGTCTGTGATCCCACCTGGATCTCTCCTTCCCTTGAAGCCGCCTCTCCCGGAGTAGTCGCTGTCGGTGAAGTAGCTGCGGCCTCCACCTCCAAAGTCTTCGGTGAAGAAGCCTCTTGCTCCACCTCCGAAATCAGCGAAGTGGCCACGCCCACCACCTCTCCCAGTGTTGTCAAAGCCGTTGAAGCCACGACCTTTCCCACTGCCTCCCTGATCCCATCTCCCGTCGAACGAACCACCCCAATTTCCACCTCCCAGCACCATGACGGTGGGTGCTCTCGACGATTGAACCATCTCAACATACGTGCGACCCTCGTGCGATCGCCAAAAGTGGTCGAAGTACCTCCTCAACTCAGAAGTGTAGCTTACAGGCGACGCTGTAGGAAACCCTAACCAAGGATCGCAAATCCCCTTGCCAGCGATGGGGTCACAATAAGGACCTCCCCGTACACCATTTTGCACGTTGCCCCTGGCTTATCAGCCAAACCCACTTCTCGAGAAATCCCTCCGCCATTACCAAAATCCCCCTCGGAGTTACCACAAACTAGTAACGATTCCTGATGTCGATCATCCAACGCATCACAGCTTGCTCGAGCACGTACCTGCGATGGAGATTTTGGACGCACCGTCTCCTCGCTCTTCCTGAGCAAAGAGTTCCTCAAGTCCGTGAGGATCGCCATGGGAGCACCTCGGTCCTCGACTGCCCTGAAGCAACCAATCGACGAAACAAGCAGCGAGGATTCTCCGATTCACCGCGCTCGTGTATGTTGAGAATTATCCGTTGAAGACTCCTGTTTTATTGATCTCTCTCAAAAAGCTTGCGGCATCCATACGTCAATCGTCATCAACACCATAGTTATTAAGCTGTTGACGCCAAAGCGGTAAGGCAGTTCGCCGGCCTAAGGCGTCCCCGTCGCCTTACAGCGGCGGCGCGGGAGTAGGGGAACATCGAGCAGGGGTGGGGGGGGGGGGGGGGGGTGGAGGGGGAGGGGGAGGGGAGTCCGTGGAGCACGACTCACCACCGTGAGGCCACCTCGCCGCCGTGATCCGATCTGCGCCGCCGTGAAACCGACTCGTCGCCGTGACCCGATCTGCGGAAGAAGGGTAGAGGCAGCACCGATCTGAGGGAGGGATGGAGAGTGGGGGGCGCGGCGCCTACTAGGAAGAGGTGGGGTGGGGTGCGGGGGGGCGACGGCGCTATCGGGGAAGGGGTGGGGTGCGAGCATGCTGCGTGATTTGAGGAACCTAGTGAGGTGCGGTGCCTACAGGGAATACAAGGAAGAGGGGTGATTAGGGTTTAAGGGTCCTGGACTTCTAATGGGTTGGGCTGGAAGTTAGAACTGGGCTGAATAAAAAGGAACAAAATTGTGTATTTTTAAATTTTACAGCTAATAACTACTTCTATTTTCTTATTTTCACATAATACTAAGGCGTCGTCTCGCCTTACGCCTTACCGCTTAAAAGGTAAAAAGAGGTCCGTCGCCTTACCGCCTTAATAACTATGATCAACACTGATGTCATCATCATCATATGCCACCAGAGAGCCCAGCATGGACTTGCTTTGATCTGGCTTTTGGTCTGCGTCATGCCCATTCGAAGATTGCATCTCCTTGGGAGCAGGCTTAGCTTCGGCATCAACCTTTGCTTTCTTAACTTGCGGCTTCACAATTACTATATTTTTTAGAAGTGCAGGTTGGCTCCTTTTCGTAGGTTGCTTAGGTCCGATGTCCTGAAGATGGATTTAGTGGAAAGAGGTATACAATGCTTCATATAGAATCATGCTGAGCAAGTAATCCTAGCAGGAAATGGCATTAAGTGTATACATACATACATAGAGAGAGTCTCACAACTATGGCAAGAAACACAAATCTTCTTTGCATTTTTGCAAATTTTAACAAACCTGAGGTCTCGAAACTGTGGGAATCTCAGTTCGAGAACAATATTGGATCGGGAAGCTACAACCTCCTGAAAACAAAAAGAAAAGAGTAAAGTGCATCAATGGTCTCTAAACTTGTTTGAGCGTGTCATCTAGGTCTACGAATTTTTAAAGTGCATATTTCCGTTTATAAACTTGTTAAAGTATGCCATCTAGGTACAAAATATCGAAAATACCCCTATATCTATTAACATAACTGTTAATTGAGTTTTGATTTTCATATTTGTTCTCTCTCCAAATCAGCTTTATCCTCCCATATGAATTGTGATGACAATGCTGATTTTGTAAGATAACAAATATAAAAAATAAAACTCAAGTAACAGTTATATCAATAGTCATAAGGGTATTTGTGGTATTTTGTACCTAGATGATATACTCAGACAAATTCAGAGACATTGATGCACTTTACTCAAAAGAAAAACATCCATTCGGACAGTTATGTACATGGCCTATATTTGGTAGATGAGAATGTATAATCAATATCAGAGTAAGACACTGTTCCTAGCAAAATGATTGCTAAGCACTATGATGCATCTAAAAGCTATACAACCAATTGTTCAGTGCAATAACATCTATATGATACAAAACAAATAACAAAAGAAACCTATGATATCATCATGTCATCTTAAATCAGCTAGTCTGATAGGATAAACTACAAAAGATGCAGGCATCAACACCTCACAGGTTGTCTACGGCTTGGCAAGTGTTATAAATCAGATTCTAGTGATCATGCAAAGGGCAAAATATTTTTTGATTGCAACTAACTAGGAAGATATAAATAGTAGAAGTACCAAAAACCGAGGCTAATTTGTTATACTTAGTATTAGAGAATAATGATTGGATTCATTAATCAAGGCTGTCAAGGGTACAATATATAGCGGTACAAGACTTGTCCCCAAGAAGCCTATTAGGCTAAGGACTAAAATGCCTCTGACCCCCTAATACATAGTCTAACACCCTCCGCAGTCTCAACATCTAGCCACGCCAAATGTTGAGACTAGACCAAATCTCGGAGAACGGCGACGACAGGAGCCCTTTCGTGAATATGTCGCAAAGTGCGACGTCGTCGGGACGTGGAGCACCCGAACCTCGCCACCTCGCCACGTGCAACCCGCTCACGAACGAAATGGAGGTCGATCTCCACATACTTCGTGCGCTGATGCTGGACGGGGTTGGTGGAGAGGTAGACGGTGCTGACGTTATCTCAGTAGACCAACGTGTTCCGGACGACGAGGGAGTGGAGCTCCTGAAGTAGCTGCTTATTAGGAAATAGTCATCACTGCTCTTCACTACTTCCTGTAACTACCTCTCCATACCTGCACGTTGTGTACTGAACGTGCGCCGGTCAAGCCGGCAACCACTCTGTAATCTGGCTATATAATGGCCATCTGAGTAATGGAATCGTGTGGCTTGTTTCATAACCTTTCATGGTAACCAGAGCAGAGTGAGATCCTTTTCTCATTTGCCCACCGCTGCCCACCCTTACATGGCAAATTCTTCCTCTTCTGCT
The DNA here is from genome assembly GCA_036927565.1 of Tuctoria greenei. Classification (NCBI taxonomy): domain Eukaryota; kingdom Viridiplantae; phylum Streptophyta; class Magnoliopsida; order Poales; family Poaceae; genus Tuctoria; species Tuctoria greenei. The sequence goes on along the minus strand of JAYESD010000004.1, from coordinate 68,649,377 downwards.
GCTAGCCAGAATGCTGGCGCAACTGCTTTCTCCACCACAACAAATGTCTCCCCCGTCCAGTCTTCCACCTCCACCGGCGCCTCGTCCTCACTTGTTGCTGCCGCTCAGTCCCTGAACATCACAAGTCTTGTACCTGTACGACTTGATATGTTCTCGACGACATATCGTCGGTGGAAGCGCCTTTTTTGGGTGGTTCTCGGCCGATTTAATCTTCGCCACCACATCGACGGGAGTGCCGCTCGTCTGGACGACGTCACATGGATCTAGGAGGATCTAACTGTGCTTATGTGGCTCCATGCCACACTTGCTGATGAGTTACTTGATTTTGTCATGGAAGATGAGATCACTGCACTCGGCGTGTGGAACAAGATCTCTGACTTCTTTCTTGGCAATAAATCGAGTCACGCTGTGCAGCTCGAGCAAGAACTCCATGGTCTTGTTCAAGGCGATCTTTCAACCACTGCTTATTGCCACAAGCTGAAGACCCTCGCTGATGCATTGGCTGACTGCGATCAGCCAATTACAGGTCGCGCCTTAGTGCATCAGTTGATCCGCGGCCTCAATCCGAAGTATCATGTACTTCGCCAACTACTGCCGGCCATGCCGACCTTCCCTACATTCATGGAGGTCCGTGATCACTTGATTGTCGCGGAGAACACCATTGCTTCTTCTACTACTGAAAGTGCATCTAGGACTCCCTTGTGGGTTTTGGATGATTTATGTCAAGCAATTGGGATCCTAATCCTTTGTTGAGATGAATGCAGGCAAATAATGAAAAATGAGCAAAATGCCAAAAAGAAGGGAAATGAGAAGCAAAGTGAATTTGAGCTCAAGGAGAAGAAAATAGTAGATTATTATGTATGGAGTGTGTTAAGGAAACATATCCAAGAGCTCAATCACATTCAAGCGCACACACACACAATGCACAAAGATTATACAGGATCGGACTAGTCCGATAACAGCCGGACTAGTCCGATATCACATTCTGCACTAGATCAAACAAGTCCGGTTTCCACCGGACTAGTCCGATATCTTTCTGATCCACTTCGGACTAGTCCTCCCCAATGCGGACTAGTTCTCAACACAATGCACAAGTCACACAAAATCGGACAAGTCCGTTGTGATCCGAACTAGTCCGATAATCTTTCTTATCCACTTCGGACAAGTCCGGTGTCTACACGGACTAGTCCGATATACACACTGATCTAAATCGGACAAGTCCTCCAAGTGCGGACTTGTCATCCTAAACACTTAGGGTTTCATATGTCCGGACAAGTCCGATGGCAATCGGATTAGTCCGAAGATTTCCAGTAGTGAAATCGGACAAGTCCGTTTTCAACTGAACTAGTCCGATATTCCTGGACACTTAGGGTTTGCTACACACAGCACACCGGACTAGTCCGGTGACCACCACGGACTAGTCCGATCTTTCTAAACCCTAATGGTCACTTTTAGAAACCCCATATAAATAGAGGTGCACGGCCCACTTTTACACACTCTCGAACCCTAGCGCCGTCACACCTCCCAAGAGACTCAAAAACCACCTCTCTCCACGAAATTAAGTGCAAAATCGATCAATCTATTGAAGATCACTTCTAGATCATTGGAGAGACACTTGGCACACATCATTGAGCTCTTGGTTTGATTCTCTAACACACTCTTGCGTTTCAATTTGTAATTTTCGAGTGTGTTATTGGTGGCTTTGTAAGTTGTAATCAAGGGAGCTCTCAACGTGTGAGAACGCCCCTTCAACTTGGTTATTTACCCTTTGTGATTAGTGGAAGAGGATTGGCCTTCGTGGCGATCCGACGAGGGAAGGGTTGGAGAATACCCGGTCCTTTTGTGAGCTCCTCAACGTGGATGTAGGTTGCCTTCGTGGTAGCCGAACCACGGGATAAATCTTGTGTCTTGTCCTTTTGTGTTCTTCATCTTAATTGATCAACTTAATCTAGAGTTTGATTCACTTTGTTCAATTTGAGTTAATTTGTTGAACAAGAGCCTTAATTGTAATAAAATTTGACATACAACTATTAAACTGTCATTCAAGTTTATATTTCCGGTGCAAACATTTACGAATCAATCAAATTGACTGAACATGATCAACTTAACCCGTGAAAACCGGACTAGTCCGCACTTTACCGGACTAGTCCGATATCTCTGGTATTGACCTTGTTGTTGAGTGTTACAGGAACCGAGAAAAATTCAAGAAGGCCTATTCACCCCCCTCTAGGCCTACATTCAATTGGTATCAGAGCAGGTTCTTCAAGAAAGAGTGCAACCACTCGAAGAAATCATGTTGGACATGAAGGAAGTTCAGAAAATCAACAATCAGGAAGAAGTGAACAACAACAAGAACCAAAAGCTGGAAAAGTATCTCGAAGCAATTCAAGACTTCGATGATGATGACGAGGAGACGCTGGAGCTAAAAGCACTCCTCAGAAAGAAAGCACTTTCCAAAGGGAAAGCTAAAGTTGAAGAAAAGAAGAAGGGGAGTAGTCACACCGACTACTCCCGATATCCTTTTAACTATGATCGTTTAAATTCAAACAACAGCCATTACCTATCTATTCCTCTTGGAAAAGCCCCACACTTTGATGGGAGTGATTACTCCATGTGGAGGCAAAATATGAAGATGCACTTGATTTCCCTTAACCCAAGTTTATAGCATATTGTGTGCACAGGAATAGACATCTCAGATGACGACGAAGAGCTCACCCCAAGTCAAGAGCAAGCCATCCACAGAAACGCTCAAGCCGCAGCCGTAATCACCTCCTCTCTAAGTCGAGATGAATTCACAAAGGTGGACGGACTGGAGATTGCCAAGGAAATATGGGACACACTACAAACAGCCCATGAAGGTGACCGGCATGTGCGGGAGGCGAAAATTGAAATGATCGAAGGCGAACTAGGAAGGTTCGCAATTGAGGAAGACGAGTCTCCCCAGGACATGTACAACCGATTAAAGACACTGGTAAACAAAGTTCGATCATATGGGAGCAAGAAGTGGAATGACCACGAGGTTGTAAAGCTCATCCTTAGAGCCTTTATGCCTCGCAATGTCACACTATGCTCTATGATCAGAGAAAGTCCTGGGTACAAGAGGATGACTCCAGATGAATTGCTTGGCAAAATCATCAACTTTGAAATGATGGAGAAACAAGCCAAGCACGTCAAAGAAATAGCCGACCTCACATCGGCCAAGAAGAAGGGAGTTGCCTTAAAGTCCACACTCAAGCCTCTATCCAAAGAAGCAAGAGAAGCACAGCTTGAGGAGGACAGCGATGATGAAAGCAGTGAGCTGGATGAAGAGGATATGATTTTGTTCATGAAAAAATTCAAAAGAATATTGAAGAAAAGACAAGGAACAAAATCAAGTGAAGGCAAGTACAAAGAGAGGACAAAGCCGAAGATGAGCCGGACGTGCTATAATTGTGGTGAGTATAACCACTTTATAGTCGATTGCCCGTATGAGGACAACAAGAAGAAGAATAAAGAAGTCAAGCCTCAACCGAAGAAATTCTTCAAGAAGAAAAAACAAGCTGAACAAGCACACATTGGAAAGGAGTGGGACTCAAACGATGAGTCCTCATCATCTGATGAAGAAGAGATGGCTAGCATAGCCATTGAAAGCACGTCCAAGAAACCCACACTCTTCCCCTCGCTCGGTACAAAGAAGGGACATGGCACTTGCCTAATGGCAAAGGAAGGTAAACGCAAGGTAAACATCAAAACTCCTTCCATGCATTCCTACTCAAGTAATGATAAATTAGATAGTGATGATGAAGATATGTTAATTGGATTAGACAGAAAAACTGCTGCTAAAATGAAATTTTTACTTGACCAACTTGTTGAGAAGGAACGGCTAATTGATCGTCAAGAGGACATGATTATCTCCCAAAAGGAGAAGCATGTCGAACTTGACAATCTTCTAGTTCTTGAAAAGGAGAAAAGCAGCTCACTAGAGCTTGAGCTAGCTTCAAGCAAGAAAACTTGCTTGGAGTTAACCAACTCAAACGTTGCAATCAAGGATCAACTTGATAACCTGATCAATGTTAACAAGATTCTTGAAGTGCAAGTTGAGTCACACAAGCTAAGTGAATCTTCCTCCTCTTCAAGTCTACCTTCTCAACCCACTTCAACTAATCTTGTTCATATGTGGAAATGTGGTAAAATCAACACCAGGTTGAAGGAAAAGTCTACCTCCACAAAGGATAAAAATCCTACCCAATGTGGAATATTTGACAAGGAGAGGATCAACTATGCACGTAGTGCATACTTGGTCCAAAGACCTCCAAATGTCAAGTATGGCATTGGTTACTCTTATGATGGAAAGAAAAATGCTGAAAGTCATAAGAATAACAAGTGAAGGATTACCTTTGTGAAGGGAGGACCCTCACAACCTGGTAACACGAAAATTAAGAACCTAAACTCTCATGAACACCGGACTAGTCCGGTTGTGGTCCGGACAAGTCCGGTCACCCAGACTAGTCCGATCCATAAACAACAGCAACTTTTGTTCAAAACCTTTGATGCCTCTTATGTATTAATGAGAAACAATCTTGGTAAAGTTTATGCTTATTATGCTGGGCCACGCCATGGGAACACAAAATCCCAAGTGTGGGTGCCCAAATGTATTGTAACTAACCTCCAAGGACCCAAGCAAGCTTGGGTACCTAAAACCAAGGCATAATTTGTTTCTGCAGGCCTATTCCTCCGATGGATCCAAATGGGTGCCAGACAGTGGATGCACCAACCACATGACTGGAGAAAGGAGGATGTTCGTGGAATATGAAGAAAACAAGGACCCAAACGAAGACATTTACTTCGGAGATAACAGTCAAGGAAGGGTCCTCGGTATCGGTAAAATAGCAATATCCTCTGAACACACTCTTTCTCATGTTTTACATGTTGAATCTTTAGATTATAACCTACTGTCTATATCTCAATTATGTGACAAAGGTTATAATTGCTTGTTCACTGACGAGGGTGTGACCGTCTCAAGGAGGAGTGATGGTTCCGTTGCATTCAAGGGTATGTTGAAGGGAAAGCTTTACCTTGTTGACTTCAACAAGGATAAGGACGAACTCGACACATGCTTGATTGCAAAAACCAACATGGGTTGGCTGTGGCATAGACGGCTAGCACATGTTGGTATGAGGAATCTTCAAAAACTCCTCAAGGGCGATCACATCTGAGGTTTGAAAGATGTTGTTTTTGAGAAAGACAGGCCTTGTAACGCGTGTCAAGCCGGGAAGCAAGTTGGAGCACACCATCCCGCAAAGAACATCATGACTACGACAAGACCGCTCAAACTACTTCATATGGACTTGTTTGGTCCAATTGCTTACATAAGCATCAGCGGTAATAAATACGGTTTAGTCATTATTGATGATTTTTCCCGCTTCACTTGGGTGTTCTTTTTGCATGACAAGTCAGAAACACAAGGGACACTCAAGAAATTCTTTAAGCGAGCGCAAAACGAGTTCTCACTATCGATCAAGAGTATTCGGAGCGACAACGACACGGAGTTCAAGAACATTCAAGTGGAGGAGTACCTTGATGAGGAGGGAATCAAGCACGAATTTTCAGCACCGTACTCTCCACAACAAAACGGAGTTGCCGAAAGGAAGAACCGAACGCTCATAGAGATGGCAAGAACAATGCTCGATGAATACAAGACTTCAGATCGATTTTGGGCGGAAGCAATTAACACCGCTTGCCACGCCGCAAATCGACTCTACTTTCATCGACTACTCAAGAAGACTCCTTATGAGCTACTCACCGGTAACAAACCAAACATTTCATATTTTAGAGTTTTCGGCTCTCCATGTTATATCTTGAACAAGAAGCCCAGGACTTCAAAGTTAGCTTCGAAGTCCGATGAAGGTTTCTTGCTTGGTTATGATTCGAACACTTACGTCTATCGTGTTTTCAACAAGGCCTCCGAACTTGTTGAAGTGGCACGTGACGTAGTGTTTGATGAAACTAATGGCTCCCAAAAGGAGCAAGTTGATCAATGTGAATTAGGTAAAGAAGAAGCTCCTTATCAAGCATTGAAGAGAATGGCTCTAGGCGAAGTTCGACCACAAGAGTCATCGACACAAATTCAAGAGGAAAGTGAACCACAAGAGGAGATCAACAGTCAAGGGAGAGCTTCGATACAAGATCAATCACAAGAATATGAAGACGATCAACAAATCAACGAGGGCAACCACTCAGGGGGAGAAGAAAATGATCACCAACACACAACTCTCCAAGTGCCACACCCAAGAGTACACCAATGCATTCAAAGAGATCACCCAATCGACAACATCATCGGTGACATCCAAAAGGGAGTAACCACTAGATCTCGTATAGCTAATTTTTGTGAGCATTACTCGTTTGTCTCCTTTTTGGAACCACGTAGGACTGAGGATGCATTGAAGGATCCGGACTGGGTGGTGGCAATGCAAGAAGAGTTGAACAACTTCAAGAGAAACGAGGTTTGGGAACTTGTGGCAAGACCCAATGCAAATATAGTGGGCACCAAGTGGGTCTTCCGTAACAAGCAGGACGAACACGGAGTGGTGACAAGAAACAAGGCACGACTTGTGGCCAAAGGTTACTCACAAGTCGAAGGTTTGGATTTCGATGTGACTTTTGCTCCAGTAGCTAGGCTTGAATCAATTAGAATATTACTTGCATATGCTACTCACCATGATTTCAAGCTGTATCAAATGGACGTGAAAAGCGCCTTCCTCAACGGACCGATCAAGGAAGAGGTGTACGTGGAGCAACCATCCGGGTTTGAAGACGAAGAGTTCCCCGACCACGTATATAAACTGCGTAAGGCTCTCTATGGCCTCAAACAAGCTCCTAGAGCTTGGTATGAGTGTCTTAGAGATTTCTTAATTGATAATGGTTTTCAAATTGGCAAAGTAGATTATACATTATTCACTAAGAATCTAGATAATGATCTTTTTATTTGCCAAATCTATGTTGATGATATAATTTTTGGGTCAACTAACCAATCTTTCTGTGAAGAATTTAGTAGAATTATGACAGACAGGTTTGAAATGTCAATGATGGGAGAATTGAAGTACTTCTTGGGATTCCAAGTGCGGCAACAAAGTGAAGGAACATTCATAAGTCAAACTAAGTACACGCAGGACATACTCAAGAAGTTTGGCATGGACAAGACAAAACCCATAAAGACTCCCATGGCTACGAATGGCCACTTGGATCTCAATGAAGATGGACCAAGCGTCGACCAAAAGGTATATCGCTCCATGATTGGATCTTTACTCTACTTATGTGCATCTAGACCAGATATTATGTTGAGTGTATGTTTGTGTGCAAGATTTCAAGCCAACCCTAAGGAATGTCACTTGACAGCCGTAAAAAGAATCTTGAGATATTTAGTTCATACACCCAACCTTGGTCTTTGGTACCCAAAAGGCTCCAAATTCAATCTCATTGGTTACTCCGATGCAGATTATGCCGGGTGCAAAGTTGATAGAAAAAGCACCTCTGGCACATGCCAATTCCTAGGAAGATCTTTGGTTTCTTGGTCATCTAAGAAACAAAATTCCATTGCATTATCCACAGCCGAAGCGGAGTATGTTGCAGCCGGGAGTTGTTGTGCACAACTCCTTTGGATGCGACAAACTCTAAGGGATTACGGTTACAATATGAACCGTATTCCTCTCCTTTGTGATAATGAGAGTGTCATTAAAATAGCCCACAATCCAGTTGAGCACTCTAGGACTAAACACATAGACATAAGACATCATTTCTTGAGAGACCATTCCATGAAAGGAGACATAACCATCTCACATGTCAATACCCAAAAACAATTGGCCGACATATTCACCAAGCCACTTGATGAAAAGCGTTTTTGCGAACTCCGAAATGAGCTAAATATTCTTGATTCTTGGAGTGTGGCTTGAAAAGTTGCATACCTGTATGATTGCTTCAAAAATGTTGATTGAATTGTGAAAATCATCCCTCTCCATTTTTCTCTCGAAAAACTATGTCAATTATTAGATCTTGATGAATTTTGATCATTGTATGATTGTTGTATGCCTACTGGTCAAATTCATCAAGATTACTTGAATTGTTTTGCCTCTCTATTCTCTATTATTGAACCTTCAAATATATATGAATGGGCTATGCAATTCTTTCCTGGTGACCACGGACTAGTCCGTGGTTACCCGGACTAGTCCGCCCATGCAGACTAGTCCGCAGAGTGCCGGTTAGGCCGGACTAGTCCGATATAGGTCTCTAGATGACTTCGGACTAGTCCGGTCATGTCCGGACTTGTCCGATTTTTCGTGTCCATAACCCTAGCCGCCACCAAACCCTAATCTCCTTACCCTCACTTTTGCTCACGCTTTCCTCTCTCCTGCGCTCGAGCTCCCAAGGCGATTTTCTCCTCCCTCCGCCGAAAAAGTCCACATTTGGGCGGAGATCAAGCTTGACCTCTTGGGGATTGAAGCCATCGGACTAGTCCGACCTCCAAACCCCAAAACTTCGAGCCTCCATCGATTTCTTCGGTAAATTTCTTCAAAACCCTAGAAATCTTGTTTTTTTCTCCATTGTTGATCGTATAGCCTAGCATCCTTCACTAGATACATGCTTATTTGATGTACTACGTGTATGCTAGACTAGATTTGCATTAGGAATCATCCCTTGACCAATCTGTTAGGTTTTTGAGGATGAACACCGGACTAGTCCGGTCCATGCACGGACAAGTCCGGTACCTCGGACTAGTCCGTGCCTGGACACCGGACAAGTCCGATGTTTCTGAACCTGAAACCTAATTCCTTAATTCCTTAATGCCATCCATTGCTATCTTGTCTTACCTATGCCTTGTATAACTTGTCATTATTCTTGCTCAATCATTCTCAGATCATGTCGAGCTCCGACAACGAGATCTCTGACTTTGAGGCCGAGTTGGACCACGAGGTGGCACCTCGGTCCTCGGCGGGTCTTGGCAAGAAACGCCAAGAAAGACCTTCCGAGCCTGCTACTTCCCCTCTGAAAGTGCATCTAGGTTCCCCATGGGTTTTGGATGATTGATGACGACAATTAAGTCGCTAATGAGCTCATGTGATCTTAGCACAGGTATAGACTCGATTAGAGACGCAAACCCTCAAAAAGGAAAAAGGAAGGAAACGGAGTCAACTCGAAGCGTAGAAACTAGGGTTTCTAGCGTGTTGAGTTAGACTGGCCGTAGAAATAGGAGGGTGCGTGTGTAAAGTGCATTGAGATCAAGTTTGGGAGCTCAAAGTGGTTTAGAGGTCAAACCCCTTGGAAGAAAAGAGTGGATAAGTAGTCTGGCAGTAGGGCCGGACTAGTCCGTGCAGGTGGCCGGACTAGTCCGCCCCTGGCCGGCCAAGTCCGTATTCGGCCGGACCAGAAGGGTCTGACTGAGATCGGACTAGTCCGTTCATGACCGGACTAGTCCGGGTAGCAGTGAGTGGGTTTTGGAGACTAAGTCTCAAAATCACGGACTTGTCCGTTTGAGTCCGGACCAAGAGGTCCTGAGTGAGAACGGACTAGTCCGCCCGTGGGGCCGGACTAGTCCGGGTTGGCGTGTTGGAGGTGCTTCTGTGACTAAGTCTGGGAGGACCGGACTAGTCCGCCCTTGGGGCCGGACTAGTCCGTGGTCCTTAGACTAGTCCGTTTTCACACGGAGCAAAAGGCTCTGTGTGAGATCGGACTAGTCCGGTAGTGACCGGACTAGTCCGTTGTTGAAGTGACCGTTTGAATTTGAAGTTTGACGGGTAGTGTGACGATTGCGTGTCAGCTGTCGGGGCCTGACAAGAGGTCAGTGGTCCCCTAGGCCGGACTAGTCCGCCCTTCTGCTGAAGTCAACAGTATGGGCTTGGGACCTCTATAAATAGAGGTCCCCTGGGTTCTTTTGAACCATCTCTTGAACTGACTTGAACCCTAGCGCCGCCACAGCCAACTTGGAGCACTCTTGAGCCTCTTTCTTGCCAACTTTCCCTCTAAAACTAATTCTTGAGTGGATTAGGGTTTAGTGAGGTGGAGAAGAGGAAGAACATCGCGCTTGTGCTCCCGGTTTGATCTCTTGCACTCATTGAGTCTTTGTGAGCTGTGTGTTGAGTGTGTTTTGCGTTGTTGATCATCTTTGTGGTGTGGGAGCCTCAGATTGTGAGAAGCCCCAACGAATCTTGTATTCACACTTTGAGATAGTGGAGAACCAAGTTAGGCCCGTGCGGTAAACTTGGTGAGGGAAGGGTTGGTGAACCCGGTCCTTTGTGGACTCCTCAACGGGGACGTAGATTCTTATGTGGAATCGAACCTCGGGATAAAATTCCTTGTGTCTCAGTGTTCTTCGCATTTTGTTTATCGCTTACTTCATTCTAGGATTGCTAGTCTTGTCTTGCGCTTCACATTGACTTAATCTTGTTAAAACTTGACTCACTCTTGTGTTGATAGTTTCTAAACTTGTCTTAAACATATCCTCACTTGTAGCCTCGAGAAAATCCCCTTAAAACTTGCTAGAAACACTTTTTAGGGTTCTTCACGCAGGCTGACCGGACTAGTCCGCCCCAAGACCGGACTAGTCCGCCCCCTGTGATTTAATCTCGTTTTATTGAGTCATTTGCAGGTCGATTAGCCTATTCACCCCCCCTCTAGGCAACTTTCAATTGGTATCAGAGCCTGACTCTCCACAAAGAGTCTAACAACTCGGAGAGATGGCCGGAGTGGTGTTTGAAGAGGTGTCGACCAACGACTCTCAACCGACACGTGAGGAGACAATGGCTTATCAAGACAAGCCAACGGATGATGAGGAGACTCGCCAGCTCAAGGCGAAGCTCCGGGAGAAGTTGAAGATTGCTGTGGTTGAGCCGTCAAGCTCATCAAGTGGTGGCGGCAAGGTCAACTACAACCGACAAGGGTTCAACTATGAACGCCTTGCCGCCAACAACCACTACCTCTCCATCCCATTGGGGAAACCTCCTCAATTCGATGGAACCGACTACGGGATGTGGAAACACAACATGAAGATCCACCTCGTGTCACTCAATCCGGCATTGTGGCAAATTGTCATGACCGGGATGGAGATACCGAAGGATGAGGACAACATCACGCAAGAACAAGTCATCCTCATCCACCGCAACGCTCAAGCTGCGGGTGTGATTATCTCATCTCTCTCAAGAGATGAGTTCAACCGCGTCGATGGCCTTGAGGTGGCCAAAGACATATGGAACACCCTCAAGACGACACATGAAGGGAATCGGGTGATCAAGGAGGCCAAGATCGAGCTCATCGAAGGAGAGCTTGAGAGATTCGCCATCTTGGATGGTGAATCCCCCCAAGACATGTACAACCGGTTGAAGGTACTTATCAACAAGAGCCGATCATATGGCTGCACCAAGTGGACCGACCACGAGGTTGTTAAGAGGATGATCCGGGCATTCATGCCTAGGAACGTCGCTCTTTGCTCCATGATTCGAGAAAGCCCGGGGTTCACTCAAATGACCCCGGAGGAGGTCCTTGGTAGGATCATCAACCACGAGATCATGGAGAAGGAGGCGCTCTTCTACAACGACCTTCAGAAGTTCACCGTCTTCAAGATGAAGAACGTTGCACTCAAGGCAACACCCTCTTCAAAGGAGCAAGAGGAAAGTGATGAGGAGAGCCTCGACACCGATGAGGAAGAGGCCTTCTTTATCAACAAATTCAGGAGAATGATGAGGAGGAAGAAAGGTGGATACAACCATGAGGGCAAAGGGAAGGAAAGAGCAAGGCCCAAATCAAAAAGGTCTTGCTACAATTGTGGCGAATATGGGCACTTCATCGCTGATTGCCCACATGAAGAAGCGAAGAAGAAGAAGGAGGGCAAGCCTCAAGATAAGAAATTCTTCAAGAAGAAGAGGCCCTCCGGACAAGCCCACTTGGGGAAGGAGTGGGACTCTAACGATGAGTCCTCCTCCGAAGAAGAAGAGGAGAAGATGGCTACCATAGCCATCAGGAGGAGCTCCAAGGGAAGCAAGCTCCTCCCCAACCTCAACGACAACTACAAACCTACTTGCCTTATGGCAAGGGAGGGAAGGAGAAAGGTAACATCTCATCCCTCCTCCACAACTTCCTCGCAAGATGAATTTGATAGCGCTAGTGAAAATGAGCACATGTTTAAGGACATAAGCAAAAGCACCCTGCGTAGGATGAAGTTGCTTATGGATGAGATCTTTGAGAAGGAGGATCTCATCAACAGACAAGAGGACATGCTCATCCTTGAGAAGGAGAGATGTCGAGAGCTTGATGAACTCCTTGAGCTCGAAAGAGAGAAGAGCAAGGCATTGGAACACGAATTTGCTCTAAGTAAGAAAACGTGTTCAAGTCTTGAGAAGAAAACAATTGAGCTCAAGGATGAACTTGGGAACTTGTCAAAAGTTAACAAAATCCTTGAGACTCAAGTTGAGTCTCTCAAGAACAATGTAGCCTCTTCCTGAGTTCAACCTTCTCAAAGGCCTCATCCAATGTAACTCCGCCTTGCAAGTGCTCTAACTTAATCCTTAAGCTTAAGGATGAACTCAACTCAGCACAAGGCAAGCAAGCACCTAAGGGTGCCATCTTTGACAAAGAGAAGGTGGCGTATGCACGAAGTGCATACACCAACACAAGATCTCCCCATGTCAAGGATGGTCTTGGCTATACTAGAGGTAGAAGGCATAACGCCAAAACCTCCAAGTATGGCAAAGACATGATTGTCTTTGTTAAGGGGAGTTCATCCCCAACTAAAATTGAAAAGAACTCACCCTCTAGCAACAAATTGCCTAAATTTGAATCGCATCCTCTATTCCATGATTTTGATGCATCTTATGTGCTAAAGAGGAACAAACACGGCAAAGTGTTTGCTAGATATGTTGGGCCACTCCGCAAGAGCCCCAAGCCTTGCGTGTGGGTGCCCAAATGCCTAACTACTAACGTGAAAGGACCCAACTCCGCTTGGGTACCTAAAAGGAAGGCATAAACTTGTTTTGTAGGCTTACTCCTCCGGTGGATCGAAATGGGTGTTGGATAGCGGATGTACCAACCACATGACCGGAGAGAGGAGCATGTTCATAGAGTATAAGGAGAACCAGGACCCAAGTGAAGGAATCTTCTTTGGGGATAATAGCCAAGGGAAAATCCTTGGTTCCGGTAAAATTGCTATCTCCTCTTCGCATACTTTATCTAATGTTTTGCATGTTGATTCCCTAGACTATAATCTCCTATCCATATCACAGCTTTGTGATAAAGGATATAAGTGTGTTTTTCTAGTGAGGGTGTGAATGTTCTGAGAGAGGGTAATGACTCAATAGCCTTTAAGGGAGTGCTCAAGGGAAAGCTGTATCTTGTGGACTTTACCACTGATAAGGCTCAACTTGACACATGCTTAATGGTGAAAGCCAACATGGGATGGCTTTGGCATAGAAGGCTTGCCCATGTTGGAATGAGGAACCTTCAAAAGCTCCTTATAGGAGAGCACGTTCGTGGCCTAAAGGATGTGGTATTTGAAAAGGATAGGCCATGTGGTGCGTGCCAAGCGGGAAAGCAAGTAGGAGCTCAACACCCTCTAAGAATGTCATGACGACAACTAGACCTTTGAAGTTACTCCATATGGATCTTTTTGGCCCCATTGCTTACATTAGCATCGGTGGCAACAAGTATGATCTAGTCATCGTTGATGACTTCTCTAGATATACTTGGGTGTTCTTCTTGCATGATAAGAGTGAAACCCCCGGTGTCCTCAAGAAATTCCTAAGGAGAGCTCAAAATGAGTTCACCTTAAGGATAAAGGCTATAAAGAGTGACAATGGCACCGAATTCAAGAACATGCAAGTAGAAGAGTTCCTAGATGAGGAGGGCATCAAGCATGAGTTTTCCGCTCCCTATTCTCCTCAACAAAATGGAATTGCCGAAAGAAAGAATAAGACGCTCATTGAGATGTCAAGGACGATGCTAGATGAATACAAAACATCGGACCGGTTTTGGGCGGAAGCAGTTAACACCGCTTGCCATGCCGTAAACCGATTGTACCTTCATCGCCTCCTCAAGAAGACTCCTTATGAGCTTCTCGTTGGTAAGAAACCCAATGTTTCTTACTTTCGTGTTTTTGGTAGCAAGTGTTATATCCTCAACAAGAAGCCTATGACTTCGAAGTTTGCTTCAAAGTCCGATGAGGGTTTCTTGCTTGGATATGACTCAAACACTCATGCGTACCGTGTGTTCAACAAATCCTCCGGAATTGTTGAAGTAGCACGTGACGTGGTGTTTGACGAAACCAATGGCTCTCAAGTGGAGCAAGTTGATCAACATGCCCTTGATCAAGAGGAACCTCCATTAGAAGCTCTAAGGAGAATGGCACTTGGAGATGTTCGCACACAAGAACCATCTCAAAGCCCAAGTGACCATCATCATTATGAAGTAGGTAAAACCCCCATTGGACAAGTTGGAGATCGACTAGATACTCCCCAAAATGATAATGGGAATGAAGATCAAGGGGGAGGCCTGGATCAAGGGGGAGACCAAAGTGAAGAAGATGAAGCAAGTGACTCAAGAGCTCAACCTCCGCATCCTCGTGTTCATCAAAGTGTTCAACGAGATCATCTCGTTGACAACATTCTAGGAGATATCACAAGAGGAGTAACAACACGTTCACGTGTTGCAAACTTTTGTGAGCATTTCTCCTTTGTCTCATCCTTGGAACCCCATAAGATTGAAGATGCCTTAAGAGATCCGGATTGGGTAGTTGCCATGCAAGAGGAGCTCAATAACTTTGAAAGGAACAAGGTTTGGGAGCTTGTCAAGCGCCCACAAGCTAATGTTGTTGGAACCAAGTGGGTGTTCCGCAACAAACAAGATGAGCATGGCGTGGTAACTAGGAACAAGGCACGACTTGTGGCAAAAGGGTACTCACAAGTTGAAGGATTGGATTTTGATGAGACATTTGCTCCCGTAGCTAGGCTTGAGTCAATTCGGATATTACTAGCCTTTGCTACTCATCATGACTTCAAGCTCTACCAAATGGATGTTAAGAGTGCATTCCTTAATGGCCCAATCAAGGAAGAAGTTTATGTAGAGCAACCTCCAGGGTTTGAAGACCAAGACTATCCTAACCATGTTTACAAATTGCGAAAGGCTCTTTATGGCCTCAAGCAAGCTCCTAGAGCTTGGTATGAGTGCCTAAGAGACTTTCTAGTTGAAAATGGTTTTAGGATAGGCAAAGCGGATTATACCCTTTTTACAAAGCACTTCAACGAAGATCTTTTTGTGTGCCAAATATATGTGGATGACATCATATTTGGTTCCACAAATAAGGTGTTTTGTGATGAGTTCTCCAAGATAATGACAGAGAGGTTTGAAATGTCCATGATGTGTGAGTTGAAATTCTTTCTAGGATTTCGAGTAAAACAACTCAAAGAAGGGACGTTCATAAGTCAAACTAAGTATACACAAGATATTCTAAGGAAGTTTGACATGGATAAGGCAAAACCCATCAAAACCCCTATGGGAACAAATGGACACCTAGACCTAAATGAGTATGGTCCAAGTGTGGATCAAAAGTTATATATGTCTATGATTGGTTCACTTCTCTATCTTTGTGCATCTAGGCCCGATATCATGCTAAGTGTGTGTATGTGTGCTCGCTTTCAAGCGGCACCTAAGGCTTGTCATTTGACCGCCGTTAAAAGGATCTTGAGATATCTAGTACACACACCTTCCCTAGGACTTTGGTACCCCAAAGGATCTAAGTTTAACCTCATTGGATATTCCGATGCGGACTATGCCGGGTGCAAAGTTGATAGGAAGAGCACATCGGGTACATGCCAATTCTTGGGTCGATCTCTAGTGTCTTGGTCCTCTAAGAAGCAAAACTCTATTGCTCTCTCCACCGCCGAAGCGGAATATGTTGCAGCCGGAAGTTGTTGTGCACAACTTCTCTGGATGCGACAAACTCTTAGGGATTATGGGATTAACTTGCGCAACATTCCACTCTTGTGTGACAACGAGAGTGCCATCAAGATAGCTCATAATCCGGTGGAGCACTCTAGGACCAAACACATAGACATTCGACACCATTTCTTGCGAGATCACTCAATGAAGGGAAATATTGTAATTTCTCATGTGAGGACGGAACATCAACTCGCGGATATCTTCACCAAGCCTCTTGATGAGAAGCGTTTCTGTGAGCTAAGAAGTGAGCTCAACATTTTGGATTCTAGGAATGTGGCTTAAACCACATTTCTCACTTTTTGAGCTATTTCGAAAAACTCTTCTCTATCGTGATTTCTCTTCAAAATCCGTTTGAGAAAACTTTTTCTTGAAAATTGATCATGTTTGTGTCATATGTATCTTCAATAATCATGTTTGCATTGCTTGTTGTCCAAAAGGACAAATGATTGGAGGGCAAAGCTCTAAAATACAGTTTTTCAGCCTAGTCGGACCGGACTAGTCCGCCCCTTGGACGGACAAGTCCGGGTCCAGACTAGTCCGCGGCTAGTCCGCATACCGGACTAGTCCGCTCTGAGGCCGGACTAGTCCGGAGGCAGACTAGTCCGCGTCTGGTCCGCTCACCGGACTAGTCCGTCCTGGCACCGGACTAGTCCGGCCCTTGGGGGCTTAAACCCCCAGGGTCGGCCCAGACCCCTCCTCTTCCTCTCACTTGACTCTCTCACTTCCACGCGCTAACAACCGCCCCCCATCGGCGATTTTGCGCTCCAACCTCCAAATCTCGACTCCAATCCACGCATCGGAGTCTTTGGGAGTGAGGGATCACTTCCCCGCGCTTCACCTTCGCAATCCATCGTCGAATTCTTCGATTCTCGCGGATTCAAGAAGGTATTCTAGCTTTTTCAAAAACTCTCCCCATTTTTGATTCTTGAGGTTTTTGATAGGAACACCTTCATAGATGTTGCTCATCTATGAAGGTGTTCCTATCAAAAACCTCAAGAATCAAAAATGGGGAGAGTTTTTGAAAAAGCTAGAATACCTTCTTGAATGAGTGTTGCGGAGATGCGCATGCTACGGTGGATGTGCGGTCACACAAGAAGAGACAAAATTAGGAACGAAGTAATACGTGATAGGGTAGGGTGGCACCGATTGAGGAGAAGCTAGTCCAACATCGCCTACGGTGGTTTGGGCATATCCAGCGGAGACCTCCAGACGCACCGGTTAACAGTGGGATTATAAAGAGTGAAGAAAATTTTAGGAGTAGTAGAGGTCGACCAAGGTTGACATGGCAGGAGGCGGTGAAACGAGATTTAAAGGAGTGGGACATACCTAGAGATTTGGCTCATGATAGGACTGCATGGAAATTAGCAATTCATGTGCCAGAATCTTAGTTTATTCGTAATTTGTTACTCTTATCTTCTTTCTTATTAACCCATTTCTAGAATAAATAAAATGTAGATTTTTTTTTACTTTCATCTTATTTTCTATTACTTTTCTTCAAAATTGTTGGGTTTCATTTCTAGCCGACCCCAACTTGTTTGGGACAAAGGCTTGGTTGTTGTTGTTGTTGACCTTCATAGATGTTGCTCCATATACCCTTGTGATCATAGCCTAGGAGTATTGCGCGCTGATCTGAAGATTTTTCGATGATTCGATTAGGGTTAGGGTTTATCCTGTGCAACCCGGACTAGTCCGGCCCCTGGCGGACAAGTCCGGTTTGCACAGAGCAAACCCTAGTCCTAGTCTTCTCTCGAGACTTCTTACGCAATGCTTCCATCTCCTTGAACTCATATCTCCCCGTCTATGTATTTTCCGCAGCATGTCGAACTCGGAGCGCTCCCCTTCTCGTCTCAACCCCGAGAGGCGAACCAAAGCTCAAATTGTCGAGGCAAGGACCAAGGCTGCGCTCATAGAAGCGCAAAAGGCAAAGGAAGAAAGGCGGCTGAAGGCACTCGAAGCCTCCAAAGTTGCAGCGAGCATCTACAATGAGGAAGAAGCCATAGCTCGAGCAACCGCAGAGTCCCTCAATGAGCTGAGGAAGAAGAAAAGGGAAGACAGGGAGGCTCACAACTCCAGGGCTGCTGAGGCGAATGCCCCCAAGAGAAAGAAGCTCGTCACCTTTGGCGAGAAAGCGAAGGGCAAGGAGCCAGCCCAAATGGAAGCTGAGCCTAGGGTTGAGCGTGACCCGAAGAAGGGAAAGGCTCCGGCTCCTGTCGAGCAGAAAAAGAAGAAACCAGCTGTCAAGATGTCAACAAAGAAGGCAGCTGGAGGTGTTGTGATCAAAGAGAAAGGGAAGGCCACTTCCATTGGCCCCCTTGAGGTTCACACACCAGAAAGGAACCCCAACAGGCAGAAGGAATTGTCTGCCAATGTGTTTCATGGAAAAGTGGCTGAAAAGGCCAGGAGGCTGAGGACCGAGAAGGTCTACAAGTTTGAGAGGAGCACGGCAGATCCAAGGTTCTGGTGCGACTTTCATTGTGACTACTATCGGCTAGTCTATCAGCAGATGAAGAAGCCGGTAATAGAAGCTCAATGGGTTGACTGGGATTACATGGCCAAAAAGCAACACTCTGCTTTTGACGCCGTCATCGAAGCTGCTGAGCGCCATGACCTCAAGCAGATCATGGGTTTCAAGTATGACTGGAACGTCGAAGTGATTCTGCAGTTCTACTCCACCATCTACTTCACCACCTCAGGTGACAGAAGAATTATTTGGATGACACATGGTGAGCAGTACTCAGTCACTTTCGCAGAGTTTGCCAAGATTCTAGGGCTTGAGGTACACATGGATCATGAGATTATAATCTCTAACCTTAAGGCCGTGGACCGTGAAGAGCTGGCATATATGTATCCGAGTCACGTTCCATTTGATGCCGGTCTCGCCCGCAACATCAAGCCCTTCTACAGCATTATGAACAGAATCCTCAGAAGGACGATAGCACCGAAGGACGGTGATGCTGGGGTGATTCAAGGGAACTTGAGGCACTTGCTACTTCTGATTGATGGGGAAGAGAAGTTCAACCTCGTCGATTACATCTTCGACGATATCTTCAACATCTCGCATACCCCCAACCGTGCTTGCGGGTATGCCCCCTACATCATGTGTCTCATTGAGAAGGTGTCGGGCGTGACCTTCGTCAAGGACGTGTCGCACCGCCCGCTTCGTCCTCAGAAGCCCCCGAATGTACCTGTTCCTCCTCGTCGCAAGAATGCAGATCCTCCATCTCGCCCCGTGGCACCTCCGTCTCCGCCTCCGCCTCAATCCATGAGTGCCTTCTTCAAATGCTTCAAGGCGATCTTCACTTCCTGCCGGAAGCAAGAGATCCGCGCTCAAAGGGCACACAAGCGTCAGGAAAAATATCTTAAAGCGGTGTGCGACAAGCTGGAGGTCCCGATGTCCTCTCCGGAGGTGAGTGATGGGGAGATCACTCCATTCCCCAACTTCACCGCCGATGAGCTCGCCCAGCTCCAAGAAGATGGAAGCTCCTCTCGGGCTGCTCCCTCGGCAAGGAACTCCGACGACGACGACGCCGACGCCGACGATCATGAGGAAGACGTCGAAGATTCCGAGGCCACGGAGAGTGGAAGTGGCGAAGACGAGGACTAGTTCGTAGATCTTCGGTTCCCCCCTTCTTTTCCTTTTTGGTGCCTTGATGCCAAAGGGGGAGAGTTAAGGGGGAGTTAATCTTTTGTGGGTGTGTTTGTGGTTTTTGGACTTGTTTTGTAATATATTCATGCTCTTGGATGTTTACATTTGTGCAAGACTTGTTAATGTTGTTTAATATCAATATAATGCTCTTATTGTCAATCCTTTGATTATATTGATGCTCTTTATGTCTTGTCACAATTGTTGAGCACATCACGTAGGCACCCCACCATAACGTGTGTGGGTATGAAAGATCTCCTCCACCTCTTTTACATGGTGCATACTTTAAGGGGGAGTCATTCATACGCACACAAGTTATGAAAACCAATTTCAATACTCTTAATTGTTGAAGGACTTAATGTGTTGTCATCAATCACCAAAAAGGGGGAGATTGAAAGTGCATCTAGGTTCCCCGTGGGTTTTGGATGATTGATGACGACAATTAAGTCGCTAATGAGCTCATGTGATCTTAGCACAGGTATGGACTCGATTAGAGACGCAAACTCTCAAAAAGGAAAAATGAAGGAAACAGAGTCAACTCGAAGCGTAGAAACTAGGGTTTCTAGCGTGTTGAGTTAGACTGGCCGTAGAAATAGGAGGGTGCGTGTGTAAAGTGCATTGAGATCAAGTTTGGGAGCTCAAAGTGGTTTAGAGGTCAAACCCCTTGGAAGAAAAGAGTGGATAAGTAGTCTGGCAGTAGGGCCGGACTAGTCCGTGCAGGTGGCCGGACTAGTCCGCCCCTGGCCGGCCAAGTCCGTATTCGGCCGGACCAGAAGGGTCTGACTGAGATCGGACTAGTCCGTTCATGACCGGACTAGTCCGGGTAGCAGTGAGTGGGTTTTGGAGACTAAGTCTCAAAACCACGGACTTGTCCGTTTGAGTCCGGACCAAGAGGTCCTGAGTGAGAACGGACTAGTCCGCCCGTGGGGCCGGACTAGTCCGGGTTGGCGTGTTGGAGGTGCTTCTGTGACTAAGTCTGGGAGGACCGGACTAGTCCGCCCTTGGGGCCGGACTAGTCCGTGGTCCTCAGACTAGTCCGTTTTCACACGGAGCAAAAGGCTCTGTGTGAGATCGGACTAGTCCGGTAGTGACCGGACTAGTCCGTTGTTGAAGTGACCGTTTGAATTTGAAGTTTGGCGGGTAGTGTGACGATTGCGTGTCAGCTGTCGGGGCCTGACAAGAGGTCAGTGGTCCCCTAGGCCGGACTAGTCCGGGCCTGAGGCCGGACTAGTCCGCCCTTCTGCTGAAGTCAGCAGTATGGGCTTGGGACCTCTATAAATAGAGGTCCCCTGGGTTCTTTTGAACCATCTCTTGAACTGACTTGAACCCTAGCGCCGCCACAGCCAACTTGGAGCACTCTTGAGCCTCTTTCTTGCCAACTTTCCCTCTAAAACTAATTCTTGAGTGGATTAGGGTTTAGTGAGGTGGAGAAGAGGAAGAACATCGCACTTGTGCTCCCGGTTTGATCTCTTGCACTCATTGAGTCTTTGTGAGCTGTGTGTTGAGTGTGTTTTGCGTTGTTGATCATCTTTGTGGTGTGGGAGCCTCAGATTGTGAGAAGCCCCAACGAATCTTGTATTCACACTTTGAGATAGTGGAGAACCAAGTTAGGCCCGTGCGGTAAACTTGGTGAGGGAAGGGTTGGTGAACCCGGTCCTTTGTGGACTCCTCAACGGGGACGTAGATTCTTGTGTGGAATCGAACCTCGGGATAAAATTCCTTGTGTCTCTGTGTTCTTCGTATTTTGTTTATCGCTTACTTCATTCTAGGATTGCTAGTCTTGTCTTGCGCTTCACATTGACTTAATCTTGTTAAAACTTGACTCACTCTTGTGTTGATAGTTTCTAAACTTGTCTTAAACATATCCTCACTTGTAGCCTCGAGAAAATCCCCTTAAAACTTGCTAGAAACACTTTTTAGGGTTCTTCACGCAGGCTGACCGGACTAGTCCGCCCCAAGACCGGACTAGTCCGCCCCCTGTGATTTAATCTCGTTTTATTGAGTCATTTGCAGGTCGATTAGCCTATTCACCCCCCCTCTAGGCAACTTTCACCCTCCCCAGGTTCGGAGGAAGGTCTGTGCCAAGAAGCCCGTCCCGAAGGCTGCTGCGTCTACAAGCGACCTTCGTCAAGCAAAAGGAAAGGGCAAGGGAGTCGCAACGGGGCCAGTTGGGCCCTTGAACCTCCATGCTCCCAGGGAAGGGGTCCAGGACCCAACTGAGGAGAAGTTCAATGGCAAGGGCAGTGATTCAGCGGCCAAGTTCAGGAGCATTGACTGGTATGGCAGGCCAAAGCAAGCTGTCGATGGCAGGTTTTGGTGCAACTTCCATGCAGACTTCTACAAATCGGTGTATCTCCCAATGAAGACACCAGTGGTGCGCAGTCAGTGGATTGACTGGGCACACCTTGAGAAGAAGAAGTGCTCAGCTTTTGATGAAGTCATTGCAGCAGCTGAGAGGCATGGCCTGAAGGATCTCTTTGCCTTCATGCATAACTGGAATGATGAGGTGATTGCACAATTCTTTGCAACTTGCCACTTCTCGAGTGAGGATGAAGAGAGTGTTACTTGGATGACACACGGATCTAAGTATAGTATCACTCAAGAGGACTTCAATAATCTGCTCCATCTGGACACCTCTGAACATGACAGGCTGATCATCCACAACATAGGTGTCATGGAGAAGGATAGGATGAAATTCCTATATGAGCCGAACTCAAAGTATGTCCCTCCCTCTACAAAGAACATGAAACCATTCTTTGTGGTCCTCAACAGAGTGCTGAGGAAGACTATTGCTCCAAAAGATGGAGATGCTGGGAGCGTGCAGGGTTACCTCCGAACCCTAATGAGAGTGATAAGCAAGGACCGCCCATTTGATGTGGCGGAATACATTTGGAATGATATGATCAACATATCTTGCACGCCCAACAGGTCATGTGGCTATGCTCCCTACCTCATGTATATGATTGAGAAAGTCACAGGTATTGAGTTCGTGAAGGATGTGGGGCACACTCCTTTGAGGCCTCAGAAGCCTCAACCAGTGAGTGTCCAGGCTGCTCCTTCGTCGGCCTCCAGTCCCGAGGCACCGACAAGATCAAGAAGCGATGCTAGGGTTGTCCCTACCTCTAAAGAAGCCCCTCAGAGAGGATCAGCAAGTGGGATCCTAAAGTACCTGACCGCCATATTCTCCTCCTGGAAGAAGGCTGAAGTAAAGTTTCATAAACTCAATCAGAAGAGGAAGGAGGATATGAGATATATCAAAGCCAATGTGAAGCAACTGAGTGAAAAGCTGGAGATCAACCCCATTGGATCTCCAGTAATTTCTGAAGATTCTGATCTTGACATCACCGAGCTCGGGCCTCTGTACCCCTCCGAGCTTGCCTACTTTGGCATTGGGGGCTCGAGCAGCTCCGCTCCTCCCCCCTCTCCTCCCCGTCAAGCGAAAAGCGAAGAAGATGAAGACGATGACGAGAGGACCGACAGTGAAGAGTGAAGACCCTAGGACCCTCCTCTCCTTCTTTTTGGTGTCTTAATGCCAAAGGGGGAGAGATTGAGGGGGAGTCTTAGCTTTAGCTGTGGTAGGGTGCGAGGAGAGAGTTCTCTTTATCTTTTATTTGTGATTATAATAGTTTAACTCTATTTTCATATTAAGTTTGGTCTTGTGATGAATTGCTCAATTTATTTGCGAGTTTGTGATGAAAACTGCATTTTTGCTCCTAAAATGTCATATGCACTTGGTATCGGTTGATTAATGTAAATTCTGTCATTCTCAATGTATTCATGCCCTTAGTATGCATCCCACCATAAAGAATGCACATATGGATAATTCTCTTGTTGCTTGATGTATTTTTGAGTCATATGTGCATACTTTATGAAAATCTCATTTTTTTGCCTTATTTTGTAAAATCTCAATTGGTTGTCATCAATCACCAAAAAGGGGGAGATTGAAAGTGCATCTAGGACCCCCTTGTGGGTTTTGGATGATTTATGACAAGCAATTGGGATCCTAATCCTTTGTTGAGATGAATGCAGGCAAATAATAAAAAATGAGCAAAATGCCAAAAAGAAGGGAAATGAGAAGCAAAGTGAATTTGAGCTCAAGGAGAAGAAAATAGTAGATTATTATGTATGGAGTGTGTTAAGGAAACACACCCAAGAGCTCAATCACTTTCAAGCACACACACACACAATGCACAAAGATTATACAGGACCGGACTAGTCCGATAACAGCCGGACTAGTCCGATATCACATTCTGCACTAGATCGGACAAGTCCGGTTTCCACCGGACTAGTCCGACATCTTTCTGATCCAGTTCGGACTAGTCCTCCCCAATGCGGACTAGTCCTCAACACAATGCACAAGTCACACAAAATCGGACAAGTCCGTTGTGATCCGGACTAGTCCGATATTCTTTCTGATCCACTTCGGACAAGACCGGTGTCTACACGAACTAGTCCGATATACACACTGATCTAAATCGGACAAGTCCTCCAAGTGCGGACTTGTCATCCTAAACACTTAGGGTTTCATATGTCCGGACAAGTCCGATGGCAATCGGATTAGTCCGAAGATCTCCAGTAGTGAAATCGGACAAGTCCGTTTTCAACCGGACTAGTCCGATATTCCTGGACACTTAGGGTTTGCTACACACAGCACACCAGGCTAGTCCAGTGACCACCACGGACTAGTCCGATCTTTCTAAACCCTAACGGTCACTTTTAGAAACCCCATATAAATAGAGGTGCACGACCCACTTTTACACACTCTCGAACCCTAGAGCCGTCACACCTCCCAAGAGACTCAAAAACCACCTCTCTCCACGAAATTAAGTGCAAAATCGATCAATCTATTGAAGATCACTTCTAGAACATTGGAGAGACACTTGGCACACATCATTGAGCTCTTGGTTTGATTCTCTAACACACTCTTGCGTTTCAATTTGTAATTTTCGAGTGTGTTATTGGTGGCTTTGTAAGTTGTAATCAAGGGAGCTCTCAACGTGTGAGAACGCCCCTTCAACTTGGTTATTTACCCTTTGTGATTAGTGGAAGAGGATTGGCCTTCGTGGCGATCCGACGAGGGAAGGGTTGGAGAAGACCCGGTCCTTTTGTGGGCTCCTCAACGTGGATGTAGGTTGCCTTCGTGGTAGCCGAACCACGGGATAAATCTTGTGTCTTGTCCTTTTGTGTTCTTCATCTTAATTGATCAACTTAATCTAGGGTTTGATTCACTTTGTTCAATTTAAGTTAATTTGTTGAACAAGAGCCTTAATTGTAATAAAATTTGACATACAACTATTAAACTGTCATTCAAGTTTATATTTCCGCTGCAAACATTTACGAATCAATCAAATTGACTGAACTTGATCAACTTAGCCCATGAAAACCGGACTAGTCCGCACTTTACCGGACTAGTCCGATATCTCTAGTATTGACCTTGTTGTTAAGTGTTACAGGAACCGAGAAAAATTCAAGAAGGCCTATTCACCCTCCCTCTAGGCCTACATTCAACTACGACACCACAAGACACTGCCCTCCACTCCTCTGAGGTCTCCCCTGACACCAGCAACAACAACTCTGCACCTTCTCGTACCAGCAGTGACCGCGCGCCCACTTTCTCACCACCTCGTGGTCGTGGACGTGGCGACAACCGTGGCCGTGGCCGTGGACACGGTGGCCGTGGGAATGTCTCTCAGCCTCAACAGAGCATTCCACCGTGGCTGGTATCTTTGCTTTCCTCAGGCCAGAGCTGGCGTGCACCTTGGACCGGTGCCACTGGTCCTGGTGTACTGGGATCATGTCCTCCTGCAGGTCATGCATATAATGTGCAGACCTCCCAACCTTAGAGTCAGTTTGCTCCTCCAACAGCACCAAACTTTGACACCACTGGGCTACTTCAAGCGTTGAATGCTGCTGCTCAACAAACAGCTACAAGCAATCAGGAGTGGTTCATGGATACTGGTGCTACTGGGCATATGTCTGCAGATTCAGGTACTCTGTCCAATTATTGTCCATCATCAATGCTTAATTCCTCTCATATAGTTGTTGGCAATGGTTCTAGTCTGCCTATCAAAGGTACTGGTTCAGCATCTCTTCCCACAAAACATGCTACCTTTCATCTCTCTAGAGTTCTACATATACCATCTCTCATTAAGAATTTAATTTTTGTTCACAAATTCACTACTGATAATTGTTGTTCCGTTGAATTTGACCCTTTTGGCTACTCAATCAAGGATCTACTCAGCAAGGAAGAGATCATGAAGTGCAGTAGTGCTGGTGATCTTTACCCATTTTCTCCTTCCAGAAGCTCCACTTCGGCAACAACACTGACAGCAAGCACCACCACCTTGTGGCATAGGCGTTTAGGACACCCTGGTCCTCGTTGTTTAGACAACATCCTTTCTGAACTTTCTGTACCAATTATTAAGAACCAAACTCATCTTTGTGATGCATGTCAACAAGGGCGCCATGTTAGATTGCCCTTTTCTAGTTCATTGTCTGTATCATATTTCGCTTTTCAACTATTGCATTGTGACATTTGGACATCACCTGTCGAAAGTGTTACTGGCTACAAGTTCTATTTTGTTCTACTGGATGACTACAGTCATTATCTTTGGACTATTCCCCTTAGGAATAAGTCTGACACTACCTCTGACACTACCTTTGCTATTACAGATTTCTACACTCTCATTCTCAACCAATTTCATATTAGCATTCAGTCCATCCAGTGCGATAATTGAACCGAATTTGCTAATCTTCCACTACGATCTTTCCTAAGAACTCATGGCATCACAATTCGGTTTTCTTGTCCCTACACATCACCTCAAAACGGCAAAGCAGAACGATCACTTCGTACCATTAACAATGTGATCATGTCTGTTATTTCAGGCCTGCATGCCTTCTAAATTTTGGGTTGAAGCTCTACATACTGCTACCTATATTCTCAATCGACGACCTAGCAAACCTTTGAATTTTTACACACCCTATCATGTCCTTTTCGGACAACAGCCTGATTATTCTCATATGAGAGTTTTTGGGTGTCTTTGTTACCCCAATCTCACTGCTACTTCCAAACACAAATTAGCACCACGGTCTGTAGCATGTCTGTTTCTTGGATATCCTCTTGAGCACAAGGGTTACAAATGTTTGAATCTTTCTACTGGCAAGGTCATCATCTCCAGGCATGTGGTGTTTGATGAGTCTTCCTTTCCATATTCATCCAGTATTTCCTATACTCCATCAACACCTTCGACTAGATCCTCTGTACAACCAGTTATTGTACCAGGTCCACATCTTCCTACTTTCAGTACATCCACACCACCAGCCAATGGTTCAGTTATTCAGTCTACTGCACCTACCCAATCGACACACAACAACATTGTTTCTCCAGACTCCACTTCTGCCCTTCCAGCATCACCAATTCCAGTTCCATCTAACCTCCCCACATCCCATCGTATGGTCACTCAGAGATAGGCAGGGCATTTTTAAGCCCAAACAGATGCTGAACCTGCATGCTCATGAATCCTTTTCACCCATTCCACACACCTACAAATCTGCACTTAAAGACCCTAACTGGTTCCATGCCATGACTGAGGAATATAATGCATTGTTAATGAACAATACTTGGACTTTAGTGCCCCAACCTGCAGGTGCCAATATTATTACAGGGAAGTGGATTTTCAGACACAAGCTGCATCTCGATGGAACTGTTGCTCGTTACAAAGCAAGATGGGTTGCACGCGGATTCTCTCAGGAATATGGTGTAGATTACCAAGAGACGTTCAGTCCTGTGGTAAAACCAACCACAATTCGACTTGTGTTGAGCATTGCCTTCTCTGCATCATGGTATATACGTCAACTCGATGTTAAAAATGCCTTTCTTCATGGCAAGCTTTCAGAAACAGTTTTCTGTTCACAACCATCAGGTTTCAGTGATCCTGCTAATCCAGATTATGTCTGCAAACTCAACAAGTCATTGTATGGGCTTAAGCAAGCACCGAGAACTTGGTTTCTCCGGTTCAAGACATTTATTACCAGTATTGGTTTCACTGAATCCAAAGCAGACAGTTCTTTATTTGTTCTTCACAACAAGCTTCATACAGCATATCTCATATTATATGTGGATGACATTGTCTTAACTGCAAGCTCCGATATATTTCTTCAGCAAGTGATATCCCAACTTTGCAGTGAGTTTGCTATGACAGACATGGGGCCCCTCAATCATTTTCTTGGTATTCACGTTCAGTACAACAAAGATGTGATGTTCCTCAGCCAAGAGCAGTATGCACTTGACATTCTTGAACGTGCAAATATGTACCATTGCAACCCTGCCAGTACTCCTATTGACACTAAGTCGAAACTTTCTGCATCTAAAGGATCATTGCTGTCTAATCCTTCTGAATATCGCAGCATTGCAGGGGCACTCCAGTACTTGACTTTGACACGCCCAGATCTCACATACGCTGTCCAACAAGCATGCTTATTTATGCATTCACCAAGGACACCACATCTTCTGTTGCTGAAGCGTATTCTTCGTTATGTCAAAGAAACCACGAAACATGGACTCTGTTACTACAAGTCAGCAGCTTCAGACCTCATTGCATATTCAGATGCCGATTGGGCCGAGTGCCCCGACACTAGAAGGTCAACATCCGGATTTTGCATTTTCTATGGCAGTAACTTAATTTCATGGTCACCTAAGCGACAATCCACAGTTTCACGATACAGTGCTGAGGCTGAATATCGGAGGGTTGCAAATGCAGTTTCTGAATCTTCATGGCTTTGTCAGCTCTTATCTGAATGACACCGCCCTCTTTCACGAGCTACTGTTGTCTTCTGTGATAATGTGAGCACTATGTACCTGTCTACAAATCCCGTACAACATCAAAGGACGAAGTATGTTGAAATAGATCTTCTTGGGAGAGGTTAAAGTGCTTCATGTGCCATCGTCTCTGCAGTATGCAGATATCTTCACCAAGGGTTTATCTTCATCATTGTTCTACGATTTTAGAGACAGCCTGAACGTTCGAGACCGTCAAGGCTGAGGGGGGCTATTAGGAAATAGTCATCACTGGTCTCCACTACTTCCTGTAACTACCTCTCCATACCTCTCCATACCTGCACGTTGTGTACTGAACATGCGCCGGTCAAGCCGGCAACCACTCTGTAATCTGGCTATATAATGGCCATCTGAGTAATGGAATCATGTGGCTTGTTTCATAACCTTTCACTGCTGAAGTGAGGAAGCCTCAGTCACGCTGTTAGCCACACCGCAGTACTCCGCCCCAGCACTTGAGAGCGACACCACGGGCTGTCGCTTTGAGGATCAGGAGATGAGGTTGCAACCAGGAAGACAACGTAGCCAGAGGTGGACCGACGAGTGTTCGGGCAGCCTGCCCAGTCAGCGTCGGTGTAGACGACCAGCTCGAAAGCCGAGTGAAGCCGAAGGAGGAGGTTGTAGTCGAGGGTGACACGCAGGTACCCAAGAATCCGCTTCACAATGGTGAAGGGTGGCTCCTGCGGGTCATGCATGTGAAGGCACACCTGCTAAGCCGTGTAGGAGATATCCGGTCTGGTGAAGGTGAGGTACTGAAGAGCACCTGCAAGACTCCTGTAGGCAGTCGAGTCACTGGCGGGTGTCTCGTCGGTAGAGGAGACCTTTGTCTGGGTATCCACCGACGTGGAACACGGCTTACACTCAGCTCGAGGATGTCCAGGCAGTATTGTCGCTGGTGAAGGAACAAGCCACCTGGGCGGTCCTCGACCGCAATACCCAGGAAGTGGTGAAGTTGGCCCAAATCTTTCATAGCGAACTCCTGCTGTAAGACGGAGATAGTGCGCTAAAGGAGAGCTAGACTGGATGTCGTTAGTACAATGTAATCGACGTAGGCAGTGTCACCCTCCCGTCGATAGACAAACAGCGACGTGTCCGACTTGGCCTCAACGAAGCCCAATGAGACTAGAAAGGAGGCGAACCGGCTGTACCAGACTCGGGGTGCCTGCTTCAGATCGTACAAGAACTTGTTCAGCTTCAATATCATGTCCGGATAACAGAACGGTACGAACCGTCGCCGGCTTCACCACCGAACTGAAGGCCTCATCGTAGTCGACTCCAGGGCGCTGAGTAAGGCCCTGAAGTACCCACCAAGCCTTGTATCTCTTCGGGGAACCATCCGCCTTCTTCTTATGCATGAACACCCACTTGCTCGTGACAATATTGCCACGACTGGGACGGGGCACCAGGTCCGATTGGCAAGCAGGGTCGCATACTCTTCCTCCATAGCGCGACGCCAATGAGGGTCAGCGAGGGCGCTACAGACGAAAGACGGTATAGGCGATACCAAAGAGTAGGCGGATGGTGGAGGCGACGTCGACGAGAGGACGACCCCAAAGAAACGCTCAACCGGTCGAAGGACCCTGACTACACGTCGAGTCACCATCGGGTGGACGTGACCTGGGTTCCGGTGGAGCAGAGGCGGGTGATACACCTGGGGCTCGGGGCGAGCATGAGTCTGATCACCCGCTCTCGTCGCTGATAGACAAGAGCAGGGTCGGCAAACCGTAGTACCGTGGTCGTGCATGGCGCAGTTGTGGAGGTCGAAGACGTCGGGGCCGCGTGTGGCGCGGCTGTGGAGGTCGGAGACGCCGGAGCTGCTGGAGCCTGAACACCAACCCGCGCTCGTCACTGGTAGACGAGGGTGAGGTTGGCGAACCGAGAAGTCAGGACTGCAGGAGGCGCAGCTGTAGGCGTCTGGGGCGCCGGTACTGCGTAAGGCGCGGCAGTTGACGTTGGAGACGTCGGGGCCGCGCGTGGTGCAGCGGGCGACATCGGGGACGCCGAGACCGTACGGGCGCGTTGGGTGACATCGGAGATGTCGGGGCCACGCGTGGCGCAGCGGGTGATGTCGGGGACGCCGAGGCCGTGCAAGGCACGACAGGTGACGTCGGGAACGCGTGTGGCGCAGTGGGTGATGTCGGGGATGTCGAGGCCGCGCGGGGCGCGGCAGGTGACGTCGGGGCCACGCGTGGAGCTGGGGGTGTCGTACCCGCAGAAAAAGGTCAAGGCAGCTGTAGAGGAGCAGCCTCGGTGTCAGTAGAAAACAGGATTCCAACTCTGCGGCGGAAACAAACGAGGAAGTAGAGAAAGGAAAAGAGGACTCGTCGAAGACGACATGTCGAAGATCAAAATACAATGAGTGGCGAGGTCTAGACACCGGTACGCTTTATGATCAAGGGAATACCCAAGAAAGACACAACGAGTAAAGCAAGGCACAAGCTTATGTGTGGCTGTGGCGGAAAGGTTAGTGTAGCAAGTGCACCCAAAAACTCGAAGGTGGTCGTAAAGGGGAGTGGTGCCATACAGGGCAAAGTAAGGGGTGGGAGCATAGATAGCCTTGATGAGAAGACGATTAATGAGAAAAGTGGCAGTGTGAAGGGCATCTACTTAGTACCGAGCGAGAATGAAGGCTTGAAACATCAGGGAGCGCATAACATCATTGGTGGTGTGAAGCATGCGCTCTGCCTTGCCATTCTGAGAGGAGGTGTATGGACAAGACATGCGCAACTAAAAACCATGGGCGAGTAGAAAGTTACAGAACACCGAGTTAACAAACTCACGTCCATTATCGCACTGGACAGCTCAGACAGTGTGCCCAAACTGAGTGGACACCCAAACGAAGAAGTGAGAAAGAGTGACGTATGTCTCAGACTTCAACCGCAAAGGAAAAGTCCACAAAAAGTGCGAAAAATCATCAAGCACTACCAAATAATATTTGAACCCTGAAACACTGATAATGGGGGATGTCCACTGATCACACTAAATAGGATCAAAATTGTGCTCAACATGAATCATAGAAGTCGAAAAAGGAAGCTGAACATGGCGACCAAGCTGACAAGCATGACATAAAGACTCATGTGTGTCCCTAGTACACGAGATAATCGAACTACTAGACAACTTGGACATAGCATCTACACCAGGGTGGCCAAGCCGACGGTCCCAAGTGATGGTGAAGTTGTCATAGTCAGGGCAAAAGGCGGAGACGGAGCAGAAACAGGAAGTCGAATAGTATACAGAGACCCCGAGCTATCACATCGGAGAAGAAGACGCCGAGTGAAAAGATCCTTTACAGATAAATCAAAAGGATTAAACTCAATAAAAACATGATTATCAGTGGTAAAACGACGAATAGAAAGCAAATTCTGAATAATAGCTGGAGCAACAAGAATGCTTTTGAGCTGGAAAGAACACGTAAAGCCCGAGTCACCTACTGAGATGACTGGGAGAACAGACTCATTCCCGACAACGATAGATGAAGAAAAAGAAGGATAGAAGAGGTGGGTAGAAGAAAGTATACCAACATCAGGAGTGGTATGGTATGATGCTCCGGAATCAGCCACCCAGTCAACAGCAGGTGGAGTGAGGTGCATAGTGCTGAACGACGACTCCAATGACTGGTGATCCCACACCAGAGGTGGCTCCCGGTACAGCGCCAACGACTCCGAGTACCCAATATGCCCATCTCGCCAAGAGACGGCACTAGCCGTGAAGGCAATGGCGGCAGGACAGGCAAGTGGTCCGCCGGCGGTCGGACCAGTCGCTGGAGAGAGAGACGCAACCGCGGCCGGCGGCCAACCCGACGGAGGGTGTTGCAGCGCGCCAACAACGGTGGTAGTGCCAGGGAGCGGCTGCGCGCGCATCTGAGGAGCGACACTAGGGAGAGGAGGCGCGGCGGTCGGCCCATCGACGGCGGCACCAGGGAAAGACGCACCGGCGGCTGGCGGCCAACCCAGCGGCGGGTACTGCAATGCACCAACGGGGGTGGCAGCACGAGGCCGCGCGCCAATAGAGGCAGATCCGGCAGGACCAAGACCGATGGGCGCCAGCGTGCTGGGAACGGGGCCTGACGGTGGCGCATAATGGATGGCCAATGGCGGCGGTGCACGACAAGAGTTGGCGGCGGCGCGCCCGTTTCCGACGGTGACAACCATTGGTGGGGCGGCAAACGGAAGTGGCGACCGTTGGAGGGGGGGTTGCGGCGCCAGGCAAGGGCGGCATAGCAGCCAACCTTCCGGCAGCGGCGTCAGGGAGGAGCTGCGTGGCGACCGACTCAACGGTGTCGGATCCGGTGGCGACGACCAGCCCGGCAGCCATGCCAGCAGCCGGCCAGCGCCTCCTGCGTCCGTCAAGTGGGCACCGACGGCCTGCCAGGTGGTGCCAGGGCCATACGGCGCAGCTGCGGTCGGTGTCGGCCTGTTCGGGGCGAAGGAGACTGGCGACGGCCGGATCTGGGAGGAGTAGGCTGGTGGCAGCCCGATCTGGGCGGCGAAAGCAGTCGGCGCGGCTGGCGCCATGGGCGGCGCGGGCATAGGAGCGGCGATCAGCGGCGCCGGGGCTGAGGTCGGCGACAGCCAGATCCGTGCAGAGGAGAACGACGGTGACCAAATCTTTGAGGAGCAGGTCGGCGGCGGCACGAGCTAGAAAGCAGTCGGCGCGGCGGCGGCCAAGGATGGAGCGGCGGCGGCGGCCCAATCTGGGAAGCAGCCGGCGCGGCGGCGGCCAGGGATGGAGCGGCGGCAGCGGCCGTTGGTGGCGCGGCGGCGGCTGCCGGCGGCGGTGCTGAAAGTTGCCTAGAGGGGGGGTGAATAGGCTAATTGACCTGCAAATGACTTAATAAAACGAGATTAAATCACAGGGGGCGGACTAGTCTGGTCTGGCGGCGGACTAGTCCGGTCAGCCTGCGTGAAGAACTCTAAAAGATGTTTCTAGCAAATTTTAGGGGATTTTCTCGAGGCTTTAGGTGAAGATATGTTTAAGTCAAGTTAAACAACTACCAACACAAGAGTGAGTCAAGCTTCAACAAGTTTAGCAATATGAAGTACGAAACAAGACTAGCAACCCTAGAACGAAATAATCGATAAAGTAAATGCGAAGAACACGAAGACACAAGGATTTTATCCCGAGGTTCGATTCCACACAAGGAATCTACGTTCCCGTTGAGGAGTCCACAAAGGGTCGGGTTCAACAACCCTTCCCTCACCAAGTTTACCACACGGGCCTAACTTGGTTTTCCACTAATCACAAGGGTGATTACAAAGTTCGTTGGGGCTTCTCACAATCTGAGGCTCCCACACCACAAAGGTGATCAACACCACAAAATATACTCAACGCACAGCACACAAAGACTCAATGAGTGCAAGAGATCAAACCGGGAGCACAAGCGCGATGTTCTTCCTCTTCTCCACCTCACTAAACCCTAATCCACTCAAGAATTAGTTTTAGAGGGAAAGTAGGCAAGAAAGAGGCTTAGGAGTGCTCCAAGTTGGCTGTGGCGGCGCTAGGGTTCGAGAGTTTCAAGAGTTGTTTGAAATGAGGCCGGGGGTCCCCTTTTTATAGGGGTCCCGAGCCCAAACTGCTGACCTCAGCAAAAGGGCGGACTAGTCCGGCCTCAGGCACGGACTAGTCCGGCCTAGGGGACCACTGACCTCTTGTCAGGTCCCGACAGCTGACACGCTATCGTCACACTACCCGCCAAACTTCAAATTCAAACGGTCACTTCAACAACGGACTAGTCCGATCTCACACAGAGCCTTTTGCTCTGTGTGAAAACGGACTAGTCTGAGGACCACGGACTAGTCCGGCCCCAAGGGCGGACTAGTCCGGTCCTCCCAGACTTAGTCACAGAAGCACCTTCAACTCGCCAACCCGGACTAGTCCGGCCCCAAGGGCGGACTAGTCCGTTCTCACTCAGGACCTCTTGGTCTGGTCTCAAACGGACAAGTCCGTGGTTTTGGGACTTAGTCCCCAAAACCCACTCACTGCTACCAGGACTAGTCCGGCCACAAACGGACTAGTCCGATCTCAGTCAGACCCTTCTGGTCCGGCCGAATACGGACTTGGCCAGCCAGGGGCGGACTAGTCCGGCCACCTGCACGGACTAGTCCGGCCCTACTGCCAGACTACTTATCCACTCTTTTCTCTCAAGGGGTTTGACCTCTAAACCACTTTGAGCTCCCAAACTTGATCTCAATGCACTTTACACACGCACCCTCCTATTTCTACGGCTAGTCTAACTCAACACGCTAGAAACCCTAGTTTCTACGCTTCGAGTTGACTCTGTTTCCTTCCTTTTCCTTTTTGAGGGTCTGCGTCTCCGATCGAGTCCACACCTGTGCTAAGATCACTTAAGCTCATTAGCGACTTAATTATCGTCATCAATCATCCAAAACCCACGGGGAACCTAGATGCACTTTCAATCTCCCCTTTTTTGGTGATTGATGACAACACATTAAGTCCTTCAACAATTAAGAGTATTAAATTTGGTTTTCATAACTTGTGTGCGTATGAATGACTCCCCCTCAATGTATGCAGCATGTAAAAGAGGTGGAGGAGATCTTTCATACCCACACACGTTATGGTGGGGTGCCTACGTGACGTGCTCAACAATTGTGACAAGACATAAAGAACATCAATATAATCATAAGATTGACAATAAGAGCATTATATTGATATTAAACAACACTAACAAGTCTTGCACATATGTAAACATCCAAGAGCATAAATATATTACATAACAAGTCCACAAACCATAAACACACCCACAAAAGATTAACTCCCACTTAACTCTCCCCCTTTGGCATCAAGGCACCAAAAAGGAAAAGAAGGGGGGAAACTAAGACCTAAGAACTAGTCCTCGTCTTCGCCACTTCCACTCTCCGTGGCCTCGGAATCTTCGACGTCTTCCTCATGATCGTCGGCGTCGTCGTCGTCGTCGTCGTCGGAGTTCCTTGCCGAGGGAGCAGCCCGAGAGGAGCTTCCATCCTCTTGGAGCTGGGCGAGCTCATCGGCGGTGAAGTTGGGGAATGGAGTGATCGCCCCATCACTCACCTCCGGAGAGGACATCGGGACCTCCAGCTTGTCGCACACCGCCTTAAGATATTTTTCCTGGCGCTTGTGTGCCCTTTGAGCGCGGATCTCTTGCTTCCGGCAGGAAGTGAAGATCGCCTTGAAGCATTTGAAGAAGGCACTCATTGATTGAGGCGGAGGCGGAGACGGAGGTGCCACGGGGCGAGATGGAGGATCTGCATTCTTGCGACGAGGGGGAACAGGTACATTCGGAGGCTTCTGAGGACGAAGCGGGCGGTGCGACACGTCCTTGACGAAGGTCACGCCCGACACCTTCTCGATGAGGCACATGATGTAGGGGACATACCCGCAAGCACGGTTGGGGGTATGCGAGATGTTGAAGATATCGTCGAAGATGTAATCGACGAGGTTGAACTTCTCTTCCCCATCAACCAGAAGTAGCAAGTGTCTCAAGTTCCCTTGAATTACCCCAGCATCACCGTCCTTCGGTGCTATCGTCCTTCTGAGGATTCTGTTCATAATGTTGTAGAAGGGCTTGATGTTGCGGGCGAGACCGGCATCAAATGGAACGTGACTTGGATACATATATGCTAGCTCTTCACGGTCCACGGCCTTGAGGTTAGAGATTATAATCTCATGATCCATGTGTGCCTCAAGCCCTAGAATCTTGGCGAACTCTGCGAAAGTGACTGAGTACTGCTCACTATGTGTCATCCAAATAATTCTTCTGTCACCTGAGGTGGTGAAGTAGATGGTGGAGTAGAACTGCAGAATCACTTCGACGTTCCAGTCATACTTGAAACCCATGATCTTCTTGAGGTCATGGCGCTCAGCAGCTTCAATGACAGCGTCATAAGCAGAGTGTTGCTTTTTGGCCATGTAATCCCAGTCAACCCATTGAGCTTCTATTACCGGCTTCTTCATCTGCTGATAGACTAGCCGGTAGTAGTCACAATGAAAGTCGCACCAGAACCTGGGATCTGTCGTGCTCCTCTCAAACTTGTAGACCTTCTCGGTCCTCAGCCTCCTGGCCTTTTCAGCCCCTTTTCCATGAAACACATTGGCAGACAACTCCTTCTGCCTGTTGGGGTTCCTTTCTGGTGTGTGAACCTCAAGGGGGCCAATGGAAGTGGCCTTCCCTTTCTCCTTGATCACAACACCTCCAGCTGCCTTCTTTGCTGACATCTTGACAGCTGGCTTCTTCTTCGTCGGTTCGACAGGAGCCGGAGCCTTTCCCTTCTTAGGGTCACGCTCGACCCTAGGCTCAGCTTCCATTTGGGCTGGCTCCTTGCCCTTCGCTTTCTCGCCAATGGTGACGAGCTTCTTTCTCTTGGGGGCATTGGCCTCAGCAGCCCTGGAGTTGTGAGCCTCCCTGTCTTCCCTTTTCTTCTTCCGCATCTCATTGAGGGACTCTGCGGTTGCTCGAGCTATGGCTTCTTCCTCGTTATAGATGCTTGCGGCAACTTTGGAGGCTTCGAGTGCCTTCAGCCGTCTCTCTTCCTTTGCCTTTTGCGCCTCTATGAGCGCAGCCTTGGTCCTTGCCTCGACAATTTGAGCTTTGGTTCGCCCCTCGGGGTTGAGACGAGGAGGGGAACGCTCCGAGTTCGACATGCTGCGGAAAGCATAGAGAAAGGAAGGTATGAGTCCAAGGAGAGGGAGCATTGCGGAAAAGATCTCGAGAAAAGACTAGAAGTAGGGTTTGCCCTGTGCAAACCGGACTTGTCCGCCCCAGGGGCGGACTAGTCCGCTGGGCGGACTTGTCCGCCAGGGACCGGACTAGTCAGGGTTGCGCAGAATGAACCCTAACCCTAATCGATTCATCGAAAAATCATCGAATCAGCGCGCAATACTCCTAGGCTATGATCGCAAGGGTATATGGAGCAATATTAATGAAGGTGTTCCTATCAAAAACTTTAAGAATCAAGAATGGGGCTAGTTTTTGAAGAACGAGGGAATACCTTCTCAAATCCACTAGAATCGACGAAATCGGAGATGGATCGCGAATGTGGAGCGCGGGGAAGTGATCCCTCACTCCCAAAGACTCTGATGCGTGGATTGGAGTCGAGATTTGGTGGTTGGAGCGCAAAATCGCCAATGGGGGGGCGGTTGCTAGCGCGTGGAAGTGAAAGAGTCAAGTGAGAGAGGAAGAGGAGGGGTCTGGGCCGCCTGGGGGTTTAAGTCCCCAAGGGCCGGACTAGTCCGGTTGAGGGGCCGGACTAGTCCGGTCCGCGGACCAGACTCAGACTAGTCCGGATCCGGACTTGTCCGATTGAAGGGCGGACTAGTCCGGTGTGCGGACCAGCCGCGGACTAGTCTGGACCCGGACTTGTCCGTCCACAGGGGCGGACTAGTCCGGTCCTACTGGGCTGAAAAACAATATATTTGAATTTTGCCCACTAAAATAGGTTCTTTTGGACAAATATAGCAGAGAAACATGATAAACAAGATTATAAGGGAATATATGACAAAACATGACCATTTTCTAAGGAAAATAGATTTCTCAAATAGTTTTGAAGAGAAATCAAGATAGAGAGGAGTTTTTCGAAATATAGCTCAAAATATATGAGGAATGTGGTTTAAGCCACATTCCGAGAATCCAAAATGTTGAGCTCACTTCTTAGCTCACAGAAACGCTTTTCATCAAGAGGCTTGGTGAAAATGTCCGCAAGTTGATGTTCCGTCCTCACATGAGAAATCGCAATATCTCCCTTCATTGAGTGATCTCGCAAGAAATGGTGTCGAATGTCTATGTGTTTGGTCCTAGAGTGCTCCATCGGATTATGGGCTATCTTGATGGCACTCTCGTTGTCACATAAGAGTGGAATGTTGCGCAAGTTAATCCCATAATCCCTAAGGGTTTGTCGCATCCAAAGAAGTTGTGCACAACAACTTCCGGCTGCAACATATTCCGCTTCGGCGGTGGAGAGAGCAATAGAGTTTTGCTTCTTGGAGTACCAAGACACTAGAGATCGACCTAAGAATTGACATGTACTCGATGTGCTCTTCCTATCAACTTTGCACCCTGCATAGTCCGCATCGGAATATCCGATGAGATTAAACTTGGATCCTTTGGGGTACCAAAGTCCTAGAGTAGGTGTGTGTACTAGATATCTCAAGATCCTTTTAACGGCGGTCAAATGACAAGCCTTAGGTGCTGCTTGAAAGCGTGCACACATACACACACTTAGCATGATATCGGGCCTAGATGCACAAAGATAGAGGAGTGAACCAATCATAGACCTATATAATTTTTGATCCACCCTTGGACCGTCCTCATTTAGGTCTAGGTGTCCATTTGTCCCCATAGGGGTTTTGATGGGTTTTGCCTTATCCATATCAAACTTCCTTAGAATATCTTGTGTATACTTAGTTTGACTTATGAATGTCCCTTCTTTGAGTTGTTTTACTTGAAATCCTAGAAAGAACTTCAACTCACCCATCATGGAGATTTCAAACCTCTCCGTCATTATCTTGGAGAACTCATCACAAAACACCTTATTTGTGGAACCAAATATGATGTCATCCACATATATTTGGCACACAAAAAGATCCTCGTTGAAGTGCTTTGTGAAAAGGGTATAATCCGCTTTGCCTATCCTAAAACCATTTTCAACTAGAAAGTCTCTTAGGCACTCATACCAAGCTCTAGGAGCTTGCTTGAGGCCATAAAGAGCCTTTCGCAATTTGTAAACATGGTTAGGATAGTCTTGGTCTTCAAACCCCGGAGGTTGCTCTACATAAACTTCTTCCTTGATTGGACCATTAAGGAACGCACTCTTAACATCCATTTGGTAGAGCTTGAAATCATGATGAGTAGCAAAGACTAACAATATCCGAATTGACTCAAGCCTAGCTACAGGGGCAAATGTCTCATCAAAATCCAATCCTTCAACTTGTGAGTACCCTTTTGCCACAAGTCGTGCCTTGTTCCTAGTTACCACGCCATGCTCATCTTGTTTGTTGCGAAACACCCACTTGGTTCCAACAACATTAGCTTGTGGGCGCTTGACAAGTTCCCAAACCTTGTTCCTTTCAAAGTTATTGAGCTCCTCTTACATGGCAACTACCCAATCCGGATCTCTTAAGGCATCTTCAACCTTATGTGGTTCCAAGGATGAGACAAAAGAGAAATGCTCACAAAAGTTTGCAACACGTGAACGTGTTGTTACTCCTTTTGTGATATCTCCTAGAATGTTGTCAACGGGATGATCCCGTTGAACACTTTGATGAACACGAGG
Source organism: Tuctoria greenei (assembly GCA_036927565.1). Classification (NCBI taxonomy): domain Eukaryota; kingdom Viridiplantae; phylum Streptophyta; class Magnoliopsida; order Poales; family Poaceae; genus Tuctoria; species Tuctoria greenei. The sequence continues at coordinate 68,609,683 of JAYESD010000004.1, read as the reverse complement.
ATGCGGAGGTTGAACTCTTGAATCACTTGCTTCGTCTTCCTCACTTTGGTCTCCCCCTTGATTCATGCCTCCCCCTTGATCTTCACCCCCGTTATCACTTTGGGGAGCATCTAGTGAATGTCCAACTTGTCCAATGGGGGTTTGACCTACTTCATAGAGAGGATGGTCACTTGAGCTTTGAGATGGTTCTTGTGGGCGAACATCTCCAAGTGCCATTCTCCTTAGAGCTTCTAGTGGAGGTTCCTCTTGATCAAGGGCATGTTGATCAACTTGCTCCACTTGAGAGCCATTGGTTTCGTCAAACACCACATCACGTGCTACTTCAACAATTCCGGAGGATTTGTTGAACACACGGTACGCATGAGTGTTTGAGTCATATCCAAGCAAGAAACCCTCATCGGACTTTGAAGCAAACTTCGAAGTCCTAGGCTTCTTGTTGAGGATATAACACTTGCTACCAAAGATACGAAAGTAAGAAACATTGGGTTTCTTACCAACGAGAAGCTCATAAGGAGTCTTCTTGAGGAGGCGATGAAGGTACAATCGGTTTACGGCATGGCAAGCGGTGTTAACCGCTTCCGCCCAAAACCGGTCCGATGTTTTGTACTCATCTAGCATCGTCCTTGACATCTCAATAAGCGTCCTATTCTTTCTTTCGGCAATTCCATTTTGTTGTGGAGAATAGGGAGCGAAAAACTCATGCTTGATGTCCTCCTCATCTAGGAACTCTTCTACTTGCATGTTCTTGAATTCGGTGCCATTGTCACTCCTTATAGCCTTTATCCTTAAGGTGAACTCATTTTGAGCTCTCCTTAGGAATTTCTTGAGGACACCGGGGGTTTCACTCTTATCATGCAAGAAGAATACCCAAGTATATCTTGAAAAGTCATCAACGATGACTAGACTATACTTGTTGCCACCAATGCTAATATAGGCAATGGGACCAAAAAGATCCATATGGAGTAACTCCAAAGGTCTAGTTGTCGTCATGACATTCTTAGAGGGGTGTTGAGCTCCTACTTGCTTTCCCGCTTGGCATGCACTACATGGCCTATCCTTTTCAAATACCACATCCTTTAGACCACGAACGTGCTCTCCCTTAAGGAGCTTTTGAAGGTTCCTCATTCCAACATGGGCTAGCCTTCTATGCCAAAGCCATCCCATGTTGGCTTTCGCCATTAAGCATGTGTCATGTTGAGCCTTATCCGTGGTGAAGTCCACAAGATAGAGCTTTCCCTTGAGCACTCCCTTAAAGGCTATCGAGTCATTACCCTCTCTAATAACGCTCACACCCTCACTAGTAAATACACACTTATATCCTTTATCACATAGTTGTGATATGGATAGGAGATTTTAATCTAGGGAATCAACATGCAAAACATTTGATAGAGTATGTGATGAAGAGATAGCAATTTTACCCGAGCCAAGAATTTTCCCTTGGCTATTGTCCCCAAAGAAGATTCCTTCACTTGGGTCCTCATTCTCCTCATACTCTATGAACATGCTCCTCTCTCCGGTCATGTGGTTGGTACATCCGCTATCCAACACCCATTTCGATCCACCGGAGGAGTAAGCCTACAAAACAAGTTTATGCCTTCCTTTTAGGTACCCAAGCGGAGTTGGGTCCTTTCACGTTAGTAGTTAGGCATTTGGGCACCCACACGCAAGGCTTGGGGCTCTTGCGGAGTGGCCCAACATATCTAGCAAACACTTTGCCGTGTTTGTTCCTCTTTAGCACATAAGATGCATCAAAATCATAGAATAGAGGATGCGATTCAGATTTAGGCAATTTGTTGCTAGAGGGTGAGTTCTTTTCAATTTTAGTTGGGGATGAACTCCCCTTAATAAAGATAATCATGTCTTTGCCATACTTGGAGGTTTTGGCGTTATGCCTTCCACCTCTAGTATAGCCAAGACCATCCTTGACATGGCGTGGTCTTGTGTTGGTGTATGCACTTCGTGCATACGCCACCTTTTCCTTGTCAAAGATGGCACCCTTAGGTGCTTGCTTGCCTTGCGCTAAGTTGAGTTCATCCTTAAGCTTAAGGATTAAATTAGAGCACTTGCAAGGCGATGTTGCATTGGATGAGGCCTTTGAGGGGGTTGAGCTCTTGGAGGAAGAGGCTACATTGTTCTTAAGAGGCTCAACTTGAGTCTCAAGGATCTTGTTAACTTTTGACAAGTTTCCAAGTTCATCCTTGAGCTCAATTGACTTCTCCTCAAGACTTGAACACGTTTTCTTGCAAAGAGCAAGTTCGTGTTCCAATGCCTTGCTCTTCTCTCTTTCGAGCTCAAAGAGCTCATCAAGCTCTTGACATCTCTCCTTCTCAAGGATGAGCATGTCCTCTTGTCTATTGATGAGATCCTCCTTCTCAAAGATCTCATCCATAAGCAATTTCATCCTTCGCAAGGTGCTTTTGCTTATGTCCTTGAACATGTGTTCATTCTCACTAGCACTATCAAATTCATCTTGTGAGGAAGTTGAGGAGGAGAGATGAGATGTTACCTTTCTCCTTCCCTCCCTTGCCATAAGGCAAGTAGGTTTGTAGTCGTTGTTGAGGTTGGGGAAGAGCTTGCTTCCCTTGGAGCTCCTCCCGATGGCTATGGTAGCCATCTTCTCCTCTTCTTCTTCGGAGGAGGACTCATCGTTAGAGTCCCACTCCTTCCCCAAGTGGGCTTGTCCGGAGGGCCTCTTCTTCTTGAAGAATTTCTTATCTTGAGGCTTGCCCTCCTTCTTCTTCTTCGCTTCTTCATGTGGGCAATCAGCGATGAAGTGCCCATACTCGCCACAATTGTAGCAAGACCTTTTTGATTTGGGCCTTGCTCTTTCCTTCCCCTTGTCTTCATAGTTGTGTCCGTCTTTCTTCTTTCTCATCATTCTCTTGAATTTGTTGATGAAGAAGGCCTCTTCCTCATCGGTGTCGAGGCTCTCCTCATCACTTTCCTCTTGCTCCTTTGAAGAGGGTGTTGCCTTGAGTGCAACGTTCTTCATCTTGGAGGAGGTGAACTTCTAAAGGTCGTTGTAGAAGAGCACCTCCTTCTCCATGATCTCATGGTTGATGATCCTGCCAAGGACCTCCTCCGGGGTCATTTGAGTGAACCCCGGGCTTTCTCGAATCATAGAGCAAAGAGCGACGTTCCTAGGCATGAATGCCCGGATCATCCTCTTCACCACCTCGTGGTCGGTCCACTTGGTGCAGCCATATGATCGGCTCTTGTTGATAAGTACCTTCAACCGGTTGTACATGTCTTGGGGGGATTCACCATCCAAGATGGCGAATCTCCCAAGCTCTCCTTCGATGAGCTCGATCTTGGCCTCTTTGACCACCCGATTTCCTTCATGCGCCGTCTTGAGGGTGTTCCATATGTCTTTGGCCACCTCAAGGCCATCGACGCGGTTGAACTCATCTCTTGAGAGAGATGAGATAATCACACCCGCAGCTTGAGCGTTGCGGTGGATGAGGATGGCTTGTTCTTGAGTGATGTTGTCCTCATCCTTCGGAATCTCCACCCCGGTCATGACAATTTGCCACAACGCCGGGTCGAGTGACACGAGGTGGATCTTCATATTGTGTTTCCACATCCCGTAATCAGTTCCATCGAATTGGGGAGGTTTCCCTAATGGGATGGAGAGGTAGTGGTTGTTGGCGGCAAGGCGTTCATAGTTGAACCATTGTCGGTTGTAGTTGACTTCGCCACTACCACTTGATTGGTTCGACGGATCGATCTTGGAGATGTTTAGCTTCTCCCGGAGCTTCGCCTTGAGTTGGCGAGTCTCCTCATCGTCCGTTGGCTTATCTTGATAGGCCAGCGTCTCCTCACGGGTTGCCTCGTAGTTGCTGCTCGATCCGTCGTCATTCACCACTCCGGCCATCTCTCCGAGTTGTTAGACTCTTTGTGGAGAGTCCTGCTCTGATACCAATTGAAAGTTGCCTAGAGGGGGGTGAATAGGCTAATTGACCTGCAAATGACTTAATAAAACGAGATTAAATCACAGGGGGCGGACTAGTCCGGTCTGGGGGCGGACTAGTCCGGTCAGCCTGCGTGAAGAACCCTAAAAGATGTTTCTAGCAAATTTTAGGGGATTTTCTCGAGGCTTCAGGTGAAGATATGTTTAAGTCAAGTTAAACAACTACCAACACAAGAGTGAGTCAAGCTTCAACAAGTTTAGCAATATGAAGTACGAAACAAGACTAGCAACCCTAGAACGAAATAATCGATAAAGTAAATGCGAAGAACACGAAGACACAAGGATTTTATCCCGAGGTTCGATTCCACACAAGGAATCTACGTCCCCGTTGAGGAGTCCACAAAGGACCGGGTTCAACAACCCTTCCCTCACCAAGTTTACCACACGGGCCTAACTTGGTTTTCCACTAATCACAAGGGTGATTACAAAGTTCGTTGGGGCTTCTCACAATCTGAGGCTCCCACACCACAAAGGTGATCAACACCACAAAATATACTCAACGCACAGCACACAAAGACTCAATGAGTGCAAGAGATCAAACCGGGAGCACAAGCGCGATGTTCTTCCTCTTCTCCACCTCACTAAATCCTAATCCACTCAAGAATTAGTTTTAGAGGGAAAGTAGGCAAGAAAGAGGCTTAGGAGTGCTCCAAGTTGGTTGTGGCGGCGCTAGGGTTCGAGAGTTTCAAGAGTTGTTTGAAATGAGGCCGGGGGTCCCCTTTTTATAGGGGTCCCGAGCCCAAACTGCTGACCTCAGCAAAAGGGCGGACTAGTCCGACCTCAGGCCCGAACTAGTCCGGCCTAGGGGACCACTGACCTCTTGTCAGGTCCCGACAGCTGACACGCTATCGTCACACTACCCGCCAAACTTCAAATTCAAACGGTCACTTCAACAACGGACTAGTCCGGTCACCACCGGACTAGTCCGATCTCACACAGAGCCTTTTGCTCCGTGTGAAAACGGACTAGTCTGAGGACCACGGACTAGTCCGGCCCCAAGGGCGGACTAGTCCGATCCTCCCAGACTTAGTCACAGAAGCACCTTCAACTCGCCAACCCGGACTAGTCCGGCCCCAAGGGCGGACTAGTCCGTTCTCACTCAGGACCTCTTGGTCCGGTCTCAAACGGACAAGTCCGTGGTTTTGGGACTTAGTCCCCAAAACCCACTCACTGCTACCAGGACTAGTCCGGCCACAAACGGACTAGTCCGATCTCAGTCAGACCCTTCTGGTCCGGCCGAATACGGACTTGGCCTGCCAGGGGCAGACTAGTCCGGCCACCTGCACGGACTAGTCCGGCTCTACTGCCAGACTACTTATCCACACTTTTCTCTCAAGGGGTTTGACCTCTAAACCACTTTGAGCTCCCAAACTTGATCTCAATGCACTTTACACACGCACCCTCCTATTTCTACGGCTAGTCTAACTCAACACGCTAGAAACCCTAGTTTCTACGCTTCGAGTTGACTCAGTTTCCTTCCTTTTCCTTTTTGAGGGTTTGCGTCTCCAATCGAGTCCACACCTGTGCTAAGATCACTTGAGCTCATTAGCGACTTAATTGTCGTCATCAAACATCCAAAACCCACGGAGAACCTAGATGCACTTTCAGGTGCCACGACAACGGCGGCGGTTGCCAACCAAGGGACCGGTTGCCGACCAAGGTAAGGGGGTTGCAGCGTCGGCCAAAGGAGGAGAAGGGGGCGAGGCGGCCAGGCCATGCGGATCTGCGGCCGGCGGCGGCTGACCCACCATGGGTGGCTGCTAGAGGGAGGTGGAGGGTCGTAGGGTTAGGGTTAGGAAGAGCTGGCTAATGATACCATATTAGAGAATAATGACTGGGTTGATTAACCAAGGTTGTCAAGGGTACAAGACTTGTTCCCCAAAAAGCCTATTAGGCTAAGGACTAAAATGCCCCTAACCCCCTAATACATAGTCTAACACTTAGTGATAAATAAAGATTGCAGATACAAATATATAATACTCACGTGAAAACTCCAGACTTGTTCTGCTTCTTCACTGGCCACCTGCTGTTCATACTCCCTCCTTGACTGCGCCAAAGTAACCTGATAGAAGGAACAGGGTTGTAAATCAACGCCTAGGCTGCCGTTGGCTGCCTCAACGCCTAGGCGAGCTTCAGACGAGAGGTGGGGCAGAGGGCACCGATGCAGGAGAAGGGACAGGGGAGCCGAAGAGGCGGGGAAGCAGCAGGCGACAAGGAGTAGGAACTCGCCAGAGGTGCCAGGGGGCAGGAACTCGCCGGAGACCCGCAGGAGCGGAGGGAGAATCACGCCAGGAAAGTGGAGGCAGCGGGGTGGAGGGCAGAGTGGCAGGGTTGGGGTGGGGGCGTGGGGGCACATTAAGGCCCATCAAGCCAAATAAACTCCAAACCCTAATTCTTCCTTCCAACCAATCTGTGTCGTCCGGTACATCGTGATCGATCGGTCACTTTTCACTTCGTCTTCCCGATAGATCGAGTGTCGTCTTCCTCCACTCAACCAAGCCCCTGTCTCCCTCCGCTACGCTCCCTTACGAAGCTTCGCAGGCACGACTCAGCTCTTCCCCACTCACCCCCCTGCGCCGGCACGCCCTCTGCCTCCAGCGCGGTCTCTGCGGTCCAAAGCCCCGCCTATACCTTCGGCGTCCTCGGCGTCCGTCTGGACAAAACGCCTAGGCACCCATGCGAAACTTAGTCGTCCTGGACGGGCGCCTTACTTGGTCCACGCGAGGCGAGACTCCATTGTGTCCGTGGAGGATTGACTCGACATCTAGGCGAGGCGAGACTCCATGGTGTCCGTGGAAGATTGACTGGACGTTTAAGCGACGCCCCGACAACACCGAGAAGGAACTAAGATGTAGTTAACTAGTCATGGACTACAAGATATATCTAACACATTTTGCTCTTATTTGTCAGGAACAAGTGTACAGCTACCTTGGAGCAAGTTACTGAAGCATTCAAGCATTTTACTCCAGAACATTTTCTCTTTAGAATCTCCAAGTCAATATAATAATAATCAACAAAGAAGACAGATCATGTTGGAATTAATGGGTTTGGCCCAATACTAATTCAGAAATAAATCCTAGAAAATCTCAAAGGCCCATTAGGGCAAGAGGAAGTGGTGCTAAGTGTTTAGTCGCACATGGGAAGTGGAAGTGGAGCAACCCCTACATATAAGGGAGGTTGCTCTTCCACTCCTTGAGTGAGAGAGGAGAGGAAGAGAGGGGTGGCCCATGCGCGCTCCTCCTCCTCCTCCTCGCTCGCTCGCCTCACCACGCCATGCCACGCCTCGCCCAGCACACGCGCGCGCGCTCGTGTGTTCGTGTGAATTCGAGCCTTAAGCCGAGCCCAGATTTTATATTTTTGCAGAAAATTAAATTGGGCTTTGGGCTTTTGGGCTTTCGAATTTTTGGGGCTACTCGAGACAGAGTCCAAGTCGTTGGAGATAGACACGTTTACGACTGCGGAGTTAGTTCGGATCCAGATCCTCCGGATCGCATACGAACCGCCTCCGTGGGACTCTATAAATACGAGTGTGCGTCGTACGGCAGAGGAAAATCCCACGATCAGATCGTTCCCACGTTCGCGTTCCTTGCGCCGCCGTCTAGTCTACTCCATCCTGAGCGCCGGCGTGCAACGACGATCGGGAGAGCAGGTCTCCGGAACCACTCGCCCTTTCGATCCTGCACCGGGAGAGGGCGAATAAGGTTTTTGGAAAGCGCTCCGCGCGACTGCTCGCGTTCTTCACTACGACTCGTCTACCGAGGAGATCGGGCGCTGCAACTTAACGTCGTCACCAACGCCTGCAGCGGTTGTTCGCCGTCGGATCTACAGCGGTACGTTCGGCTTCAAATCGGTATGCGTTATTTCTCGTCCCGTCTGTCTGCCGATCGCTGCTGTTTTCTCGTGTTTTCCGGAATTGTTCAGTAAATTGCCTCCTATTTTTCTAACAATCCAAAAATCTTATTCGGCAATTTCCTGAGTTGAACATGATGACTCTAGCCGATGCACTGAGGCCGGAGAAATTCTCTGGCGTGCACTTCAAGAGGTGGCAAGTTAAGGCCATGCTCTGGCTCCAATCGCTTAAGATCTTCTGGGTAACCGAGGGCAAGACTTAAGGTCCTTCGTCTGTTAAAGAACAGACAAAGTTCGAGGAAGCCAATTCTGCCCTAAGAGGATGCATCTTAAGTGTTCTTGATAATAAACTCTGTGATGTCTATCTGACAGTCGCAGATGGGAAGGAGTTCTGGGATGCACTTAACGCTAAGTATGGTGCAGGCGATGAACTGTATATCGTGAAGAATTTTCATGACTACAAGATGGTTAACAACCGTCCTGTAGTTGAACAAGCTCATGAAATACAATGTCTTGCAAGAGAGCTCAATCTCCTTTAGTGTCCTTTACCCGACAAGTTTGTGACTGAGTGCATTATTGCAAAGTTACCTCCATCATAGAGGAACTTCGCCACAACTCTCAAACACAAGAGACAGGAAATATCAGTTGAAAATCTGATACATCTCTTGATGTTGAGGAGAAGGCTCGGGCTAAAGACGCTACTGAGAAAGGAGGCGAGGGTCAATCTAGCGCCAATGTTAATATGGTGTAAAAATCCAATATCAAGAACAAAGGGAACAAGTCTCTATTCAAGCCAAACAAAACTACCGCTTTCAAGAAGAAGAAGTCAAACAAAGCCAATGATGGTTGCTGCTACACCTGTGGGGAGCAGGGACATATTTCCAAGAACTGTCCTGAGAGGGCATATCGCAAAGGGAAAATGAATATCAACATCGTGACATCCAGCAATGCAGATGGGTACGGTAATTCCTTTACTGTTCTTTCTGTTTCTCAAACACCATCTTGGTGGTTTGATACGGGTGCTAATGTTCATATATGTTCTGACATGTCCATGTTTACTTCTTACCAGTTCGTCCAGGATTCCGCCGTCCTAATGGGGAATGGGTCACATGCTTCTGTTCGTGGTGTTGGCACGGTCGATCTGAAGTTCACTTCGGAGAAGATTGTCCAGCTGAAGAACGTGCAGCATGTTCCTACTATGAACAAGAATCTTGTTAGTGGTACCCTTCTATGCAGAGATGAGTTTAAAGTAATTTTAGAGTCCAATAAAATAGTTGTGTCTAAGCATGGATAATTTATTGGTAAAGGCTATGAATGCGGTGGTCTGTTCCGCTTTTCTCTTTCGGAGTTTAATAATAAGTCAGTTTACCATATTTGTGGCGGCATTAATGATGATGCAAGTGTTTAACATTCTCGTTTATGTAACGTTAATTTTGGTTTAATGAATCGGCTATCTAGTCTCAAATTAATTCTAAAATTCACTATTGTCAAAGGTTCTAAGTGTCATAGTTGTGTGTAGTCAAAGCAACCTCGAAAGTCTCACAAGGCAACAGAGGAGAGAAATTTGGCACCATTAGAACTCATACATTCTGATCTATGCGAGATGAATGGTATGTTGACAAAAGGTGGAAAGAAATATTTTATGACATTAATAGACGATTCTACTAGATTCTGCTATATTTACTTGTTGCAAACTAAAGATGAAGCTTTAGACAACTTTAAAATCTATAAATCTGAAGTAGAAACTCAATTAGAGAGAAAGATCAAACGTCTTAGGTCAGATCGTGGTGGTGAGTATTTTTCCAAAATATTTGATGATTTTTGTACGGAACACAGTATTATACATGAGAGGACGCCTTCCTATTCACCCCAATCAAACGGGGTAGCCGAGAGGAAAAACCGCACACTGTGTGACTTGGTGAATGCCATGTTAGACACGTCTGGTTTATCTAAGACATGGTGGGGGGAGGCTCTATTGACTTCATGTCATGTCCTAAACCGCGTTCCAAACAAGAATAAAGAGAAAACCCCCTATGAGGAGTGGGTTGGGAGAAAACCATCACTATCATACTTGCGTACTTGGGTATGTTTGGCAAAGGTCAATGTTCCAATTACCAAGAAACGCAAGTTGGGACCAAAGACAGTGGATTGTGTCTTTCTAGGCTATGCTCATCAGAGCATCGCATATAGATTTTTAGTAGTCAAATCTGAAGTATCCGATATGCATGTTGATATTATTATGAAATCTCGTGACGCAACATTTTTTGAGAATATTTTTCCTATGAAAGATATGCATAGCACTGCTAGGATCTCTTCTGAAAATTGTCCTGAATCCACCACAACTAGCGAGTTTCTTGATACATCGTTTGAGAATATCCTAGAGGAGGAACACAATGAAATAACTCAGTCGAGTAAGAGATCACGGATTGCAAAATCCTTCGGTGATGATTTCTTTGTGTACCTTGTGGACGACACTCCTAGATCCATAGCAGAGGCATATGCATCACCTGATGCAGATGACTGAAAAGAAGCAGTTCATAGTGAGATTGACTCAATTCTTTCCAATGGAACCTATGAGTTAACTGAACGGTCATACGGGTGCAAACCAGTAGGCTGCAAGTGGGTGTTCAAGAAGAAGCTCAGGCCTGACGGTACTATTGAAAAGTACAAAGCGAGACTAGTTGCTAAGGGTTATACTCAAAAAGAAGGTGAAGACTATTTTGACACCTATTCACCTGTCGCCAGAATGACGACAACTCGTGTACTACTTTCTCTGGCTGCCTCTTATGGTCTAATCATCCATCAAATGGATGTGAAGACATTTTTCCTTAATGGAGAGTTGGAAGAGGAAATTTATATGGAACAGTCTGATGGGTTCGTAGTAAAAGGTGAAGAGACAAAGGTGTGCAAATTGTTGAAATCCTTGTATGGTCTGAAAATAGCACCTAAGCAATGGCATGAAAAGTTCGATAGTACTTTGACGTCTGCTGGCTTTGTCATTAATGAAGCTGATCAGTGCGTGTACTATCGCCATGGTGGGGGCGATAACGTTATATTATGTTTGTATGTGGATGATATACTAATTTTTTGTACGAGCATTAATATAATTTCTGAGGTCAAGTCTTTTCTATTAAAGTGTTTGATATGAAAGATCTGGTTGAAGCTAATGTTATTTTGAACATTAAGCTGAATAAGGATGAGAGTGAAATTACTTTAAGTCAATCTCACTATGTTGAGAAAATCTTGAGCCGGTTCGGCTTTATGGATAGTAAGATTTCTCCAACGCCTTATGATCTCAGCATGATACTTAGAAAGAACAAGAAAGAGTTAAGAGATCAACTCAAATATTCTCAGATGATCGGTTCACTTATGTACCTAGTTAGCGCAATCCGTCTTGATATCTCGTTTGCTATGAGCAAACTGAGCAGGTTCATGTCAAACTCGGGTACAGATCATTGTCATGCACTTGAAAGGGTTATGCGCTACCTGAGAGGTACAATGAGTTATGGAATTCACTATACTGGGCATCCGACCGTGCTTGAGGGTTATAGTGATTCGAACTGGATCTCTGATGTTCATGAACTCTATGCCACGAGTAGATATGTGTTCACTCTAGCTGGTGCCGCTATATCATAGAGGTCTTGCAAACAGACCATTTTGACGAGGTCAACCATGGAAGCAGAACTCACTTCTTTAGAGACAGCCACTGCAGAGGCAGAATGGCTGCGAGAGCTCTTGATGGATTTGCCTATAGTTGAGAAACCATTGCCGATAATCCTTATGAACTGTGACAATCAGACGGTGATTGCCAAAGTGACCAGTTCTAAGGATAATGCAAAATCATCAAGACACGTCAAGAGACGTTTAAAATCTGTCAGGAAAATGAGAAACTACGGAGTTATTACTGTTTTGTACATACAAACAGACAAAAACCTGGCAGATCCTTTTACGAAGGGTCTATCACGTAATGTGATAGAAAGTGCATCGAGAGAGATGGGTTTGAGACCCATTGATGTGACACCATAGTAGTAACCCAACCTATGTGATCGGAGATCCCGTGAATTAGGACATGGGAAAACAAGCTAGTGGTTCACCGAGGAGAGTACTTCCTTTATACCTTCTCTATGTGAAGATGCATACTTGTACTCTCAAACTGTAAGGCAGGTTGGCGAATTGCCTTAATATGTTTTTGTTAGCTATGTGTAGTAAAGATGTCGTCTTACAGAGCAGTCTTGAAGGAAACACACCTATATAAGCTCCGATTGTCTAACGTCGCAGTCTGTGAGATTTGGGTGATCTCTGGAAAGCACATGAAGAGACCAGGGAGTATGACGCATATGCTCCACCCGCGGGGTAGACTACTGGTAGTCAAGTACGGGTAATGGTCTTTGGGTGAAGTCAGTTCACACAAAACTTGCAATTTAAGGCGTAGTCCATTATTCAAGTTGTGACCTGATGAAACTTGAGGATTTAGGCAGAAGTTCAACTTCACAGTCTCTGCCGAAAACACTAGTATATCAAATAAAGAACGAGAATGACCTCTCTCCTAATGGCTTTGAGATCTGGTGGGGGATTGTTGGAATTAATGGGCTTGACCCAATACTAATTTAGAAATAAATCCTACAAAATCTCAAAGGCCCATTAGGGCAAGAGGGAGTGGTGCTAAGTGTTTAGTCCCACATGGGAAGTAGAAGTGGAGCAACCACTACATATAAGGGAGGTTGCTCTTCCACTCCTTGAGTGAGAGAGAAGAGAGGAAGAGAGGGGTGCCCACGCGCGCTCCTCCTCCTCCTCCTCGCTCGCTCGCCTCGCCACGCCTTGCCCCGCCCCGCCCCGCCCCGCACATGCGCGCGCGCGCGTGTGTTCGGGTGAATTCGAGCCTCGAGCCGAGCCCAGATTTTATATTTTTGCAAAAAATTAAATTGGGCTTTGGGCTTTTGGGCTTCCGAATTTTTGGGGCTACTCGAGACAAAGTCCAAGTCGTTGGAGATAGACACGTTTACGACTGCGGAGTCAGTTCAGATCCAGATCCTCCGGATCGCATACGAACCGCCTCTGTGGGACTCTATAAATATGGGTGTGCGCTGTACGGCAGAGGACATCCCACGACCAGATCGTTCCCATGTTCGAGTTCCTTGCGCCGCCGTCTAGTCTACTCCATCCCGAGCGCCGGCGTGCAACGACAATCGGAAGAGCAGGTCTCCAGAACCGCTCGCCCTTGCGATCCTACACCGGGAGAGGGCGAATAAGGTTTTTAGTAAGCGCTCTGCGCGACTGCTCGCGTTCTTCACCACGGCTCGTCTACCGAGAAGATCGGGCGCTGCGGCTCAACATCGTCACCAACGCCTGCAGCGACTGTTCGCCGTCGGATCTACAGCGGTGCGTTCGGCTTCAAATCGGTACGCGTTATTTCTCGCCCTGTTTGTCTGCCGATCGCTGCTGTTTTCTTGTGTTTTCTGGAATTGTTCAGTAAATTGCCTCCTATTTTTCTAACAGATCATAGTTAAGATTCATATATAGGAACCCTTTGAATTGAAAGCAAAAGTGGTATTTCTCATTCCCTTCCTATACCCACTGATAAATGTTTTAATCAAGACAATATTTCACATAATGTTCCCAAAAATTGTAACATGTAAATAGCAATATTCCATAAAAATATGTAAACAGTATTTTCCCTGTTTGTGTTGGAAACTACATTAGTTACTACAGATTATGTCTGGTTGAATGATGTTGATGTTGAGTTTAATCTTGGTTTTTAGAATATTTTAGAGAAGTTACAGATAGAGTGCAGATCATCTAGAGTTAGAGATACACTTTAGAGATAAAGTTAGAGTTTGAGTACAATATTCGAAAAGAGTCCTAAAACTGTGTTTTCTATGTGTAACAGATCTCTATATAGCTGGCCAACCCAAGGAATAAAGCAAGCAGTTTATAGTTGAAAATTCGAGATGATTTTTTTGTACAGAATTCCAACGATGGACATCAGAGCCGGTTCAAGTTTTGAGATCCAGTCTCCTTCCCTGAGGGAACGTGCTCCCGCGTGAGGGGCGGGCGACGAGTAGGATAGTTGCCACACAACGAGGTGGGCGCGGTCAGGCGCGCGAGCGGAAGTTGCCTGGCGCGAGAATCCACGCAGACGAGAGGCGCGCGCGACGTCGATCGACGGAAGTGCACGACACGAATTTGCGGCGCGTGGATACTAGCGGAAGTAGATCGGCGACCGCGAGCTTCCTCGAGGTCGTGCTCAGGCGGCAAGGGGAGAGGTGCCTGGAGGAGGAGGCGGCCGAGCTCCTGGCCGATCCCGACGGATTCAGCGCGAGCTCGGGCCAAATCCGACGTAGGAGGCACGCAGATCCCGTGCAAGGGCGCACATGATTGTGGAGCTCACGGAGGAGGATGTCCTGGCGGCGCACGGTAGAGTCATCTGGATCTCGTGCAGCGGAGCAGAGCCGGACGACCGAAGAAACGTTCTGGAAAGAGACTAGGGAGATCGGAGACTGTTGAGCCTAGCCAAACTTCTGCACTACTGATGCAGGCCGTTGGTGGGTCTGGTGGGCCCGTCAAGCAGTTTATTATTGAAAATTGAAGGAATAAATCAAGCAGTTTATTATTGAAAATTCAAGTTTATATTTTGTACGGAATACCAACAGTTGACAGTAAATAATACAATTAACACATGTACAAGAAATAATAAATCTCAGGTGGTCTTGTAGGATATGCAGTTGTAACTTAGAATATGCCTGGGGCCACTAATTGTGTGGCAACTATCCTTGTACAAAATTTGAGACAGTTTCGCAGTCCACAAAAGATGTTGTATCCTGTTGGGATTAAAGTGTTTTAACATGAGGCCAACTCAAGTAGTCATTTTTTCTGTTCATGGCGTGCAGGTATAGGATCTAAGATAAATATATTGTTTAAGTGCTAGTTCTGTTCCAGCTGGATGTAAGTTCTCAATGGAGCTTTTGTCTCTTGTAAATGGAAGGGTATAAAGTGACTAAGCGACACAAAGGTCTGGATAACAATATGCAAACGAAACGTTGATATCATACACAAAAATGAATCAATGATCATGACAAATAAGTTCTATTGTTGCTTAAGATTTCAGCCCTAGCAAGGATCCTATAACGATGGTGGCAATATTTATCAGACATTTCAAGCATGGACAGTGATTTTCAAAGTTCAAAACAAGCTGCCAAGCATCCATAAATAAAGTTTAAAATGCATACGGATGCCACTTTGTCAAGAAACTGTCTCACCCTCATCTAAAGCTTTTGGAGGTCCTGAATAGAATAAATAACAGAACAATCAACGAATTTTTACCAAATTCAAACTTGAGGGTTCCACACCTGTGTCACATGCATGTCAAACAGAAACAGCAAAAGTAACAAACAATTGGCCTGCTGTATATAAAGATAAATTCAGCACAACTAAACCCTGATTTTAATTCAATCTTCTATAACATATGATTGGAAACTGAACTGAAGTACTGCAATAGTGCTATCATTACCCACATGCTTCAGTGATCGATTAACACTTTTATATGTATTCACGTGTGGCGGTTGAGCTGCAACTTAAACCTGTAGCTACAACAACAGATTGCCAACCTTTTTGTGACTGCATCCTAATGACAATTACTAACAAATCTCTACATTTCACGAAGATACAACATTCACAATTGTACAACATAACATGGTAACGGGGGAGGGTACTAGGAAACATACTGTGCTTGAACCGCTCATTGAACTCAGCATCCCTCTTTTCCTTGTTTTCCTGTAGGATCTGAAGAGTGAAGGACGAGAACCCACATTAGCTCCAAATCACCTTGGGCGTGGAGTCCACGTCTCTAATCGGATTGAAGTAAAAGGTTGACGCGGCGGCAGGAGATGCTGCCTGAGTATTTGGGTGAACTCACCTGGAAGAGAGGCTTGTCAGGCTGCGCGGTGCCGTTCTCAAGCGCTCCCCTCGAGTCCGCTTCACCTCATCGAGCTACGATTTTCAAAACACCAAAAATATCAGCGATTTGTCCTAGGTTTTCACCAGTCCGATTCTACACGCTAGGGCAAGCGGTAAGGCGGTAAGCGGGCGAAAATAGAGAATTGGGAGCGAAGTTGCAGCCTTGCCTTGTCCTCGGAGATGAAGCTGACGAGGGGTTGGTCATCCCCGCCGCCGCCGCCTTGAAGCCCGGCGTCGTCTCATCGCCGCCCATTTAACTTCTACTCCTACAGTTGATCCATGTTCTCTGCATTGCTTCAGCCAATTCAGAGGAGTACTTGTCTGCATTATTAGGCTGTATCTAGACCACTCATATTCAGATCAAGGGTGAGGTAACTTCAAACATTTTAAAATAAAAAAATCATAAGGAGCCACTGCTCCTCGACCTCAAGGGCTCCGGACCAAGCCATGGCGGCCGGTGCCGAGGCAGCAGGGAACAGGGTTCCCGACTTCGCTACTTGAACCGGATCCGAAACAAAATCAAAACGGATCGATCCGTTTCTTCTCTCGAAAACCGGAAGAGATCATCTCGACTCGATACAATCTACATTGCTTCGTTTTAGCCCATACACACAATGTTCTAATTACTTCGTTTTAGCTTTAGCTAAAGTCAAATAATTTTATTTTTAGTCATAGTTTTAAAAATTCATATAATTTAACATCATAAGATTTGTATTTTAGATTCGCTTTAAGAAATGTTCTCATAATATATATATAATCACATGTTATTAAATTATATAAATTTGTAAAACTGAGGGTCCATTATAGAACAGAGTTATAGAGAAATAACTTAATAGACTATTCAATGTAAGGTGTTTACATTATTTGTCTTAAATGTATTGCGGAAAAGGCTTATAAATAGTTGCAGTCTAACTATTCTAGATGTTAAACCGTTGTTGGATAGTACAGTAATAAGTAATGATCAATATTTTTTAGCCTCTACCTCAAATACTCAATTTATTATAAAGTTTTACCAAAATATGCTCAACTTCTTATCAAAATTTACCCTAACATTTGTGTCAAATATGTACCAATTTTGACAGTACCTTTACTCTATGGACAGATAGATGCCCAGAGTTAGGCACCAATCAAATAATCTTATATATATATATATATATATATATATATATATATTCTCATACATATTTAAGATATGGTGTCTAAAAAGATATAATAGAATACCTCCTAATATATATACTCCCTCTTGATCTATAAGAATCGATGTATATAGTGTCATGTATTGCTTTTTCTCATAAGAATTCAGATGAAACATGCAACTGTGTTCAAATATATGTATCATAAATAGAAGATTTAACCACTTTTATTATTCACCAAGGGGATGACCATCACAGGGAGCGAACGCACAGGATACCGGGGAGGGTTTTCAGTCGAGAATTCCATAAAACGAGAACTCACTTAACAAATTTTCAAACATATCAAATTGATCACAACCTATATCAATTCTTGTAGGCCAAGAACCTACGTGCTAGTAGAAAAGTAAAGACACTAACACAACTCCTAGCATGCTAGTGGAAAGAATAATAGCAATTCTAGCGAGAGTACATGTAATTTTTATAAATGAGAAGTAAAGCAAATAGAGAGAAAGAGAAGAATGCTCGACAATATTTTTCCCTGATCTTGAAGGATGGTGTCTTCCTCAACTCTATGTTGGTCCACCCCGATGAGTATAAGATCCTCTAGCCGCACGACGGCAATGCTCACTACTCGGATATGACTCATCCTTCAAGTGTGAATACGAGCGTTCACCAGTGATGCCTCTTTGAATAGAGGGCTCCAAACCATGTACAAACTTGACAAAGCTTCCATAACTCCCACTAGAAGCTCAATTTTGACTCCTAATCTATCTTGGTCTTGCCATAGACCAAGAGTAACAAGCTAAGAAGACCCTCTATGGATACATTAGCCCTAGAGGACAATTGATGCTATTTCTTCTCCCTCAAGCACTAGAAATTTACTCTCAATCTTGCTCAAATATCTCTTGTTATTTGTTGGCTCTCAATAGCTTCCTCGGGTCATAAACATTTCCAAGTGCCCCCCCTCCCCACCCCCAGAAACCGTCTAGGAAAGGCTATATAATGGCAAACCTTTGAAAACTAACTAAACCATCACCATATTGTCCAAGTATGGTTACCAAGTCACAACACAGTATAGTGATTGAAAGTTTTCAAACTTCCCTACTAGTGGTTTAATGGCTAGGTCACCATACAATCCCATTGTAGGGTGCAATGACTCGAAGTCCCACAACAACTAAGTATTTCCTCTTTGTATGAAATCATCTTCATTCACCGTACATACGAAGATTTCCTCACTGTATGGACAAGAGACTCTAAGTCCTACTATCGGGAGACACGTCTTCTCTGTATGGAATCTTACTACTCACCTTATAGTACAGTGTGTGGTGGCTACTCGAAGTTTGATTTTATTATCTCTTTTTTGAATCCTCTTCCAACTTCCTCATCTTGGCACTCCTTCTCCGCTACCACGCTAACCCTAACGAGACTCATAGAGCATCTAAACTTTTTTAACACTAGTTGGATCTAAGAGAAATGACTCAACCCATTTTGATAGTCTAGCTTTTCCTATGGACTCAAGCCTCAAAACTGCATCAAGCATTCATCCACACTTGGCACTAGCTTATCCAAGAAGTTGATTGTTAAGTGAAGCTCTAGAGGTTCTATTTCAACAGCTTTTGGCCAGCAAGTAAAGAGCATGGTTGCAACCTATCAAAAATTAAGCCCAAGAGCCAATCATGGCTATACGAGACCAGAGATTTGGCATGGAACCCCTTCATGAGAAACTAATGGATTGTAATGAATAAGTTGGATCACTATGCCCCCAACTATTTTAAGTATCTATTCAAGCTCAAGGGAGTTGCCACCATTGTTTGTTGCAAGTTGTTTCTTTGTGACTAGAAGGTATGTTGACCTTAGCCAAGGAATGATGGATCACACCCAACGCATGTTGGGTGCACGATGTTCCTGTGACACCCAATTCCGAGAAACGAACCAAGTGCAGTGTATGTGTGTCCAGGATGTTTAACACACATACACAAGTGATTCACAATTGATAAACAGATAATTACCGCAGAACAAGATTAATTAACCAAATTCTATTACACAATTCATATTATCCTCGAGCTCTAATGAATATTAATGACAAGTTCAACTAATGCAGCGGAAATAAACTAATTAAGCAACTAAGCAAAAGGGATAGCGCAACTCCATGCAACCCCACAGGCAAAGCTGATGGTGGACACGGTCTAGAACTCCGCATTATTAACGTAATACTCCATATCCTGACCTGCAACTGTTGGTGGGGGGGATTGCAAGAGTGAGTACATGTCGTACTCAGCAAGTGTGGAAAGTATGACATGTAGCATACAAATGAGAAATGTAATAATGGCTAAGTGCTGAAAAGTACAGTAAAATATTTGAAAAGCAATATATTATATGTATATGAAATAAACCCATCATAATCCATGTAGTTATCATAATACAATCCATATTTCATATCTATCATCATCTACCAATATCCATATTCAATACCAGAATTTATCCATAACCATCTATAACCATAATACCAACCATAACCATCCCAAATACCATCCCAATACCGAGTTCCCTCTAATCATGTGAGGGTCCAGGTTGCTCATAACTGGGAGCACGACTATCTTGATAGTTTTAGACACACTCTGCAGAGGTTGTACCGCTTTACCCACGTGTTTGTGATTTCATCACCTTTCGATGACTATAGAATCTCAGTTATGTCGTCTCACACTTCCTTAGGTGTGTGGCCAAGAGATCACAAAATAGCCTTTACAAAGGGATTACTAGCCTATTTAGACCCCACTGAGGTTTCACCAGTGACGATGTCTCCAACTAAGCACATCTTCAACCAAGGGCCCCCTCTTGAGCCATTCGGATCCCAGGGTAGTCCCACCAATCATCAACAAACCCAATCCGACTACCCCTTCCCCAAGCATCCTTAATGGTCCAAAATAGCACTGGCAAAGCCCTAATTAATCAGCTACGCCGCACCCATACTTGGCCTCGTGGTGGCACTATAAATCCTAGATGGTCGCTCCATGAACCGGTCCTTAGATCTAAAACAAGTAATCCACCATACATCCAACCCATCCACATACCAGGCTTGCTTAGATCACCCATTACCATATCAAATTTAACCAGTTCATGTCAACCACAATCTCATTAATGCATAATTAAATTAAGTAGTGTAGTTATTCTTCCATCCTAATTAATTAAGCGAAGCAAAAAAGGTAAAAAAATCCCATCGTGACTCTCTACCATATATCCCAGGTGACAAGGGTGGTTAAACAAAGCTAGTAAACTTTCTATCATAGGATTCCCATCAAATTGACACAAGCATGCAGTTTTGCAAACAAAACATTTATTTCAAAACAGAATCAATATGCTTCAAGGATACTTGCCTTGCTCCGACGGATAGGGTTGCTCAAGCGCTTCGAAGTCTTGATTCTGGAAATCCTCGTAGATGACCTCTCGAGCACTTCCATCTACTCGTGATCACACATACAAGAAAATATATACGAATCAACATGATGCACACATACTAATCAACATGTGATGAGATGCATGCATGTAAAGTTCAATTATTAATTAACTATGGTATTTTATTGATTAGATGCAACTAGTTCATACGTGTTCATACGAGTTTACGGGGGTTTTAGCGAGAATTAATGCCACTGAAAATAAAAAGATAGTGCGACTACGATCAAATTACGTATATTAGATTTAATACATCGCTAAAATTCGCATCGGAAAAACGAACCCTACCGTAGATGTGACGGCTTCGACGACCACAGAATGAAGATGACGCGTAGACGAAGTGGATGGCGCAGCGATCCTCCGGCGGCACGATGATGACGACGATCTCCAGCGGACGACGACACCCTCCTCTTTTTCTTCCTATTCCTTCCCTTTTTATCACCTTTTCTTCCTGGGGGCGCCTCTGTTCTTCTCTCTTTTTTTCTATTGCGGCTAGGGTTTTTTTCTTTTTGGGCGGCGGCGCTGCTTCTGTCGAAACCCACGGAGCCTCGCTCCTTTTATAGCGGCTGCGGTCCAGAGACCGGCTCAGCCACGGGGCTTTGGACATGCGTGACCGAGCTGGACTCGGCCAAGGCCGCAGGCTCGTCTGGCTCCCAGCAACCGGACTGGCTACGGTGCAACCATACACTTTTTGCTTGGAAACTTACGGGGTGAAGCAAAGCTTCCCCTGGAAACTTCCGGAAGTTTCTGGAATCTTTTTTTCTTTCTTTAGGTTTCACAAATATTATATATATATATATATTATCATTTTTATATTTGTTCTCTAATACATGTTTTATATTATTATTTTCTTCTCTTCTTTTGCTACACATATCTTGTATATGTATGTTTTATGTTTTATCATTTTTATTTTATTCTACTAATGTTTAATGCATGAACATGTATGCAATGCATGATGCAAAAATTGAGGGTGTTACAGTTCCTCTATGGATAAAGGTTATCATGAGCTTAGCCAAGGAATGACGAATCACAACCAACGCATGGGGAACCATGAGGTGTGGATGAGCGACATCTACAACACTCTCTTCGACCACGCACATGGCACCCATGGGAGGAAACACAACATCGACACTTAAACATCCATTGTCGAAGCAAAGCTGCAACAAGGTTAGACCGACCTTATGACCTACCTCACGTAGTTAGAGATTCAACGCCTATCCCGGACTTTGACCAAGAACAAGCTTGGGAGAGGATCCCCACTTGATGTAACTTGTATCACACCCAACTTGTATCTCATTTTTGCTTTATTTTCTCCTCACTATCCGCATATATGGCCCCTGAACTTGTCTGGGTGTATCATCTTGGTCCATTAACTTTTAAAGTGTATATTTAGGTCTATAAACTTGTTAAAGTGTGTCATATGTGTCCATAATACTGAAAATTTCCCTATGACTATTGACATAATTGTTAATTGAGCTTTATTTTCATATTTGATCTCTTCCAAAGTCAACATTGTTATCATAATTTATATTGGAGGCTAACAAAACATATTTGGGGAGAGAATAAATATGAAAAATAAATCTCAAGTAACAGTTATGTTAATAGTCATAGGAGCATTTTTGTATTTTGGATCTAAATATGCATTTTAAAAATTCATGGGCCTAGAAGACAAACCCGAACAAGTTCAGGGGCCATTGATGCACTTTACTAAAAAAAATAAACATAACAAAATATGTTTACTTCTTTTATTTTTAGAATTGTTTGAATAAAATAAAAGATGTGCGGTAAGAATATTTTAACTTTGCTTAAGTTGAAATGATAAATAATTGCTTTGTTTTATTTTTCCTTAGCCCCTAGTATACAAATAAGTATTCTCCAACCATTGTGTTTATTGGCTTAAGTAATTTGCATTAAACTTGGAATTTGTGGATAGCATAAGCTTAATCTAATTCTAGGTTGTTGTGAAATATGATATTGTAATAGAGCTGCTAAATTCCTAGTTAAAAGTGAAACTTGACTTTCCGGAATATTTTTAAAATATGTTGAATTAAAGTTCCTCACTTGATTAAAATTTCCTACCAAAGTCATATGATGTTCAAATTTGGGAAACTCTATCCATATGCTATTTGGTTTCACGCTGAGCCTAGTCAAACTAGTATAGACCGTGAGAATCTTTTCATAATTCTAAGATCAAGATTTCTCATATTGAAAGGTGGCCTAGAGGGGGGGGTGAATAGGCAATTAAAAATAATATGGAAGTAGTTAAACTCTGTCCTGATCCTAGATTTTGGATAAGTTCGAGTTGGGTCCGGACTTGTTCGACAGTGCTCGGACAAGTCTGACAAGAGTCCAATAAGTTCGAGCTTCTGCGTAGTACTTGATCAAAGGAGGGATTTTTCTCAACTTTTATGAAGTGAAATACACCGTAGCAGTTCTAGAGACAATATAGAGTATGAAAAAAGATCTAAAAAATGCTAGAACAAGTAGACAAAGGTAAAGCCCTATGATCACTAAAAAGGTAAATACAGTGCAGAAATCAAAAGAGGGACAAAGAACACGAGATTTTTCTCCGAGGTTCAGTTTCACGAAGAAACCTACGTCCCTGTTGATGAGTCCACAAAGAACCAGACTTTCACTAGCCCTTCCCGATCAGAAAAAAGTGATGAGGGTAGTAGGTCTCGATCTTCTGAAAGGTAATAGATAAGTCGATTGATGGCAATCTCGACGTTGATGATCCGAGACTCTCGAGTAGAACACGAGCAGCCTCTGCAATCACTACGCCACCACTCCATTGGTTATCAACCGTGCTTCACACGCTTGACCTCACCAAGAAGGATAATCCCTGCAAGTGCAACCGAGAATACAAGCAAGAATGTAGAAGAAGCAATCTGAAATTGCTGAATTGGGGTTTCACAAACTGATAAATAGCAATATTATTAACCTAAGCAAAACCCAATTGTTTATGGTGGTTACTATGGAGTATATATAGGTGGGAGGATGTCTAAAGGATGTTGGAGTGGTGACCTAACCCTAAGACATGATAATAAGGGATGTACACTTGATACAAGGCCCAATGGCCCAATACAGTGGCACAACACCCTGACAGATTCTGAACTCGATTTTGTTTCGACGGTTGCCATTAACTCCGAAGGAATTATGACATGGGACCAGTGACATTGGAAATTTTATCCTCTCCAATTTCCGTGCATATGTAGAACGCCCAAAACGGAGTTTGTATGCGTCTTGGACATCTGTTTTAGTGCAAACTGCTTCTGGACTCTGAGTTGGACATGATTTTGAGTTGGGGTCGGTTTCCATCTTCTTTGAACTTATTCTGTGGTCCTCCATGCCCATAAACCTTCCTCCAATTACTCCTTGAACCTCTCTATGTATCCTATCACAATTAAATTATTAGGTAGCAATCTATTTTCAAAATTATATAAAGAAACATATAAGAACGAGCTCACCACTGAAATTAATTGTTGTGTGTAAACTCTATTGATTGCATCTTGTATGCTCAATTGAGTGTTGTTTGTATCCATAGAAGTGATATCCTCATCATCCCCCCTTCTTGAATTGAAGTCGTCCTCGACTCAAGTTCATCTTCTCTCATGTGTTGTTCCAAATGTGCAATGTCATCAAATCTTCTTGTCTGCATGAAAGGAGGAGGCCAAGGTGGTGGACGACATAGTGCACCATCTCCATGTTCTTCATCAAATACGCATGCACATTCACTCGAGCCAGGATCCCAAATAAATAAACATTGTACCATGTTTGTATGTGCATTTATAATATGCACAATCTCATCATTCTCCCCTTCTTGGTGACAAGCCGTCCTTGGCTTGCTCATATGTCTAGCAAAGAAGCTTGCTTTGGGGGTAGAATGAGGCCTGTCCATATTGCACAACCGCAGAGAACAATGCTTCACTTTTATTTTTTGTCCCTGCTGCAAGAAAAGAATACTAGGAAAACTTGACAAGGCATTATTAGCGTTAGTGCATTCATTTACTTTACCATGTTGTTGCGGCACTGTCGGTACCCAGCATATCGGGTACCCTCACGCATAGGTTACAGCCACCTAGGTACCTCGCCTCCCAGCAGGGACAGGGTCCGAAGGCGCCACGTGTCCAAGAGACCCGGACCAACCAGCCTCAGATGCGAGGTCCAGGGTGCCCACAAGACATCCCGAAGGAGGCCCTCAGCTCCACCTCGACGACAAGCTCCCAGGCAGCCACGTGTCCAAAGGGACGGGACCCGACCTCCTCCGCGGAGGTGAGCTCCCAAGCTACCACGTGGCACACGAAGTCAAGACCCGACCTCCCCCACGGAGTCAAGCACCCAAGGTGAGGCAACGTCTGGCCTCCCCCGCGGAGGTGAGCTCCCGAGCTGCCACATGGTCCGCAAGACGGGAGTGGGCTCCACCATGGCGGAGAGCTCCCCAGCAGCCGCATAGTCAGTCCACTTGCCCTGAGCGGATAGTGAGGAAGTTAAGAGGGTGGTACGCCTTGTCTCTGTCAATCCTTGAAGATACGTGGCTTCCCCAGACACATGGTCAGATACCACTACGACTAATTGCATCACAGTGAAGGCGTTGCAGGCCTATCCAACTTTGCCAAGTGGGTAGCTTACGGCGCCAGAGAAAGTTGGATGGGACATTCCCTGCCAATGTCAGCAACGGCGCGTGGGCTACTGACGACTCGGGCGGCAAGATGGCGAGTCCTCAAGTTCACGGTCAGAGCAAGCTTACAGAAGAAACCTTAGATCTTTAGGATAAGATTGCCTGGGACCACCTGTCAGGCCCTGGGACCCCACTTGTAAGGCGTCCGACCTTGACTATAGAAGTCCCGGACCGCCACCGATACAAGCACCAGACTCAGAATCCCTGATACACCCACATACGCATACACACTCACCAAGCAATACAATCCACCATGGAGTAGGGTGTTACACTCCTTGCGGTCCGAACCACATAAAAACAACTGTCTCATACTCTTCCGCTAGAACACTAATTTGAGGCCTAAGCCCCGCCGAACAAGAACCTCTGTGGGCTGCTCCTTAGCAGATCCGGGGGAAGTGTCGCATTGACCCTTCAACATTTGGCGCACCAGGTAGGGGATTTTTCCCTAAAATACGTGGTAGCGCTTTCACCACCATGGTGTTCATCAGGCCCGTGGAAGGTGGTTTCCGAGTCCGTCGCCCAGTAACCAGATCCATCGCTCGAGCGGCACTCTCTAGTCCATCTCGCCCCCGTGCAGGTACAACTAGCCAAGGTAGCACGCCGGGACACACCCTGGCTCAGTCGGCTCCCCTAACAGCGAGCCCAGAGAACGCTTTGGCGGCGGCCAGAGCTCTCCTCCACCACCCACCATCGTTGAACGCCTCTCAGGGGGCGGCTCAGTAGTGGGTCCAAGACATCGATCACCTCGTCGTCACAACCATCAACTCCCCCAACATGGGAAGGCACCTCGTGTCGCTGTCGCGCACACCGTCCATCAACCATCACACCGCCAACTCCCGCTCCTCCAAGCCTACGAGTGTTGGCCGGCTCCCCACAGAGGACCTCAGGGCCGAGCTTGACCGTCGTCAAGCTCACATGGACGGTTGCGTCATCATCGAGCGGGAGCGAGAGAGGCGGTGCAACCTCAACGCCGAATATGGCACTCAATGCCCTGTTCACGAGGAATCTTCCGTCCAAGGCGCGCCGCAGGTAAACCCCTCCGCCACCTGATCAGGAGCACGTTGGTTCGACAGCCCCCCTGCAATACTCGGTGCAGCAGTGTGTACAACAACAGTACTTGGCACAGCCAATACCGTTGCAACAGCGCATGGCACAACCAGTGCCACAACAGCAGGTTCAACAAGTGCCGCACGTCGGGCAGCAGACCCTCACGGGGTATGCTGTCCCATATGCCTCTCCGACGAAGCCCGTCAGAGGCTGCACGACGTTGGATCCACACCTCTGCTTCACGATGTGGCCGCGCAAGTTCCGGCCACATATCCCGGAGAGGTTCGACGGAAGCATCAATCCGGAGGAGTTCCTGCAGATCTACACCACGATGCTCCTTGCTGCGGGAGCGGATGAGACCATCCTGGCGAACTACTTCCTAGCCGCCCTGACTGGGTCAACCCGCTCATGGCTGATGAACCTTCCCGAGGGGTCTATAACCTCTTGGATGAGTTGTGCCGGCAATTCACGACGAACTTTGGCAGCTCCTACATGCGCCCCGACACCGAGCTCGACCTCCACGCCGTGCGACAGCAACCCAAGGAGTCGTTGTGGTCATTTATCCAGCGTTTCTCCCAGGTACGCAACTCCATTCCCAACATTCCAAATGCCTCTGTCAAAGTGGCATTTCGCCAGGGAGTGCGAGACCGCAAGATGCTCGAGAAGCTAGCCAAGCACAACGTGCAAGGTGTCTCCGAGCTCTTCTCCATTGCCGATCGGTGTGCGAGAGTGGCAGAAGGCCGCGACTAGCACGCTCAGTCTGCCCCCCGGAGCGGGCGGGGCTGGCCCGACCGGAGAAGGAGCTGCTACCCCTGGTAGAGGCGAAAAGAAGAACAAGAACCGGGGTGGCAGCCAGAATAAGCCGCTGCACGGATCCCCCGTCGTAGCAGTAGCCGCAACCGGAGGAGACAAGCCGCCATGATCGGAGAAGCATCCTCGTCAGCCACCAGCCGCTGACGAAGACGCGAGCCCTGCCCGGTGCACAAGACTTGTGAACACACAGCCAGCAAGTGCCAGGAGATAAAAAGGTGTGCCGAACGCTATCAAGAGTGGGCTCACCAACGCCTGGACGGAGCCCTTGCCCGCCAGTGGGAGGGCATGCAGAAGGTCGAACCCAAGGTCAACAATGACAAAGAGCTGGAGTACCAGAAGCAAGAGCGGGCTGTCAAAGTGGTCCACCAAGATGAGGACTCCAATGTGAGCAACGATAATGATCATCGCAAGACCCTCCACATCATCTTCGTAGGGTCTTGGGATCCCACGTCCCAGAATGCGATTAAGACCCTTCGTCGTGCAGTGGCTTCGATAGCCCCTGTACCCACTCCGGCGCTGCAACACCGCTGGAAGAAGACGTCGATCAGCTTTGACGCCTCTGACTGCCCCAAGAACATGGCTGGGTTAGGGGTACTACCCCTCCTAGTCGCCCCCACGATAGCCAACGTCAAGCTCCACTACGTCTTGATAGATGGCGGGGCCAACCTCAACCTCCTCAACCGGGCTGCATTTAAGCAACTGCAGATCCCGGTGTCCAAGCTTACCCCCTCGAGCCAATTTTTGGGGGTGGGACCTGGGAGCATCATCCCATACGACAACATCCACCTATAGGTGACCTTCGGGACACCTGACAATTACAGGACGGAGAGCATCCTCTTCGACGTCGCCGATGTCAGCCTCCCCTTCAATGCCATCATCGGTAGGCCTGCTCTCTACCAGTTCATGGTTGTAGCCTACTGCAGCTACCTCGTCCTGAAGATGCCAACCCCCTCTGGCGTCCTCAGGATCTGCGGAGATCACACCGCTGCAGTGTTAGCCTTGGAGCAGCTCCAAGCACTCACAACAGACCCAACACCTGCCCCGGGGGGCGCTGGATCAAGTCAACCTCCGCCAAGCACGCGTCAACGCAAGGCACCCGCCGCGCCTCAACTGCAGCCCCCCCCCCCCCCCCCCCCAGCAGCACCGACACCTCCGTCAAAGCTACAAGCCCAGCGCCGGCACTGCTAGGACCACTCGCAAGACGAGCGGTCATGGCAGGAAATAGGGATAACTTGCTCATAACCCCTCTAAGTAGCTGTTGACAACAAGGTTGCCCACCAACCATCGCAGCTACCCATGGAACTTTGGGCGCCCCTGTTGTAAATACTAGGCTTAGTAGAATAGTGTAAAAGAGTAGTAAGACTTAGGAGTAGCACTAAGGACAACCGAGCGCCGTTAGGGTCAGGACCTGAGTGCGCAGTCAGCTTAGCTTGGTTCCAAACCCTAGACCTGTGCACCCTGCCTCCCTCGTCACCCGAAGGCAAGCCGTTTCCCTCTTTTGTAAAATCCTATCTCCTCCTACAAACTCCTATCAGAAATTCACAGTTTTACTTGAAGTCTTCTTAAAAAACTTTGTTCATTTAATTACGCATTAGTTTTATGATCATGCCATGATAACCTCGCTTACCATGTGTTACCTTCATATTCACCGTCGCATACTCTACAACTCATCCTAAGCTAAAGTCATGCAATCCAGCTACACGCGGGCCAGCTTGAGGTACCTGCAGTGTGTGAAAGGTCCACTTGGCTGCTCTCATCATTAGGGACCTGTGGTGCCAAAAGGTTCCCCCCGGAAAGGTCTGTACCGAGCAGGAGGTCCATGGAGTGCAAGTTGCTTAGCTTGGTCCTGCACCCTAAGAAAACACCCTGCCTCCCAGCGCTACAGCTGAGTACTGGAACCAGAGAGCCCACACCCTAAAGACGACAACAGCCGGGCCCTAGAACACCAATGCATCGAATTACCTAAGCCCCGCACGGCAGGCTAGGACTGTAAGACATGGCAGAGCTAGGGAGAGAAACATGTATAACCGACAAACGAGGCTAGCCACCCCCTGTTCCTATATGCAGGACAAATGCCATAACACCCAGCTCCAGCACCTCCCAAGGGGCCTGCCGTCGACGTCTACATAGAGATGGTGGACGACGCTGGAGCATCCAGCTCCGACACCTCCCAAGAGGCCTGCCGTTGACCTCTACACGGAGATGGTGGACGACGCTAGAGCATCCAGCTCCAGCACCTCCAAAGGGGCATGTCGTCGACGTGCCGGAATGTCAACGATAGCACCGAGCGCGGATAAATGAGTAAACTCTACTTCCCCGCTCTTGTTACTAATAAGGTTCCCTTGCGATAGCCTGTAAACCAGGGACCTATCGTCGATGTCTACATGGAGATGGTGGATGACGCTGGAGCATCTAGCTCTGACACCTCCCAAGGGGCCTGCCGTCGACGTCTACACGGAGATGGTGGACGACGCCGGAGCATCCATCTACGACACTTCCCAAGGGGCCTGCCATCGACGTCTACACGGAGATGGTCGATGACACCGGAGCATCCAGCTTTGGCACCTCCCTAGGGGCCTGCCGACGACGTGCCGGAACGTCAACGACAGCACCAAGCGCAGATAATTGAGTAAACTCTACTGTCCCGCTCTTGTTGCTAATAAGGTTCCCTTGCGATAGAGTGTAAACCAGGGGCCTGCCGTCGACGTCTACACGGAGATGGTGTACGACACCGAACATCCAGCTCCGGCACCTCCCAAGGGGCCTGCCGTCGACGTCTACACGGAGATGGAGGACGACGTTGGAGCATCTAGCTCCCACACCTCCCAAGGGGCCTGCCGTCGATGTACCGGAACGTCAACGACAGCACCAAGTGCAGATAAATGAGTAAACTCTACTGCCCCGCTCTTGTTGCTAATAAGGTTCCCTTGCGATAACCTGCAAACCTGGGGCCTGCCGTCGATGTCTACACGAAGATGGTCGACGATGCCAGAGCATCCAACTTCGGCAACTCCCAAGGGGCCTGCCGTCGACGTCTACACGGAGATGGTGGACGACGCAAGAGCATCCAGCTTCGGCACCTCCCATGGGGCCTGCCGTTGACGCCTACACGGGGATGGTGGACGACGCCGGAGCGTCCAGCTCCGGCACCTCCCAAGGGGCCTGCCATCAACGTCTACACGGAGATGTTGGACGACGCCGGAGCATCCAACCCCAGCACCTCCCAAGGGGCTTCCTTCGACATTTACACGGAGATGGTGGACAATGTCGGAGCATCCAGCTCCGGCACCTCCCAAGGGGCCTGCCGTCGATGTGTCGGAACATCAACGACAACACCAAGCGCGGATAAATGAGTAAACTCTACTGCCTCGCTCGTGTTTCTAATAAGGTTCCCTTGCGATAGCCTATAAACCAGGGGCCTGCCTTCGACGTCTACACAGAGATGGTGGACGACGTCGGAGCATCCAACTCTGGCACCTCCCAAGGGGCCTGCCATCGACGTCTACACGGAGATGGTGGACAACGCCGGAGCATCCAACTCCAGCACCTGCCAAGGGGCCTGCCGTTGACGTCTACACAGAGATGGTGGACGATGCTAGAGCATCCAGCTCCGACACCTCCCAAGTGGCCTGCCGTCAACGTCTACACGGAGATGGTGGACGACACCAGAGCATCCAGCTCCGGCACCTCCCAAGGGGCCTGTCATCGACCTGCCGGAACACCAACGACATCACCAAGCGCGGATAAATGAGTAAACTCTACTGCCCCACTCTTGTTGCTAATAAGGTTCCTTGCGATAGCCTGTAAACCAAGGGCCTACCGTCGACGTCTACACGGAGATGGTGGACGACGCCGGAGCATCCAACTCCGTCACCTCCCAAGGGGCTCGCCGTTGACGTCTACGCGGAGATTGTGGTCGAAGCCAGAGCATCCAGCTCCGGCACCTCCCAAGGGGCCTGCCGTCTACTTCTACACAGAGATGGTGGAGGATACCGGAGCATCCAGCTCCGGCACCTCCCAACGGGCCTGCCGTCGACGTCTACATGGAGATGATGGACGACGCCGAAGCATCCAGCTCCGGCACCTCCCAAGGGGGCTGCCGTTGACGTCTACACGGAGATGGTGGACGACGTTGGAGCATCCAGCTCTGGCACCTCCCAAGGGGCCTGCCGTCGATGTCTACACGAAGATGGTGGATGACGCCAGAGCATCCAGCTCGGGCACCTCCCAAGGGGCCTGTCGTCGACGTGTCGGAACGTCAACGACAGCACCAAGCGCGGATAAATGAGTAAACTCTACTGCCCTGCTCTTGTTGCTAATAAGGTTCCCTTGCGATAGCCTATAAACCAGGGATGTGCCGTCGACGTCTACACGGAGATGGTGGACGACGCCGGAGCATCCAGCTCCGGCACCTCCCAAGGGGTCTGTCGTCGACGTTTACATGGAGATGGTGGACGACGCTGGAGCATCCAACTCCGGCACCTCCCAAAGGGCCTGCCGTCAACGTCTGCACGGAGATGGTGGACGACGCCAGAGCATCCAACTCCGGCACCTCCCAAGGGTCTGTCCTCGACGTCGACATGGAGATGGTGGACAACGCCGGAGCATCCAGCTCTGGCACCTCCCAAGGGGCCTGCCGTCGATGTGTCGGAACGTCAACGACAGCACCAAGCGCGGATAAATGAGGGCCTGCCATCAACGTCTACACGGAAATGGTGGAAGACGTCGGAGCATTCAACTTCGGCACCTCCCAAGGGGTCTGTCGTTGACGTCTACGCGGAGATGGTGGTCGATGCCGGAGCATCCAGCTCTGGCACCTCGCAAGGGGCCTGCCGTCGATGTCTACATAGAGATGGTGGACGACGCTGGAGCATCCAACTTCGGCACCTCCCAAGGGGTCTGCCGTCGACGTCTACACGGAGATGGTGGACAACGTCAGAGAATCCAGCTCCGACTTCTCCCAAGGGGCCTGCCATCGACGTCTACACGGAGATGGTGGATGACGCCAGAACATCCAGCTCCGGTACCTCCCAAGGGGTCTGCCGTCGACGTCTACACGAAGATGGTGGACGACGCCGGAGCATCCAGCTCCGGCACCTCCCAAGGGGCCTGCCGTCGACGTCTACACGGAGATGGTGGACGACGATGGAGCATCCAGCTTCGGCACCTCCCAAGGGGCCTGTCATCGACGTCTACACAGAGATGGTGGACGACGCCAGAGCATCCAGCTCCGGCACCTCCCAAGGGGCCTGCCGTCGACGTGCCAGAACGTCAATGACAGCACCAAGCACGGATAAATGAGGGCATGCCATCAACGTCTACATGGAGATGGTGGAAGACGCCGAAGCATCCAACTTCGGACCTCCCAAGGGGCCTGCCGTCGACGTCTACACAGAGATGGTGGATGATGCCAAAGCATCCAACTCCAGCACCTCCCAAGGGGCCTGCCGTCGACGTCTACACGGAGATGGTGGACGACGCCGAAGCATCCAGGTCTGGCACCTCCCAAGAGGCCTGCCGTCGACGTCTACACGGAGATGGTGGACGACGCTGGAGCATCCAGCTCCGGCAACTCCCAAGGGGCCTGCCGTCAACGTCTACATAGATATGGTGAACGATGCCGGAGCATCCAGCTCTGACACCTCCCAAGGGGCCTGCCGTCGACGCCTACACGGAGATGGTGGAAGATGCTGGAGCATCCAGCTCCAACACCTACCAAGGGACCTGCCATCGACGTCTAAACGGAGATGGTGGACGACGCCAGAGCATCCAGCTCTGGCACCTCCCAAGGGGCCTGTCGTCGACGTCTACACAGAGATGTTGGATGACGTTGGAGCATCCATCTCCAGCACATGGTGGCGCTACGATGCCCCAAACTCCGCCACTCCATTGGCGGCCAGTCCAAGACATTCTGTGGTCAAGTGGTAGATGTGGGTAGCCAACTAACCACATCTACCAAGGGGCCTCTAACGAGATTCAAATGCAGAAAATCAACGGATGACACTGTAGCCATGTGAGTTGTGCAAATTGTTGGTCCTGAGAAGCCAATGAGCTCAACAAAGGTTCTGCAGATCCTTACAATTTGGAACAACAGTTGAGAATCACAGAGACGATGCAAGAAGCCAAACACAAATTCAAATCCATTAAGGAATTTTTTACAGAGGAGGGTGAACCCCAGATACAAAAACAAGCCACCAGCCTCAGCCCCGACTGAACTGCGCTACGACGTGTTTGGCAGCCTACTTAACCTCAGCCGATGCTGCCTCCTCATGTTCCGCAACAGGGCCTTCAAAAACTGGCTCCAGTTGCAGATCAGGGTATCAGCTCCGGTAGCACACCAAGACATGGGATGCCACCGCCTCTGCCGCCCTACCATCGGCTTCCAGACACTGAGTCAGCTGACGCTCTCGTAGGTCGAGCTCCCCGGCCGCGGCGCTCTGCCGTGTGCTCCCGGGCTTGGACGTCAAGATCATGCAGAAGGAGTTCCTGACGCTCATCTAGGTGCTTCGCCCGGTCCTGCGCCAGATTGCTCTCACGGAGCTCAAGGTCTTCGAGGCGGGACTGCAACCTGTCCTGATTGGTTTCAGCCCGAGCCATCATTGCCTGCGCCGCCATCTCTTGTTTGGCAACCGCAACCTCCCTCTTGGCAACGGCGGCTTCCTGAT
This sequence comes from Tuctoria greenei, assembly GCA_036927565.1. Lineage (NCBI taxonomy): Eukaryota > Viridiplantae > Streptophyta > Magnoliopsida > Poales > Poaceae > Tuctoria > Tuctoria greenei. The sequence continues at coordinate 68,576,125 of JAYESD010000004.1, read as the reverse complement.
GACTCAGGTCCTCTCAACCAGTAGCAAGAGCGCGCAGGCGGGCGTTAGCAGCGTCGTTGGCCACCTTGGCAACGGCCAGGATCTTCTGGGTCAAGGCGTTTGAGGCCATCACCAAGCGGTGCCTCACCTCCAGTTCCTTGTTCTCCTTCTGGTTCTTCGCCTTCGCCTCGGCGATCGTGGAACTCAGGAGACCCTCCCAGCCTTGGAGGCGATCGCCGTCGACACACAACTTCTTCCACTCCGTGGCAAGAGCCTCTTGCGCCCGGTGGAGGTTAGATTGCACCTGAAGGATGCTGGATTGCGTCAGGTACATGACGTTGGAAAGCTGCTCCAGTTGCACCGAAGTCAGGGAAGACCGTCCGGTGATCATCTTGGGGATCCCTTCCTCCTGTAGCGGTGAAGGCAAGGCCACCAACACTGTGGATCTTGCCCCCGGAGCATGAGCAGGAGTTGTGGTGCCACCTAACACAACAGAGTCACCACCGCTAAAAGGGCCGACCGTCGAATCAGCAACACTAGGGGCCAGACCCCCAGCCCCCGAAGTCGGCTCCGACATGGCCTCTGCCACGACAGCTGAGGTGCCTCTAGCACGACAACTGGAGATGCAACAAGAGATGCTTCAATACCCACGTCAGGCACAGACGCCGGAGTAGCACTCCCCTGAACAAGCTTGGCAGGCTGCCCCGCCAGCCCAACCGTAGCATCCTCGGCCGCCTTCAAAGCACTCCCGGGCACTACCCCCGGCGGTAGGGGCCTCACAACAGCTGACGTAACCCTGGAATCAAGACCAAGCCCTGACCAATCAACATAGGAAGGCGATATAATAGAGAAAGTGTAGGCAACAATGCCTTACCGACGTCCCCAGAAGCTCCAGCGAGCCTCCACCTTCAGCGACCCTGAAGCTGCAGGCCCTAGCGATGGCGTAACAGGCGATGCCATCCCGACAGGGCCTCCGCCAAGGCCACCAACAGTGCCGCCATACTATGCCGGTGTACTCCATCAAACCTCGACAGAGCCACCTCCTGAGCTGCCGACGACATCGGCTCAAGGCTTTTTTGCCTCAGGATCCGAAAGTGTGATGCTGTCGGAGTCCCCTATGGCACCTTGGACCGTGCAGGTGGTGAGGGCGTTGGATGACGTGCCGACCACCAACGACGGAGGAGCCGTCGTCTGGCGGACCAAACTTCCCCCCAAAGAACCGCCAAAGCTAGGCATTGGAGAGGGGTGCGCCAGTGGATGCTGACTTGGAGCAAAGGCCACCTGTGGCGGCGCCCTCGGTGGCAACCGAGGGCGTTTCTCCTTCACGACCTCGACCACTAGGGCCTTCCCTTTGCCTACGTCAGGGACCGGTGCCTTCCCCTTACCTATGTCGGGGACCAACGCCTTGCCTTTCCCCCCAGCAGCGGGCGCCTCCTCCGCCAAGGAGGCCTCGAAGCCTGAAGAAGGTGCAGACTCCTCCAAGGAGTCCACGATGGCCAGGCCCCGACTCTCATCGCCAACCTGCCGCGGCGCAAGACCAATCGTGTCCAAGTTGGGCATCTCCTTCAGAACTTTCGCCCGAAGGTCTCGGTCCGTGTAAAGCGGTGGGGAAGCCTGTGACAGGTTAAAGACGTCGCCCGACAGCAGGTCGTCACATACCTTGGACATTGCTTCGAACACCTCCCGTGAGGTCGTCTTCGTGTCACGACCCCTCAGCAACCTGATACCATCTTGGAGCCCAAAGTAGAGCCATGCTAGGCGACAACGGTGCTGGAGAGGGGACATACGACAATGAATGAAGTCGGCTTGTACGTCGCCTCAAGCTCCGGGCGTTCCTCCCAGGTCGCCTTCCTAATCGCCAGCCACCCAGTGGGCAAGTCCATGCGATCATGGGCATCGGTATGTACGATCACCCAGTCGCTCCTCCAGCCGAGCCACTTCGCCGGGGAAAGCGGAGTAATGTACTTGAGGGGGTTGTTGGCCCGATGCTGGAAGCAGAAGCCATCGAGGAAGTTGGCTTTGCTCTTCTTCCCGGTTTGCCTCAGCATGAAGAACTGCCGGAACACTGGCACACATGGGCACACCCCAACAAACATCTCGCAGAAATGCGAGAACACCGCCGCCACCACCAGAGAGTTCGGCGACAGATGGTGGAGTTGGAGCACAAGGACTTCCAGAAGTGTCACCAGGAAGGAGGAGACATGAGGAACGAACCTGGAGTATGCGTACGCCTGGAAGAATACGATCTCCTTCTCCCCCAACTCCACTGGCAAGGAGCCAGGACAGATCAGATCCCATCGTTCCTTGTCCTCCCAGCCGAAAAGCTGCCTCACAGGTGAGACATCCTCCATCCGGGAAGGAGGCAGAGTTGAGTCCATTGGAGCAGGGGGTTGAGAACCTCAAGAATGTGTATACACACAAGGAGGGAGTCGAAGGCTCGAATGCTTGGGGCGTGCCGAAGAAAGGAAATTCCATTACCCACAAAGGTACCACTTTTAAAGCACCATAGCGGCGTTTGGACGCACCGTGCAAATTTGAGAAGGCTCCAAATCAACGGCTCGTAACATAGCGACCATGACGAGTAGGACAAGATCCCCCGTCAGAAAAGCCGACCCAGGTAGTTCCTCGCCAGAGAAGGCAACCCGACGGTTCCCATAAAGACGAGAGTGAAAGCAGCAGAAGTGCAGCAGGCACCTCGGGAACCGTCGCTATAATGTTGCAGCAAGCAAAGATCCCATCGCCACAACCCCACAACTAGAGGAGGACGTGTGGTCGCAGCAGCAGAAGAGCACACCGCTTCGACTGATCAAGACAAAATCAAAAGACCGCGCAGGAAAGCAGGATAAGGCCCCACCCTCGGGCTCGTCGCCTCACCCCAAGGTGGACCCAAGGGCCACTATCGGTACCAGGCATACCGGATACCCTCGCGCACAGGTTAGAGCCGCCTAGGTACCTCGCCTCCCATCAGGGACAGGGTCCGAAGGCGCCACGTGTCTAAGAGACCCGGACCCACCAGCCTCAGATGGAAGGTCCGGGGTGCCCACAAGACATCCCGAAGGAGGCACTCAGCTCCACCTCGACAACAAGCTCCCAGGCAGCCACGTGTCCTGCGGGACAGGACCCGACCTCCTCCGCGGAGGTGAGATCCCAAGCTACCATGTGGCTCATGAAGTCGAGACCCGACCTCCCCCACGGAGGCAAGCACCCAAGATGGGGCGAGATCTGGCCTCCCCCGCGGAAGTGAGCTCCCGAGCTGCCACATGGCCCGCAAGACGGGCGTGGCCTCCACCATGACGGAGAGCTCCCGAGCGGCAGTATAGTTAGTCCACTTGCCTTGAGCGGATTGTGAGGAAGTTAAGAGGGCGGTACGCCTTGTCTCCATCAAGCCTTGAAGATACGCAGCTTCCCCAGACGCATGGTGTGGCGCACGCCTAATATCAGGTACCGCTACGACTAATTGCATCACAGTGAAGGCGCTGCAGGCCTATCCAACTCCGCCAAGTGGTTAGCTTACGGTGCCAGAGACAGTTGGATGGGACATTCCCTGCCAATGTCAGCAACGGCGCGTGGGCTACTGACGACCCGGGCGGCAAGACGACGAGTCCTCAAGTCCATGGTCAGAGCAAGCTTACAGAAGAAGCCTTAGATCTTTAAGATAAGATCGTCCCAGGACCACCTGTCGGGCCCCAGGACCCCACTTGTAAGGCATACAACCTTGACTATAAAAGGCCCGTACCGCCACCGATACAAGCACTAGACTCAGAATCCCTGATACACCCCCATACGCATACACACTCACCAAGAAATACAATCCACCGTGGAGTAGGGTGTTACGCTCCTTGCGGCCTGAACCACGTAAAAACAACTGTCTCATACTCTTCCGCTAGAACACTAGTTTGAGGCCTAAGCCCCGCCGAACAAGAACCTCTGCAGGCTGCTCCTTAGCATACCTGGGGGAAGTATCGCATTGACCCTTCGACAGGCACAAAAGGAGCTTTCTCATTTGAACATATGTAAACTTTGTGCACAAAAAACATACCACTATGTTCATGTTTGCCTATAACATGAAAAGTATTTCTTGTCAACAAAGGTAATTCAGTTTTCAAAAATATTCTTCTCTATACAGTATCTAGATCATAAAGAGTGTAAAATTCAGTATAACTTAAAGTGCTTAGAGAAGACTGTAGGATCGAAGAGCACATGAAAAACTACCAGAGGGGGTGTGAATGATAGATTTCAATTTTTTTTAGCGGAAGCAACGAAAACCCCTCGGCAGGAAATTGATCTGTTAAAGAACTCGTGTGTGCGACTAATCTAAACATGTTCAACTGTGACAAAAGTGGTAGATATTTTAGAGGATCAATTCACAAAGATACGACAATAAGAATCATTGAAATCCATCAAGAAAAACTCAAGTTACGATCGAAAGATCAAACAAAGGTCAATCTATTCTACTCAAGTAAAAATAGATCCGCAACACTGCAAATAAACTCATGTAGACCATAGACTACGAATCCAATGACTGTGAAATATTCACATATGATAGATAATCAAGTTGTGGAGACAACTCAAAAAGAGTCACATCAATTGAATCTGTAAAACTCAAGTTATGATAAAACCACCAAAGCAAGGTAGTGCCGTGCAGAAACTCGATGAGAAAACTTGTCTGAAACAAGTCGGACGAACAAGGTACAAAAGTTCCTTTAAACTACAATCTTTATTCAATAGAACACAAGAGGAACATCCCAAAATCCATGCATCACGAGCTCTGGTCACAATTTCTTATATAACCAGCCATGGGCCCAACCCAAACAAAACTAGGACTCGTATCCTACTCAGTTTCCACCGAAACTTTTCATAACTGCTTAAGACTCTTCTATACAAAGATAGAAGCAATCTTAAGACTTCCAAACAGCTTAGGAACATATACCTCATTCCTAAAAACAACTCAACTTCGTGACCCACACGAAATCCTATCATAACCAACTGAAATCTTTCCATATTCGAGTCAAACACGACTCAACCGCAGCCTGAGTCTATAATCTAGCCGGTTGGACCTTTCAGACCAATTCTTTACGTTCACATCTCTTCATCACGTCTTGAAACCATGCAGCCACGTCCATGCACTTTATGCACACGTGCAAACATCTTCTAACAATGTCCACAATACCTTCATATGCATTGTTCTTAATTCAAATATGTTGCGCAACCTCCCGATCAACTCAACCACAATTCCTCCCGAATTTGGTTGTTGAACCTCATCTTCTCCCTAAGACTAGTTCAATGGATCCCGTCACCAGCCATGTCTTGAACTCAAGCAACACCTACACATGAATAAAGAACCAGTACTTCCGAGCACAAGCCCTCGACTTGACTCACGTTAGTTCTGAAACCACAACAACTTATGTAAGCACCTCACATAAGCATGTTGCCTACCATAGCAAAAATATCAGCCATAACCACCAAAACACACCAAAAACTTAGTAAAAGAATACTAAGAAAACTTTCCATAAATGTAAAGAAAGTTTGAAACATTTCAAGGTAAAAGTAGAACCGTTGCAGACTAGCACCGAACCTTGCCCAAGCTCACTGGACCTTGCCAAAGCTCACCAAAGCTGGCAGGACCTAGTGCTGAAGCTTACTAAAGCTAGTCGGACCTAGCGCTGGAGCTTACTAAAGCTAGCCAGACCTAGTGCCGGAGCTAAGCAAAGCTAGTCGGATCTTAACAAAAAAAGTCGGACCTAGCAAAAGCAAGTCGGACCTTACGTCGGACCTTGCCAGAGCTACCCAAAACAAGTCGAACCTATCGTCGGACCTTGCAGGAGCTCGAACCTAGAGTTGGACTTTGTAAGACATGTGTTTTGGTAGTATTCAAAACTTTTATTGACATAGTCAATGTATTCAGCACACATATGTCTCACAATCACCCCCTTGATGAATGCATTGGCAACATCACTTAGAATCCGAACATTGGCTTATTCACATAAAAAGTTTTGAAAGCAATCAATTGAGAAAGAAATTTCAAAACAAACATTTCTCCCCCTATACATATTTCTCTCCCTTTGTAAATCAGAAATAAAATAAGAAGAAAAATGAGAAGAAATATAATGAAAAAAAACAAAAAATTCTCCCCCTGAGAAGAAATGTGCCAAAACACTTGTGAATGTGTGCAATGTGTGATCAATTTCTCCCCCTATGACAATGTATTCAACAAGGTTTAAAAGAGAAATTTCAATTGTTATGAGCATATTGTAACATATACATATAAAACAAGGCTCATCCAAGTCATACTATCAAGTAACTTACACTATCACATCAATAGATACATAAAGTAGTGTAAGCCATGCTAGAGATCAAGTGTAATTTTCAATTTAAGCCAATCATGATCTCACAAACTTAACTATTTCAAAACCTGAAAGCATGACATTTGTTGCTGCATTTTTATTATTTTTCAAAGCACAAATTCAGATCGTATGATATTTGCAAGAGATTATATGCCGCATCTGCCTTATCCAACTAAGTCAAGCTTATGTCATTTGACAATCAAAAGTTTAAGAACATGGTTTTAGTCATACACAACCTCTTCCAAGTTTGTATCTAAGTGCAATGATAAGCCATCTCAAAAGAAGAAGTGCGATGCATGCATATTCTCTTGATCTTTTCTCATTTTTATTTGATCATAAAAGCTCAACATGTGGATAGTTGATTGATTAATTTTTCATTATTAAAAGCACTTATGAGCATGCAACAAGTTCAAAATAGGACTAGATTTAGTGTAAATAATTATTCCAATTACTAGTCATGGCAAAAACTACAAAATGTATAACATCAGTAATGTAGTAAGAACTTTCAGCATGTAAAAGGAATCACAAAGTCATATATGTATGAAATAGTATGCTCATATTATTTTAAATTCAGATTCACACATAGAGTTCCCAAGTTTAAAAACTCCACCTCAAATTAAGCCATGAGGATGCATAACCCCTATTTCACTACGAATGAAACAAAAACGAGTGAAATCCAAAGGTTTTGTAAAAATGTCAGCCAATTGTTGTTTGGTATTGACATGGTGAAGCACAATGTTTCCCTTTTCAACATTATCATGGAGGAAGTGATACCTAATATAAATGTGCTTTGTTCTCAAATATTGCATGGGGTTTTTAGCAATGCAAATGGCACTATATTATTACAAAACAGTGGAACACTATCTAGATCAACCCCATAGTCCTTAAGTGTTTGAACAATTCAAAGAATTTGTGAGCAAATGCTAGCAACAACTATATATTCAGATTTAGCTGTGGATTGTGCAACTGAGTTTTGTTTTCTAGAGGACCAAGCAACAAGTGAATTACCAAGAAAATGACAAGCACCCGAAGTATTTTTCCTATCAATTCTGCAACCCCCAAAATCAGCATCCAAAAAGATTTTCAATGTAATGGTTAAGAAAGAAGGAAGAAAAATGCCAAATTCTTGAGTTCCATGTAAGTACCTGAGAATCCTTTTGACGGTTTGATGATGTGAAGCACGTGGGGAAGCTTGAAACCATGCACAAAGACATACGCTGAATTTTATGTCTGATATTGAAGCCGTGAGGTACAAAAGTGATCCAATCATACTTCTATATTATTTTTGATTGACTGGGTCACCATCTTCATCAAGTTCAAGTGTTGTTGTTGTTGTTGTTGTTGTTGTTGTTCCCATTGGTGCCCGAACCGGCTTGCTTTTGTCCATGTTGAATCGCTTAAGAAAGTCTCTTGTATACGTTGTTTTATGCACAAAAGTACCCTCCTTGGTTTGCTTGATTTGCAGCCTCAAAAAGTATGTGAGTTCTCCAATCTTACTCATCTCAAATTCTGAACTCATCATAGATGAAAACTTGGACACAAGATCATGAGAAGCAAAACCAAAGATAATATCATCCACATACACTTGAACGAATGATGAGTCATTGCCATGCTTAAGCACAAAAAGAGTTTTATCAATCTTGCCCATGGTAAACCTCTTTTCAAGTAAGAATGTTTTTAACCTATCATACCATGCTCTAGGGGATTGTTTGAGACCGTACAAGGCTTTAGACAATTTGTAAACATGATTAGGAAAATTTGGATTTTCAAAACCCGGTGGTTGTTTAACATAAACCTCCTCATCTATGTAGCCATTAAGAAAAGCACTTTTAACATCCATTTGATATAACTTGAAACCTTTAGATGCAACAAAAACAAAAAAATTCTAATGGCTTCTAATCTAGCAACAAGAGCAAAAGTTTCATCAAAATCTAGATTTTCAACTTGTGTGAAACCTTGAGCAACCAACCTAGTCTTATTTCTAATCACAACCCCATTCTCACTTTGTTTATTTTTGAACACCCATTTTATTCCAATTAGAGTATGACCTTGAGGTGGAGGTACAAGTTTCCAAACATTATTTCTTTCAAAATTTTCTAACTCTTCTTGCATGGCAATAATCCAATATTTATTAGTGAGTGCGTGTGATATATATTTGGGTTCAAAAGAAGCAACAAAAGAAGAATGAGCGTGAGAGTTTGAATTGCAAAACCTGGACTGTGTAACTCTGTCGGTACCCTGGGTACCGTATACCCCTTGAGATTGCAAAGATCTCAAGGAAATGTCATCTACTTGATTTGAAGACCTTTGGAGGCCCACATGTCAGACATAACCGGACCCGCTTCCCCAACATGGTTAGTCCCAGGGTCGCCATGTGTACCATCAAACCGGAGCTACCGCCCACAAGGGGGAAGCTCCGGGCTATGTACCATAACGGCACCCCCGGACCTAACCTCAAACCGAGGGAAGCTCCGGAACTGACACGTGTCTGGTGGCACCGGACCTATCTGTTCCCCACAGTATGCTCCAGAGCTGTCACGTGTCCAACCGTCGGATCTTCAGCCTCTAACCTCCGGAAGACTCTACAACGACTTCGGATCTTCAAAGGGGAATCAAGGACTTCAAGACCCGATTAAGTGTCATTAATACTATGTTAATGACACACGATCGAACGACCTTAATTACCAGTAATGATGCTGTCAAAGACCGTAACTCGGTCATTAAGGGTAATTAAGCGCATCAAATGTGTATCAATATTAGTAACCACCGGGGCCACATGTCGGACCAGGCCAACTTGTAATGGCCTATCCTTGTACTATAAAAAGACAGACCAACGATACATAGAGGGGGATCTGACCTGCTCCGATCTGATCTGGTCTAATCAGGCTCACACACACACTCAACTCACGTCACCTAAGTTGAGTTCATACATCCAATACAACACCAACACATCCCGTGGAGTAGGGTATTACGCTCAAGCGGCCCGAACCACGTAAACCTTCGTGTCTCCTGTGTCACTTTACATTTCACCTTATTGAATCTCCGCGCGCCCACACCGAACTTCAAACTCCGCAAACACTTTAGCAGTGTCGGGAGATCTGCCGGATCAAAACCACCGATAGTTGGCACGCCAGGTTGGGACGCCTGAGATTTCAAGAATGGTGAACTTAGCTGCTGAATCATCCAATGGTTATCCCGCTGTTCAAGCTGTTGGGGGCAATCCCTCCAATATGCAGCCACCAACATGAACCTCAGTTCCAGCAGGAGTCACACTTCCACCACCGCCGCCTCCGCCAGCAAATCAAGCTGGGCAGCGCGATGGTGCACCAGCGTCAATTACTGCGTTGGCGAATCATGACAACTCGGAACACGCGCTCCATGCAGCACGTGCTCTCCTTCAGCGCCCACCACCTCCGGATGCATCCCGGGATGCACTGGAGCAGTGGAGGGCCGATGTGGAACACTTGGTTGCATTAGCAGCCGACCGCATCAGTAACCAGGGTCCTCCTCCTTCAGGACGGGCCCTGTCGCAGCGACGGACCTTGTCTGGCAGACTTGGTCCGCACGTTTCCAACAACAGGAGACGTGCTGCGTCACAGCAAGTGACGTCGTTGCCCTCTGGGGCACGACGCACTCACACGGTATCAAGGCTTTTAACTCATGACCTCCGGGCGGAGCTTGATCGCCGATACTGTCAACAAGACGGCTGAGTCCATATCGAGCGTGCTCGTGAAAGACGAGAAGCTCAGGACATTCCTGCTCCTGAAGGAGTAGGAAGAGGCTGTTCAGCCCTGGCTATGCATCTGCGTATGGTCAGATGGCCACAGAAATTCCGGCCTCACCTGCCGGAGAAGTTTGACGGGACTGTTAATCCCGTCGAATTTCCTCAGATTTACTCCACTGCTATCCTGGCAGCTGGAGGAAATGAGGCCGTAATGGCCAACTATTTTCCAGTGGCTCTAATGGGACTGCCCGGTCCTGGTTTATGAGCCTTCCACCCAACTCCATCAACCATTGGGAGGAGTTGTGCCGACAGTTCACCGCCAACTTCGGGAGTTCATACACCCGACCAGGCACCGAACTGGACCTTTTTGCAGTCGTGCAAAAAGGGGGAGAATCCTTGCGATCATTCATCCAGAGATTCTCTCAGGTACGAAACACTATCCCTTCTATCTCTAGTGCTTCTGTCATTGTGGCATTTAGACAGGGCGTACGGGATAAGAAGATGTTGGAGAAACTGGCGATCAAGGAGATCACCAGTGTCACATAACTCTTCAGCTTGGCTGACAAATGTGCCAGAGCTGCGGAGGGCCGTGAAATGCACTCCAAACCACCTCTAGAGGATCACAAGAAATCCTCCAAAGGCGAAGACACTACCTTCGGGAGTGGCAAGAAGAAGAAAAAGACCAATGGTAAGAAGAAGCCGTCGGCCAGCGCATCTAATGCTGCAGCTGCTGCAGCTCCGGGTGGCCGGGGGCCACGCCCCGAGAAGCGACCTTGACCATCTTCTGAAGATGGTGGCAAACCCAAGGTGTGGTGTCCAATTCATAAGACGGACAACCACAGTTTGGAAGACTACCGGGAGGTCCAAAACCTTGCCGAGCGCTACAACAAGCGCCGGGAAGAAGTTCCTTTCCGACAGAGGGAAGGAAAACAAAAAGTTGACGAAGCTCCGGCTGAAGAGGAGTTAGTTTTCAGGATCCTAAAAAGGTCCTGAAGGTCGTCTACACCTCCGTCGACGACGATTCTGACGTCTCTGACAACGAGCATCGGAAGACCATGAACACCATTTTTGGTGGATCATGGGACATCACCTCCCGCCGCGTCCTCAAGACAATGCATCGGGACATGGCCGATGTAGCTCCTACAGCCAGAGCGGAGCCTCATCGGAAGTGGATGGACACAACCATCACTTTTGATGCTTCGAACTGCCCTCGAAGCATGGTTGGAGCAGGCTAGTTACCTTTGATGGTATCTCCTACCATCAATAACATTCAGCTCCACCATGTTATGGTAGACGGAGGTTCAAGGCTGAACCTCATAAGCTTCGAAGCTTTTACCAAGCTTCAGCTCCGACCTTTAGATCTTCATCCCTCCCGACCTTTCTCCGGAGTAGGTCCGGGAGCCATTACCCCACTCGGTGCTATTACCCTCCCCGTTACCTTCGGGACCCGGGAGAAGTGTTGCACTGAGAAGTTGGTCTTTAACGTTGCTCAGATCAACTTACCTTTCAATGCCATCTTGGGTAGGCCTGCCTTGTACAAATTCATGGCAGCTGCTCATTATGGCTACCTGGTGTTAAAGATGCCAACACCAGTAGGCGTTCTCCGGATCCGTGGAGATCGCACTGTCGGAGTAACCGCTCTGGAAGAACTTCATGCGCTTACTACGGTGCAAGAGGAGGACTCCAGGCAGGAACAAGCTCCAAAACTCCCGAGCATTCATCAACAAGGCTCGACTTCTGCACCTCGAGTGCAGCCAAGCGATGACACCGACATTCCCATCAAAGTCGTCCAAATTAGTTCCGATGCCGCTCAGACCACCCGTATATTGGGGGGACTGAATGACAAATAGGAACTCGCGCTCATCGCTTTCCTCTGGGCTAATGTCGACGTGTTCCCTTGGCAACCGTCACAAATGCTTGGGATCCCCAGGGAAGTGATTGAGCACAATCTGAAGATCTACCCTGACGCTCGGCCCGTGCATCAGAAACCTCAGAAGCAATCTGTGGAGCGACAGAACTTCATTCGACAAGAAGTGAAGAAGTTGGTCGAAGCTGGATTCATCCGAGAAGTCTTCCATCCAAAATGGCTGGCAAACCCAATTGTTGTGCCCAAGGCCGGTGGGAAGCTTTGGATGTGTATTGACTACACAGCACTAAATAAGGCATGTCCAAAATATCTGTTCCCACTACCTAGAATAGATCAGATAGTGGATTCCACCTCCGGGTGTGAATTACTGTGTTTCCTAGACGCATATTCTGGGTATCATCAAATCAGAATGTCTAGGGAAGATGAAGAGCATACCTCGTTCATCACAGTAGATGGATTGTACTGTTATACAGCCATGCCATTTGGTCTCAAGAATGCAGCTTCAACCTTTGTACAAGCTATGTACGAAACTTTTGAAGAAATCATTAGAGACATAGTGGAAGTGTACGTCGATGACATCGTGGTCAAGGTCAAGAACAAGGAGTCACTCCTTGACACCTTACAGGCTGTCTTCGACAAGCTGCGGGTCACCCGCACAAAGCTAAACCCAGACAAGTGTGTCTTCGGGGTTAGCTTTGGAAAACTTCTTGGTTTCCTGGTAAGTCACTGGGGTATAGAGGCTAATCCGGCGAAGATCAAAGCCATTGAAGACATGCGGCCACCAGCCCGCATCAAGGATGTTCATAAGCTGACTGGATGTCTAGCAGCCCTCAGCTGGTTCATTTCAAGACTGGTGGAATGGGCACTTCCCTTCTTCAAGTTATTGAGGAAGTCCGGACCATTTCAATGGTCTGAAGAAGCAGAAAAGGCGTTCCAGGAGCTAAAACAGTTCCTCACCACCCTACCAACTCTGGTTGCTCCGAACCCTGGTGAGCCTTTGTTTCTTTACATTTCAGCAACTGACAAAGTCGTCAGTATGGTCCTGGTTGTGGAGAGACCAGAACTATCCCATGCTCAGGAATCCAGACCCCTACGGGAGGGTCCGGAGGTTCCTAAAAGCGAGTCTGGGTCCCAGTTCCCAGACTTGAGTCCACAAGAAGTTACTTCAGAAGACCCAGACCCCTCCGGGAGGGTCCAGGTCGCTTCTGAAGAAGCTCCGGGTACCTCCAGCAAGGACCCGGAGGTCCCCGAAGAAGCTCCAGATCCCCCTGGGAGGATCCGGGTCAATGAAGAGGAAGCTCTGGGCCCCTCCGGGAGGGTCTGAACCATCCATCGCCCAGTGTACTTCATCAGTGAAGTACTTCATGACGCCAAGACTCGATACCTAGAGGTGCATAAGCTGCTCTATGCAGTTCTTATCGCCTCCAGGAAGCTTCGCCATTACTTCCAAGCTCACAAGATTTCAGTAGTGACTTCTTACCCACTTCGAGCAATCTTGCATAATCCCAATTCAACTGGGAATGTTGCAAAGTGGGCAGCAGAATTGGCCGAATTTGATCTCGAATTCATTCCAAGGCAAGCAATCAAGAGTCAAGCATTGGCAGATTTTGTGGCGGAATGGACTCCCTCTCCATCAAACCCTGGGGGCCCCAGTGAGCAGAAGCTGAAACACAAGGCTCCGGTCTTCACCGAGCCTCACTGGACCCTCTACTTTGATGGCTCCATGCAAAAGCAGGGGGCCGGGGTTGGAATCCTTCTCCTCGCACCAACCGGGGAGAAGGTAAAATACATGGTACACCTTGACTTCAAGGCGACCAACAACATGGCGGAGTACAAAACACTCATCTACGGGCTAAAGGTGGCACTGTCATACGGTGTCAAACAACTGCTGGTCAAGGGAGATTCACAGCTCATCATTAAACAAGTGAAGGGTGAATGCTCCTGCAACAATCTCCAGCTAGCTGCTCACCTCCTTGAAGTCCAGAGGCTTCAGAAGGACTTCGAAGTCCTAGACCTCCACCACATCCTGCGTATCCACAATGCTGAAGCTGACGAACTCTCGACGAAAGCGTCAACCGGAGCTCTAGCTCCTGACGGAACTTTTGTCCAAAGGTTGTCAAAACCCACAGCTCAGCCTGCCAAACTGAGCGAAGGGGGCGAGATCAGCATCCCGAAGCTAACGATCCCGATGGCCCTGTTACCATGGCAGCCATCAAGGGTCGTAGGTGCTGCCGGAAGCTCCGAGAAACCCATCACGCAAGACTCAAATGCTCAAGTTAGCTTCGATGCATGGATCTCGGATATCCGGAGCTACTTGAAAGACAATATCCTTCCTGACGATGATGTATCCGCTGACCGGATAGTCAGATTGGCTAAAAGATACATGTTGGTAGAAGGGGATCTCTACCGGCGCGGTGCCAATGACATCCTAATGCGGTGCATCACAAGGGAAGAAGGTTGCGAGCTCCTCACAGAAATCTATGGAGGCGAGTGTGGAAACCACGCGTCTTCCCGCACGCTGGTCGGTAAAGCCTTCCGGCATGGCTTCTACTGGCCTACAGCACTCCAGGATGCAACTGGGCTGGTGAAGAAATGCGAAGCATGCCAATTTCATGCAAAGCAAATTCACACACTGGCTCAACCTCTACAAATGATACCTCCCACATGGCCCTTCGTCGTGTGGGGGATGGACATCTTGGGACCTTTCCCAAGAGCCGTCGGAGGTTACAAGTTCCTGTATGTCGCCATTGACAAGTTCACCAAGTGGCTGGAAGCAACTCCAGTTGTGACAATAAACAAGCAATCTGCTATCAACTTTTTGCAGTCCATTGTATGCAGATTTGGAGTCCCAAACAAAATCATTACTGATAACGGGACCCAATTCACAAGCTCTGCATTTCAAGGATATTGCGAAGACCTCGACATTCAAGTTTGCTATGCCTCCGTAGCTCACCCGACAAGCAATGGCCAGGTCGAGAGAGCAAATGCTAAAATCCTGAAAGGACTCAAAACGCGCACCTATGAGCGCTTGAAAAAACATGGAGCCAACTGGGTTGAAGAGCTTCCGCCCACTCTATGGGCCAATAGGACAACTCCAAACCGGTCAACTGGAGAGACACCCTTCTTCCTGGTGTACGGAGCTGAAGCAATCATGTGGGGACCGGAGTCCACACATCCGAGGATCTCATTGGGTGGTGCCGTGCGATGCGACACCTAACAGCACACATGAAAAGGATACCAAAACATATAAAGTTTTCATTTCATAATAAGAAGAGTTTACAAAAGAGTGTACAACAAGGGTACACACGCAGCGGAAATTACATACTCAAAATCTCACCTAACTAAGCAGGAGAGAAGACGTCCATGCCCTAGGACGATTCTCACTAGCAACACGAAGGACATACTGCAGCGACGTGGCTCACATGAGATTTATCTCGACACCTCGAGTCTCATGTACAACCTGAACAGCAGAAATAAAACTAATACCTGCAAAAATCGTTAAAGCGCAAACGTGAGCATAAGGCTCAGCAAGACTTAACCGTCTCACTAGACATATGCAAGGGGACACTAAACATAGGTAAGGAATAGCATAAATGACTCGCCTACAAGTGGATACTTATAATCAAGTTTTAAGTAGCAAATGACATTCTCTGAGCACGGCACATCATGGGCTCCACAATCAAACAAGAAACGCTTTACCGATGATATGACATGCCCAAAGCACATAATGCTATTACAGCTAAAGTATGGGGAAACTGTAAACTTTTAATTATACTATCTCTAAATCATACAAGGTTGCAAAGTAATTATAATTCAATACAATATGATTTTCTGGCTTCTTTAGTATTTACTACGTCACGACACAGTGAACAAGTGATACTCTATTACTGCGAGGGACAGTGATTGCAATCAGGATACACCCGGACAACACGACACATACGTCGTTCGGAAGTGTCAGCGAGCACACCTGTACCTACATAACACTTCAGTACTAGGCGTATATGGCCACCTTTCACAAGAAACTCAAATGCTGAGCCCGTCTCACCTCCGCAAACAGAAGGTCTCCGCACGGAACACCTCATGTGTCCGCCGACCGATTTACACCTTACTGTCCTCAACCCACCCCTATCGATGGTGAGTTAATGGGTCTCAACATCCCAGTTATCAAGTTACATCAGTTTATTGGATTCCATATGTCCATTATATTGCCGGTACAATTCAAGCTTGTCCAGCGGGGCCGCATACGGACGGGCCTTAATCAACACAGGCAGGGCTATGCGACCGAGACTCAATTCTCGCCGCTTCCTATCCATTCCCTACCCGGTCTCAGTTTCATTATATTAAGCCATGTTCTATTCAACCAATCCTGTGAGATACATCTCTCGCGAGTAGATTCCAACTACTCGACTTCTACCGGATCTCCTATGCATTAGCAAAGCAGTTACTACAGGTCAAACTGTAACTCGTGCCAAATAAACCCCTGGGATTTTTGGTCATGCAAGTGGAGTATCATTCACCCTAAACGTAATGCACAATTCATATACTATTCATCATAGTGATAAAGCAAAAGCTCATAAACGACTTAAATGCAAACCGGGGCTTGCCTTAGTTTGCGACTGAACAAATGTCAATTGTTAGGGCTTGATCTTCCTCCGGAGAACCTGCCATGGAACCTCAGTGGAAACACATCGGCCTTCTCCTCCAAGTGAAGCTCCTCGTCGGTCACCTACCATCACGTTTCCTATCGACATGATATGCATATAAGTAATTAAGTAATTAAGTAATTTAAGAAAAGACTCCACGGGGTTGTGTAAACTCTAAGAATGAGGAGTTCGACTAGGAAGGACAGATATGCCTCTGTTGTGTGAATGAACAAAGGATGGAGTCAAGTGGTCATCGTAGTATCGAGATGTGAATTGAAAGGTGCAATGTAAGCACACATTGCAACTTGGCACTCAACACTCGACGCTATGCCACTCAAGGACGATACAGCTGAATGGTGTGGGAGTGTTGAACTGGTAGGGTAAGGATGACCTAAGAGTCAAGGTGGCATAGTAGTGTCGAGATAAGCACTGAAAGGTGCAATGTAATGACACATCGCAATTTAGCACTCGACACTTGGAGCTATGCCGCACAAAGAGTGATAAGGTAGAATGGTGAAGAAGTATTACTGGACTGTGTGATGTAAGGATGACTAAGCGATCAAGATGGAGCATTGAAAGCTTAAGGCATGAGTGAACTGTGCAACAAGAGTTTGTGACTTAGAAGTCGACCAACGAAGTTACACAAACTCATTAAAGAGTAAACCTAATTACGTGACAAGTGTGATTGCAGGGTTCTGATAAGGGTGAACCAGGGTGAAACCCTAGCGACACTTGGGAGTGAAGTGAGATCGACATTGCTTGGACTCAAAGAGTCGTAACAAGCCCTGTTAATCTGATGTGAGTACCAAGACAACATTAAAATGACTTTTTGGTAAAGTAGTTTCTACGGCAAGCTTCTCGAGCATCGTTCAAGTTCTTACGTAACACTATTGCAGTGTCCTTTGCAAGATTGTCCAGATGAGCTCGGTGAACTCCTGGAACTCGAACATGATGCGAGACCTTGTCGTGACGATCATGCTTTGCCATCACGAGAAGATCGGATTAGCGAGGTCCACATCGACCCGGACTCGTCAAAGGGGTGAGTGGAATCTCGAACACCACTTCATGAGTCGAAGAGTTAGGGACTCGACTTAGTTGTCGACAAAAGACTCGACGAACCTACCGTCGATGAAGAGGTACACCTAGGTAAGCAATTCTGCGAGCGGAAAGGAAACGTCCTCGACACGACTAAGAAATCCTTATCCAAGGTTCCACTTGGACTAGTTCTCCTCGTCGGTCGCAACGTTCTCGCAGTATTCTACCCTAGGTCATCGGTGGTCACCAATACACTCGGTTTGACCTAGAAGGCATTTCATCGAGCATCTAGGCTACACCTAGGACTCGACGAGTCTCACCTTGACCAAACCCTAATTTGGCTAAACGACCATCGACTGATGTGTCGTGGTCGTGTTCCAGTACCACGTACATCACATGTATCCTTCACCTCGATGCCAGGACACGATAACGGCTCGGAGCGTCATGACGACGTCCTATGGTCAACGACGTCGACGCGGCTCATGGTGGAGCATCACGAGCACGTACGGACAGGCCAGTGTGATACAAACGACACAAGAGGTCAACTTAGGGATTCCTATAGGAATGATATCAACGCGGAACATGGGCATACGACTTGACGACACATGAGTAACCTTAGCGATCACGACGAACGGACGTCGATGACATCAAGCAAGGTATTTCAGGGCAAGGCTCACCTTGTAGGCATTTCGCCGAACATCTTGGGTGTGTACATGATTTCCGTCGCTTCATCACCATTCAAAGGGTATCTTGGCACTTGTCCTTGTCGATTGCCACATCATTCTACCCCTGCATCACAGACCAGTTCCGAACATCAACGAAGTTGGTTCATCCCTCGTAAACATTTCATCGAACACCTTAGCTGCAGTCACTGATCCAATCAATCTTGCAAAATCAAAGCTAACCTTGGACCAGTTGTCGATACCATGGTGTCAAAGGTGTGTTCCTGCATATCCTCCATCACACCCATTACTTACTTCTCTGCTAGGACATGGCCTATGAGCAGAACATCGCGACGACGGAAAGTAGGCGTCGAAATTGGGGCAACACAAGGCTAAGTATCACAGCACTCGTTTGAACTTTCCCGTGACGCCGAGGTGGGAGGAAGGCGGCCTGGAGATGCGCTGTAGCGAGCAGCACAGCAGAGACACGCTGGGAACGGCGCGAATGGTCGGCGGATTGCGGTCACCACGCCATGGGAGGCACAGCAGTGAGGAACGCGGCGTGGATGGCGGCGTGGCCATGGCGCACAGCCGGAAGGCATTGCAGTGAGGAGCGCTGCGGCGTGCAGAGGCTGGGGACACGGCGACGGAGCAAGGGAGCACGCGGCTGGCAGGAAAAGCGCGCAGCAGGGAGCTGGCGGCCGTCGCCGTGGCTGGGCGTGAGTGAGCAGAGGCACGGCGTGGCGGCGAGCGGTGGCGTGGTGCTGGCAACCCGGAGGCGGAGCAGCGCGGTGGCAAGGGAGGCGCTGTGGCCGAAGGCAGCAGGGGCGAGCACGACGTCGTCGTGGGGCGGGCGCGACGTCGTGGAGGAGGTGCGCGGGCCGGCGGCGCAAGGACGGGCGTCGCGAGGAGGCGGGGAGGAGGCAGGAAAGGCGCAGCCGGGGCGAAGCCTCGCCGTGGGCAGCTAGGGCGGCGGCGCGAGTTGCCGTGGGGGCGGGGTAAGCCGGCGGCCAGACGGGGTCGGGAGGGAGAATGACGGCGCGAGGAGCAGCGTGGAGGAGGTGCGAGGTCGGGCGAGGATGCAGGGCCGGCTGGGAGTCGGGCGGGCACGATAAGGACGGATTTCATCGCGGTGGCGCTGCATGCCGTCGCGTGGAGGCAGGGGAGGAGAGAGGAAGCCTTGCCGACCTGACTGGTGGGGACCATCTGTGGGACCCACTTCCCTCTTCTTTCCAAAATTCAAATAGGGTTAGCAAGCATGCTTCAAAAATAGTCAAATTTGGCCCAGTGACTAAATAAAATGTGGAGAATTTTATGGTGCAATCAGATTTCAAAACTGAGCAAGTTGAATTTGAACTCAGATTTGAATTTGAATTCAAGTGGTGATACTTGACTCAAGGAAATAAATAGTAGATTAGGTTCAAAAATCCTGAAACTTTGAAGTTAACCTTTTTGAACCATAAGGGACCTCAGGAAAAATTTGGAGTTGATTTGGACAAGGTTGAGCACAAAGTTTAAATTTGAAATCGACGTTGATTAAACTCTCAGTACGTGTCCAATAAATGGGAAACGTGCTTCAAAAATTTTGAAACTTTACCGAGAGTCTAATTGGAATATTAGAAGGTCATGGAAAAATTTACGGCATGAGATTTGAATATTTTTGAATGTCCCATTTTAGGGTTGAAATATTTCCTATGAAGGTTTTAAGTTTTAACAAGTCCATATTTGTAGTGAACATGGGTTAACGCACGTGATACATGTGAGTTTGGATTTCTAAGTTCATTTTCAAAAATTTTTAAGTTCACATTTTTACAATTTTGTTCTTCCGAAAAGCGGGCTTTTACAATCCTTCCCCCTTAAAGGAATCTCGTCCCGAGATTCTAAGGAAGAGAGAAAGTTAGGCCGAGTTGTTGATGAGACAACCATCTCCTGGCATGTGATTGGAGAAAGAGACTCTTCGTCTTCTTATTGCATCTATGGTTTGGATGCTCGGCGTGACTGGGATCACACCGTAAAGTTTGTAGCTTAGAAAGCTATATTGATATATTGGGGTCTTCTTCTTTTCGTCAAAAGGAAGTAAGCTTCTGCATTGGAGGACTTTAGAACTCTAAGATAGTTAGGTGTTCTTAACTCTGGGTGTTTCTCTTACGAAGACTTTGCTGCCCTGGTCTTGTGGCTAAAGCAATGTCACCATCCATTACGAGTCAAGGAGTTCCAAGACCTGATAATTAACTGATAACCTCGCGAAAAGAAAGATGCAGGGTTTTAGCGAGGTCGAGAAGTCCATAGGAAGCTCCTCGCAACTAGAAACAATCAGTTTCCAGGACTCAAGTTGATTTGAGTTTCAACGGGTCAAGGACAAAGGCTCAACTTTGTTTTGGTCACAAGGTGTTAAGTGGTTTCCCTTGTGCCACTCAAGATAATGAAACAAGTCGAAGGCGTTGCGAATGGTAAAGTTGATCACAACTCAAAATTGTGAGACACAACGTAGGTATTTGAATGGGGTCATATATTCTTGCTCAAAACTCATTAGTAATTACGTTTCATGATGCATCACAAGTGGAATAATGTTATGCATTAATGATGCAACGCTGGCCAGCTAGAAATGTAGACGGTATGATGCATTCATTATTATGCTTTGAGCAAAAATAGGTAAGACAATCCAAACACAGTCAGAAGTATCCCAAATACAGGAGGGTTGATTAAACTTGGTCATGAAAGGCGCTAGAAAGGACTTGCTACTTTCATATCTCGACCAAGTTCGATGGTTTCAAGGTAAAAGTATTAGCAAGGAATGGTGAGGTTCATCTCAAGGCAACAGAGTGTACAAAATGGAACAAAGTGATTGAACTTCTTGTTGATCGGAAGTTCCCTAAAGCTTGTTAATCACAACCTACAGGTAATTGTGGTTCCTTAACAATGGGTCAGGTTTTTCATCTCGTAGTTTTCTTAAAGTACTATGTCTACCCCTTAAAAGGTGTGGTAGGGTTGCCTTCAGAAGTGGCAAAGAGAGTAACCTTTGAAGAGTAAGGTTCTCCTCACTTCCGTAGGTTGCACTAAGTGGTTGACAAGGTACTGTGCTAGGCACGACCTTGGTTAGTAATCCACGTTCTTGCTAAAGAATTCCCAGCTCATACTACTTACTTATGGCTTCTCGTCACAAAGACTGAAGCAAAGGAGTGGTTTAGCGTGAAGAATCAACTGACTCCTTTAACTCGTTGATCGAGTTCCACAAGAAACGGGGTTCAAGGTGATCCGTTACTTAAGTTTCGCATTGACTTAATGAGTCAATGTTGTACTCGGTCCTACTTACTTGAGCATTGCTCCCAGCACGTTGGTTCGGTGGCGATGTACCTTGGTATGACACCTAGGTGAACGTAACACTTCAATTACTAGATGAACTCCTTCCCCCTTAAGATTCAAGCTAGGTGAGCAAGAAACTTACTCCAAGCAATATTTATGGGGAGGGTCGTCCAACTAAGGGAAGTGTCGTACATGCTCAATGCACAATTAAAGTGTGAGATGCAAGGTTGCATAGTCAAAACACTAGCATGTGCATCCGAGCAAAAAGGGATTTGCCTTAGTGTAATACTCAACTCTAAAGGCAAATATTTTTGGGTCGCAACACCTGGGATGTTATGGAACTCCTCGAGTTGAACTCGAGAACCAAATCCATAAACACCCTAAAGGGTCATCACCCGGTTAAATCCTGGTGGAGGATGAACAGCTTGGACGCAACTTCGATTTTTGGCCAAGTAAATGGCAAAATCTGATCTTGAGGTGAACAACAAAGTTAAAGTAAACTTCAATACCCTTCCCAAAAAGTATTGGTTTGCCTCTAGATCATCTCTGGTTTGCAAGTTATGCAATTTTAAAGTTAGCAGATTTCTCTGCACTTTCAGCAGAATCTGCTTAAACAGTAGCAGTTTTGATCTAAAGTTTTCAGGCTGTTCTGATGGAAATCTGGAAATATTCTTATTTACAAAGTTGTAGCCAATGTAATAAGCTTTCCATAATGTACTTACTTGTCTTCATATCAGCTCTAGCTCAAAAGATATGAATTTTTGAAGTTAGGTAAAATTTCAGTATTCAGAACTGAATTCAGTTCAGATTGACCACTCTGTATTCAAACTCGATTTGGAAAAGGTAGATGACCGATTCAGGTCTGGAGCCAATTGCAAAAATTGTAGCTGACTCTCTAAACTCTCCAACGGTTACTCGCGTGACACTATTGGATCAAGGGTCTGCGAGTTATGGATTAAATTCAGAGGTGTACAGATTGCTGTCCAGTTTGGGTATGCCTGGACAGTCTCTGCGATTATCCAAATTTCACCCATTTAGAAAAGGATTATGGTCTGGTGCTGAACAGAAAACATGTAGAGGACTTCCAAACCTTTCTAAATAGTATTTACTTGCCCTCGTAGCATTTCTGGTTGAGAAGATACGGCATTTGCAAGTTGACAGTTTTTCTGAAAATTTGGACAGCACCTCCTTTGTTTAAGGCTGATTTTGTCCACAAATTTCAGATATACAAACATCAGTATTTGCAAAAGTAATACATAGAAAACATGTTGCATACATTCTCAAGATTCCAGAAATGTAAAATACGAATCCATTCGACAATTCTACTAGGAATTATAATCGAAACAGTAACTGAATAGGTAACGGTCCATATTCTGAACTGTTTCGACACCTTAAACGATACTTCAATTTAGACTTGGTTATTGCGAGTTTTAGCCTTCGTGTTGATTAGGAAGTTGGTAGAGGACTATTTAAGCTTTCCAGGCATGTATAAACATGCATAGTTTGCATTTCTAGTTTAAGAGTTATGTCCGTTCAAAGTTCAGAATTTTTCCGACTGTTTCAGATAGCACCTATATACATGTATTATCTTCAACTCTGTTTTCTAATTAGTTATAAGCTGAATTTGAGGTATCACTGAATAACAAAGTTGTAGAATAGCTTTTCCACTTTCCAGAAATGTATCATAATGGAATAGAAGAGCTTTCTTCAAGGAATTATGACAAAAGTTCAGATACTGTCTTGTACAGTTTCAGAACAGCAGCTGCAGTGGTTATGGTGCATTTTCATCACCATAAAAGCATCTTTTGGCTTGGAGGTCAATAGGGAACTATTAGAAGACTTCAAAAGCTCTTCAAAAAGTATTCACTTGCCTCCAAAGCCCTCCAGGTTGAAGAGATATGGAATTTCAAAGTCAGGTCAATTCTGTTCGAAAACAGAACTCACCGGCTTCGAAACACAAGAATTTGAGAACAAACTCAAATTTTGAAACTTAGCTCAAAACTCAAGTCCGATGGCTAGAACTTGATTCACAACTAATCATTTCTTTTAGAACCAAATGGAATCTTAAAAGAGACTTGACGACCTTCTTATCCATAGCATATCACTATGGATCTTCAAACTTGACCAAAGTCTTACTCCGGCGAAGTCGAGCTAAACTCTCGCCAGGAGCAAAGGACTTTGGTTCACCTACTCTTGAAAAGAAACATTTTACTTTGTCCACAAGATATCAGCAACTGATACTTGGACTTAATATGAATATGAAGCCATTTCTCTCGTGGGGGATGGTCAAAGTATCATGTGGGATACTGGCGGTACTACGTGCCTTACTAAAAGAAAAGTCTAATCCGGTATATCCGGATACGTCTAGAGGTGGTCCTACTATCGATCACTCGCAAACGTATTCTACACGGGTCGCTACCGGAGTTAGTGTACCTGCAGAAGACAAACAATCCCCTTTCACACCTTCACACCTCAAGGGCGGCACGGGGAAACACGACAGGCAGTCACAATAATATATATGAAAGTAAATGCATACGACTCTGGTGTGAGTCGCCCTCGAGCGAGGCCATGTCTCGAGGTACATGGCTGTAAATACGTCTGTACAGCAAAGACTCCTGTACGATCCGGCTTATACACGCTCGGGCATACGTGTTTCGCATGATCCCATAGAACCTGAATGGTTCTAGAGATGCATACTATCGGGTTATACACCACCCGACGGGGGCTCCCACTAATTTTGTGTCACGCTGGGGTACCGCGTGTCATATGTTCTCAGAAACATGGAAAGTTTCAGAGACTCATATTGACTTTCCGTGCTAAGCCACGGAAATTTCACATACCATATCTCGTATGCAGAGTTTACCGAGATTGATCCGCTCTCGGCGGCGTACCTTACCTCTTACCTTGAAGACGGAGCGTCGTTACAGAATAATATAACAAGTTAGTTCACCACCTTTATAACTTATACGAGTAATAGTCCTTAATGGGCATATAGCTAAACCTCACTCGACTACTTCGGAGTTTTCAAAAATGGGCTCTTTTCGAGCGTGCTATTCCCAATGAAGCTCTGATACCATGTCTGTGGAGACCGGAGTCCACACATCCGAGGATCTCATTGGGTGGTGCCGTGCGATGCGACACCTAACAGCACACATGAAAAGGATACCAAAACATATAAAGTTTTCATTTCATAATAAAAAGAGTTTACAAAAGAGTGTACAACAAGGGTACACACGCAGCGGAAATTACATACTCAAAATCTCACCTAACTAAGCAGGAGAGAAGACGTCCATGCCCTAGGACGATTCTCACTAGCAACACGAAGGACATACTGCAGCGACGTGGCTCACATGAGATTTATCTCGACACCTCGAGTCTCATGTACAACCTGAACAGCAGAAATAAAACTAATACCTGCAAAAATCGTTAAAGCGCAAACGTGAGCATAAGGCTCAGCAAGACTTAACCGTCTCACTAGACATATGCAAGGGGACACTAAACATAGGTAAGGAATAGCATAAATGACTCGCCTACAAGTGGATCCTTATAATCAAGTTTTAAGTAGCAAATGACATTCTCTGAGCACGGCACATCATGGGCTCCACAATCAAACAAGAAACGCTTTACCGATGATATGACATGCCCAAAGCACATAATGCTATTACAGCTAAAGTATGGGGAAACTGTAAACTTTTAATTATACTATCTCTAAATCATACAAGGTTGCAAAGTAATTATAATTCAATACAATATGATTTTCTGGCTTCTTTAGTATTTACTACGTCACGACACAGTGAACAAGTGGTACTCTATTACTGCGGGGGACAGTGATTGCAATCAGGATACACCCGGACAACACGACACATACGTCGTTCGGAAGTGTCAGCGAGCACACCTGTACCTACATAACACTTCAGTACTAGGCGTATATGGCCACCTTTCACAAGAAACTCAAATGCTGAGCCCGTCTCACCTCCGCAAACAGAAGGTCTCCACACGGAACACCTCATGTGTCCGCCGACCGATTTACACCTTACTGTCCTCAACCCACCCCTATCGATGGTGAGTTAATGGGTCTCAACATCCCAGTTATCAAGTTACATCAGTTTATTGGATTCCATATGTCCATTATATTGCCGGTACAATTCAAGCTTGTCCAGCGGGGCCGCATACGGACGGGCCTTAATCAACACAGGCAGGGCTATGCGACCGAGACTCAATTCTCGCCGCTTCCTATCCATTCCCTACCCGGTCTCAGTTTCATTATATTAAGCCATGTTCTATTCAACCAATCCTGTGAGATACATCTCTCGCGAGTAGATTCCAACTACTCGACTTCTACCGGATCTCCTATGCATTAGCAAAGCAGTTACTACAGGTCAAACTGTAACTCGTGCCAAATAAACCCCTGGGATTTTTGGTCATGCAAGTGGAGTATCATTCACCCTAAACGTAATGCACAATTCATATACTATTCATCATAGTGATAAAGCAAAAGCTCATAAACGACTTAAATGCAAACCGGGGCTTGCCTTAGTTTGCGACTGAACAAATGTCAATTGTTAGGGCTTGATCTTCCTCCGGAGAACCTGCCATGGAACCTCAGTGGAAACACATCGGCCTTCTCCTCCAAGTGAAGCTCCTCGTCGGTCACCTACCATCACGTTTCCTATCGACATGATATGCATATAAGTAATTAAGTAATTAAGTAATTTAAGAAAAGACTCCACGGGGTTGTGTAAACTCTAAGAATGAGGAGTTCGACTAGGAAGGACAGATATGCCTCTGTTGTGTGAATGAACAAAGGATGGAGTCAAGTGGTCATCGTAGTATCGAGATGTGAATTGAAAGGTGCAATGTAAGCACACATTGCAACTTGGCACTCAACACTCGACGCTATGCCACTCAAGGACGATACAGCTGAATGGTGTGGGAGTGTTGAACTGGTAGGGTAAGGATGACCTAAGAGTCAAGGTGGCATAGTAGTGTCGAGATAAGCACTGAAAGGTGCAATGTAATGACACATCGCAATTTAGCACTCGACACTTGGAGCTATGCCGCACAAAGAGTGATAAGGTAGAATGGTGAAGAAGTATTACTGGACTGTGTGATGTAAGGATGACTAAGCGATCAAGATGGAGCATTGAAAGCTTAAGGCATGAGTGAACTGTGCAACAAGAGTTTGTGACTTAGAAGTCGACCAACGAAGTTACACAAACTCATTAAAGAGTAAACCTAATTACGTGACAAGTGTGATTGCAGGGTTCTGATAAGGGTGAACCAGGGTGAAATCCTAGCGACACTTGGGAGTGAAGTGAGATCGACATTGCTTGGACTCAAAGAGTCGTAACAAGCCCTGTTAATCTGATGTGAGTACCAAGACAACATTAAAATGACTTTTTGGTAAAGTAGTTTCTACGGCAAGCTTCTCGAGCATCGTTCAAGTGCTTACGTAACACTATTGCAGTGTCCTTTGCAAGATTGTCCAGATGAGCTCGGTGAACTCCTGGAACTCGAACATGATGCGAGACCTTGTCATGACGATCATGCTTTGCCATCACGAGAAGATCGGATTAGCGAGGTCCACATCGACCCGGACTCGTCAAAGGGGTGAGCGGAATCTTGAACACCACTTCATGAGTCGAAGAGTTAGGGACTCGACTTAGTTGTCGACAAAAGACTCGGCGAACCTACCGTCGATGAAGAGGTACACCTAGGTAAGCAATTCTGCGAGCGGAAAGGAAACGTCCTCGACACGACTAAGAAATCCTTATCCAAGGTTCCACTTGGACTAGTTCTCCTCGTCGGTCGCAACGTTCTCGCAGTATTCTACCCTAGGTCATCGGTGGTCACCAATACACTCGGTTTGACCTAGAAGGCATTTCATCGAGCATCTAGGCTACACCTAGGACTCGACGAGTCTCACCTTGACCAAACCCTAATTTGGCTAAACGACCATCGACTGATGTGTCGTGGTCGTGTTCCAGTACCACGTACATCACATGTATCCTTCACCTCGATGCTAGGACACGATAACGGCTCGGAGCGTCATGACGACGTCCTATGGTCAACGACGTCGACGCGGCTCATGGTGGAGCATCACGAGCACGTACGGACAGGCCAGTGTGATACAAACGACACAAGAGGTCAACTTAGGGATTCCTATAGGAATGATATCAACGCGGAACATGGGCATACGACTTGACGACACATGAGTAACCTTAGCGATCACGACGAACGGACGTCGATGACATCAAGCAAGGTATTTCAGGGCAAGGCTCACCTTGTAGGCATTTCGCCGAACATCTTGGGTGTGTACATGATTTCCGTCGCTTCATCACCATTCAAAGGGTATCTTGGCACTTGTCCTTGTCGATTGCCACATCATTCTACCCCTGCATCACAGACCAGTTCCGAACATCAACGAAGTTGGTTCATCCCTCGTAAACATTTCATCGAACACCTTAGCTGCAGTCACTGATCCAATCAATCTTGCAAAATCAAAGCTAACCTTGGACCAGTTGTCGATACCATGGTGTCAAAGGTGTGTTCCTGCATATCCTCCATCACACCTATTACTTACTTCTCTGCTAGGACATGGCCTATGAGCAGAACGTCGCGACGACGGAAAGTAGGCGTCGAAATTGGGGCAGCACAAGGCTAAGTATCACAGCACTCGTTTGAACTTTCCCGTGACGCCGAGGTGGGAGGAAGGCGGCCTGGAGATGCGCTGTAGCGAGCAGCACAGCAGAGACACGCTGGGAACGGCGCGAATGGTCGGCGGATTGCGGTCACCACGCCATGGGAGGCACAGCAGTGAGGAACGCGGCGTGGATGGCGGCGTGGCCATGGCGCACAGCCGGAAGGCATTGCAGTGAGGAGCGCTGCGGCGTGCAGAGGCTGGGGACACGGCGACGGAGCAAGGGAGCACGCGGCTGGCAGGAAAAGCGCGCAGCAGGGAGCTGGCGGCCGTCGCCGTGGCTGGGCGTGAGTGAGCAGAGGCACGGCGTGGCGGCGAGCGGTGGCGTGGTGCTGGCAACCTGGAGGCGGAGCAGCGCGGTGGCAAGGGAGGCGCTGTGGCCGAAGGCAGCAGGGGCGAGCACGACGTCGTCGTGGGGCGGGCGCGACGTCGTGGAGGAGGTGCGCGGGCCGGCGGCGCAAGGACGGGCGTCGCGAGGAGGCGGGGAGGAGGCAGGAAAGGCGCAGCCGGGGCGAAGCCTCGCCGTGGGCAGCTAGGGCGGCGGCGCGAGTTGCCGTGGGGGCGGGGTAAGCCGGCGGCCAGACGGGGTCGGGAGGGAGAATGACGGCGCGAGGAGCAGCGTGGAGGAGGTGCGAGGTCGGGCGAGGATGCAGGGCCGGCTGGGAGTCGGGCGAGCACGATAAGGACGGATTTCATCGCGGTGGCGCTGCATGCCGTCGCGTGGAGGCAGGGGAGGAGAGAGGAAGCCTTGCCGACCTGACTGGTGGGGACCATCTGTGGGACCCACTTCCCTCTTCTTTCCAAAATTCAAATAGGGTTAGCAAGCATGCTTCAAAAATAGTCAAATTTGGCCCAGTGACTAAATAAAATGTGGAGAATTTTATGGTGCAATCAGATTTCAAAACTGAGCAAGTTGAATTTGAACTCAGATTTGAATTTGAATTCAAGTGGTGATACTTGACTCAAGGAAATAAATAGTAGATTAGGTTCAAAAATCCTGAAACTTTGAAGTTAACCTTTTTGAACCATAAGGGACCTCAGGAAAAATTTGGAGTTGATTTGGACAAGGTTGAGCACAAAGTTTAAATTTGAAATCGACGTTGATTAAACTCTCAGTACGTGTCCAATAAATGGGAAACGTGCTTCAAAAATTTTGAAACTTTACCGAGAGTCTAATTGGAATATTAGAAGGTCATGGAAAAATTTACGGCATGAGATTTGAATATTTTTGAATGTCCCATTTTAGGGTTGAAATAATTCCTATGAAGGTTTTAAGTTTTAACAAGTCCATATTTGTAGTGAACATGGGTTAACGCACGTGATACATGTGAGTTTGGATTTCTAAGTTCATTTTCAAAAATTTTTAAGTTCACATTTTTACATTTTTGTTCTTCCGAAAAGCGGGCTTTTACAAATCATTCCTCCAGAAATCACCTTGGGGTCACTCTGGGTCCGGACCTTCGACGAAGCCACGCAGGACCAGCTCCGGCGTGAAGACCTAGACCTCCTTGAGGAGGGAAGGTGCCAAGCAGCTGTTCGGAATGCCCGATACCGCCAAGCCCTTCGACGCTATCATGAGCGGCATGTACACAACCGACAGCTCGAGGAAGGCGATCTGGTGCTACAGAGAATACAATCCAGAGAAGGGTTAAACAAACTCTCCCCCCGCTGGGAGGGACCCTTCCGAGTGATTAAAGTATCCCGTCCCGGAAGCGTTCGCTTGGCTACTGAGGATGGGACACCTCTCCCAAATCCTTGGAATATTGAGCACCTCCGTAAGTTCTACACTTAATATCACGGAGGTGAGTCTGTAGTAACTTGAGGTGTATGTTATAGAGTCATTGTACAGAGTCGGGTAGTTCCTCGGGGAGAACAGCCGGACTTTTCCCAGAAGGTCCGCAAAGTTCATGCAACACTTGTCACGGTCTCAGGACTCAAAGTGTGGCTAGCTATCCTGGGTCAAACGAGAAATGAAACACGCTTAGCATGGTTTCGTACCCTAAGAGTGTACTTGTTTCCCCTGTACCCCGGACCTATAATGAAAGACATCTTCATGTGAAACAGACTCCACGTGCATTTATTTTGTACAGGCTCAACATTTTTTATTTTTCTCTTTCTTGTCTATAACAAAGTTGTGCAATTCTTAAGAAATTTTAGTTCGACCAGTTCATGTACAATTCGAGCTGTATTGTCAATTCTTCTGGATTCAAATATTGTTCATGGCCCACTCGCCTGAATGCCGCCAAGCCAATCTAGGGCCGGAGTGTGCTATCGACTTAGTCTGGTCAAGCACCCTAAGTACGCCACTCTACCTACACCCCGGCAGGCCGAAGTAAGGCGGGTCCAAGTACAATTGGATCTGGAAGAAAAAAGGCAATGCATTCGGCTGTATGCAGAATTGTGTTTGACCTAAAACTTTCTTGGGAATCGTAAGCCGCGATGAAGTTATAGGCAAGGAGCAAATTTTACTATTTTTCTTGGCTTCAGTGTGCAGGAAAATAAAGAATCCACGTTGATGGAGAAAAGCTGGAGCTAACAAAGCCCCGACTCCCCCTAGGTGTCTTGTAATCGATGTTAAACATTGAAAACGAGCATCACCGGAGCAACCAAGCTCCGATAAAGCTAGGGGGGCCAGCCGTCGACGCAAAATAAAAGATGGTGAGAAGACCCCACAAGCGGAGTCTGCTATCGACAAACTACACGTTGGCAAAGGTCACTACCGGAGCTACTAAGCTCCGGCACCTTGGAGGGCTAACTATCGATGCACTACGCGTTGATAGGTACTATTCCCGGAGCTACTAAGCTCCGACGGTAGTCAACGCCGGAGCTTCTGAGCTCTAACAACCTCAGGGGGCCTTCACTATCAAAGACTTTGGACCTACACTCTACAAGTTAGAAGCAAACGAGTCTTCAAAAAAATACAATATCCTCTTGGTACATGTCCACAATCAAATTGTGTACATCTACCAGGGGTCCAAGTGAAGACAAAAGTGTTGAAAACAAAAAATGAAATTCATTAACAAATTGTGGATTCCATTCATCTGGAGACAAGGGATTACAAAATTGGGGAAGAAAAAGAGAGAATACAAGTGGGAGCTACATAGATGGTCCTAAATCCTATGGAAGAACTGGGCGACCTTCTGAGCAACCTCCAACACATTAGCTCGGGCGACTTCACCTTCTCCTTCGACGGGACCTTCAAGCACCGGGTCCAGAGGGAATTGGGGATCCCGGCTGGTGTAGCACGTCAGCACATACTCTGCGATGTTCTTCACCAGGGACTGCCCCTCAACCTCCAACTGGTCCGCGATGACATCACCCACCTTGGAGAGTTTGCCACCAGCCGAGCTCAACGCTTGCAATGCCAGGTCCGGGTCTGGCTTTGTATCATCCGGACGCACGGGACTGAAGCCCATTCGTGTCAGCGCGTCGTTGGCTTTGCTCAGGAACTCCCAAAACTGTAGGGAGTCCGCAGTCCTCAAGCCCTTCAGTTCCTCCAAGGATCTTTTGGCCGCAGCCAGTTCAGAATTCTCACGAGCAAGGCCCTCAACCTCTTTGGCATTTTGCTGAATCTTTTCAGCAACCTGCTTCTCGAGTTTTCTGAGCTCCTCCTCCCAGAGGTGGATCTTGTTCCGGCGGTCGACCAGGTCCTTCTCCCGGCCCCTAACTTTCTTCTCCCTGGCAGTGATGGCACACTCTTGCTTGTAGAGTTCCTGCCCTCGCACCCAGGCCTTCTCCTCCTCCTCAACGCAACGCTCCTCCAATTTCTTGGCGCGTTCCTCGAGGCTCTTGTCAGCCAGAGCCACCTTTTCGGTGAGCTCCTCCTCCCTCTTCAAGACGTCATCCCGCAGCTCTAGGAGTTTTTGCTCTTCGTCTTCGAGCCTCTTCTCCCTCTCCTCAAGTGCCTCCCGGCGCTTGATGAGAGTAGTGTTAATGGCTTCAAGCCTTTCTTGGCGATCATCAGCCGCACTATTAGCTGCCTTGGTCTGCTCATAAATGGCCCGGGATTGAGCGTCGAGGGCACGAGTCAAGCTCTCCCTATCATCCAATAATTTGCCCCAGTATTCCAGACGGACCTTCTCCTGCTTGATCCACTCCTTGTCGTCTGCCAGCCTCGACTGCGACAGCTTGGTCTCAAAGTAGAGCCGATTACGCCACCGCCTAAGGGTTTGGTGCTCCTCTTCAAGAGCCTTGCTGTCGTGGTAGAACGCCAGCTGGACTTGATGCAGACTGGAGCAAGCGTTGTCAATGGACAACGACAGGGGAATAGGGTCCAGACCTACTCTGGTCTCCTCCGCTGGTTCCAGCGGGTTCTCGCTTACAAAAATTGGGTCCCACTCCACAAGAGTGGTCCCCTGAGCCTCCACGACACTAGGGTCGTCCTCTGGGATAGCCTCAGTCGCCACCGAGGAGGGTCCCGCAGAAGAAGTTCCGACCTCCGGAAGTGGTCCGAAGGCCCTGCCGCCAGGTCTTCATTTGCCCCCTCAGGCAGAGGGCCAGCGACTTCATCTGGGCATCCTGGCTCAGCAGCAGGTACCTCCGCCGCCATCACTTTCAGAGCAGGGGCAACTTCAGGCTCCGGCCTGGGCTCCTCCTCCGCTGGTGGCTCAGGTGTTGGCACCTCGACCATCATGGGTTCGAGTGCTGATGCCTCCGCAACGACTGGCTCAGAAGCTGGAAGGTCTTCAACTGCAACCGGCTCTGCAGCTGGAGCTTCAGTGGCAACCGGCTCTGAGGCTGGAGCTTCGGAGGTAGTCGGCTCATCCGCCGGGACTTCCTCAACATCCGGCTCACTCGCCGAGACTTCAATAACCTCCGGCTCAACCGTCAGGGCTTCGACAATTTCCGGCTCTGGGGCCGGAATCACTGCTTCCTCCGGCTCAACGGCCGAAGCTTCCAACATCTCAGCATCAAGACCCGGGGCTTCAACCTCCGGGGCAGGTGCCGCTGGCGCATCTTCTCTCCTGTGGTCCGACGCTACCACGGGAGTCTCGGGGGATGAGTCGAGGTCCATGACCACGACAGCTGGCGCCGGAGCTGCCGCAGATTCAGCCACCACTCGGGACAGTACCAGGACAGGAGCAGAAGCCTCCGCCCTCATAGCTTCAGCCGCTGTGGTTGAGGGCGAAGCCTCACTCCTCTTCTTGGGGACGCTGCCGATGATGGATAAAGAAACTTAAAGAACAATTACTACAACAAAACAACTGTCTGAGGTAAAGATTAAAAATTACCTCAGAAGGCTTCCGCACCAACTTGCACGGAATCTTTTTCCCAGGCGTTCTAGACTGACCATGGACACCGCCAGCGTGGTAGCTCCGGAAGGCCCCCTGGAACTTGTTGCAGCTGCGAGCATTTCCTTAGTCGAGGCCCCCCTCGACCGGGAAGGAGCTCCGGACCCAGAGGCCTCAACTGGCCCTAGTACTGAAGTCACATGCCCGGAGCTTGCACCCCGGGAAGACGCTGCTGCAGGTACAGTCGCCGCATTTGTAGAAGACCTCCCCCTCTGGGGAGAAGGAGCTGCAGAGGATGTAGGCCTGATGGACCTTCCGTCGGCATGCTTCAGTTTCCTCTTCTGGCTCGAGGGTTCGGCCACCGGCTCCTTGCCCTTGCCGACAACTTTAGTCCTTGGCTTCGGGGTAGGGTCGGAGCCACCTTCAGAAGCCCCAGGGATCACCACCCTGGAAGTCGATCGTCTCTCGACGACACCAAGGTCGTCAAGCACCGGCATCGTCTGCCGGAGCTCCCTGCTGAACTCTACTTCCACGTTCAGAGGGAGGAAAGCTAGTGGCGGGGTCAAGTCATCACCCGCAACGTCGATGCCGTGCTGGAACTTCTTGAGATGAAACTCCAAGGTCGTCCCCTCCATGTTGGACTTCAGCCTGATCTCGACCTGGTCGTCGTCCATCACACTGTTGAGGGCCCAAGCAAGTTTTTCTCTCCTCTTCAGCGGTGCCCACCTGTTGACCAGAAAGTTGAAAAATACCGCCTGAGGAGTTACTCCTCCCTCCACACAATGGCAGATCCTGGTCAGAGCAGGGTTGAAGGCATCCGACAGCACCGGAGCTTCACTCCAGACTGCAATGTCGATGTTGGGAAGGCCTTCGGGCAGCTCCAGCTTCTCGTGCTCCTCCACCCGGATGACTATCCAGTCTTTCTTCCAATCATCCCACTTTCCAGAGGGAAACGACCAGAGGTACTTGAATGGGCACTTCTTGCGCTTCACAAAGTAGTAGAAGCCAAGGTACTCATCGCCCCTTCCGGTGGTATGGACGGTGAAGAAGGTCCAGAAAAGCTCAATGCAGGGGGGATGCCCACCCACATTTCGCAGAAGTGGACGAAAACAGACACTAGAAGAATGGAGTGGGGGCCAAGGTGGTACAGCTGCAGACCATAGAAGTCTAGCAGTATCAAGAAAAAGGAGGAAAAAGGCAGGATCAACCCCACCATGGCGTACGAAGAGAAGTACACCATCTCGCCGGCGTGCTCCTTCTCGAACGGGAGCTCCCCACCGGCGCAGACCAGGTGGTTGAAGAAGTCCGAGGACCACCCCATGAGGGCCCGGACCTTCTTTAGGTCACCTTCGATCTTCAAGCGGCTCTTGCGGAGACCCAACTCCATCGCAGCACAGCGAGGCAAGGGAGGAAACGCAAGCACAAGTTTGGGAGTTTGAGCGCAAGTTCAGATGAGAGGCGTAAAGAACCCCAGACGGTGTGTGCTTTCCTTCTTAAGTAAGCCCCCGCAACACTAGGATAGAAACCACAAGGAAGCCGAAGATACTATTCAAAAATTTCACCCTGCCGATGACAAGAGGGCCCGGGACCACCCCGACGATTAGGTCGAGGTTCTTACCCAGGCGAACGGTTGTCATCATGAAAGGCGGGAAGCCCGAACGCGGCGGCCTGACAAGGCGCGCAGAACTGATACGATTTTCGTATCGGGAACCGGCGACCTTCAATTGCGTGAAGATCCGCACGCCAAAGATCTCATTTGCCGCACCCAGGATATGCCACGCGGCGAGGATTTAACTCCAAAACTATCGCCAACGGCACATCCGAAGACCTTTGAAGACTCAGTTCAAAAGTCGAAGGATGGACCCACCTCCGGCAGAATGACTTCACCCAAGGGGTCTTCCCCAGAGGTGGGCCCAGGGGCCACTGTCAGTACCCTGGGTACCGTATACCCATTGAGATTGCAAAGATCTCAAGGAAATGCCATCTACTTGATTTGAAGACCTTCGGAGGCCCACATGTCAGACATAACCGGACCCGCTTCCCCAACATGGTTAGTCCTAGGATCGCCACGTGTACCATCAAACCGCAGCTACCGCCCACAAGGGGGAAGCTCCGGGCTATGTACCATAACGGCACTCCCGGACCTAACCCCAGACCGGGGGAAGCTCCAGAACTGACACGTGTCTGGTGGCACCGAACCTATCTGTTCCCCACAGTATACTCCAGAGCTGCCACGTGTCCAACCGTCGGATCTTCAGCCTCTAACCTCCGGAAGACTCTACAACGACTCTGGATCTTCAAAGGGGAATCAAGGACTTCAAGACCCGATTAAGTGTCATTAATACTATGTTAATGACACACGATCGGATGACCTTAATTACTAGTAACGATGTTGTCAAAGCCTGTAACTCGGTCATTAAGGGTAATTAAGCGCATCAAATGTGTATCAATATTAGTAACCGTCGGGGCCACATGTCGGGCCAGGCCAACTTGTAACGGCCTATCCTTGTACTATAAAAGGACAGGCCAACGATACATAGAGGGGGATCTGACCTGCTCTGATCTGATCTGGTCTAATCAGGCTCACACACACACTCAACTCACGTCACCTGAGTTGAGTTCATACATCCAATACAACACCAACACATCCCGTGGAGTAGGGTATTACTCTCAGGCGGCCCGAACCACGTAAACCTTCGTGTCTCCTGTGTCACTTTACATATCACCTTCTTGAATCTCCGCGTGCCCACACCAAACTTCAAACTCCGCAAACACTTTAGTAGTGTCGGGAGATCTGCCGGATCAAAACCACCGACAAACTCGTTCGTGCAAGCTCTCATTGATTTGTTGTGGAGGATGACTTTTGAGGATTCGAAGGTGAGTAGACACTTAACAAGCTCCTTGTTCTTCATGTTCATCACCGATAGATGAACTCGTGGCTTGAGGATGACCTGTACCAGCTGCAGTTGTTGTTGGTGCTGGTTGTGGTGCAAAATCAGCAACGTGATCAACGCCATTTGCTTCTAATTTTTTGAGCAGCAGCACCACTTCTTCATCTTCTTCGATGAATATACTCTCCTCTTATGGATATGAATATGGACCTGCAATATTAGAGCTAGAATCTAGGCTAGCTTCATCAAAAGAAACCTCATAAGTCTCCACAATTTTGTTGGTGTCAAGTAAAAGCACACGGTAACCTCTAGTATGAGATGGATAACCAATAAACATGCCATCAACATATCTAGGTTCAAATTTATCAAGATTACCATATTTTTTAATAAAACATTTGCAACCAAAGACTCGAAAGTGTGTGACACTAGACCTATGTCCAATCCGAAGTTCATAAGGTCTTTTTCCTATCTTAGCACACAAGAAAACACAATTTGAGACATAACAAGCTGTTGCAATTGCATCTGCCCAAAATTTTCTAGGAGTTTGATATTCATCAAGCATAATCCTAGCCATCTCAACTAAGGTTCTGTTTTTTCTATCTACAACACTGTTTTGTTGAGGTACATAAAGTGAAGAAAATTGATGATTTATTCCATTTTCAACACAAAAGTGATCAAACGATTGATTTTTAAATTCGGTTACGTTATCACTTCTAGTTACATTTAAAATCCTAGATGATTCATTAATAATCTAAGAAATAAAGTTCTAAAGAGACTAAGAGATTCATTCTTAGATACCATAAAGTAAACCCAAGAGTATCTAGAATAATCATCAATAACCACAAGAACATATCATTTAGCTCTGAAGGATTGAACACGTGAAGGTCCTAATCATCAATAATCACAAGAACATACCATTTAGCTCTGAAGGATTGAACACGTGAAGGTCCTACGGTGTTAAGGTGCAAAAGTTGACACAGTTGTCATGGTCATTGTGAGAGGAGCATGTGAACCTGCAATCATCTTAGCATGTGTGACACCCTGATTTTCGAGTTACAGCAAATTAAAAAATTAAATGGGAATTTAGGGTTAATAATAGGAAAAAATTGTTTTTATAAAAAATGTTGTCTTTGAAAAGGATAGACCATGTAGTGCTTGCCAAGCGGGGAAGCAAGTAGGAGCTCAACACCCCTCCAAGAACATCATGACGATGACAAGACCTTTGAAACTGCTACACATGGACCTTTTCGAGCCAATAACCTACATTAACATTGGCTGTAACAAATATGGTCTTGTTATTGTTGATGATTTTTCTCGTTTCACTTGGGTATTTCTCTTACATGATAAGGGTGAGACTCACGGTGTCCTCAAGAGGTTCTTGAGGAGAGCTCAAAATGAGTTCGCCTCAGGAATCAAGGCTATAAGGAGCGACAATGGCACCGAGTTCAAGAATACTCAAGTGGAAGAATTCTTGGATGAGGAGGGCATCAAGCATGAATTTTCAGCCCCATACTCCCCTCAACAAAATGGGGTGGCGGAACGGAAGAATAGGACACTCATTGAGATGTCAAGGACAATGCTTGATGAGTACAAGATATCGTACCAGTTTTGGGCGGAGGCGGTTAACACCGCTTGCCACGCCGTCAACCAATTGTACCTCAACCGCCTGCTCAAGAAGACCCCCTACGAGATTCTAGTAGGTAAGAAACCAAATGTCTCTTACTTTCGTGTCTTTGGGAGCAAATGATATATTCTCAACAAGAAGCCTAGGACTCCAAAGTTCGCTTCAAAGTCCGATGAAGGTTTCTTGCTTGGTTATGATTCAAACACCCACGCCTACCGTGTCTTCAACAAATCCTCCGGGATTGTTGAAATAGCACACGACATGGTGTTTGATGAAACTAATGGCTCCCAAATGGAGCAAGTTGATAAAAGTGTGCTAGATCAAGAAGACTCTCCATAAGAAGCTCTTAGAAGGATGGCACTTGGAGATATTCGTCCACAAGAACAAACTCAAAGCTCAAGTGACCAACCACAAGATGATGGAAGCCATCTCCCACGTGATCAAGTTGAAGATGGACAAGTGGCACCTCAAGATGATAAAGAAGACAAAAGTCAAGAGGGAAGCATACATCAAGGGGGATACCAAGAAGAAGAAGAGGATGATGATGACTCAAGAGTTCAACCTCCACATCCTCGTGTGCATCAAAGTGTTCAACGGGATCACCCGTTGACAATATTCTAGGAGACATTACAAAAGGGGTAATCACTCATTCTCGTGTTGCTAAATTTTGTGAATATTACTCCTTTGTCTCTTCTTTGGAGCCCCATAAGGTTGAAGACGCATTGAGAGACCCGGATTGGGTGGTGGCCATGCAAGAGGAACTCAACAACTTTGAGAGGAACAAAGTTTGGGAGCTTGTCAAGCGTCCACAAGCAAATGTTGTGGGGACCAAGTGGGTGTTTCACAACAAGCAAGTTGAGCACGGCGTTGTGACAAGGAACAAAGCACGACTTGTGGCCAAGGAGTACTCACAAGTCGAAGGTTTGGATTTTGATGAAACCTTTGCTCCCGTAGCTAGGCTAGAGTCAATTCGTATATTACTTGCCTTTGCTACTCACCATGATTTTAAGCTTTACCAAATGGACGTCAAGAGTGCGTTCCTAAATGGCCCAATCAAGGAGAAAGTCTATGTGGAGCAACCACCGGGCTTTGAAGACCAAGACTTCCCAAACCATGTCTTCAAATTGTGTAAGGCTCTCTATGGCCTCAAACAAGCTCCTAGAGCTTGGTATGAGTGCCTTAGAGATTTTTTGATTCAAAATGGTTTTAAGATAGGAAAATCTGATTATACTCTCTTTACAAAGTACTTTAATACTGATCTCTTTGTGTGCCAAATATATGTCGATGACATCATATTTGGTTCTACTAACAAAGTGTTTTGTGATGAGTTTTCTAAGATAATGACAGAGAGATTTGAGATGTCCATGATGGGGGAGTTGAAGTTATTTTTGGTTTTCCAAGTCAAGCAACTCAAAGAAGGCACATTCATAAGTAAAACAAAGTACACTCAAGACATATTAAAGAAGTTTGACATGGAAAAGGCCAAACCCATCAAGACTCCAATGGCAACTAATGGACTTCTAGACCTCAACGAAGATGGTCCAAGTGTGGACCAAAAGGTATATCGTTCCATGATTGGTTCTTTGTTATATCTTTGTGCATCTAGACCGGATATTATGCTTAGTGTGTGTATGTGTGCACGTTTTCAAGCTGCACCTAATGTGTGTCATTTGACCGCTGTTAAGAGAATTCTTAGATATTTAGTTTACACACCTAGCCTAGGACTTTTGTACCCCAAAGGATCCAAGTTCAAACTCATTGGCTACTCCGATGCGGATTATGCGGGGTGCAAAGTTGATAGGAAGAGCACATCCGGGATATGTCAATTCTTGGGTAGATCCTTAGTGTCTTGGTCCTCCAAGAAACAAAACTCCATTGCTCTTTCCACAGCCAAAGCGGAGTATGTCGCAGCCGGAAGTTGTTGTGCATAACTTCTTTGGATGCGACAAACTCTAAGGGATTATGGTATAAACTTGCGCCACATTCCACTCCTATGTGACAATGAGAGCGCCATCAAAATAGCCCATAATCCAGTTGAGCATTCGAGGACAAAGCACATTGATATTAGACACCACTTCTTAAGAGATCATTCCTTGAAGGGGGATATAGTGATTTCCCATATGAGAACCGAGAACCAACTAGCCGATATATTCACCAAGCCCCTAGATGAGAAGCGCTTTTGTGAGCTTAGGAGTGAGCTCAATATCTTAGATTCTCGAAATGTGGCTTGAAACATGCACATCTGAATGTTTTCTTTACACCTTATTCAAAAGAACGCATGTGTTTGAGAAATTCATCTCTATCTCAATTTTCTCTAAAATATTTGAAAAACTATTGACTTTGTGAGTTATGGTCATAGTTTGATTGTTGATTGCTTACTGACCATATTCATAAAGTTTTGTTGTGGCAATATGTCCAAAAGGATTCACTATAGTGGCTAAAACTCAAATATATATGTTTTCAGTCTTTTAGGACCGGACTAGTCCGCCCTATGGCCGGACAAGTCCGGATCTGGACTAATCCGTGTCTGGTCCGCTGACCGGACTAGTCTGGCACCCATACCGGACTAGTCTGGCCCCTGGGGACTTAAACCCCCAGGAGGTGGCCGACCCCTCCTCTTCTCCGCTTTCGCTTTTCTCTCTCCCACGCGCGCACAACATCCCTCCTTGGGCGATTTTCGATTCCATCCACCAAAAACCATTTCCAATCCACGCATTGGAAGCCCCGGAGGCGTGGGAGACTTTTCCCAATCATTCCTGACACGTTCCATCCCCGATTTCGTCGATTCTTCAAGATTCGAAGAGGTATCCCTCTCTTTTCAAAAACCTACCTCATTCTTGATTCATAGGGTTTTTGATAGGTCCCTCTTCGTTAAAGTTGCTCCTAGCATCCTTATGAACATCACCTAGGAGTATTGCAACTCGTTTCCAAGATTTTTCGAAAAACCGTTAGAGTTAGGGTTTATCCTGTGCAACCCGGACTAGTCCGGTTCTAGGCGGACTAGTCCGCCCGACGGACTAGTCCGCTCCTGGGGCGGACAAGTCTGTTGTACACAGGCCAAACCCTAACTTTGGCTGTCTCTCGTGATTTCTTTCGCAATATTCCACCTTCTTTACCTTTTATCCCATGTTTTCCTCCCGTTTCAGCAGTGATGGCAGCTACTTGCCGTTCTGCTTCTCCACCCACTGACCCCGAGTGGGAGGCGGAGCAACTTTGCCTTGCCGATGAAAGGGCACGAGCTGATGTTGAGGCTGCCAAGAAACTTCTCGAGCAGCAAGAGCAAGCAAAGGCAACCAAGAAACAACAAGATAGGGCCACTGCTACGGCCTACAATGAAGATGAAGCTTTGGCTCGTGCCATTGAGGAGTCCTGCAAGGAACTCCGCAAGAAGAAGCGAGAGGAGTGCGAGGCTCACAACTCTCAGGCTGCCGCAACACAAGTCTCCAAAAGGAAGAGACTTGTGACCATGGGAGAGAAAGAAAGGGGCAAAGAGCAAGCCCAAGAAGAAGTTGTCGAACGCCGGATCGAGAGAGATCCGAAGAAGGGCAAGGCCCCGGCTCCTGTCGAGCCCAAGAAAAAGAAGCCCTCTCTGAAGGTACCGGCAAAGAAGGCCAAGGGCGTAGTCATCAAGGAGAAGGGGCAGGCCAAACCCATTGGTCCCCTAGAAGTTCACACTCCTGAGAGGAACCCTAATCGGTAGCGTGAGTTGGCTGCGAATGTCTTCCATGGGAAAGGAGCAGACAAGGCCAGGAAATTGCGGACAGAAAGAGTCTACAAGTATGAAAGGAGCACCGCTGACCCACAGTTTTGGTGCGAGTTTCATTGTGACTATTATCGTCTGGTCTACCAGAACATGAAGAAGCCAGTGATCAAAGCACAATGGGTAGACTGGGAGTATATGGCCTAGAAGAAACACTCTGCTTTTGATGCGGTGATTGAGGCATCTGAGCGTCATGAGCTCAAGGGCATCATGGGACTCAAGTACAACTGGAATGTTGAGGTCATCCTGCAGTTCTACTCCACCATCTACTTCACCACTCAAGGTGATATACGGATCATTTGGATGACTCATGGGGAGCAATACTCAATCACCTTTGCAGAGTTTGCCACGATTCTCGGACTTTAGGCTTATTTGGATCATGAGATCATTATCTCTAACCTCAAGGCCGTAGACAGAGATGAGCTGGCCTACATGTATCCCAATCATGTTCAATATGATGCCGGGCATGCTCGCAACATCAGGCCTTTCTATAACATCCTGAACAGGATTCTGAGGAGGACAATAGCACCCAATGATGGTGATGCAGGGGTGATCCAAGGCAATCTAAGGCACCTACTTCTCCTTGTTGATGGCGATGAGAAGTTCAACCTAGTTGACTACATCTTCGACGACATCTTCAACATCTCGCATACCCCTAATCGTGCTTGTGGTAATGCACCCTATATCATGTATCTCATCGAGAAGGTGTCGGGCTTAACCTTCATCAAGGATGTGACTCATCACCCACTTCATCCTCAGACGCCTCCTTCAGTGCCGCCTCCCCCGCGTCGGAATAATGCGGAGCCTCCCTCTCACTCTGCAATGCTAGCACCTCACCCCGTGGCACCTCCTTCTCCGCCTCTGCCTCAGCCGATGAGCGCTTTCTTCAAGTGCTTCAAGGCTATCTTCACCTTCTACCGGAAGCAAGAAATCCGGAATCAACAGGCACACAAGCGCCAAGAGAAGTACCTCAAGGCGGTGTGTGACAAGCTTGAGGTCCCCATGTCACCTTTGGAGGAGAGCGATGGTGAGATCACGCCGTTCCCCGACTTCACCACCGACGAGCTCGCCCGGCTCCAAGAGGGTGAGAGCTCTTCCCGGGCGGCTCCCTCAGCACGGGTCTCCGATGACGACGAGGACCACGAAGACTCGGAGGCCACAGAGAGTTACTCCGATGATGAGGCGGGCGATAGTGAGGAGGATGCCGACTAGTGGATAGGCCTCGTTGTTCCCCTCTTCTTTTCCTTTTTGTTGTCTTGATGCCAAAGGGGGAGAGGTAGATGGGGAGAGTTGTGGAGAGTTAGATGTGTGGAGAGTAGCCCTTATCTTGGATCCTTGGACATGTTGCACTTCTTATTGTAATATTTATGTCATTCAAATGTTTAAATTTGTGCAAGACTATGTTTTGAATGTTTAATATCAATATGATGCTTTGAATGTATATCTTTTCATCATACTCATATTTAATATGTCTTGTCACAAATGTTGAGCACAACACGTAGGCACCCCACCATGACGTGTGGGTGTATGAAGAACTTCCAGAATCTTCTTTTTATGATGCATTCATTGAGGGGGAGTTACTCATACACCCGCATGTTATGAAAACCAAAATTTATACTCTTATATGTGAAGACTTAATGTGTTGTCATCAATCACCAAAAAGGGGGAGATTGAAAGTGCATCTAGGATCCCCGTGGGTTTTGGATGATTGATGACGACAATTAAGTATCTAATGAGCTTAGTGATCTTAAGCACATGTGTGGATTCAAGCGGAAACACAAACCCTCAAAAAGGAAAAGGATGAAAACAGCGATGTCGACTCGAAAAAAAGAAACTAG
Source organism: Tuctoria greenei (assembly GCA_036927565.1). Lineage (NCBI taxonomy): Eukaryota > Viridiplantae > Streptophyta > Magnoliopsida > Poales > Poaceae > Tuctoria > Tuctoria greenei. Next base: position 68,532,524 of record JAYESD010000004.1, on the reverse strand, counting down.
GGTTTCTAGCGTGTCGAGTTTAGACTAGCCACATGTGTATGAGGATGTGTGCGTAAACTGCGTTGAGATCAAGTTGGGAGCTCAAAGCGGTTTAGAGATCAAAACCTATTGAGAGAAGAGAGTTGGAAGTAGTCTGGCTGGAGCGGCCGGACTCGTCCGTGCAGGTGGCCGGACTAGTCCGCTCCTGGCCGGCCAAGTCCGTTTTCAGCCGGACCAGAAGGGTCCGACTGAGTTCGGACTAGTCCGTAGTGGGACGGACTAGTCCGGGTAGTCATGGAGTGTGTTTTCGGGACTAAGTCCCAAAACCACAGACTTGTCCGTTTTAGTCCGGACCAAAAGGTCCTGACTGAGATCGGACTAGTCTGACCTGTGGGCCGGACTAGTATGGATTGGTGAGAAAGTTGCTGCTTCAGCGACTAAGTCTGGGAGGCCAAACGAGTCCGCCCTGGGGGCCAGATTAGTCTGTGGTCTCCAGACTAGTCCGTTTTCACACGGAACAAAAGGTTCTGTGTGAGATCGGACTAGTCCGGTTTGGACCAGACTAGTCCGTTTTGAAGTGACCATTTGAATTTGAAGTTTAGCGAGTAGCGTGACGATTGCCGCGCAGTGCGACAGTTGTCAGGGACGTCAGTGGTCCCAAAGGCCAGACTAGTCTGGGCCGTAGGCCGGACTAGTTCGCCCAACTGCTGAAGTCAGCAGTATGGGCTGGGAACCTCTATAAATAGAGGACCCCTGGGTTCATTCGAACCATTCCTTGAGAACTTTGAAACCCTTGAGCCGCCACAACAAACTTTGAGCCTCCAAAAGCCTCCTTCTTGCCTACCTTCCCTCTAAAACTAATTCTTGTGTGGATTTGGGTTTGGTGAGGTGAAGAAGAGGAAGAACACCGCTCTAGGCTCTCGGTTTGATCTCTTGCACTTGTTGAATCTTTGTGATCTGTGGCTTGAGTCATCTTTGTGATTTGTAATCATATTTGTGATGGGAGCCTCAAATTGTGAGAAGCCCCAACGATTCTTGTATTCACCCTTTGTGATAGTGGAGAACCAAGTTAGACCCTTGTGGTAAACTTGGTGAGGGAAGGGTTGTTGAATTCGGTCCTTCGTGGGCTCCTCAACGGGGACGTAAATTCCTTTGCGGGATCGAACCTCGGGATAAAATCATTGTGTCCCTTGTGTACTTGGCTTTCACTTATTGCACATTGCTTCTAGGGTTAGCTTTACCGTATTTGTTCATCACTCTTGTTTCAATGTGATCCTTAGTCTCATACTTGTTCCATAACATGTTAAGGTTCACTAAGTCATTCTAACATACTTTGTATTACAAGAATCGAACTAAAACTTGTTAGAAACACTTTTTAGGCTTTCCCTGCAGGAGGACTGGACTAGTCCGCCCTGGACCGGACTAGTCCGCCCCCTAAGTGCTGATCTCGTTTTATTAAGTCATTTCAGGTCGATTAGCCTACTCACCCCCCCTCTAGGCAACTTTCAGTTGGACCTAGCCAAAGCACGTCGGACCTTACGTCAAACCTTGCCGGAGCTACCTAAAACAAGCCGAATCAATCATCGGACCTAGCAGGAGCTCAGACCTATAGTCGGACCTTGTTAACACGGGTGTTTTGACAGTATCCAAAACTTTTATCAACATAGCCCATGTATTCAGGACACATAGGTCTTACAAAGACAACAATTTCAGCTCATCATTTTCAGTAGTAATTGGAACCAAATGTTTAATTTCAGCATAGGTTGTTGTATTGAAAACAACATCATCTAGTTCATGCACTTGTTGTGGCATAACAATAATAGAAGCATCGTCACATAACTCATTATTATCGTAAGAATCAGTAGGAAAATCAACATGTGACAATGGTGTATCAATAAAAGATTCCACTAGTTGCTCCTCGTCAATAATAAGATTGATGGAAATATCCAGAACATCCCAAATCTTCTCATCTTCAACAATTGTGTTGTGATATTCGTTACCTTTATTCCCATTTTTGCAGTAAATGTGGGCAAAATATGAATGGATGAATCTGAAAGTTCACAAAAAATTGTTTATCACCTTATTTTCCATTGCATTAGCTGCATTCCTTTGTACATTGTTGTTGATGACTGTTATATACCAAATTTACCCGTCAATATAACTCAATTATGTGAAGGAAATATCATTTCTTGCACACATCACCTTTCTATTTAACCTATTTCCACTTGTCCTTGGAGAAAATAGTGCGTGCAGGCATTTTATGCAGAATTGAAGTGAAACAAGGGGATGGATCTTATAAAATATCATTTCAGCCAATCAAGCGACGACATGTGGCACCACATAGATCAAATGGCCCAGAAACAGAAGTATCCGATGCCATCCAACGGTGTAGCACCCATATCAGTCAAAGGGACCCACCTGGAATTCACCTCGAGGAAGCACACAGAAAATGGTCCAACTTTTTGTTCGGCCGACTAGGGGGTTCGGCCGAACCCTTCCCAGCGCCAAACTCGGTCAGCTTCCACGTGGCGACTCCCTGTGGTGCCCTGGTCACGATAAGACTTATTCGCGCGCTTTTGGTGGCGGGAGTCAACCATTCTCCAAGATATAAATAGGACCCCTCGCCCCTCACATCAACACACACCACTTGAATATTCATCCATTGTATCCACTACTCTCCATAGGTTTAGATGAGTATAGGCTATAGCGAGGAGATTCTATAGTTCATAGTCCAAGTAGGAGAGGAGTAGAAGGAGTCTCTTCTTAATTCCTAATTGGGAAAGGTATGACTCTCATATTCCTATTTGTATTTGTGACTTTGCTGTTAATAAAGATTTTATCTTTAGTCTTCTATTGTTCATATACTTAGATGAAGCGTTTCTTGTTTGATTGTGGATTCCATATATGTGGTAGGAGTAGTATTTATGATAATGCTATACCATTCTCATTATATCATCATAAACACTACAAACCACCACTATAGTCTAATTAGCTATGACATAATTATGTCAACACAAATCACTTATGCTATGAATTAGCATTGGTTCAACGATGATTTAATTCATTGCCTTGTGATGGCTTGTGTCTAGGCTCTTAAGGTAATTACTTAATATGCTAGCATGGTGCTAGGATAGAAAGTAGCGTTGAATGTCTCGTAGACCTACGGATTGAAGCGGTAGGCAATAGGTGCTGACAACCCTATCTATCCTTTATAATCCTCCATGTTTGGCTATGCCATAGGCTCTTGGCGGGATTCATCCTAGTATTGCTAGGGGTAAACCCGTGCCCGATGTGTTAATCCACTTAGCATAAGAATTCATAATTAATATGATCATTAGTAACTAACTTAGGCTACGTATATGTACATTAGAAGCATAGTAGGAGTCTCTACTTAACCCTTAGCCTAGTCCCTCTTTATCCCATTTGTCCCCTTAGGATAGAATGCTCTTGTGTGTGTCACACTACTCCACTTATAATTTATCCATCTTTGCTAGAAACCTACCTAGGCCAACCTGGCCTTTCCATTTGATGATTTCTTTCTTCCATATAGCCTTCCTTTGGGAGAATATACATAACACCACTTGTGAATACTCTTAGAGGGGAAATGCTACATCGATAGTTTTTGTGCGCTTGCGGATTTACATGCATAATCTAAAATCTATTAACAAGAATTTCTAGCACCACCGCTAGGGATGAATTGTTAGTAGTGCGTAGGAACCGTCAACAACCATTTCTAGCGCCGTTGCAGGGGAAGACAGTCGAAGTATTGCATGATTGAGTGAATAGGATAGGACCCTGGTAGGTTTTAGTAGGATAACCCTTCTTTGTTTTTGCATTTTATGTGAAAACAGGGTACTGTATGTCTGGTTTCTGATTGCCAGAAAACTTTGTTGAAGATCCCGAATCCCTTCTGAAAGATCGACCTCATGTCGTTACTCCTCAGAAGCTTCGAGCGGCAAAGCAACCCAGCGCAACTGCACTAACAACCGAAATGCTAATGGCCCAGAAGACCCTTCGTGAGTTTTTGGATCCCTCTGCTAACAACGTGCCTGTTGGGCCCATTGTTAACACGGGATATGTGAACTTCAAAATCAAGACTGACCTTATCACTATGGTGCAAGCCAACCCAAACGAGGATGCAAGTGCTCACCTGCAACAGTTCCTTGAGATCTGCAACACTTTTAAGGCTCCCTTTGGTAGAGCTTCACGTAGCTGATTCTCACAGAGAATCAGGGAAGCTGTGCCGAACACTGTTTCTCTGAAGAAGTAATTCTTGGCTGATTCTGTGAATGATTCTCTAAAATGAACTAAGGGGCTGGAAGCTGAAAAAAGTAGCTTTTTCTGATTCTGTAAAGTGATTCTCTGTCCTAATTCTGAGAGTTTATTCTAGAGAATTATGGAAAATCATTTTCAGTCACAGAATCACTTCACCAGAGAATCAAAAGTGAATCCAGAGAATCAGCTTTGTAAATCTGTATGAAAGGGGGCCTAAGATCAAGGACATATCTCATGAAGCTGTCCGTCTTAGCCTGTTTATGTTCTCTCTTCTTGGGAGAGCAAAACAATGGTTCTACGTGAACTGAAGTGCTATAGACACTTGGGAGAAGTGTTCTATGACATTCCTCACCAAGTTTTTCCCGTTGGGCAAGACAAATGCCCTACGCCGAAGAATTTCCAACTTCCAGCAAGATGCCAAGGAGTCTATTCCCCAGGCTTGGGAAAGGCTTCAGGAGTACATCCTAGCCTGTCCCCACCATGGGATGGATGACTAGCTCATCATCCAAAACTTCTACAATGGGCTGATCCCTTCTGCCCGTGACCATGTTGATGCTGCTGCTGGAGGTGCCTTCTTCTCATGGATAGTGCCCAAAGCCAAATATTTGATTGAGAAGATGGTGTCAAACATGGGATGGAGCGACGAACGTCTCCATACCCGCCAACAAGGCATGCACACCTTGAAGGAGGTGGACATGATCGCTGCCAAATTGGACCTTATGGAGATGATTGATGGACAAAGCAATGGTGAAGTATGTGGCAATGACTACGCCCTAGACTCTCACATCACTTGTGAAGTCTGTAACAACATAGGCCATTTGGGCAATGACTGCCCAGAAACCCGTGAGGATGCCCTATATGTAGCCAACAATGGAAACAACAATGACTATTGTCCAGGAGGTCAAGGGTGGGGCCAACCATGCCCATTCGTTCAAGGAGGGTACAAAAACAATGGCAATAATGGAAATCAACCCAACTTGAAAGAACTTGCTATTGGCCAGCTGAAGATCAATGATGCTATATCGAAGAAGCCGTTGGCTAATGACAAGACCCTAGAGAGCACTAATGCCAAGATTGAAGGACTATCCTCAGCCTTCAAGAATCAATTGAGTTTCAACAAGATGTTGGAAACTCAGTTGGCTCAACTGGGAGCTGGGAGCTGCTGTTCCTCTAGTGGAGAATGGCAAGATACCAGGACAGCCCAAACCTCTTGTTGAAAGTGCCAACATGATTTTTCTACAAGGAGGCAACTGACTGAAGGACCCTGGATGTCCTACGATTTCATGCTCGATTGGAGCTCACCACTTTGACAAGGCCCTTTGTGACCTTGGAGCAAGTGTGAATTTGATGCCCAAGGTCGTTTTCGACCATCTGAACTTCATGAAACTTACTCCAACACCAATGCAACTCCAACTGGCTGATTCTTCAGTCTGTTATCCAACGGGTATCGCCGAAGATGTTCCGGCGAAAATCCAGAATTGCTTCATACCCGCGGACTTTGTGGTGCTCGACATGGAGGTCGAGAAGGATACGCCGCTCATTCTTGGGCGACCATTCCTTAGCACCGTGAAGGCTCCATAGATGTGGGAGCTAGAGAAATCCACTTCCATATCAATGGCAAGGAGGAGAGGTTTAACTTTTGCCCAAAGTTGGAGCAATGCTCCATGATCTGTATCAAGTATGGGCCGAATGTTAAGCACATCCAAGAGGTCAAAATCACACCTCCAAAGGTGGACCCACTCATTGCATTCATGAGAATTTTGATCTATGCGGAAAACCCGTCTTATCATCCACGCCGACACCAAAAGAAGACGGAGAAGTCAGGGCCTTCCCAAAGGCCCAAGTCCACCAAGTCGCCAAAGAAGGAATGGCAGAAGAAGCAAGACAAGCCGTCCGAGCCCATCCCTCCGGGCCCGTATGTCAAGAAATGAAGAAGGAGGAATGTCCATCTCATCTGACAGTGGTGAGACCTAGCCAATAGGTTAAATTGGTAGTTATCCTTTTCTTTGTTTTTCTTTTCTCTTTATTTGGTTTTCCCCATTTAGTTTGATTTTTCCCCACCGCATATTTGGTTTTTCTTAGTAAGTTGAGAATCTTATATTCTCAACTATCGTTTTTTCTTTATTTCCACAAAAGAAAAATTGTTCGGTTTAAAAATAAGTTTTTATTCGGAAAACAATTTTTCTGAGTTGCAAAGTGGTAATTCACCAACGTGCTAATTCCATAGCCGTTGGGGAGCCACCTTTCAAAATGAAGAACAGGGGGCCCACTTGTTAGTGTGGTCGACTAGGGGAAATAGCCATTTTGGCTCTTTCTCCTCGAATGGCTACATTTGATTCCCTAGTGACTGTTGGGGAGTGCACACTATAAATGGTGGCCGTGTGGGGCACTTCTCCTCACACTTCACCTGTGCTCTTGATCAATTCCCAACTCAAAAAGATTTTTCTTTGTATGCATTTGCAATTTGCTCTCAAATTCTTCAAGGGAAAATTCATCAGGGGGGGGGGGGTTGCTTTTGCTAACATCACCTCTTTCGAGTTTTGCCCTGTTGTGTTCTTGTTTGTTGTGGCCATGAAAGGAATGAAAAGTTTGTTTGGAAAGAGGAAGAAGGCTGCAAGCTCAAGCCATGGTGGAGACTCAAGTGCACGTCCCTCTTCCGTTGCTACACCAAGTTCACGGAGGAGTGTAGGTGAAGACACTCCCATGGGTGAGAGAAGCAACCCTCGTCAACATATTCACGACGACGACCTCGACATACAAAGTGAAGTTGAAGATCAAGCATGCAAGCTCCTCCAAGATTGTGAGTTTTCTCATACGAAAGCTTATGATCTGGATTTGATCTCCAAAATAGGTATGGATTCCAAATTATTTTCCATTTGGCGTGCACTAGGATGGGAAACTTTGCTCACATAGAGGAGAGAGGTTCACGCTTTCTCTCCATACAATTCCTTTGCACACTCCAAATAGGATTTGATGGTATTACTTTTAGATTTTTTTAAAAAAGAATACAACATCCTATGGAAAGAATTAAGTGAAATTCTAGGCTTCCATAGACGTTGTTTGCTAGATTTAGACACTTTGCCTAAGTTTAACAAACATAATTTTTGGCAAGGTTTAACTTGTGAGGTCAAATGTAGTGCACCTAGGAATAGCCACTTACACAACCCTACTTTACGCTTCATGCATAGATAGGTGGCTATGACTGTGGTCCCTAGAGGAGACGTAAGGGTAGTGCGTGATGATGAGCTGGAAATTTTATTTGCCATGATTAAAAAGATAAAAGTTGCTCCAGTTATTGCCATGATGACACTATGGTTAGATTACATTCCAAGAACAGGGCCAATTGAATGCATTTCATTGATGACTCGTATTGCTACTAGGGTAGGAGCAATAGAATATTCTTCATTTGAGTATATTGAAAATGAAAGAGAATTAATTAATGAACATTATTTAGTGCAAGGACATACCCTTAAGCATGATCAAGATGGATCTTTGTTATTTTATTATCCCGGCTTTGTCAATGAAATTCGGTTAGCTAACCTGGATTATCATTTGTACAAATTCCGGAGGCTAACGATATACCTTCTTCCCATCGAGGAAGCACGAAGAAGTAATGTCTCTAACATGGTAACTAGAAGCCGTGCAAGAAGAGTGGCCATGCCTCCGACAACCTCCATGGTCTATGAGTACGAAGAGGAAGAGAACCCAATAGGTGATGCACCCGGATGGACTCAACCTCCATCGTATGAGACCAAAGGTCCGTCTTGGCATGGATGGCCAGGTGCCACATGGGAGCCACCCCTATCCACTTCAAGCTCTAGCAACTTGCCTTCAACGTCCATGAGAAGATGTTGTTCCTCTTCGACTAGAAGTCATCGTGACTATAGCCAAGGAATGACGGATCTCACTAGGCGTATGGAAGATCTTGAAGTGAGAACGGGTGACATCTACAACACTCTCCAAGGGCATGCCAAGGTACCCAAGATTGGCAACAACACATGGACGCTCAATTCACCAACTTCAACTCCACGCTACAACAACAACAAGCCGATCTCGCGGCATACTTTCGACATCAAGGGTTCAACCCTCATCGCGTATGTGAGTGAAGAACAAGCTTGGGGGAGGACCCCCACTTGAGGTAAATTGTATCAACCCCTTTGCATATTTATTTTCCATTCAACCATCATTCACCTTGCATGTAAAAAAATATATAAATAAGTAATAAGTAGGGTAGATTTGTTTGCAAATAAAATAAATGATGTGCAGTAATAATGACTTGGAATTCACATAGATGAAATGATGAATAATTGCTCTATTTTAATTTTCCTAAGTCCCTAGTTTACAACTTACTACTCTCCATCATATTGGTCTCATTGGCTAAAAAATTGCTTTTGCCTTGATTTAGAAATTGTGGGTAGCAAAATCTTAATCCATTCTAAGTTGTTGTGAGATATGATATAGTGATATGGCTGCTATTCCTAGTTTGAAAGTGAAACTTAGATTTCCAGAGAAATTCTAAAAAGATGAGTTACTCTCATTTGATTGGAAATACCTACCAAAGCCATATGATATATCACATTGATAGACCTTATGCATATGCTATCTATCTTCTCATTGAGCTTTGTCAAACTAGTATAGACCTATGGGAGATTTCAGTCATTACTTTTCAATTCAAGACTTCACTTGCACATGCTATACTTCGACACTAAAAGTAAGCAAAATTCCATCATACCACCATTCCACAATAAAAAGAGAAACTCCATATCATTCATGCTTAGTACTCTCTCCAAAAAAAATTATTGCATAAAAAGGGAGTAGAAGACATGGCTACAATAAAAAGAAAAATAAAAAAAATAAAATGCATGCTTACATCATAAGCATGAGAAAAAAAGAAGAAGAAAGAAAAGTAGCCATGTTTCATCCCGGCAAAATAAGAGAGTCCACTCAAAAAGGAGTTATCTCAATATCCACATCTACTCCATTCCATCACACATGCACAAGTCTTGAATTAAATTGTTTTGAATTAATTTCTCCTAAGGCTTTCACTTTTGACTTAGCAATATTATGTGTTGCAAATATGCCTGCAATATTCCCTACCAAGCTCCACATACAAGCCTTATGTAGAGGTAGGATGAATTTAGGCACAATGCTTGGTGAGGATATATTTCCACTACACAAAAAGGAGAGACTGAGAGAATCAAATTGAGATACTTGAAATCTAAATTGAACTCTCCGGAATTTGAGTGAAACTTGATTTCTAGGGTATGTGTGCTCTATTTACTATTCTATCTTTCAACCACTCATGAATAGTAGATGGCATAAGCCCCATAATGACTTGAGATGGGTTAAGTACCATTCCAATTTTTGCAATACTAGGTATAGTATTTTGTTGTGCACATGGTACTTTTGAAAAATAGAACATAGAAGCAACTCCTGATCATCAACCTAAAGTCTTAACTTTGCTTGGGACGAGCAAAGGATACGCTTGGGGGAGTTTGTTGACGGCTGTTATATACCAATTGATTGTCCTTGGAGAAAGTAGTGCATGCAGACATTTTATGCAGAATTGAAGTGAAACAAGAGGATGGATCCTATAAAATATCATTCCAGCGAATAGAGCGACAACATGTGGCACCACATGAATCAAATGGCCCACAAACAGAAGTATGTGAGGCCATCCAACGGTGTAGCACCCATATCAGTTAAAGGGACCCACCTGGAAGTCACCCCGATGAAGCACACCAGAAATTGTCAACTTTTCTATTCGGCCGACTAGAATATAAAGGGACCCACCTGGAAGTCACCCCGATGATTTCTTTACTTCCATCTAGCCTTCCTTTGGGAGAATATAAATGACACCCTTTGAGAATACTCTTAGAGGGGAAATGGTACATCGATAGTTTCCGTGCACTTGCGGATTCACATATATAATCTAAAATCTAAACAAGCATTACTAGCACCAACACTAGGGATGAATTGTTAGTAGTGCGTAGGAACCGTCAACAATTGTCCTGAAAAAGATTAGACATAAGAAGACGTACAACAAATACCTGCTCCTCAAATTGTTGAATTTCCTCTTTGCAAGTAGATACATTAGCAAAAGTTTCTCACATAAGAATTTTCGTATTTTTTCATGTTTGAGGTTTTTCTAAATCACTTAAGTTGTCCCACCAAGTTAATGTACAATGAACTAATGCACTAGCAACATTTATAATATTTCTCCTTTCACACATACGACATTGTCCAAAAAAATTATCCATCTCTATTTCCCAAGTAATATATTCATCATAACCAAAACCATCATATGAAGGAATAGATGTGAGAATGTAATTACTTCTTGTGGAAGGAGTTGTAAAGGTGGTTTGAATGTCATGTGCAGCCTCGATTGGTGTTTGTTTCTTGGTGAGTAGCCCCATCATCATCTTCATCATGTCAAGTAACTCAACATGTAGAGCACATGTACCATTCTCTCTTTTACCTGACATTGTTAGTAGCAAATAGAAGACAACAAAAATATATTATCCCTAACAACTACATATAGCAATGGCAAAGTGGAAGTGGAATCACACACTCTCAAGCGTCTTACCACGCTCTTACAAGTGTTCTTACCGACACTGCAGGTGACAAACGGTGGCTGATGTGAAGAACCAATCGAGAGTGGGATGATTGTAAAGGTGTACGAAATCAACTCAAGAGAAAAGCATAGGTTGGAAGGTACTTTATATCATAGCAAGGATTAGCAACAATGAAATCATATAGTAAAGTTGAATATGTGTCCAAACACTACAGGAAACGCGACAATAGACGATGGCCAGATAAATTGACGATGGGGCTATCGTCTTTTACATTATTGACGACGGTCGTTTTTAGCCGTCGTCAATTCTGCTGTAATTGACGACGGTTAAACAAGTACCATCGGAAATTAATTAAAGACGACGGTTGACCGTCGTCAATTATGGCCCGTCGCCAATGTGGGCCGAAACCCAGCCCACCTGAGCCTGTTATTGACGACGGTTAACCTAGTACCGTCATCAATTAATTAAAGACGACGGTTGATCATCGTCAATAAACGACCGTCGTCAATAATGGTCGGAACCTGGCCCACCTGAGCGGTTATAGACGACAGCTAGGTAATACCGTCGTCAATAAGTCCATAATTGATGACGGCGGGCATGTTACCGTCGTCTATTAGAGTTAGGGATTATTTGCCAGGCTGCGCCTCTTCGTTTTCATTTACGCGCCCCCGCTCCTCGCTAATTGTTGCCGCTGTCGCCCCCGCTCCTCGCCACACCGCCGCTCCCACTCCTCGCCGCGCCGTGCCACCACACCCACTCCTCGCCGCGCCGCGCCGCCGCCCCCGCTCCTCTCCGCGCCGCGCCGCCGCCCCCGCTCCTCGCCGCACCGTGCCGCCGCCCCCGCTCCGCGCCGCCGCCTCCGCTTCGCACCGTCACCCCGGTCGCGCCACCATCACACCGCCGACTGTCAACCGGGAAGGACCCGACAACTAGGTATGTCGCTTCCCCCTCCCCACGTTCATGCAATCGTAGGCGCCATGTCGGATGTGTTGCTCTATGTATTTTTCTTTTGTGTGTGTGCAAACACGTGGTGCAAACACATTGGAGTGTAATGAAGATAAACCACCATGTCAATCCATAAACTGCATGTTCTTGTGCCTTTCCTAGTCATATTGACTCCATCAATCTTCATCAAAGATTAAGTTTCACACATAAGAAAAAACATCTTGTACAAGATATAGCATACCATGATGGCGGAGCACCTTGTCTACCAGCATTTCTGAGAATCCCATTGCAATAAATTGTACTCTTAAATTACAAGAGGATGAACTTGGTTGACCGTCCTAAAGTGCACATCAAGTCAATATAACAACTTGGCAAAAAAATTGATGGGCTAAGGGTACACTATTCTTTTGAAGTTCTAATTCACTAGTCAAACTGCAATTATTAGTTTATTATGTAATTGTTAGTTTATTATGTCGTTCATCAAGTGCTTAAAATGTGATAAGGCGAGATTTGTCGAAGTTATTAATGAAGACGGTACAAAAGTAATGACTGAAGTTGCACAGAAGCAGCTTCGCTACTTGCCTGTCACACCTAGGTTGAAGCGCTTGTTTCTCTAAAAAAAAACAGCCAGACACATGAGGTGGCACAAAGAAGGTGTACGCGAGAATGACGGAATGATGGTGCACTGTCCGACGGTGAGGCATGGAAAGCGCTTGACCCCTTCGATCCAGATTTTGCCAATGACGCGAGAAATGTTCGCATCGGGTTGGCGACAGATGGCTTTTCACCATTCAGTGCAAACGCAACACCATACTCTTGTTGGCCCGTGTTCGCTATTCTGTACAACTTACCACCATCTCTTTGTATGAAGTACGAGTTCATGTTCCTTTGCCTTATTGTACCTGGATCGGATCATCTCGGTTCACGACTAAACGTGATGTTGAAGCCGTTGATTGAAGAGTTGAAAATGTTATGGACAGGAATTGAAGCGTACGACTGCTACAAAAAACAGAAATTCAACCTTCGAGCTGCATACTTGTGGTCTGTCCATGATTTCCCAGCTTACGACATGGTTTCTGGCTGGAGCACTCATGGTCGTTTGACATGTCCAATATGTGCTTCGGACACGGAATGTTTTCGTTTAAAGCATGGTGGCAAGATTTGCTACTTTGATTGCCACAGACGTTGGTTACCGCCCAATCACGTATTTAGACAACAGAGAAATGCCTTCAGGAAGGACACCGTTGTCAAAAAAGGACCACCACAACGTCTAAACGGGTCGGAGATTGTTGAACAATTGAACAACTTAGTGCCAGATGAAGATCGTCCTGGATATTTTGTTGGTTACGGAGAGGACCACAATTGGACTCATATATGTGCACTATGGGAGCTACCGTATGTTAAGTCCTTAATCTTAATGCATAACATTGATGTCATGCATCAAGAACATAACATGGGCGAATGCATCATAAGCACATGCTTCGATGTGACTGGCAGAACAAAAGACAATATAAAGGCTCATAAGGATTTGGCAGAGGTTTGTAATCGTCCAACTCTTGAGCTATCTGAAGCTGGTGGCAAACCGCGTGCTTCTTTCCGTCTTCGACCAAAAGAAAAGAAAGAAGTCTTTGAGTGGTTGAAAAGTTTGAAATTCCCAGATGGTTATGTTTCTAGCCTGAGACGAGCCGTAAATGTTAAGACTGGAAATCTCACAGGGTTGAAGAGTCATGATTATCACATAATCATGGAAAGACTACTGCCAATTATGTTTCGAGGGTACATTGACGATGCAGTGTGGAAGGTGTTAGCCGAGCTTAGCTACTTTTATAGACAGCTTTGTGCTAAAGAAATCACAAGGGAGATGATGGAGAAGTTGGAAAGGGAGATACCAGTGCTTTTATGTAAGATGGAAAAAGTTTTCCCTCCAGGGTTCTTCAATCAATGCAACATCTCCTAATTCATCTTTCATATGAAGCTAAAGTGGGCGGCCTTGTGCAATATAGGTGGATGTATCACATTGAAAGAGCACTCAGGTGTCTTAAACCAATTGTTCGCAATCGGGCAAGGGTTGAAGGATGCATCACTGAAGCATACGCCATTCAAGAGATAGGGTACTTTTCAAGTGTATATTTTGCAGAAGAAAACAATGTTAATGCTTCCACGTTGCGGTACAATATGGATGAAGCACCCCCTTGTAGAAACCTCTCAATTTTTCAAATGAGAGGCACTACTGTTGGTAGCGGCACGAGCTATGATATTGAAACAGATGACAAGACGGCTGCTTTGCTATACATGTACGCTAATATAGAAGGGATGGAAGAATATTTTCAGTAAGTGTTTGTTCAACATCTATAATAATTAGCGTGTTGTGTTATACATATATGCTAACTATTCTGTGTTTTCCTTATTTAGTGAGTTCGATCAATAAAATTGGAAATCGAAGCAGCAACCTACGCTTCGACAAAACAATCGATGCGATATTATGGAGTACAAGGAGGGCCTAACTTCCTATCCTTGTTTCAAGCACAAGTAACATGTTCATGTTTTGTTTCTCTTAGTAATTACATGTATCGCATAAAATAGTTTTCTAACTTCGTATGTTGAACAGTGCAAAAAACGAGCCAGTGTCCATGAAGATTTGCGACAACTGTCCTACGGATCCATTAAAATTAAAAGTTACGGTCGATACGACGTCAATGGGTTCCCATTTCGTTCCACTCAATTTGAAACTCAACGTCCTTTCAGGGCAACATGTAACACCGGAGTTGTGATGAGGGTAGTTGACGCCGAAGGACGTGAAACTAATTATTATGGTATCATTAAAAATATCCTTGAATTCAGTTTTGCAGGGAATAAGGTCCTTAAAGTAATCTTCTTTGACTGCGATTGGTTTGATCATAACCATGGAACTCGACAAAACCAATTTGGCATGGTAGAAGTAAAACACAAGGACTGGCTACAAGGCTGCGACACTTTCGTCCTTGCACACCAAGTCGAGCAAGTGTATTATCTACATTATCCATGCGAAAAGCTTAATGCTTGGTGGGTTGTACACAAGGTGAATCCTCGTGAGCGGTTATATACACCAGACAATGATGGATACCTTGATGATGAGGTTGATGTTGTTTACCAAGAACAAGAGTTGTCGGACTCTTTTGTCGTCGAGCCTGGTTTAGGACTCGATGACTTAGTCGGAGATGCAGAAGATGTAGAAACTCCTAAGATGCGAAAATGAAAATGAAAACGGGCAACTTCCACGACAGAAGATTGGTGGTCCGGTTTACGGAGTAGAGTACATGAGTGTGATGCTGATGAATTTTGAAATTGAGTACAAGTAATGTTTGCTTCATCTTTTCTTTCTTCTTCTATAT
Source organism: Tuctoria greenei (assembly GCA_036927565.1). Taxonomy (NCBI): domain Eukaryota; kingdom Viridiplantae; phylum Streptophyta; class Magnoliopsida; order Poales; family Poaceae; genus Tuctoria; species Tuctoria greenei. The sequence goes on along the minus strand of JAYESD010000004.1, from coordinate 68,517,379 downwards.
TTTCCATTACATTCTTTACCAATTTTTTATTAAACAGTACGTCGTCGAGCAGCAGCAGACGACGAGGGACAGAGGCACAGAGCTTTCTGTCACCGAGAGCCACAAGAGGAGACGAGGTCTTCCAGGGCAGTCAGCTTAGCGGAGGTAGACTAGCTCAGTTGGTGAGCCATCTACCGCAGTCGTCACGTGGCCAGGTAAAGAACATTTAACTACATAAATTATATAATTAATTCTTTATTCTCTAATATGAATCTTTGAAATTGTCAGGACGACTCTATGTCCGAGGACTTAGAGGCTAGGGTGCCTCTTTCGGTGCCTGCTTTGGAGCCTCCTTCTTCGGTGCCTGCTTCAGAGCCTTCTTCTTTGGTGCCACCTTGTTCAGAGCCAGTGCAGTCGGGTGACCCCACTTCTGGGTCACCTGATGTGGATCCAGCTGCACAGCGACGGACTAGGAGGAGCCACTACGTGGCTCCTCCTCCAGCTCCTGCAAACCCAAACGATCAGATTGTTATTCGTCCTATTGGCGAGAAGTAAGTAAATATTTAACAATTCAGATATTTAAAGGCTTATATATATACTAATTGAGAATCATGTATCAGGGCTTGGGAGGATTGTTCATTCACAGAGCAGGGACACCACAAGCAGGTGAATTTGGTCTTGGGCAGTCTAGTCCGTTTGCACTACCCCGATGTAGTGAACGGACAGCCTGCCACGTCTTGGGACCATTACGCTACGGCCCAGGACCATGCTTGCGGCAACCACCAGGAGGCTGTGTGGCACAACTTTATGGTAAGTATGAACAAATATTTGTGTAATACATATTTATTATAAATTAAATATATTTACTTGTATATTTGTTCTTCCAGACACGGTACCGTTTGGAGAACGAGGCCGAGTAGACGAATCAAGCTCGTCTCGTCTTCCATAACTGTGCCAGGAAGCTTGTGACTCAGTCACTATCGATGGCTTGCATTCAAGCTAAAAAGGCGTATTTCAAGTTGCATCCGGAGGAGGGTCACCCGGGAAAGTACAGGGAAGGGGCCGACAAGTACTTGACGGAGGCACAGTACGCAGAGGTAAAGTGTTTATTGTACTTTACTTCATTATATGATTGTGATCAATGCTTTCATTTAATAATAAAATGTGTGCAGGTCGGTGTAGCGTGGCTTGACAGCCGTCCGGACGCGTACCGTGCCTTGTGTGCTCGTTGGGGGAGCCAAAACTTCCAGGGCGTGTCTAAAACCCGTCGAGAGAGTAGAGGGACAGACGGAAAACACCGTATGGGTGGGGATGGCTACATACGTCTATCTAAATGGATAGGAGCACGAGAGGGGTTAGGAGCCGTCACCTACTGAGGTGTGGAAGAGGGGTCACTTGGGATGTGACCCGTCGCAGCCTGAGCAGCTGTCTTCTCAGACGACGACTCAGAGGTTGGTGAGTTATTTTGTTAAGTTAATTGAATTTTCTTTAATAGTTTCAATAATGTTATTTTAGTGTGTTTCCAAGCAAAGTACGAGCAGGAGGCGCGGAGGCTTCGAGGCGAAGAGTTCGATTGGCAGAGCGCGTCAATTGTCCCTGAAGCCGCGTATGCAATCGGTGGCGGGAAACCTCACAGACGGTGAGTTTTGTTAATGTTATTTTACTGTCACAAACTTTGAGTTACAAAAATTTAATCATCTTACTTCGCTGTGCAGGTTGGCCATCTTCGATGCAGTGGTCGACTCGAGGCAGGCGCGGGCTTCCTCGAGAGCCTCTTCATCGCAGCAGGGCGGGTCCAGCAGCAGTCGTACGGGACGTGATCTGGAGCTACAGAGTCTTCGGGAGGAGCTCCAGAGGATGCAAGAAGCGCTCTGGACTAGGGACGAGATGCAGGCAGCGACGCTCAGGGTTAGGGACAAGTATCAAAACTCGTACATGCTATAGTGGTAAGCTGCCTTCCAGGTAAGTTCTGAATGTTGTACTTAACATTTGTAATATACAAATGACAGTTATAATGATTTGATTTGTATTCGCAGGCTATGAGCGCAGGACAGCCGGCTGTGTTTCCGTAGTGGGCGCCGCCATCGGTGGAGTTGCCACCGGTCCCGACGATAGGAATATAGGTACAAAATTATTCAAAATAACTGAAACTAGTTAAACTTGTTCAAATTTAGTAAAATATGCATTTTTGTACTTATAACTTGTCTAACCACGCTTGCATATCATAGAGATCGGGGGCGGAGGCTCAAACTCCGTTGCCCCAGATTCCGGCGCTTGGACTACTGCCGGAGGAAGATTTTTTGAACTCTGGCGACAGCGGACGGGGTAGCGTGTGATAGTCAGGTTAGCCGATTTGAAATCTATTTGCATCCTTACTGCTTTTGCAATTATATTATACAACTGAGAGCTGATAGAAGCTTGCACTCAGCTTGCCCAAATGTGGAGTTGTTTCAAATTTTTAGCAATTTATTGTGCTCATTGCTTTGCTTGGAAGGTTATACACTTAGGGATAGACAAAAAATATTCCTATCTTGCTTTGCAACCCACAGTTTCTGAAGGTGTGGCCTAAGAAACAACTTTGAGTAATAGCTGTTTAAATCTTTGAAGGCCAAGTATGCACTGAGTAACAGCATATCCATTGCATATGTTCGAGCTGATAGATTGTTACATAGATATTACAATTTCTGTAGATTTAAATAGATATTGTTCGAGCTGATATGTTTAAGCTGATTCTGCTTTCTTTGGTGTGCAGTGTCAGGCATTCGGGGGCCGGGACGGCAATCTCATGGGACGACGCGTTGCGGCCGGCGACGAGGCACTTGGATCACTTCCTGTGAACTTTATAGTGTTTTGTCTATGTATGTGTGAAATCTGTTGTGTGCAATGTTTTGTTGAATCTGTGATCTGTTTTGTTGAATGTCATCTGTTCTGTAAAACCTGTGTAACACCTGTTTTCTGTTTTTTTTTAAAGCAACCGTTATAGACGACGGTTGTAAAGGGGCCGTCGTCTATAATAAACCCATATAGATGACTGTTGTCAATAAATCGTCGTCCCTAGGGGACCTTATAGACGACGGTAACACTACAGCCGTCGTCTATAGCGGTCATTATAGACGACGGTCCGGACGGGGCCGTCGTCTATAAAGTTTTTACGCGACCACGTGGGTGGAGTAAATTATTGACGATAGCTAATACTGGCCGTCGTCAATTAAGTAAAAGACATGGCTACAAGAAAAAGAAAAATAAAAAAAATAAAATGCATGCTTACATCATAAGCATGAGAAAAAAAGAAGAAGAAAGAAAAGTAGCCATGTTTCATCCCGCAAAATAAGAGAGTCCACTCAAAAAGGGGTCATCTCAATATCCACATCCACTCCATTCCATCACACATGCACAAGTCTTGAATTAAATTGTTTTGAATTAATTTCTTCTAAGGCTTTCTCTTTTGACTTAGCAATATTATGTGTTGCAAATATGCCTGCAATATTCCCTACTAAGCTCCACATACAAGCCTTATGTAGAGGTAGGATGAATTTAGGCACAATGCTTGGTGAGGATATATTTCCACTACACAAAAAGGAGAGACTGAGAGAATCAAATTGAGATACTTGAAATCTAAATTGAACTCTCTGGAATTTGAGTGAAACTTGATTTCTAGGGTATGTGTGCTCTATTTACTATTCTATCTTTCAACCACCCATGAATAGTAGATGGCATGAGCCCCATAATGACTTGAGATGGGTTAAGTACCATTCCAATTTTTGCAATACTAGGTAGAGTATTTTGTTGTGCACATGGTACTTTTGAAAAATAGAACATAGAAGCAACTCCTGATCATCAACATAAAGTCTTAACCTTGCTTGGGACAAGCAAAGGATACGCTTGGGGGAGTTTGTTGACGGCTGTTATATACCAATTGATTGTCCTTGGAGAAAGTAGTGCATGCAGACATTTTATGCAGAATTGAAGTGAAACAAGGGGATGGATCCTATAAAATATCATTCCAGCCAATCAAGCAACAACATGTGGCACCACATGAATCAAATGGCCCACAAACAGAAGTATGTGAGGCCATCCAACGGTGTAGCACCCATATCAGTCAAAGGGACCCACCTGGAAGTCACCCCGAGGAAGCACACCAGAAATTGTCAACTTTTCTATTCGGCTGACTAGGGGTTCGACCGAATCCTTCCTGGCGCCAAACTCGGTCAGCTTCCACGTGGCAACTCCCTGTGGTGCCCTGGTCACGATGAAGATTGATTCGCGTGCTTTTGGTGGTGGGAGTCGACTATTCTCCAAGATATAAATAGGACCCCTCGCCCCTCACTTCAACACACACCACTTGAGTATTCATCCATTGTATCCACTACTCTCCATAGGTTTAGAGGAGTATAGGCTATAGAGGAGAGTCTCTAGTCCATAGCCAAGTAGGAGAGGAGTAGAAGGAGTCTCTTCCCAATTCCTAATTTGGAAAGGTATGGCTCTCATATTCCAATTTGTATTTGTGACTTTGATCTTAATAAAGATGTTATCTTTAGTCTTCTACTGTTCATATACTTGGATGAATCGTTTCTTGTATGACTGTGGATTCCATATATGTGGTAGGAGTAGTATTTGTCATTATGCTATACCATTCTCATTATATCATCATAAACACTACAAACCCCTACTATAGTCTAACTAGCTATGACATGATTTGTTAACATGAATCACTTATGCTATAAATTAATATTGGTTCAACTATGATTTAGTTCATTGCCTTAGGATGGCTTGTGCCTAGGCTCTTAAGGTAATTACTTAATATGCCAGCATGGTGCTAGGATAGAAAGTAGCGTTGAATGTCTCGTAGACCCACGAATTGAAGAGGTAGGCAATAGGTGGTGACAGCCCTATCTGTCCTTTGTAATCCTCCATGTTCGGCTATGCCACATGCTCTTGGCGGGAGTCGTCCTAGTATTGCTAGAGGTAAACCCATGCCTGATGTGTTAATCCACTTAGCATAAGATTTCATAATTAATATGATCATTAGTAACTAACTTAGGCTATGTATATGTACATAAGAAGCATAGTAGGAGTCTCTACGTTACCCTTAGCCTGGTCCCTCTTTACCCCATTTATCCCCTTAGGATTGAATGCTCTTGTGTGTGTCGTACTACTCCAATTATCATTTATCCATCCTTGCTAGAACCCTACCTAGGCCAACTTGGCCTTTCCATTTGATGATTTATTTACTTCCATCTAGCCTTCCTTTGGGAGAATATAAATGACACCCTTTGGGAATACTCTTAGAGGGGAAATGGTACATCGATAGTTTCCGTGCGCTTGCGGATTCACATATATAACCTAAAATCTATTAACAAGCATTACTAGCACCAACGCTAGGGATGAACTGTTAGTAGTGCGTAGGAACCGTCAACAATTGTCCTGAAAAAGATTAGACATAAGAGGACGTACAACAAATACCTGCTCCTCAAATTGTTGAATTTCCTCTTTGCAAGTAGATACATTAGCAAAAGTTTCTCGCATAAGAATTTTCGTATCTTTTCATGTTTGAGGTTTTTCTAAATCACTTAAGTTGTCCCACCAAGTTAATGTACAATGAACTAATGCACTAGCAACATTTATAATATTTCTCCTTTCACACATACAATATTGTCCAAAAAATTTATCCATCTCTATTTCCCAAGTAATATATTCATCATAACCAAAACCATCATATGAAGGAATAGATGTGAGAATGTAATTACTTCTTGTGGAAGGAGTTGTAAAGGTGGTTTGAATGTCATGTGCAGCCTCGACTGGTGTTTGTTTCTTGGTGAGTAGCCCCATCATCATCTTCATCATGTCAAGTAACTCAACATGTAGAGCACATGCACCATTCTCTCTTTTACCTGACATTGTTAGTAGCAAATAGAAGACAACAAAAATATGTTATCCCTAACAACTACATATAGCAATGGCAAAGTGAAGTGGAATCACACACTCTCAAGCATCTTACTACGCTCTTACAAGTGTTCTTACCGACACTGCAGGTGACAAACGGTGGCTGATGTGAAGAACCAATCGAGAGTGGGATGATTGTAAAGGTGTACGAAATCAACTCAAGAGAAAAGCATAGGTTGGAAGGTACTTTATATCATAGCAAGGATTAGCAACAATGAAATCATATAGTAAAGTTGAATAAGTGTACAAAAGTAGTTGTCAAAGTTGTTGGTCTAATTGTGTTCCTAGTAGTTCAAGCTAGCAAGAGATGAAACAAAAATAGAGGACGCAAATGATGCAAGCACTTATATTTTTTTCTCTTTTTTTTTGTGCGGCTTTTGTATATTGTTTTGCACTTGCTTTTTTTTAGAATGTGTTGCAAAAGAACACAATGCAAAGCAATCAAAGTTATCTCATTGGTCTGTCACAGATTTTCCGCTCAATCTTGTAAAGACAATTAAGCAAAATTAGAGGCTCCAAATCGAAAAAATTTCAATAGCAATATTATAGAGATATCTCTCCTCGTTACTTTAAGTATACAGAAGACCTATTTTGGACCAAACCAATAGGAGATATTGCCTCAGAAATACAGACTGTTTAGAAATTCTAGATGAAGGACAGATTAAGATGTATTGCAATTTCGACTCTGATAACTATATTTCCTGGAAAACTTATGAAAATCAAACTTGTAGATAACTTCTCAAGATTTCCAGAACGTACAAGAACACCAAAATCCAAGTTTGTATGAGTGAGATATGGTAAAAATACAGAACTAGACAGAGATGAATTTAATTTGGACGTGATGACGTGATTCAAAAGGATGAATCAACACAATGCAAAACTCAAACTAAGACCAAAAACACGTTCTAAACCAGCAATATGACTTGACCACGTACACAAACTCAACAAAACCAAACTGAAAAACAAAGTTGCAATGGCTCAATGGTGGTTTGGACAAAGTGATGAATATATCTACTGAACTACAAGTTTTTTTGTGGCTTTTTTTGTGACTCTAGGTATGAAAAACAAAACTAATTTAATGGATAGATGAATTACCTAACGGGCAACCTGGAAATCTGATACCAATTAATGAGAAAAAAGTTTTGAGGATAGTAGGTACCGATCTTCCAAAAGGTAATAGATAAGTAGATTGATGGAGATATCGACGTTGATGATCTGAGACTCTCGAGTAGAACACGAGCAGCTTATGCAATCACTACACCACCGTTCCATTGGTTATCAATCTTGCTTTACATTCTTTACCTCACCAAGAAGTCTAATCCCTGCAAGTGCAACCGAGAACACAAGAAAGAACGTAGAAGAAGCAATCTGAAATTGCTGAATTGAGGTTTCACAAACCGATAAACAACAATATTACTAATCTAAGGAAAAACAAATTGTTTATGGTGGCTACTACGGAGTACATATAGGTGGGAGGATGTCCAAAGGGTGTTGGAGTCTTGACCTAACCCTAAGACACGAAAATAAGGGATGTACACTTAATAAAAGGCCCAATGGCCCAATACGGTAGTGCAACACCCTGACAGATTTTGAACTTGATTTTGTTTCGACGATTTCCTTCGACTCTGAAGTAATTATGACATGGGACCAGAGGCATTGGAAATTTTATCCTCTCCACATTCCGTGCATATATAGAACGTCCACAACGGAGTTCGTATGCGTCCTGGGCATCTGTTTTAGTGCGAACTGCTCCTGGACTCCAAGTTGGACATGATTTTGAGTTGGGGTCAGTTTCTATCTTCTTTGAACGTATTCTCTGGTCCTCCATGCCCCTAAATCTTCCTCCAATTACTCCTTGAACCTCTCTATGTATCCTAACCACAATTAAATTATTAGGTAGCAATCTATTTTCAAAAATATACAAGGAAACATATAAGAACGAGCTCACCTCTGAAATTAATTGTTGTGTGTGAACTCTATTGATTGCATCTTGTATGTTCAATGGTGTCGAAGTGTTGCAACGACACTTCCCCAGGTACTACTAAAGTGTAGTCCATAGAGGTTCGTATTCGGTTGGGGCGTGCGTAAGATTATGAATGAGACGGTGACACATGGACTTTTTACGTGGTTTGAGCCGCCTGAGCGTAATACCCTACTCCAAGGGGTGGTTGTTTATGAGTTTGTGTGCATAGTATGTGTCTGAGCTTGAGTTGGCTTAGTTGGCCTTGGTTCTACCGTGCATCTTAGCCCTTTCATATGCTAAGGACTGATCGTTACATGGTTAGCCTGGCCCGACAAGTGGCCCCGGCTGTAATTAATCATCTATACACGATCTATATGTACAAACTGTGATTAATTGTGCAACAATGCACCTTAATAGCGGCGTTAGTAGCCTTGAAGGTCCTCTGATCGTGTGTCATTAATGCTGAATTAAAGACACATTAATCAGGTCTTGAAACGAATTTTTAATAACTCTTGAATGTCCGAGCCGTTGGAGATCCTGTAGTCGTTGCAGGCTTAGGTACGGAGGTACAACACGTGGCAGCTTCAGAGCTTCCCTCTGCGGAGAGGTAGGTCCAGAGCCACTCGACATGTGGCAGCACTGGAGCTTCTCTCTACTGAGGGTTAGGTCCGGGGTTGCTAGACACGTGGCGGGACTGGAGCTTCCCTGTGAAGGGAGGTAGGTGCGATCCCGCTGGACACGTGGTAGTACCGGAGCTACCCAAACAGGGGATGTGGGCCCAGTGCCATCAGATGTGTGTTTCCTTTGGATGTCTTCAACTCGGACGTGGGAACTCTTTGGCTTTTCTTGCGGTATCGTGGGGTACCCGATACGCAGGATATCGACAGTGGCCCACGGGCCCACCTTTGGGAGAAACCCTCTGGGTGAAGTTTTTCTACTAAAGGTGGGGCCATCTTCAGTTCTCCTACTGTGGCTTCAAAGCTTCTTGGTGGGCGGTTGAGGCGACGGCAAAGAGTTACGCCGCTGCCACATGGCCCTTTTTACCTCAGCGTGTGGGATCCTGGCGTGCGGATCTCATGCAATTGAAGGTCGCCAGTTCCAAATACGAAATTCGTATAGGCTCCCAGTGTAATCTTTGAATCCCTTTCAGGTGGTCTTCCTCGGGCTTCCAACTTCCCATCATGACAACGGTCCGCCTGGTGTAACTTTTTAAGCAAAATGGACCCGGGCCCCCTTGTCATTTACGAGGTCATCTACGATCCGGGTCCGAAGGTAGTTTCCATCCAAGCGTTGCAGAGACTTACTAAAGGGAGAAGTCTGCAGATGGAGATTACTCTTTATGCCTTCATTTGACATTGCGCTTAGAGCCCTTCGCCCTTGCAATCCTTCTTCCTCCTCTGCTCCTATTTGCGGCGATGGAGTTGGGACTTCCTCGGAGCCGGATCAAGATGGATGAAGACTTGTCGAGAGTCCGCACCTACATGAGGTGGTCGAGCGACTCCTTCAACAACTGGATCCGTACTAGGAAGTTCCCCTTCAAGAAGGAGAACCCCAGCGATATCATTTACTTCCTGTCGTATGCCATGGTGGGGCTCATCCCACAATTTTCATGCTTCCTGTTGATGCTGCTAGACTTCTACGGTGTGCAGCTTCACCACCTTGGCCCCCACTCCTTATTGCTAGTGGTGACCTTCATCCCCTTTTGCGAGATGTGGGTGGGAGTGCCACCCTACATCGAGCTCTTGCAAACCTTCTCCACGATCCATGCAATTGGGAAGAGCAACGAGTACCTGGGCTCCTACTACTTCGTGAAGCGCAAGAACTCGCTGCTCAAGTACCTGAAGACATTTTTGTCTAGGAAGTGGGACAGCTTGAAGAAGGATTGGGTGGTGATCACAGTGGAACACCACGACATGATAGAGCTACCCGAGAGTCTCCCCAACATCGACACCGACATCTGGGAAGTGGATCCGCCGCTGTCAGAAGAGTACAACCCAATCCTGACAAGGATCCGGGAGGGCTTCGAGGGAGGGTTGACTCCTCTGATGGTCATAGCCAACTTATTGACAAACCAGTGGGCTCCGCTGCAGATGAGGGAGTGGCTCGCCTGGGCATTCGGTGGAGAGCACGACCACAATCGAATCGAGACTGGCTTCGGGTCAAATATGAATGAAGGAGCTTTGAAACTCCATCTTCAAAAGTTGTAGCATAGAGTCATCCGCCCTGATGATTTGACTCCTCCAGCGGATTTCCTGCCGTTAAACATGGTGCTAGAGGTCAGAAAGGAGCTCTGGAAGAAGATGCCAGCTCTTGATGACTTGGGCCTCGTGGACAAGCGTTGAAGCGTCCCTGTGCCCGTGATTGTTATCCCCAGAGCTCCTTGCTCCCACAAAAGCTCCAGACCTGCACCGGTCAGTGGCAAGGGAAAGGCCCCACCGCTTCCCCTACAAAGAAGTCTACCTCCGACAAGGGCAAGGAGAAGGCTCCCGTCGAAGTTCCGAGTCGCAAGCGGAAGCTGACGAGGAGCGATGGAAGCAGAATAAAGGAAGCTCCGATAGAGGTGACCCCTCAACCTCGGCTTAGGTCCGTGGTGATCGTGCCTCCAGCTTCGACTGATTCTTAAGCTCCAGCATCAGGAGAAGGCGCTGGCTCTGGCAAGTCGACTCCTACCCCGACTCCAACTAGTGGCTCTGAGTCCGAAGTGCAACCTGCGATGGCGGAGGTCTCAGAGGTGGCAGCGCCTGCGGCCACCACAACTCCAGGTTCGGGCCCCGAAGCATCTGGCATGCTAACGACGACGGGCTCTAGCTCCCAACGCCCGAGAAGAAGATCCGCGCCAATTGGGTCAGCAATACTCCAAGGTAAGGATTGTCTCTTTAACTTTTGTTTTAACTTTGCTCTTTGCTTTGTCTTGAATTCCCTACTTTCTATTTCTAGAACGTCGAGAACGAGCACAATAGCTCCGACGCCTACTACGGCTCCAGTGTCTGCTGCAGCCCCGGTGTCCATTGCGGCTCCAGAGGTTGCATCACCTGAAGCTCCCGCCCAGGCTCCTACCTCTTCCCCAGTGGTGGTGGCAGATGACCCAACAACTCTGGCATCGGCTGTCGTGGAAACAATTCTTGAGCTGACAACCGAGGATCCCTTGGTAGAGCTGGACCACGTGAAGGAAATTTTGTGGAAGCTCCTGCGGTTCCAGAACCTGCTGTGGAGGCTTCAGCATCTGTGCCGGTGGTGGTGGAAGCTCCGGGAAGCACTTCAGTGCCAGCTCCAGAAGTAGTGGCTCCGGAGGTGGCTATGTCCGAGCTGGGGAAACCAGAGGATCCGTCTGTAGGCCCTTCATCTTCGGAGTCAATGATTGAAGATCTGGCTGAGGGATCTTCTTCATCAGCCCCGGAGGTCAAAGCTCCTGTGGTGGGACCTTCTTCTGCAGCAGTTGCTATTCATGAGCTCCCGGAAGTCGGCCTCGATGATGTGGAGCTGTTGAATAACATGCTTGCGTCGTAGGATCCGATTATTATTTTTGAAGAATCGCTAGAGCCCGCCAAAGCACCTCAAGCCGGTTCGGAGCCGATCCCCCTGGCGTTGTCTATTGACAACGCTTGCTCAAGTCTCTGCGAGGTCCAACTCGCCTTTGTCCACGAAAGCAAGGCTCTCGAAGAAGAGCACAACACCTTAAGTCATTGGTGCAACAGACTTCACTTTGAGATGAAGTGACACATTCTAGGCTGGCTGGTCAGAAGGAGTGGGTGGCCAAGGAGAAGGCTTGGCTGGCACTGTTGGATCGCTTGTTGAATGAGCAGGAGGATGCCATGAAGGCTCTCGACAAGAAGACACGAGAGATTTTTGAGCATGCTAGGGAGACCAATGAGGCAACTGACACGCACTCAGATAGCCTCAAAGAGTTAAACGACGTACTCCTCAAGCGCAGGGAAGCCCTCGATGAAAGGGAGGATAAGCTCTTGGAGAAGGAGGAGGACCTCTTAAAGAGGGAGGAGGAACTCGTCCAGAGGCTGACACAGGGCAAACAAAGTTTGGTTGATCACGCCAAACAATTTTAGCAGTATTGCGTTCGAGAGAAGGAGTGGATTTGGCAGGTAGGAAAGGATGTCTCCAGAAGAGAGACTAATATCTCCACCAGGGAGGACAAGGTAAAGGCCAAGGAGAAGGACTTGGCAGAGCGGAGGAACCGTATCTACCTCCGAGAGAAAGAGCTCAACGACTAGGAAAAGCAGATGGCTGAAAGTATTCAGCAGCACGCTAAGGAAGTCAAGCGCTTCTCCAAGGAAGGTTCTGTGGAACTTTCGGCCGCCAGAAAGTCACCGGAAGACCTAAAGGGTTTGAGAGCAGCTGAGTCCCAGCACGTCTGGGACTTCTTAGGGCATGCCAACGAAGCTCTGGTGTCATTTATTTTTGGCCCGGTACGTCCAGCTGACCCAGAGCCATAGATGGAGAAGGCCCTGGTGGTGTTGACTTCCGCCGGTAATAAACTTGACGCTGTGGGTGACGTAGTCGTCAACGAACTGGAGACTGAAGGAAGGACCCTAGCCAGGAATGTTGCTGAATATGTTCTGGCATGTTTCAAAAGCCAGGACCCTCAAATGTCTTTAGCTCTTGTGGTCGAAGGACCCGTTGCCGAGGAGGAACAAGCCGCCAGGGCCAACGTTCGAGATGTTGCCCAAACAATTGCCTCGTTCTTCAATAGGAACTCCATTAGTTAGGACTTTTCCTTTTTTTCTTCAACTTGTAATCCTCATTTTGAATGAATGAAATCCAATCTTTTGAATGAATGAATTCCATTTTGTATATGTCTTCAATGCATTTCCCTTTATATTGTTGGCCCGCTAGTAGATGTACACAATTTGATTGTGAACATGTACCAAAAGGGATTTGACAATGTCTTTATGACTTCACTTCTCGCTCGTAGCCAAAACAATAGCTCCGAGTTCTGAAGTTTACCTCCAGCATCTCCAGGGGCCCTTTGTTACGTTGACGACGTCACCCTGGGAGTTGTCAGAGTTAGGTAGGTCCAACGGTGTCCACTATCAACGCTTTGAAACGTCGACGACGGGCCTCCTAGGAGTTGTCGAAGCTTGGTAGGTCCAACGGCGCCCACTATCAACGCTTAGGAACATCGTCAGCGGGCCCCCTGGGAGTTGTCGGACCTTGGTAGATTTGAGCGCCCATTGTCAACGCTTGGAACGTCGACAGCGGGCTCCTTAGGGGTTGTCGGAGCTTTGAAGCTTCGACGTCACCCACTGTCAAGCGTAGAACATCGACGGCGGGCCCCCTCAGGGTGATTTTTCCACCAGCTTCGTTTAGTTATCTATTATTTTTTCATGTTGACGGCTGGCCCCCATGGGATTTTTCAAAGCTTGTTAGCTCCGATGATGCCCACTTTCAACGTATAAAAATTCAACAGTGGGCCCCCTGGGGGTTGTCAGAGCTTAGAAGCTCCGACATCATCCACCATTATCATGAGTTTTTCATTTTTCCTGCGCATTAAAGACAAGAGAAGCAGCAAAATTCGTCCTCTTGTTTATAATTTGTTTGCGACTTATTATTCTTATTTGAATTCTAGATCCAAAGGAATTCAACATGATAACAAGTAAATTGATGTGATCTCTTTAGATTTGAATGCCTTCTAGACCCGCCTTACTGGGACCTGCTAGTATATAGGTAGAGTGGTATACTTAGGGTGCCTGACCAGTCTAAGTCGATAGCACACTCCAGACCTGTCATTGGCTTTGGTTTTCAGGCGAGTAGACCATCTAGCAATGCTAAGATTTGAATGAAGATCAACAATATAACTTATATACCACATGAATTACCTGGACTAAATTTCAAAAAGAAATGCACAACTTTGTTATAGACAAGAACGAACAGTTATAAAAGTAAGGAGCCTATACAAAATTAACGCACGTGGAGTCTGCTTTCACACAAAAATGTCTTTCATTATAGGTCCAAATTACAGGGGAGACAAGGACACACTTAGAGTACGGAACCAAGCTAAGTGTGCTATTCATCTTGTTTTAACCTAGGGTAGGTAAGCTACACTTAATGTACAATGACCAAGTTAAGTGTGCTTTTTGTCTAGGACCTACCCGACTCTGTTCATAGACTCTATAATTTACATTATGTGTAAATATAGACTCACCTCTATGAAACTAAGCATAAAACTTATGGAGGTGCTCGATGTTCCAAGGATTGGGAAGCGGGGTCCCATCCTCTGTTGCCAAGCAAATGCATCCGGGGCTGGAAACTTTGACAACTCAGAAGGTACCTTCCCAGCCTGGGGAGAGTTTGTTCATCCCTTCTCAAGTCAATATTCTCTGCAACACCAGATCACCTTCTTCAAGGTGCCGGTTGCGCACGAACCTTTGATGATAGTGCTGGAGCACCTGGCGATATCGTGCATTCCGAACAGCTGCTTGGCACCTTCCCTCGTCAACGAGGTCTAGGTCTTCACACCGGAGCTTGTCTTGCGCGGCTTCGTTGAAGGTCCGGACCTGGAGTGACCCCATGGTGATCTCTTGAGGAAGGACCGCTTCAGCTCTATACACTAGGAAGAAGGGTGTCTCTCTAGTTGACCGGTTAGATGTTGTCCTGCTCGCCCATAGTGCAGATGGAAGATCCTCTATCCAGGTGGCTCCATGTTTCTTCAGGCGTTCATAAGTGCGCATCTTGAGTCCTTTTAGTATATCTTCATTTGCTCTCTCATCTTGGCCATTACTTGCCGGGTGAGCTACTGATGCGTAGCTGACTTGTATGACGAGATCTTCGCAATACACTTGGAATGCTGCACTTGTGAATCAGGTTCAGTTGTCAGTTATGACTTTGTTTGGAACTCCAAATCTGCAGACTATGACTTCAAGAACATGATAGCGGATTGCTTGTTAATTGTCACAACTAGAGTAGCTTCCGGCCACTTAGTGAACTTGTCGATAGCGACGTACAGGAACCTGTAACCTCCGACGGCTTTTGGGAAAGGTCCCAAAAGTCCATCCCCCACACAACGAATGGCCATGTAGGAGGTATCATTTGCAGTGACTGAGCCGGTGTGTGAAACTTTTTGCATGGAACTGGCACGCTTTGCCTTTTTTTACCAGCTCGACTGCATCCTGGAGTGCTGTAGGCTAGTAAAATCCAAGCCAGAAGGCTTTACCAACCAAAGTGCCGGAAGACGCGTGGTTCCCGCACTCGCCTCCATGGATTTCCGCGAGGAGCTTGCGGCCTTCTTCCCGGGCAATGCACCGCATTAGAACAACGTTGGCACCACGTCAGTAGAGATCCCCTTCTAAAAATGTGTATCTTTTAGCCAATCTGACAATTCGGTCAGCGGAAGCACTGTCTTCAGGAAGGATGTTGTCTTTCAAGTAGCTCCGGATCTCCGAGATCCCTGTGTAGGAGCTAGCTTGAGCTTTAGGATCTTGCGTGTTGGGTTGCTCAGAGCTTCCCGCATTGCCTACAATCCTTGGTGGGCGCCATGGTAACAGGGCCACCGCCACCGCCAGCTTCTGGGTGCTGGTCTTGCCCCCATCACTCAGTTCAGCAGGCTGAGCATCAGGTCCTGACAATCTCTTGACAAAAACTTGGTCAAAAGCTTGAGCTCCTGTTGAAGCCTTTGTCAAGAGTTCGTAAGCTTCAGCGTTGTTGAGACGCTGGACATGGCAGAGATCTAGAACATCGAAGTCCTTCTGTAGCTTGTGGACTTCAAGGAGGTAAGCAGTGAGTTGAAGGTTGTTGCAACTGCATTCACTTTTGACTTGTTTGATGATGAGTTGTGAGTCACCCATCACCAGCATTTGCCTGACACCATATGATAGCGCCACCTTGAGTCCGTAGATGAGAGCTTCATACTCGGCCACGTTGTTGGTTGCCTTGAAGTCAAGGTGTACCATGTACTTGACCTTCTCCCCGGTCGGAGCGAGGAGAAGGATTCCAGCTCCGGCCCCCTGCTTCTGCATGGAGCTATTGAAGTAGAGTGTCCAGTGAGGCTCGGTGAAGACTGGGACCTTGGGTTCCAGCTTCTGCTCACTTTGGCCTTTAGATTTGATGAAGAAGGAGTCCACTCCACCAGGAGTCAGCCAATGCTTGACTCTTGATAGCATGTCGAGGCAAGAATTTGAGATCGAACTTTGCCAGCTCCGCTGCCCACTTTGCAATATTTCCCGTAGAGTTGGGGTTATGCAATATAGCACGTAGTGGATAAGATGTTACCATCGATATTTTGTGGGCTTAAAAGTAGTGACGAAGCTTCCTTGAGGCAATAAAAACTGCATAGAGCAGTTTATGCACCTCAATGTATCGAATCTTGGCATCATGGAGTACTTCGCTGATGAAGTACACTGGCCGCTGGATGGGCTGGACCTTCCCGAAAGGGCCCGAAGCTTCTTCTTCATCAACCCGAACCCTCCCGGAGGGGTCCAGACCTTCTTCTTGAGCTTCCCGGACCCTCCCAGAGGGGTGTGGAACTTCTTCTTGATCAGCCATGAGAACTCCCTCGGATGATAGAGGTTGATCCTCGGGCAGCTTGCCTTCAGAATCCGCACCTGGGGGCTAGGACCCAGACTCGCCTTCAGGTAGCTTTGGGCCCTTGTTGACGGCTCCTAAGATATACTAACAAATCATCCCCGGCAACGGCACCAGAAATGCTTGTTGGTATTTCTTAACACCACAGATCTTCTTCGATAAAGAGATGAGATCCGCAAGCGCACGGAAGATACTATTGTAGCATTTCACCCATGAGTATTACCAAGGGTATCATATTTATCCCAAAGGAAGGCAATGGAGTAAAGTATATACTACTCTTATGGTCAAGCTATGGGATACTAATCCATTATCCGGACAGGGGTAAGTTGATAATAGGGGTAGTGTGACACACACCTAGGCAATCTATTCTAAAGGGTAAATGGGTCCTAGAGGGAGATTGTATTAAGAGTTAGAGAGTTGCTCCTATAATGCTCCTAATACATATACATAACCTAAGGTAGATACTAATGTTCATGACAACGATGAATTCCTATGCAATGCTATTCAACACATCGGGCACGGGCTTACCCCTAGCAATACTAGGGCGACTCCCGCCAAGAGCCTGTGGCATAGCCGAACGTGTAGGATTACAAAGGACAGATAGGGCTGTCACCACCTACTGCCTACCTCTTCAATCTGTTGGTCTACAAGACATCCAACGCTACTTAAATACCCTAGTACCATGCTAGCATACTAAGCAAATACTTTAGGAGCCATGGCACAAGCCATCCTAAGGCAATGACTAACCTAAACATCGTTGAACCAATGTTGAAGCATAGCAAAAGTCATTCATATTAACATAATCATATCATAACTACATTGACTATAGTGGGGGTCTATAGTGTTTATGACCATAAGATGTGATCATGGGAGTGAATCATAAAGACTATACCTTCCACATACATGGACTACACAATCAAACAAGAAACGCTTTGTCCAAGTATACGTATAAAAGAAGACTAAAGATAATATCTTTATTGAGCACAAAGTCACAAATACAAGAAGGAATACATAAGCCATACCTTTCCCAATGTGGAATTGGAAGAGAGACTCCTTCTACTCCTTTCCCAATTTGGACTTGGGACTAGAGGCTCTCCTCTCTACATCCTAACTCCTCTAAGGACTATGGAAGATAGTGTATACAATAGAATGATGCCCAAGTGGCGTGTGTTGAAGTGAGGGGTAGGGGGTCCTATTTATACTAGTGTTGAGGTCGGTTCCCACCACCAAAGGCGCGCAAATCAGTCACCATTGACTCCAGGGAGCCGAAAGGAGCCAACACGTGGAGCCTGACCGAGTTTGGTGCAAAGACCAGGTCGGCCGACCCCCTGGTTCGACCGACCTGGTCATTGCACCGTTTCTCGTGTGCTTTCTCCAGGTGGCTGCCAGGTGGGTCCCATTGATGTATATGGGTGATACACTGTTGGATCTCCTTGGATACTTTTGTTTGTGGGCCATTTGATCCATGGGATGCCATGTGTTGTCGCCTGATTGGCTGGGATGATATTTTATAGGATTGGTCCCTCTACATTTCCTCATTTCCTGCATAAAATGCTGCATACACATATTTCTCCAAGTCCAAGTGTAATTGGGTTAGATAAAAGGTGATGTGTGCAAGAAATGAGAAATCCTTCACATAACTGAGTTAAATTGACGAATGAAAGGTATATAACAACCCTAAACAAACTCCCCCAAGCTTATCCTTTGCTCGTCCCGAGCAAAGTCAAGACTTTAGGTTGATGATCAGGAGTTGCTACAATGTCTTATTTTCAAAAGTATCTAATGCACAACAAGATACTCTACCTAGTATTGCAGAAATTGGCTATGATACTCTAACCTTCTTAAGTTATCATGGGGCTTCTGCTTTCTCGTATTCATGAGTAGTTGAAAGGTAGAATAGCAAATGGGGCAAACATAGCCTAGAAAAGTTCCACTTAAATCCCAGAGAATTAAATTTAGACATTAAGTACCTCAATTTGATTCTCTCAGTCACTCCTTTGTGGATAGTGGAAATATTTCCTCACCAAAGCATTGTGCCTCTACTATTCCTACTCATTGAATATGGCTTGTATGTGGAGCTTGGTAGGGAAAGTAATTAGGCATATTTGCATCACATATATTGCTAAGTCAAAAGAGTAAGCCTTAGGAGAATTCAAATCAAAACTTTTTGATTCAAGACTAGTGCATGTGTGATGGAGTGGAAGTGGATGTGGATACTTGAGATAACTCCTTTTTGGTATAATCTCTCTTTCTTTTGCAGGGATGAAACATGGCTACTTTTCTTTTCTCTTCTTTTTTCTCATGCTTATAATGTAAGCATGCTTTTTTTTGTAGCCATGTCTTCTACTCCCTTTCTTTGCAATGAATTTTGAAGAGAGTACTGAACATGAATAACAAGGAGTTTCTCTTTTTGTTGTGGTATGGTGGATATGATGGACGTTTTGCTTACTTCTAGTGTAGAAGTATAGCATGTGCAAGTGAAGTCTTGAATTCAAAATGAGTTTAATGATTCCTCATATAGGTCTATACTAGTTTGACTAGGCTCAATGTGAAAGCAAATAGCATATGCATAAGGTTTTGTCTATGTATGGACATCATATGGATTTGGTAGGTATTTCCAATCAATTGAGGGAAACTTAAATCTTTTTAGAATTTCTCCAGAAATCTATGTTTTACTTTCAAACTAGGACTAGCAGCCCTATTACCAATTCTAGTCTTGCAACAACCTAGAATTAGATTAGGCTTTTGCTACCCACAACTTCCAAATTAAGGTAAAAGTATTTCAAACCAATGAAAGCAATATTCAGATAGTAGCAAGTTGTAAACTAGAGACTTAGGAAAATAAAAAAGAGCAACTATTCATCATTTCATCTATGTGAATTCTTAAATCATTCTTACCACACATCTTTATTTGATAAAAGCAAACCTAACCTATTTTTATATATTTTTTTAAATGCAAGGTGGATGATGGATGGATGAAAAATAAATATGCAATGGATGATTTGAAATAAAAATGTAATGAGTGTGATACAAGTTACCTCACGTGGGGGTCCTCCCCCAAGCTTATTCTTGATCAAGGTCCGTGATAGGGGTTGAAACCCTAACGACAAAGGTAGGCCATGAATTGGCCTATCCTTGTTGCAGCGTGGCTTTGACAATGGAGGGTTGAGTGTTGTGTTGCCTCCCATGGACACCATGAGTGTGGTTGAATAGAGTGTTTTCGATGTTGACCGTCCGCACAACAGGGTCTCCATCTGTTGGGTGTGATTTGTCATTCCTTGGCTAGGATAATGATAACCTTTAGATCCAAAGGAATGACGTTCACTCAACATACATTGAGTATGTTCGTCATTCTTTGGCTAAGGTGTATCATATATTTTTGCCATAAGGGAGTGACATGTGCCCAACATGCATTGGGTATGATCAGTTGTTCCTTGGTTAAGGTACAACATACCTAGAACCACAAAGGAATGACATGCACTCAACATGGGTTGAGTGTGATCTGTTGTTCCTTGGCTAAGGCATGACATACCTTCTAGCCATATAGGAACAACTTGCACCCAATGATGGTGGCAAATCCCTTAATCTTGAATTAGTTCTTAGAATAGTTGAGAGCATAATGCTCTCACCCATTCGCGACAGCCCATTGGTTGCTCATGGAGGGTTCCCATTTCAAATCTCTATCCTCGTATAGTTATGATTGACCTTCGGGCATAATTTTCGATAGGTAGCAACCATCCTCATTTACTCATTGGCCAAGAGATGTTGAAATGGGATCCTCTAGGGATCCCAACAATCAGCTTCTAGAATGCCTGAATAGTAATATTACTCCTGCAAACTTCCTCTCTTGAATGGAGAGGGATGGTTAGCTCCCGAGACTTGTACAAATGAACGTTCAGGTTAGGTAACCGAACTTTCATTTGTACATACGGGGAAGAACAAAATCAAAGATGCATTGGACCCAATGTCAAGTGTAGCTATGATCAATGTGTTATTCATTGATGAGAGTGGAGCTTTATGGATAATTCATTTTGCATATTTTCTAAAGCTCCTACTCATAGCAATGCATGTGATAGAAATACACTATATGGATCCCTACACCTTTTAAAGTTTCTAACCATCTTAGCTTTCAAGAGCAAATTTTTATCATTTAGACCATGACAAACAAGATTCTCAATTTTATCCTCCTGAACCTCACTAGGAATTTGAAATTTAGTGACTCCTCCTAAAAATGCAATTCAATTTCAGAGCAAGGATATCACTTATTCCTAGGAGTTTGAAATCTAGTGACACCATATATGCATGAAGCTCAATTAAAAATTATGGGTGTCACTATGCCCAAGTTCCTATATGCCAATTCACCAATTAAGTCATGCCCAAAAGTTTTGTTTTCTAAACCTCGACAAAAATGACTAAGTTTACAAAACAATTCTTAAAGGATTCTAGGTACTTGTTTGAGATTTTTCCAAGTAAGGTGGGATTTCCTTTTGGAGATCCAAAAATCAATACCCACGCTTACTCTTGTGAGGATGCTTGAGAATTGAATGATGAGGAAGTGTCAACCTTCCTCACAAATGCAAGCATATACATTCAATTCTATGGCAAACCAAACAATGAAAAATTCTAAACTCATACCTCATTTGAAGAGCAGTTGGTGATGAAGGTCTTTGTGTGAGAAACTCACAACCTTGATTTTTGGCGTAGGCTTGGTGGTTGATGTCAAATGCCAATTTGAGATTGGATTTGGCAATGGATTTGGTTTTGGCTCCTCCATTGGGTCATCATCTTGAACATTTCTCTTCCACAAACTCAAAATGAGTTGAAGGAGAGAAGTGTTCTCAAATCCCCCAATGGTGTCTTGACCTTGATGAAACCTTCCACTTTCTTGCCATACCACCTCTTCACAATTTTGACTTAGCTGCACTTTAATCAAGAACATACAAAACAACTCAAAAACGGGTTACGTTAGCCCAAAGCAAATTGAACCCAATTTTCAAATTGTCTTGCCCAGCTTGAAATAACTTGTAAATGCAATGAGGGTCAAAGCAAATCTTTTTTGTTTGAACTAGGAAGATAAATTCAAGTGGTCATGCACGTAGTTCATATCCAATTAAATTTCTCCCCTAATTAAAATTTTTAGTTTTATGATGGTTGGAAATTTTACTTTCCAACATGCAAGTGTCGAATTTCAAACATGCAAATGCAAGGGTTGATGCAATTTGGAAAACAAATATGAGATAACTACCAATTAACCTATTGGAAAGGACTCACCAAATTTTTGAAGTCTAATGAGTAGGACTTACCTCCGTTCTGTTTAGCGTGATGATTTGTTGTCCAATCCCGGAGTTGAAGATGTGGACGATTTATTTTGTTTTGACATGGCAAACTCATTTGGCTGTCATTTGGACATGTGTCTCTCCCCGTTGTATTGATATAGACATGTTGTTGTAGCGACGGTTTCTCCCTCTTGAGTGTATTCCTTCATGAGCATGGTGAGGCTTTGTCCTTCTTAGGGGTGCCACTCTGACCATATTGATATTCCATTGAATCAACCCATACCTTGATCATGGATCAAAGGCTTCCTTGGTCTTGATGACATGTGGACTCCACAATCAAACAAGAAACGCTTCATCCACAATGTCACTTGCCCTAGGTTGAATGGGTTTGGTCGAAGTGTGGGAATCCCAACAAGTGATGTGGGATATCTTGGACTTTGAATGCTCCTTAAGTTCTTGTCCTTGGTCAAGATCTTCATGCGAATGTTGTCTTGATTTCTGCTTGGCCAAGATACTTCAAGGTAGGCTAGTTGAACTTAAATCCCTTGGAAAGCCATAGCCTCCTTGAATACAAGGGTGATGTTAATTCCACCCTTGACCTCCTTGTGAATGGTAGCCATTGGAGTTGTTGTTTGAAAAAGGTCCTCATGGGTCTTTAGGGAAATAATTCCCATGCGTCCCATGAAGACATGGATTTTCACAAATCATGTGAATATCCACGACTTGGATTATCCAAACAAATCTCCAACAACTTGGATATTTATGACACTTCAATGTGAGGTGTAGTTCCATAACTTGCATATCCACCTTGTGAAGTGGTGTGCATGACAAGCTATGGGAACTCGAGCATTCTTCAATCCACCTCTTGAGTGGAAACCTTCTTCTCATCCATGATGAATGAGAATAGGACTCCTTCAGCTCCAACATGAATGTGGTCATGGATTGGTGGAGCCAACCCATGACACGAGTGTTGGATGAAGAGCCAACTATCCTCCCCATGGTGGAGGCAAGCCAAGAAGAACTCTTGGAGCCTCCCCCAATCTTGGGTATGGATGACTTTGGATCCTACTGAAAGCTGAAATTCTTCCGCAAAAAGGCAATGGTGTTGCCTAGCGGACATTTGTTGAGGTACGCCTTAAATCATCTTGCAGTTTAGCACTTGCGTCCTCGTTGGCCATCCCATACAATGGGTTGGCCAACACTACCCTGTTTTCACACAAAGGAGAAAACAAACAAGGGTAATCCTATCTAATAACTATTAGTACCTATAGCTTAATCACAAGTGATAGCTATCCTTCACTTCCTTTGCCTTCCCCGGCAACGGCGCCAGAAATGCTTGTTGACGGCTCCTAAGATATACAAACAAATCATCCCCGGCAACGGCGCCATAAATGCTTGTTGGTATTTCTTAACACCGCAGATCATCTCCGGTAAAGAGATGAGATCCGCAAGCGCACGGAAGATACCGTTGTAGCATTTCACCCATGAGTATTCCCAAGGGTATCGTATTTATCCCAAAGGAAGGCAATGGAGTAAAGTATATACTAATCTTATGGTCAAGCTATGGGATACTAATCCATTATCTGGACAGGGGTAAGTTGATAACAGGGGTAGTGTGACACACACCTAGGCAATCTATTCTAAAGAATAAATGGGTCCTAGAGGGAGATTGGATTAAGAGTTAGAGAGTTGCTCCTACAATGCTCCTAATACATATTCATAGCCTAAGGTAGATACTAATGGTCATGTCAATGATGAATTCCTATGCAATGCTATTCAACACATCGGGCACGGGCTTCCCCCTAGCAATACTAGGGCGACTCCCGCCAAGAGCCTGTGGCATAGCCGAACGTGAAGGATTACAAAGGACAGATAGGGATGTCACCACCTACTACCTACCTCTTCAATCCATGGGTCTACGAGACATCCAATGCTACTTAAATACCCTAGCACCATGCTAGCATACTAAGCAAATACCTTAGGAGCCATGACACAAGCCATCCTAAGGCAATGACTAACCTAAACATTGTTGAACCAATGTTGAAGCATAGCATAAGTCATTCATATTAACATAATCGTATCATAACTACATAGACTATAGTGGGGGTCTATAGTGTTTATGACCATAATATGTGATCATGAGAGTGAAATCATAACGCTATACCTTCCACATACATGGACTCCACAATCAAACAAGAAACGCTTTGTCCAAGTATACGTATAAAATAAGACTAAAGATAATATCTTTATTGAGCACAAAGTCACAAATACAAGAAGGAATACATAAGCCATACCTTTCCCAATGTGGAATTGGGAAGATAGACTCCTTCTACTCCTTTACCAATTTGGACTTGGGACTAGACGCTCTTCTCTCTACATCCAAACTCCTCTGAGGACTATGGAAGATAGTGTATACAATAGAATGATGCCCAAGTGGGGTGTGTTGAAGTGAGGGGTAAGGGGTCCTATTTATACTAGCGTTGAGGGTTGTTCCCGCCACCAAACGCACGCAAATCAGTCACCATTGACTCTAGGGAGCCGGGAGGAGCCAACACGTGGAGGCTGACCGAGTTTGGTGCAAAGACCAGGTCGGCTGACCCCATGGTTTGGCCGACCTAGTCATTGCACCGTTTCTCATGTGCTTTCTCCAGGTGGCTGCCAGGTGGGTCCCATTGATGTATATGGGTGATACACCGTTGGATCTCCTTGGATACTTCTGTTTGTGGGCCATTTGATCCATGGGATGCCACGTGTCATCGCGTGATTGGCTGGGATGATATTTTATAGGATTGGTCCCTCTACATTTCCTCATTTCCTACATAAAATGTTGCATACACATATTTCTCCAAGTCAAAGTGGAATTGGGTTAGATAGAAAGGTGATGTGTGTCAGAAATGACAAACCTTCACATAATTGAGTTAAATTGACGGATGAAATTGGTATATAACAACCGTTAATAGCCCTCTTGGAGGGGTCTGGACTCCTGAACTGAAGATGGTTCTGGTCTTTCTGCGACCAGGACCATGTTAACAACCTCAGCAGTTGCCGAAATATAAAGCAAAAGAGGCTCACCAGGATCCGGAGCTACCTAGATTGGTAGTGTGATGAGGAGCTGCTTGAGTTCCTGGAACGCCTTTTCTGCTTCTTCAAACCAATGGAATGGCCCAGACTTCCTCAATAGTTTGAAGAAGGGAAACACCCACTTTGCCAGTCTTGAGATGAACCGACTTAGCACAGCTAGACATCCAGTTAGCTTCTAGACATCCTTGACGCGGGCTGGGGGCCGCATCTCTTCAATAGCCTTGATCTTTGCTGGATTTTCCTCAATTCCTCGGTGAGTCACCAAGAATCCGAGGAGCTTCCCGGAGCTAACCCCGAGCACACAATTGTCCAGGTTTAGTTTGGTGCGCGTTACTCGTAGCTTGTCGATGACGGCTTGCAGGTTGTCAAGGAGTGATTCCTTGTTCTTCATCTTCATGATGATGTCATCGATGTAGACTTCCACCAAGTCCCTAATGATCTCTCCAAATGTTTTGTGCATGGCTCGCACAAAAGTTGAAGCAGTGTTATTGAGACCGAAAGGCATAGCAGTATAACAATACAACCCATCTACTGTTATGCAGCCAATATGCTCTTCATCTTCCCTAGACATATGAATCTTATTCAAGGTGGTGTAGTCGATGCACATTTCAAGCTTCCCGCCGGCCTTTGCTACGACGACTGGGTTTGCCAGCCACCGAGGATGAGAAACTTCCCGAATAAAACCAGCTTCGAGCAGCTTCTTGATTTCTTGTCTGATAAAGTTCTGCTGCTCGATTGATTGCTTCCAGGGCTTCTGATGTACTGGCTGTGCACCGGAATATATCTTCAAGCTATGCTCAATCACCTACCTAGGGATCCCAAACATCTATGACGGTTGCCATGCAAACACGTCAACATTTGCCCCGAGTAAAGTGATGAGTGCGAGTTCCTATTTGTTGTCAAGACCTCTCGATATACTGGTGGTCTGGGCAACATCGAAACTGATTTGGATGACTTTGACGGGAATGTGAGTGTTGCCGCTTGGTTGCACGCTTGGTGCAGAAGTTGAGCCTCATTGGTGAGAGCTCGGAGGTTGAGTAGTTTGCTCCTTGCCAGGTTCTTCCTCCCGCGCTGTTGCAAGCGCATGGAGTTCTTCCAGTGCGGTGACTCCAGCAGTACAATACTCTCGAATCCAGAGGACGCCTGAAGGAGTTGGCATCTTCAACACCAAATAGCTGTAATGAGCTACGACCATGAACCTATACAGGGCTGGCCTGCCTAGGATGGCGTTGAAGGGAAGGCTGATGTGTGCGACGTCGAAGACCAACTTCTCAGACCGATAATTATGCTGAGTCCTGAAGGTCACCAGGAGTGTAATTGATCCGAGAGGAGTGATAGCTCCCGAACCTAGCTCGATGAAAGGACGTGAGGGATGAAGATCCGAGAGGCTGAGTTGGAGCTTCACAAACGCCGCATAGCTGAGGAGGTTAAGTGCCGCTCCCCTGTCTACCTGGACATGGTATAGATGGATGTTGTTGATGGTAGGAGAAACCATCAAGGGTAACTGACCAACTCCAGTCATGTTCTTTGGGTAATCTGAAGCATCAAAGGTGATGGCGGTGTCCATCCACTTTTGATGAGGTTCTGCCTTGGCTGTGGGAGCTACGACATCCATCTCCCGACACATCGTCTTGAGGATACGCCAGGAGGTAATATCCCAGGACCCTCCATATATCATATGGAGATTTTCCGACGTTCATTGTCGGAAATGTCGGAGTCATCATACAAAGTGTTGTAGACGACCTTCAGGGACTTCTTGGCATCCTGGAAGCCAAGCTCCTATTCGGGCTGATCTTCTTCGAGCTTTTGTTTCCTTTCTCGTTGGCGGAAAGGGGCTTTTTCTTCGTTCTCATTGTTGCATTCAATGAGACGCTGGACCTCGTGACAGTCTTCAAGATTGTGGGTGTCTGTTTTGGGAATCGAACACCACATTTTTTGACCGCCGCCGTCTTCAGACGAGGGCCGTGGATGTTTTTCAGGGCGTGGCCCTCAGCCACCAGGAGTTGTAGCAGCAGTAGCAACAGTAGGTGTGCCGGCCGACAGCTTCTTCTTGCGGTTGGACTTTTTGTTCTTTTATCCACTGTCAGAGGTAGTGACTTCAGTCTTGGAGGAGGGTTTACGCGCCTCTGGAGCTGGTTTGGAGTGCATATCTCGGCCCTCTACAGCCCTAGCACATTTGTCGACTAGGCTGAAGAGCTTCGTGACGCTGCTGACTTCTTTTGTCGCCAACTTCTCCAGCATCTTCTTATCTCTAACACCATGTCGAAATGCGACGACGACAAAAGCATTGGAGATTGAAGGAATTGTGTTCCGTACCTGAGAAAACCGTTGGATAAACGACTGCTGCGATTCTCCCATCTTCTGTTGTACGGCAAACAGATCCAACTCTGTGCTAGGTCGGGTGTAGGAACTCTCAAAGTTGGCAGTGAGCTGGCAGCAAAGCTCCCCCCAACTGTATATGGAGTCAGGCGGAAGACTTATGAACTAGGACCTAGCTGTCCCAGTTAGAGCCATAGGGAAGTAGTTGGCCATCACAGCCTCATTTCCTCCCGCTGCGAGGATGGCCGTGGAGTAGATCTAGAGGAACTCAACGGGATTGACAGTCCTTTTGTACTTCTTCGGCAAATGAGGCCGGAACTTCAGTGGCCATTCGACCATGAAAAGATGCATGACCAGAGCCGAACAAGCGCCCCCTACTCCCAAAGGAGAAGGGTTTTCACGGGAAGCTCGCCTCTCGCGAGGACGCTCCATGAGAGTGCGACCGTCCTGCTGCCTATATCGGCGGTTGAGCTCCAACCAAAGATCATGCGTCGAGAGC
Source organism: Tuctoria greenei (assembly GCA_036927565.1). Classification (NCBI taxonomy): domain Eukaryota; kingdom Viridiplantae; phylum Streptophyta; class Magnoliopsida; order Poales; family Poaceae; genus Tuctoria; species Tuctoria greenei. The sequence goes on along the minus strand of JAYESD010000004.1, from coordinate 68,489,787 downwards.
CTCGATGCCGTGTGAGTGCCGCATGCCCCAGAGGGCAGCGACGTCACTTGCTGGGATACAACATGTCTCATGTGCTATGATACTTGAGGATCAAGTCTGCCAGACAAGGTCCTACGCAAAGAAGTTGCCTGCCCTGCAGGGGGTGGACCTTAGTTGCTGATTGCATCGGCTGCGGCTACAACCAGATGTTGCACATCAATGCACCATTGTTCCATCGCACCCTGAGGTGCTCCGGGTGCCGGTGGATGCTGAAGAAGAGTTTGCGCTGTATTCAGCGCGTTGTCAGGGTTATTCATCGATGCAATGATCGACACGAAGACACTGTCCTGTTGTCTGGCATTGGTTGCCAGAGCAGGTGGTGGTGGTGCAGCAACACCTGCTGGGACAACAACAACAGCTAGTTGTTGCACATTGGAGGGATTTCCTCCATCAGGATGTCCAACATGGCCATTGGACGATGCTGCCGAGGAATTCACCATCTCGAAATCTAGAGCGCTCCTTCCTGGCGCGCCAAATGTTAAAGTGTTGCTGCGACACTTCCCCTGGTACTACTAAGGCGTAGTCCGCAGAGGTTCGTATTCGGTTGGAGCATGCGTAAGATTATGAATGAGACGGTGACACAAGGGATTTTTTATGTGGTTCGGGGCGCCTCAGCGTAATACCCTACTCCACGGGGTGGTTGTTGATGAGTTTTTGTGTGTAGTATGCGTCTGAGCTTGAGTTGGCTTAGTTGGCCTTGGTTCTACCGTGCAGCTCAGCACTTTTATATGCTAAGGACTGGTCATTACATGGTAAACCTGGCCCGACAAGTGGCCCCGACTGTAATTAGTCGCCTATACACAATCTACATGTACAAACTGTGATTAATTGTGTGATATGCCTAGCGGCGTTACTAGCCTTGTAGGTCCTCTGATCTTTTGTCATTAATGCTTAACTAATGACATGTTAATCAGGCGGTTGGAGATCCTGTAGCCATTGCAGGCTTAGGTCCGGAGGTACAACACGTGGCAGCTCCGGAGCTTCCCTCTGCGGGGAGGTAGGTCCAGAGCCACTCGACACGTGGCGGCATCAGAGCTTCCCTCTACTGGGGGTTAGGTCCGGGGTTGCTAGACAAGCGGCGGGACTGGAGCTTTCCTGTGAAGGGGGGTAGGTCTGGTCCCGCTGGACTCGTGGTAGTACCAGAGCTATCCAAACAATCGATGCGGGCCTAGTGCTGTGAGACGTGTGTTGCCTTCGTAAGTTTTCAACTCGGACGTGGGAACTCTTTGGCTTTTCTTGCGGTATCATGGGGTACCCAGTACGCAGGATACCGATAAATGGAGTGTTGTTTGTATCCATAGAAGTGATGTACTCATCACTTCCCTCACCAAGAGATCACAAATGTCATGTCTTGGTTCTTCCACTATCTCACAAGGGTGATACAAACTTCCCGACACTGAAATCACACAAGAAATCACCGTGCGGCACCTAACTATCTAGGATTTGCACCCAAGAGTAACAAAAAGAAAACTCAAGCAAACAAAGTGAATCGAAACCCAAAGCCACTTCTTCTTCAGTCTCACAACCACTCTTTCACTCTTCCCAAAAATCTCAAGTTTTGGCTCTTGAAGGTGAAAAATCGGTGAAGTGCTCTTGAGGGAGTTATGGGCGCAGGTGAAGGTTTGAGAGGTTAGGGTATGGCTAAGAGAGGATTTGGTCCCCTATTTATAGCCAAAAAGTGATTTTGACTATTGTTAGGTTGCCCATTTCAGACAAGTCCGAAAATGTTTTAGACATGTCCAAGATGATGAGCCCAGTGATGGTATGGCTGAGTGTTTGATTTTGAATTACTGCGTAAAAACACTTCGGACATGTCTGACATGGATCGAACAAGTCCGAGATACCAAGGTGGGATTTTTTCTGACTTATTCGGCTTTGCACCCTTCGGACATGTCTGCATCAGGCAAGTCTGAAGCACCTCAGATATGTCTAAGTTTAAGCAGTGGAAATTTGAACATGTTTGACCAAACTCGGATAAGTCCCAGTGGACATAGGACATAGGATTTTTCTAAGTCCTGACTGTGCAGCGAGGACTCCGACATGTCTAGCCCAGCTCGGACAAGTTCGAGAGGCCAGATGGCTTAGAATTTTTCTAAGTCCTTACTATGCAATGAAAACGCAGATATGTCTGATTCAATTCGGTCAAGTCCGGATATGTGCAAGGATAACTCGGACTTATCTGGCCAAACTCGGACAAGTACAAGTGGTTAGATGACTTAGAGAATTTTCTAAGTCAGGGCAGGATGGACAAGTCCGACCTACGCTGGACTAGTCCGTCTGTGCAGTGAGTACTCGAACATATCCGAGCCCATGGCTCGGACAAGTCCGGGCCTTAGGATAATTGAAGTTCTTTAAAACATTGCCAAGGTTTGAGCTCCCATTCGATTCTGTAAGTTTACAAGAGTCATGTCCCTCTTGATAGTACGGTTTTTTCTACGACTCAAGAAAATCAAAACCCTAATTATGTGAGTCCCTCCTTTTTTGTGCATTTTCTCCTTTTTCAAACTGTTTTCAATAAAGCCTTTCCATACATTCTATTTCTGCAATAACTCAACAATTTCATTAGTTCTTTAATTGTTTATCATTAATTATCCAAAACCCACAAGGATCCTAAATGCACTTTCAATATCCCTCTTTTTGGTGATTGATGACAACCATTTAAAGTTTTCGATGATGAGACAAATAAATGTTTTAAGTGTTCAGTGAGTATGAGTGTTTGAGTAACGCATTGAGAACAAACACATACTCACTTAACAATCGTGGGGTGTCTTTATGCAAAATGTTCAATGTGATAAGCCGTGATGCACATATGACATTTTTTGGCATAAGTTGTGCAGAAACAACAAGATTCATAAAATTGAAAACATCACAACTCATAATACATTAACCATAGATAACATAGCGCAAAACAGACATAAAGATCAAACTACGAGATAAAACGATAATAAAAAGTAGTACAAGTCCATAAGTCTCCAACACACTCACACAACATAAGAAAACTACTCTACTTCTCCCTCTTTGGCATCAGGACACCAAAAAAGGAGAAAAACCCTAGTAAACTACTCCTCATCCTCCTCGTCTTCTTCCTCGTTGTTATCATCTTCCTGAATGTAGTCACCATCCAAAGAAGAAGAAGCAACTGCAGGAGGAGGAGTGCTCGAGGAAGCTCTAGCAATGAAGAAGGCGAGCTCCTCCTCGGTGAACTCTGGGAGCTCGACAGGAAGCCTGTCCTCACTGTCGTCGAAGGCTGGAACTCTCCAAGCGGGAAGCTACATGTGCTCTCAGATCGCTGCAAGATCCCTCTGGTTCCTCTTCGTGTTCTTCTTTGCTTTTTGTACGTTGATTTGAGGCTAGCAGCAGACGGTGAAGATGCTCTTCAACATCTTGAAGATACCTGCGGTGCAAGAAGGCTGCTGAGACGCTAGAGGATGTTGAGGTTAGCCACGATGTCCACTAGTGAATCCGGACTCTAAAGGAGGTGAATGTGCATCTAGGTGTAATCCCTGTGGATTTTAATGATTGATGACGACAATTATGGGACTAATAAGCCTTGTGAGTGTAAGTACAGGTGATTGAAAGTTGAATGGAATTGAGAATTGTCAAAAAGGAAAAAGAGTGAAAAAGCGTTAAAAAACTCAAAGAGTAGAAGTTAGGGTTTAAACTTTCTTGGGTCGAGTTGATACTTGTTGTAAAAAGTTTTTAACAAGTCAAGTGTTTAAGAATCACCTAAGAGCCCATAGTCCAATTAGGTTTAGTTGGAGAGACAAGTTGAGGCAGCCTTAAGGATAAGGCCGAACTAGTCCGGCCACATCGAACTGATCTGATGTTAGGCGGACCAAGAGTTACTGTGGGAGATCGGACTTGTCCATTAGGGCATGGAATAGTTTGCGGTGAGTGCCTTTTTGGGGCTAAGTCATGGAAGGCCAGACAAGTCAGTCCCGGGGGCCGAACTAGTCTGCCCAAGCAGACTTGTTCGTTTCAACACAGACCAAGAGGTAATTCGTGAGTTCGGACTTGTCTGTCTTGGGACATACTAGTCCGTTTGTATATGTTGATCAGCTGTAGGGACTAAGTCCTGGTAGGCCGGACTAGTCTGCCTGAATGAGACTTGTCCATTCTCACCCAGAAAAGGAGTTTCTCACTGAGATCAGACTAGTTCATTTTTGGACGGACTAGTCCAGGGTCTTGTGACCATTTGAATTCAAAAGGGTGCAGGGACTTTAGTGGTTGGTCGTCATGACGTCGGTGGTCCCCTCAGGCCGGACTAGTTAGGAGTCCAAGTGCAAACTAGTTCTGACTTTTCTGGTGGCAACAGCTAAGTGACGGGACCCCTATAAAAAGGGACCCCTAGCCCTTTCTTTCCCTCTCTCGAACCCTAGCACCGCTATAGCCTCCCAAGAGCCTTCCTAAGCCTTCCTCTCCACATTTTAATCCCTAAGGTCGAATCTTGAGGGTTTGTGGGATTTGAGAGAGAAGAGAGAAGGAGTTGATCGTTCTTGACCTCTTGCTTGTTTCTCTCGATTTGAGTTGTTGATTTCGGTCAACTTGAGTTGTGTTTTGTTCCGTATTTGAGTTGTGTGATTGTGGGAGCCTTAGATTGTGAGTTGCCCCATGAATTGTTGTATTCACCCTTTGATTTAGTGGAGAACAAGCTGACCTTTGTGGTGGCTTGGTGAGGATGGGTTGAAAGAGACCCGATCCTTCATGGACTCCTCAACGGGGACGTAGGTTCCTCCGTGGAACTGAACCTCGGGATAAATTTGTGTGTCTCTTGCATCATTTTACCTTGATTCTTTACTAGATCACTTTTCGGGTTCTTATTGTTCTCCGCTTGAATCATGTGATTCACTTAGCAATACTTGTTTCCTTCACTTGCAATTGTTATACTGCTGACGGTTGTGATATACCAATTTTGACAGTCAATATACTCAATTATATGAGGGAATAAATATTTCTTGCACACATCATAGTTATATCTAACATAATTCCACTTGTACTCGGAAAAATAGTGCATGCAGGAGTTTTTATGCAGAATCGATGGAGAATGAGGGGAACAATCCTGAAAAGTGCCAGCTCAGCCAATCATGCGAAGACATGTGGCATCACATGGATCCATGGACCCATTCACAGGCATATCCGAGGGAATCCAACACCGATTCACGCTGGGATGGAACATGGGCCCACTTATCAATCACACGGAGGAAGCACAACTGAGGGGGGCCAGGACCAGGTCGGCCGACCTCCTAGCTCGGCTGACTTGGCCCTGGCGCCAAACTCAGTCTGTCTCCATGTGCTGGCTCCTCATGGCTCCCTGAAGGGGGTGAAGACTGCTTCGCACGCTAATTGTGGTGAGAACAACCTCTACTCTGTGTATAAATGGGGGGGGGTGCCTCACTTCTCCCACACACCACTCAAGCATTCTCTCTTGTATTACACTAGTGCTCTCTTAGTCCTTAGTGGAGGTTAGGCTATAGAGAGGAGCCTCTAGTCTCTATTCCAAATTAGGAAAGGTATGACTCATGTATCTTTCCATTTATTTGTGACATCATGCTTTATATTAATATCATTAGTCTTTACTTATTCATATACTTGGATAAAGTGTTCCTTGTTTGGTTGTGGAGTCCATGTATGTGCTAGGTGTAGATGTTGTTATGATCTAGTTATAATGCTCATATCATGTTATCATAAACATCATACATTATCACTATAGTCTAATTACGTATTAATATGATTATGTTAATATGTGTAGTTTAGTGCTTGGTCCCAATATTGGTTTTAATGATGTTTAGGTTAGTCATTGCCTTAGGAAGGTACTTGTACTTCAGCTCTTAAGGTATTTACTTAGCATGTAAGCGTGGTGCTTAGATCATTAAGTAGCGTTGGATGCCTCATAGACCCACGATTTGTAGGGTAGGCGGCAGGTGGTGACAGCTCTGTCCGTCCTTTGTAACCCCCCACGTTCGGCTACATCGCAGGCTCGTGACGGGAATCGCTCTGATGGTTGTTAGGGGTAAACCCGTGACCGATATGTTGGGTCACTAAGCCTTAGTGCTCATCGTTAGCATACTCATGTGTAGACTGATAGGCTATGTATATGAATACTTAAAGCATAATAGGAGTAGCTCCATCTCTAACTTAGCCTCCACTAGGACATTCTTAGCCTTTAGAGTAGTTTGCTTAGGTGTGTGTCACACTACCCCATTACTTCATTTACCCATCCTACTGAATCCCTCACTAGAACACCCAATTCTCTCTTCGATCTTGCCACTCTTCCCCTTGCCTTCCTTTGGGATAAACAAATATGATACCCTAGAGAATACTCTTGAGTGAAATTCTACAGCGGTACTTTCGATGTTCTTGCGAAAATCATCTTGCTTTGGCTTAGGTTAGCCTAGTGCCTCTACAGAACTAGCCTTGCTGCTAGCATGAACTGTAGATGTTAAGAAATACCAACAAGCATTTTTGGCGCCCTTGTCGGGGAATGTACAAAAGATTTGCATGATCATGTGGTAGATAGGATTCTAGTAGGTCTTTAGTAGGATAACGCTCCTTTGTTTTTGCATTCTTTGATGTGAACCATACTAGATGACCACCTGAAACTGGATGTACTCGTACTAGAACATGAGTGTAATGACCAATATCCGTTGGCCGGCTGTAACACCCTCAATTTTTGCATCATGCATTGCATACATGTTCATGCATTAAACATTAGTAGAATAAAGGGAAAATAATAAAAGATAAAACATACATATACAAGATATGTGTAGCAAAAGAAGAAAAAGAAAATAATAATATAAAACATGTATTAGGGAACTAATAAAAAATAATAATAATATATATAGGAAAAAATATATGAAACCTAAAGAAAGAAAGAAAAAAAGAAAAAAAAAAGAAAAAAAGATTCCGAAACTTCCGGAAGTTTTCGGGGAAGCTTTGCTTCACCCCCGGAACATTCCTTGCAAATAGTGCCCAACCGGCACCAAGCCGGCCAGGCCGCCTGAGCCGGCCCATGCCGCTCGCCCGCGCCCGAGCCAGGCCGCCTGGGGACTCCACGCGCTCGCCCTTTTGGCGCCCGAGGCCGAGCCGGATGGCTCCAGCGCTGTGCCGCGATCGGTTGTAACCGAGCCGGACTCTCGGTACCGCACCCTGCTCCTTATATAAGGCGCCCAACCCCTGTTCCTCAACCACGTAAGTTTAGTTACGTAAGATTCCAGCGTCGCCATTCAGAAAAAAACCCTAGCCGCGAGAAGCCCTAGCCTCGGTAGAGGAAAAAATTAGAGAGACCAGAGGCGCCACCCAAGAAGAAAAAAGGGAAGAAGAGGAAGAAAAAGAGGAGGGTGGCGTCATCCGCCGGAGATCGTCGTCGTTTTCGTGCCGCCGGAGGAATGCTGCGCCATCCACTTCGCCTACGCATCGTCTTCGTCCTATGATCTTCGAAGCCGTCGCATCTACGGTAGGACACGTTTTTCCAAAGCGAATTTTAGCGACATATTAGATCCAATAGATGTAATTTGATCGTAGTCGCACCATCTTTTTAGTTTCAGCAGCATTAGTTCTCACTAAAACCCCCATAAACTCGCATAAACACGTATGAAATAGTTGCATCTAATCAATAAACAACCATAGTTAATTAATAATTGAACTTTGCATGCATGCATGTCATCGCATGTTGATTAGTATGTGTGCATCATGTTGATTTGTATGTATTTTCTTGTATGTGTGATCACGAGTAGAGGGAAGTGCTCAAGAGGTCGTGTACGAGGATCTCCAGAACCAAGACTTCGAAGCGCTTGAGCAACCCTATCCGTCAGAGCAAGGCAAGTGTCCTTGAAGCATATTGATCCCGTTTTAAAATAAATGTTTTGTTTGCAAAATTGCATGCTTGTGTCAATTTGATGGGAATCCTATGATAGGAAGTTTACTAGCTTTGTTTAACCACCCTTGTCACTTGGAATTTTTGATAGAGAGTCAGGATGGGATTTTTACCTTTTTGCTTCGCTTAATCAATTGGGATGGGAAAACAAATATACCACTTACCTTAATTATGTAATTATGAGATTATGATTAACGTGAACTAGTCAATATGATATGGTAGTGGGTGATCTAAGCAAGCCCGGTATGTGGATGGGTTGGATGATATGGTGGTTTGCTTGTTTTAGGTCCAAGGACCGGTTCATGCGAGAATAAGCCAGGACTACAGTGCCATCACGAGGCCAAGTATGGGTGCGGCGTAGATGATTAATTAGGGCTTTGCTAGTGCTATTTGGAACATTAAGGATGCTCGGGGAAGGGGTAGTTGGATTGGGTTTGTTGATGATTGGTGGGACTACCCTGGGATCCGAATGGCTCAAGAGGGGGCCCTTGGTTGAAGATGTGCTCTGTAGGAGAGACACCGCCACCGGTGAAACCTCAGTGGGGTCTAAATAGGCTAGTAATCCCTTTGTAAAGGCTATTTTGTGATCTCTTGGCCATACACCAATGGAATTGTGTAATGTGACCGACGGGTCATGGGCATAAGGGAGGTTCTTAGTCACCGAAAGGTGATGAAATCACGAACACGTGGGTAAAGTGGTACAAACTCTGCAGAGTCTAACAAAACTATCATAATAGACGTGCTCCCGGTTATGAGCACCTGGACAACTTCCATGATTAGAGGGAAACTGGTATTGGGATGGTTTTTGGGAAGGTTATGGTCTGGTATTGGTTATGGATATGGCTGGTTGTGAATTAAATTCTTGTATTGAATATGGTTATTGGTATATGGATGGTGGATATAGAATATGGACTGGTACTAAGTTATTAATTATGGTTTATGATGGGTTTACTTCACATACATAATACATATGGCTTTTCAAATGTTTCAATGTACTTTTCAGCACTTAGCCATTATTATATTCGTCATTTGAATTATCTACATGTCATACTTTTCACACTTGCTGAGTATGATATGTACTCACCCTTGCAATCCCCCCAACAGTTTCAGGTGATGTTTGGGAGTATGATGAGGATAATGCAGAGTACTAGGTTGTGTGCTGCCATCGACTTGCCTGTGGTTTTGCTTGGAGTCGCGCTACCCTTTTGCTTAGTTTGCTTAGTTGCTTAATTAGAGTATTTCCGCTGCATTAGTTGAACTTGTCATTAATATTCATTGGAGTTTGTATTCGAGGATAATCTGGTTTGTGTAATAAAAGTACTTAATTAATCTTGTTCTGTGGTAATTTTCTGTATATCCTTTTGTTAATGCACTCGTGTATGTGTGTTGAACATCCTGGGCACACATATGCCTTCACTTGGTTCATTTTCAGAACCGGGTGTCACAAATTGGTATCAGAGCCACAGGTTGACAGTAGGATGCAGCCTAGATAGAATGGACACTTTAGAGCATATAGGAGCACTCAGGAATCGATGTGTTCTTACTTGGTGTGCTGCTTGCTATATATATGTTTGCTTGTGTGCTTAATAGAGGATTTTGGGATGCTTTAACATTGCCATGTCCACCTAGGCTAGTATAGATAGTTTTTTAGTTTCAAAGGCCTTGATGCATTTAGTTGGGGATGTTTCTAAATTCTTACCTATTACTTTTCTTCAGATGGTGAGGACTCGCAACCAGAGGGATGCCAATGAAGAGGAGGAGAACCATGGAGTACCTCAGAACAACAATGGACAAGGACCTACTCATGGAGCTATCAATATTGAGCAGCTACTGGCTATGCAGAACCAGCTCATGCAGACCATGATACAAACTATGGGACAGCTGCAGGCTGGTAACATCAACCATCAGCCCCACATGCCTCCACCGCCACCCCCACCTCCTCATAACCGGTTGGGAGAGTTTATGAGGACTAGGCCGCCAACCTTTGCTCAAGCTGCTGACCTGATGGATGTCGATGATCAAGTTCGTGGAGAAGAAACTTGCTATTGTCCACTGCAGTGACCGGGAGAAGGTGCTATTTGCTTCTCATCAACTCGTTGGAGCAGCTGCGGATTGGTGGGATGCTTATTGCAATGCTCATGAGAATCAAGAGAGGATCACTTGGGCTGAATTCAAGGAGAACTTCCATTCTCATTATATGTCAGAAGGTGTTATGATTTTGAAGAGACAGGAATTTGAGAACTTGAGGAAAGGAAGGTCGAGTGTGGGTGAATACCTCAATAAATTCACTCAACTTTCAAGGTATGCCCCTGAAGATGTGAGCCGGGATAGCCAAAAACAATACTTGTTTATGAGAGGCCTCAACAATGAAATTCAAGTGCAATTGCTCAACTGTGACTACGCCAATTTTCAGAAGCTTGTGGACAAAGCAATTGTGGTTGAGAACAAGATTCGTGAGATGGAACATGATAACAAGAGGAAGGCGCCATATCAAGGACAGCAACAAGGAAGCATTGTGCGCCCTTGCTTTGCACCACCTAATGCGCCTTATTTCGGCTCCTCAGCGCCTGCTCATCGTCCTGGATATGCACCACGCCTAACTCAGTTTGTGCAGCAGCGCCCTGTCATACAAGCACCTAGGCCTCCAATGCCCTATGCACCTCGAGCCAACTTTCATGGTGCAAACATTCATAATCTAGTTCGTCCAAATTCTGGTGGAGTTAAGAAGTGCTATGCATGTAGAGAAGTTGGACGCTTTGCACATCAATGTCCTCAGTCAGACCTTGGTCAAGGAAGCAATGTGCCGAGGCAAAACCCAAGACCCAATGGAGGACAGGCGCAAGGAAGACGTGGACAACAGAAATTTGCTCGTGGCAACGTGAACCATGTCTCTACGGAGGATGCTCACCAAGCGGATGACATGGTCATTGGTATGTTTCTCGCCAACTCTAACCCTGCAACGATGTTGTTCGATTCTGGAGCATCGCACTCATTCATTGCATCAAAATATGTTACCAAGTATAGTTTGCCTATCTCTCATATGAAGTTTACTCTATTGATTAAGTCTCCTGGAGGAGAGATGAGGACAAATATAGTATGTCCAAAAGTAAGCCTTAGAATAAGGGGGGTAGACTTCTCCGCCAACCTCATTGTTTTGGATTCTCAAGGATTGGACATTATACTTGGTATGGACTGGTTGAGGAAGCACAATAGAGTTATTGAGTGTGCCACGAAAACGGTAAAGTTGACCAATGAGGAAGGGATCACCGTAGAATTTGAAGCATCTCAACCCGCACCGAAGCAATTGGAGCTAAATCATATGGATGGTGCCGCAATTGAGGAGATTCCGCTGGTGTGTGAATTTTTGGATGTTTTTCCAGACGAGTTGCCAGGTATGCCACCTGATCAAGACATTGAGTTTGTTATTGATTTAATATCTAGAACTGCACCTATAGCTAAGAGGCCATATAGGATGCCTCCTATGGAATTAGCGGAACTCAAGAAGTAGATTCAAGAGCAACTAGAGAAGGGTTTTATTCGCCCAAGCTCTTCACCTAGGGGAGCGCCCGTGCTATTTGTGGACAAGAAGGATGGGTCCCAAAGGATGTGCGTAGATTATCGAGCTCTCAACGAGGTAACAATCAAGAATAAGTACACCTTGCCACGCATAGAAGACTTGTTTGATCAGATAAAGGGTTCTTGTGTCTTCTCTAATATTGATTTGAGGCCGGGGATACTTTCAAATGAAGATTAGACCATCGGACATACCCAAGACAACTTTAAGGACACGGTATGGATCTTATGAGTACACCGTGATGTCTTTTGGATTGACAAATGTGCCTGCCTACTTTATGTACCTCATGAATAAGGTCTTCATGGAGTACTTGGATAGGTTTGTAGTGGTGTTCATAGACGTCATTATGATCTACTCGAAGGATGAGAAGGAACATGAGGAACACTTGAGGCTTACGCTGCGGAAATTAAGGGATCATCAATTGTATGCCAAGTTCAACAAGTGTCAGTTTTGGTTGGAAGAGGTGTCATTTTTGGGTCATATAATCTCAGGAGGAGGAGTATCGGTTGACCCAGGAAAGGTGAGGGACGTGTTGAAATGGGAACCCCCACAAAACGTAAAGGAATTAAGGAGTTTTCTTGGAATGGCTGGATATTACCGCCGATTCATCAAGGACTTTTCCAAGATAGCCAAGCCAATGATGAAATTTCTAATGAAGGGAAAGGCTTTCCAATGGACTCAAGCTTGTTAAACAGTTTTGAGGAGTTGAAGAAGAGGTTGACAACCGCCCCAATTTTTGTACTGTCGGATGTGAGTAAGAGTTTTGATATTTATTGTGACGCATCGAGACAAGGACTTGGATGTGTACTGAAGCAAGAAGGACAAGTGGTCGCCTATGCATCAAGACAATTGAAGAAATATCAGCAGAATTACCCCACACATGATTTATAACTTGCAGCCGTGGTACATGCGTTGAAGATTTGGAGACACTATATCCTTGGACATAGGTGTGAAATTTATACGGATCACAAGAGTCTTAAGTATATTTTCACACAAACAGATCTGAATTTGAGGCAACGAAGATGGTTGGAGCTCATAAAAGATTATGATTTGGGGATCAAATTTCATCCGGGAAAAGCCAATGTAGTGGCCAATGCTTTGAGTAGAAAAGGAGTAAGTCATGAACTCACAGTTCGAGAGTTACCATCCAAGTTATTTAAGGAATTTGAACAGTTGAACCTTGGATTTGTAAATGAGATGGAGATGATGGAGTTAAACCCAACCTTAGAGCAAGAAATTCGGGAAGGCCAAACTAAGGACGAGGAAATTCAAGAAATCAAGGAAAGGACTCAAGAGAGGAGAGAATTCAGATTTGATGAGGATGAACATGGTACTCTTTCGCTTGGTAAGAGGATTGTCGTGCCTAATGTGAAGCGTATTCGGGAGACAATATTAAAAGAGGCACATGACTCACCTTACTCAATTCACCCCAGTTGTACGAAAATGTACAAAGACTTGAAGGCTTGTTATTGGTAGGATAGCATGAAGAAGGACATAGCTGAATCTGTAGCTTTATGTGATGTGTACCAACGAGTTAAGGCGGAACATCAAAGGCCAGCTGGATTATTGCAACCATTGAAGATCCCGGAATGGAAGTGGGAAGAAAACGGAATGGACTTCATAGTTGTGTTACCACGTACTCAGTCCGGTTACGACTCAATTTGGGTAACTGTGGATCACTTAACCAAGTCAGCTCATTTTGTCCCTGTGAAGACCAAATATACAGCTGCACAATTGGCCAAAATATACATGGAGCATATTGTGTGTCGACACGGATTACCGAAGAAGATAGTCTCGGATAGAGGTTCTCAATTTACCTCCAGATTTTGGCAGAAATTGCATGAAGCATTGGGAACAAGGTTGAACTTCAGTTCGGCATATCACCCTCAAATGGATGGACAAACCGAGAGGACCAATCAAATTTTAAAAGACATGTTAAGAGCTTGTGCTTTAAAGCATGGGAAAAGTTGGGACAAGAGCTTGCCATATGCAGAATTTTCATACAACAATAGTTACCAAGCAAGTTTGAAAATGTCACCCTATGAAGCACTATACGGAAGGAAGTGTAGGACACCTTTGTTTTGGAATGAAACAGGAGAGAACCAAGTATTTGGTCCTGATGTGTTACAAGATGCTAAAAGGCAAGTTCAAATAATTCGTGAAAACCTAAGGGCTGCTCAGTCGCGACAAAAAGGCGAAGGAATCTTGCATATGAAGTTGGAGATTTCGTATACCTCAAAGTGTCACCTATCCGAGGTCAGCGACAGTTTAACGTCAAAGGAAAACTGGCACCTCGCGACATCGGACCATTTAAGATTCTGGATAAGCGAGGAGAGGTAGCTTATCGACTTGAGCTGCCGGCGTATCTCTCCAATGTACACGACGTGTTTCACGTGTCTCAACTCATGAAGTGTATGAGGGTGCTGGAAGAACAAATGTCAATGGATGAGTTAGAACTTCAGGAGGATTTGTCCTATGTCGAGCAAACTATCAAGATCTTGGACATGAAGGAAAGGGTCACAAGGAATAAGACGGTCCGTTGGTGCAAAGTGCAATGGAACCACCATACGGAAGCCGAAGCTACGTGGGAACATGAAGAAGACCTGAAGGCAGAATTCCCTCAACTTTTCTCCATGCTATCGGATCTTGAGGGCGAGATTCACTTTAAGGAGGGTAGTTTTGTAACACCCTCCATTTTTGCATCATGCATTGCATACATGTTCATGCATTAAACATTAGTAGAATAAAGGAAAAATAATAAAAGATAAAACATACATATACAAGATATGTGTAGCAAAAGAAGAAAGAGAAAATAATAATATAAAACATGTATTAGGGAACAAATAAAAATAATAATAATATATATAGGAAAAAATATATGAAACTTAAAGAAAGAAAGAAAAAAAGAAAAAAAAGAAAGAAAGATTCTGGAAACTTTCGGAAGTTTCCAGGGGAAGCTTTGCTTCACCGCCGAAACATTCCAGGCAAATAGTGCCCAACCGGCACCAAGCTGGCCAGGCCGCCCGAGCTGGCCCATGCCGCTCGCCCGCGCCCGAGCCAGGCCGCCCGGGGACTCCACGTGCCCACCCTTTTGGCGCTCGAGGATGAGCCGGATGGCTCCAGCGCCGTGCCGCGCTCGGTAGTAACCGAGCCGAACTCTCGGTATCGCGCCCCGCTCCTTATATAAAGCGCCCAACCCCTGTTCCTCAACCACGTAAGTTTAGTTACGTAATATTTCAGCGCTGCCATCCAAAAAAAACCCTAGACGCCAGAAGCCCTAGCCACGGTAGAGGAAAAAATTAGGGAGACCAGAGGAGCCGCCAGAGAAGAAAAAAGGGAAGAAGAGGAAGAAAAAGAGGAGGGTGCCGTCATCTGCCGGAGATCATCATCGCCGTCATGCCGCCGGAGGACCGCTGCGCCATCCACTTCGTCTACGCGTCGTCTTCGTCCCGTGATCTTCGAAGCCTTCGCATCTACGGTAGGACACGTTTTCCCAAAGCGAATTTTAGCGACCTATTAGATCCAATAGACATAATTTGATCGTAGTCGCACCATCTTTTTATTTTCAGAAGCATTAGTTCTCGCTAAAACCCCAGTAAACTAGCATAAACATGTATGAAATGGTTGCATCTAATCAATAAACAATCATAGTTAATTAATAATTGAACTTTGCATGCATGCATGTCATCGCATGTTGATTAGTATGTGTGCATCATGTTGATTTGTATGTATTTTCTTTTATGTGTGATCACGAGTAGAGGGAAGTGCTCAAGAGGTCGTGTACGAGGATCTCTAGAATCAAGACTTCAAAGCGCTTGAGCAACCCTATCCGTCGGAGCAAGGCAAGTGTCCTTGAAGCATGTTGATCCTATTTTAAAATAAATGTTTTGTTTGCAAAATTGCATGCTTGTGTCAATTTGATCAGAATCCTATGATAGGAAGTTTACTAGCTTTGTTTAACCACCCTTGTCACCTGGAATTTTTGATAGAGAGTCGGGATGGGATTTTTACCTTTTTGCTTCGCTTAATCAATTGGGATGGGAAAACAAATATACCACTTACCTTAATTATGTAATTATGAGATTATGATTAACGTGAACTAGTCAATATGATATGGTAGTGGGTGATCTAAGCAAGCCCGGTATGTGGATGGGGTTGGATGATATGGTGGTTGGCTTGTTTTAGGTCCAAGGACTGGTTCATGCGAGAATAAGCCAGGACTACAGTGCCACCACGAGGCCAAGTATGGGTGCGGCGTAGATGATTAATTAGGGCTTTGCTAGTGCTGTTTGGACCATTAAGGATGCTCAGGGAAGGGGTAGTCGGATTGGGTTTGTTGATGATTGGTGGGACTACCCTGGGATCCGAATGGCTCAAGAGGGGGCCCTTGGTTGAAGATGTGCTCTGTAGGAGACATCGCCACCGGTGAAACCTCAGTGGGGTCTAAGTAGGCTAGTTATCCCTTTGTAAAGACTATTTTGTGATCTCTTGGCCACACACCAATGGAAGTGTGTAATGTGACTGACGGGTCATGGGCATAAGGGAGGTTCTTAGTCACCGAAAGGTGATGAAATCACGAAGTGGTACAAACTCTGCAGAGTCTAACAAAACTATCATGATAGCCATGCTCCCGGTTATGAGCACCTGGACAACTTCCATGATTAGAGGGAAACTGGTATTGGATGGTTTTTGGGAAGGTTATGGTCTGGTACTGGTTATGGATATGTCTGGTTATGAATTAAATTCTGGTATTAAATATGGTGATTGGTATATGGATGATGGATATGGAATATGGACTGGTACTATGTTATTATTTATGGTTTATGATGGGTTTACTTCATATACATAATACGTATTGATTTTCAAATGTTTTAATGTACTTTTTAGCACTTAGCCATTATTATATTCGTCATTTGAATCAGCTACATGTCATACTTTCCACACTTGCTGAGTACGGCATGTACTCACCCTTGCAATCCCCCCCCCCCAACAATTTCAGGTGATGTTTGGGAGTATCATGAGGATAATGCGGAGTACTAGGATGTGTGCTGCCGTCGACTTGCCTGTGGTGTTGCTTGGAGCCGCGCTACCCTTTTGCTTAGTTTGCTTAGTTGCTTAATTAGAGTATTTCCGTTGCATTAGTTGAACTTGTCATTAGTATTCATTAGAGCTTGTATTCGAGGATAATATGGTTTTTGTAATAAAATTACTTAATTAATCTTGCTCTATGGTAATTTTATGTATATCCTTTTGTGAATGTACTCGTGTATGTGTGTTAAACGTCCAAGGCACACATATGCATTCACTTGGTTCATTTTCAGAATCGGGTGTCACAAAACTACGTAGAAGATCTCGAGTCACTGCTGAGAACAGTACGACCTCGTGTCGTTCCTCCTTAGGTGATCTTGTTGGCTAGGAAACCCATCATCTACGCACCGTCACGCTGCAAGCCAATGGCCCAGAAAACCCTTCGTGAGTTCTCAGCTCCCTCTGCTGACAATGTGCCTACTGGGCCCAATGTCAACATGGGATACGTGAACTTCAAAATTAAGACTGGACTAATCACACCATGGTGCAGGCTAACCAATTCTGTGGGAAAGCTAACGAGAATGTCAGTGCTCATATGCAACCATTCCTTGAGATTTGTTGCACTTTCAAGATCAAGGATGTCACACTTGATGCCATCTGTCTTCGACTATTTTCGTTCTTCCTTCTTGGGAGAGCAAAGCAGTGGTTCTATGTGAACAGAAGTGCTATTAACACTTGGGAAAAGTGTTCTACAACATTCCTCACCAAGTTCTTCTCGTTGGGCAAGACTAATGCCCTACATGGAAGAATTTCAAGCATCCAACAAGAGCCTAAAGAGTCCATTCTTGAGGCTTGGGAAAGGCTGCAGGAGTATATCCTAGCCTATCCTGACCATGGGATGTATGTTTGGCTCATCATTCAAAACTTCTACAACGAGCTAACTCCGTCAGCCCATGACCATGTGGATGCTACTGCTGGAGGAGCCTTCTTCTCGCATATGGTGCCCAAAGCTAAGGAGTTGATTGAGAAGATGGTTTCCAACATGGGTTGGAGCGATGAGCGTCTCCAGTCCTGATAGCGAGGCATGCACACCTTGAAAGTGGTGGGCATAATCGCTTCCAAATTGGACCTCCTGATGAAGAAGCTGGACTGTCAAGCTAACGGTGAAGTATTTGGTACCGTCCAAGCCTTAGACTCTCACATGATGTGACATCCGGTTCCGAAAATGAACCAAGCATGATGCATATGTGTGCCTAGGATGTTTAACACACATAAACAAGTGATTCACAAACGATAACCTGATTATAACCATGTCTCGAATAATAACACTAATAATGGTACCTTTTTACAAACCAAATAGTCTTGAATACAAGATCTAAAAGAGTGTAGAGGAAAACACTAATCACTAATGACACCAACTCCTTAGGCAAGCTTGACGGTAACACACACACCTAGAACTCCTTAAAGACCTCCGGGTACTCCACGTTGTCGCCTGCGACTGAATTTGTTGGGGGAATAGCAAGGGTGAGCACATGTCATACCCAACAAGTGTGGGAAAGTATGTGATGTAGCTTAAAGAAGGAATGATAATTAAATGGATTATTGCATAAAAGTACATTCAAAACAGTCGAAAATGCAATAATATGTTCATTAAGTGAGGTCCATCCCTTAACAACCCAAAAACAATTAATTTCATATCCAATACCATACTTCCAACATAAATAGCCAGAACCATCAGTAATATACCATATTCAACTCATAATTGTCCATTCGACTCATTATTACCATTTTCATATTCCAAACCTATTTACTGTAACAATAACGACTCCCAATTCAGTACCAGCCATTAAACCAAGTTCAAGGTCCA
The DNA here is from genome assembly GCA_036927565.1 of Tuctoria greenei. Classification (NCBI taxonomy): domain Eukaryota; kingdom Viridiplantae; phylum Streptophyta; class Magnoliopsida; order Poales; family Poaceae; genus Tuctoria; species Tuctoria greenei. Next base: position 68,471,406 of record JAYESD010000004.1, on the reverse strand, counting down.
TAACTCTAATCATGTGAGGGTCCAGGTCATTCATAACCGGGAGCACGGCTATCATGATAGTTTTTAACACTCTGTAGAGATTGTACCACTTTACCACAAGTTCGTGATTTCGTCACCTTTTGATGACTAAGGAATCTCAATTATGCCCTCTCACACTTCCTTTGGTGTGTGGCCAAGAGATCACATAATAGCCTTTACAAAGTGATTACTAGCCTATTTGAACCCCACTGAGGTTTCACCAGTGGTGATGTCTCCAACTGAGCACATCCATCCAAGGGCCCCCTCTTGTGCCATTCAGATCCTAGGGTAGTCCCACCATCTCTACAAACCCATCCGACTACCCCTTCCCCGAGCATTCCAAATTGTCTAGATAGTACTGGCAACACACTAATTAGTCAGCAAAACCGCACCTATACTTCGCCCTGTGGTGGCACTGTAAATCCTGTCACTCAATGAACCGGTCCTTAGATCTAAAGCAAGCAAAACAACCAAAATGGTCCAACCCATTCCCTGTAACCGGCTTGCTTAGATCCCTAGGTTCCATGTTGCTAAAGGGTCATTATCTCAATTCACATCATTCAGGTGTTCAATAGTTTATAATTAAGCAATATGACCATTTCCCACAACCAATTGAGTATAGCGAAGCAAAAGTGTAAAAGACTCTTCCCGACTCTCTACATTGTGTTCAAGCGACAAGGGTGGTCATACAAAACTAGTAAACTCCTATAATTGAGTTTCCCATCAATTTGACACAAGCATGCAATTTTGCAAAAAAAAATTTAAAACCTGGATCAAAATGATCAAGGGAACTTGCCTTGCTCCTGAGCTTTGTTTATATCGAAAGATTCGCAGTTCTGGTTCTGCAGGTCCTCAAAAGCACTCTCTACAACGACACCTTCTATTCCACGTGACAAACATGCGAAACAAACATTACAATCAAATATTGCTCAAATATTACTCAATATGCCATGATATGCATGATTAGTGCAATTGTGAGGTAAAACTTGTTAATGAGTTGCTATTAATGTTTACTAACTGCTTATAATAGTTTATAACAAGTTTGAATAAGTTTCGAATTGATTTGAGTCAATTTGGATTCAATTCAGCAATAACATATTCAAAGGCCAAACAAGTCCGGTATCAGGGCCGGACTAGTGTAGGATTGAAGAGCACGTGAAAAGCTACTAGAGGGGGGTGAATGGTAGATTAAAAAATCTTACGCAGTAGAAACAATTAAATCCCAACACCTTCAGCAGAAAAACAATCTGTTAAAGAAATCGTGTGTGAGACTAATATAAACGTGTTTCATCGTGACAAAAGTGATAGATATCAGAGAGAATCAAGTCACGAAGATGACACAACAGGAATCACTCAAATACGTCGAGAGAAACTCAAGTTACGATTGAAAGATCGAACAAAGGCCAATCTGTCCTACCCGAGAAAAAATAGTTCTGGAACGCTGCAAAGAAACTCGTGTAGATCAGAAACCACAAATCCAATGACCGTGAAATTTTGACAGATGATAGATAATCAAGTTGTGAAGACAACCCAAAAAGAATCACGTCAATTGGATCTGTAAAACTCGTGTTATGATAAAAACCACCGAAGAAAGGTAGTGCTGTGCAGAAAACTCGACGAGAAAAACTTGTCTGGAACAAGTCGGACGAACAAGGCACAAAAGTTCCTTTCAACTAAAAATTTTATTCAATAGAACACAAGAGTAACAGCCCCCAAAGTCATCACCCACGAGCTCTGGCCTCCCTTGCTTATAGCGAGCCCTTAGGCCAACCCAATCTCAACTAGGACTCTAATCCTACTCAAATCACGAATCGAAACTTTCTATAACTGCTTAGGACTCTTCTATACGCAGATAGAAGCAATATTAAGACTTCCAAACACCTTATGAATGTATCTCACATTCCTAAAACAACTCAAATTCGTGACCCACACGAAATCCTGTCATAACCAACTCAAAACTTTCCATATTTGAGCCAAATTCAACTCAGCCGCAGCCTGAGTCCATAACCTAGTCGGTTGGACCTTTCCGACCAATTCTTTACGTCCACATCTCTTCATCATGCCTCGGAACCATGTAGCCATGTCCATGCACTCCTCGCACATGTGCAAACATCTTCCAACGACGTCCGCGATACCTTCATATGCATTGTTCTTGATTCATACATGTTGTGTGACCTCCCGATCAACTCAACCACAATTCTTCTCGAACTTGGTTGTTGAACCTCATCTTCTCCCTAAGACTAGTTTAATGGACCCCGTCACCAGCCATGTCTTGAACTCAAGCAACACCCGCACATGAATAAACAACCAATACTTCCGAGCACAAGTCCTCGACTTGACTCTCGTTAGTTCCGAAAACCACAACACCTTACGTGAGCACCTCACGTAAGCATGTTGCAAAACATAGCAAAATGATATCAACTATAACCACCAAAACACACCAAAAACTTAGTAAAAGAATACTAAGTAACCTTTCCATAAGTGTAAAGCAAGTATGAAATATTGCAAGGTAAAAGCAGGAACATTGTGATCAAGCTCCGAATCTTGCCAAAGCTAACCGGAGCTTGAGCCAGAGCTTACCAAAGCTAGTTGGACCTAGTGCTAGAGCTAACGAAAGCCAGTCAGACCTAGCACCGGACCTAACCAAAACAAGTCGAAACTAGTCAATCCAAAAGTCGGAGCTAGAAAAACATGTCGGAGCTAACCAATATAAGTCGGACCTAGCCAAACATATCGGAGCTTAACAAAGACATGCCAAAGCTATCAAAGACATACCGAAGCTAAAGACAAAGCTCACCGGAGCTACCTAAAAATTTCTCGAGCCTTGACAAAGCAAGTCGGACCTATTGTTGGACCTTGCAGAAGCTCAGAGCTAGAGTCGGACTTTGCTAAAAGGTGTTTTAGCAGAATTTTAGAACTTTTATCATCAAAGCCAATGTATTCAATACAAGCCAATGTATTCAACACACATAGGTCCAATAATCTCCCCCTTGATGAATGCATTGGCAACACAACTTAAAATCCGAACATTGACTTATTCACGTTAAAAGTTTTGAAAACAATTTCCCTCCCTTTGTAAAACAGAAATAAAATGAGAAAAAAAGAAATTCTTCATCTGAGAACAATCGTGCCAAAACAATTGTGAATATGTGCAATGTGTAATCAATTTATCCCCCTTGCATACTTATCTTTAAAAATTCACATATTATCTCTCCCCCTTTGACAATGTATTCAGCAAGGTTCAAAAGAGAAATTTCAAATGTTATGAGCATATTATAATATATACATATAAATAAAGCTCATCCAAGTCATACTATCAAGTAACTTACACTATCACATCAATGAGATACATAAAGTAGTGTAATCCATGCTAGAGATCAAATGTAATTTTCAATTTAAGCAAGTCATGATCTCACAAACTTTACTATTTCAAAACCTGAAAGCATGACACTAGTTGTTGTATTTTATTATTTTTCAAAGCGCAAATTTAGATCATATGATATTTGCAAGAGATTATATGCGCATCTGCCTCATTCTAACCAACCAAGCCAAGCCTATGTCATTTGACAATCAGAAGATTAAGGACATAGTTTTAGTCATACACAACTTCTTCCAAGTTCATATCTAAGTGCAATGATAAGCCATCTCAAAAGAAGAAGTGCGATGCATGCATATTCTCTTGATCTTTTCTCAATTTTTTATTGATCATTACTTGATTAAATCTTTATGATTAAAACCACTTGTGAGCATGCACCAAGTTCAAAACAGCAAGAAAGTTTGATCATGACCAGATTTAGTGTAAGTAATTATTCCAATCACTAGTCATGGCAAAAACTATAAAATGTATAACACGAGTAATATAGTAAGAACTTTCAACATGTAAAAGGAATCACAAAGTCATATATGTATAAAATACTATGCTCATATTATTTTAATTTCATATTCACACATAAACTTCTCAAGTTTCAAAACTCCCCCTCAATTTAAGCAATGAGGATGCATAACCCCTATTTCACTACAAGTATAACAAAAACGAGTGAAATCCAAAGGTTTTGTAGAAATGTCAGCTAATTGTTGTTCGATATCTATATGGTGAAGCACAATGTTTCCTTTATCAACGTTATCACAGAGAAAGTGATACCTAATATCAATGTGCTTAGTTCTATAATGTTGCACGGGGTTTTTAGCAATGCAAATAGCACTAGTGTTGTCACAAAATAGTGGAACACTATCTAGATCAACCCCATAGTCCCTAAGTGTTTGAACAATCCAAAGAATTTGTGACAAAGCGCTAGCAGCGGCTACATATTCAGATTCAGTGGTGGATTGTGCAACTGAACTTTGGTTTCTAGAGGACCAAGCAACAAGTGAATTACCAAGAAAATGACAAGCACCCGAAGTACTTTTCCTATCAATCATACAACCCCCAAAATTAGCATCCGAAAAAGTTTTCAAAGTAATGGTTGAGGAAGAAGAAAGAAAAATGCCAAATTCTTGAGTTCCATGTAAGTACCTGAGAATCTTTTTGACAGCTTGACAATGTGAAGCACGTGGGGAGGCCTGAAAACGTGCACAAAGACATACGTTGAATTGTATGTCTGGTCTTGATGCTGTGAGGTACAAAAGTGATCCGATCATGCTTCTATATTCTTTTTTTATCCACGGGTTCACCATCTTCATCAAGTTCAAGTGTTTTTGTTGTTCCCATTGGTGTCCGAAGATGCTTGCTATTGTCCATGTTGAAGCGCCTTAGGTGGTCTTTTGTATACTTCGTTTGATGCACAAAGGTACCCTCTTTGGTTTGCTTGATTTGCAGCCCCAAAAAGTACGTGAGTTCTCCCATGATACTTATCTCAAATTTTGAACTCATCATAGCTGAAAACTTGGACACAAGATCATGAGAAGCACAGCCAAAGATAATATCATCCACATACACTTGAATGAATAATGAGTCATTGCCATGCTTAAGCACAAAAAGAGTTTTATCAACCTTGCCCATGGTAAACCCCTTTTCAAGTAAGAATGTTTTTAACCTATCATACTATGCTCTAGGGGCTTGTTTGAGATAGTACAAGGCTTTGGACAGTTTGTAAACATAATTAGGAAAATCTGGATTTTCAAAACCAGGTGGTTGCTTAACATAAACCTCCTCATCTATGTAGCCATTAAGAAAAACACTTTTAACATCCATTTGATATAACATGAAACCTTTAGATGCACAAAATGCTAACAAAATTCTTATGGCTTCTAATCTAGCAACATGAGCAAAAGTTTCATGAAAATCTAGACCTTCAACTTGAGTGAAACCTTGAGAAACCAACCTAGCCTTATTACTAACCACAACCCCATCCTCACTTTGTTTATTTTTAAACACCCATTTAGTTCCAATTAAAGTGTGATTTTGAGGTGGAGGTACAAGTTTCCAAACATTATTTCTTTCAAAATTTTCTAACTCTTCTTGCATGGCAATAATCCAGGATTCATTAGTGAGTGCGTGTGATATATCTTTGGGTTCAAAAGAAGCAACAAAAGCAGAATGAGCATGAGAATTTGGATCGCAAAACCTGGACCGTGTGACTCGTTCGTGCAAGCTTCCAATAATTTGTTGTGGAGGATGACTTTTGACAACACGGAGGGGAGTGGACACTTCACAAGCTTTTTCTTCTTCATGTTCATCATAAATCTATGAGCTTGTGACTTGAGGAGGATCTGGACCATCAATGGTGGTCGTCGGTGCTGACTGTGAATCAAAATCAGGAGCTGGAACAATGTCATTAGCTGCTGAATTTTCGGGCAACAGCACCACTTCTTCCTCATCTTCAACAAAAATGCTCTCCCCCTGCGGATATGGACCCGGACCTGCAATGTTTGAGCCATTACCTAGGCTAGCTTCATCGAAAGACACCTCACAAGTCTCCACAATTTTGTTAGTGTCAAGTAAAAGCACACGGTAGCCTCTAGTATGAGATGAATAACCAAGAAACATGTCATCAATGGATCAATGTTCAAATTTATCAAGATTACCATGTTTCTTAACAAAGCATTTGTAACCAAAGACCCGAAAGTGTGTAACACTAGGCCTATGTTCAAACCGGAGCTCATATGGTGTTTTACCTAGCTTAGCGCGCAAGAAAACACGATTTGAGACATAACAAGCGGTTGCAATCGCATTAGCCCAACTTTTTCTAGGAGTTTGATATTCATCAAGCATAGTCCTAGCCATCTCAACTAAGGTTCTGTTCTTTCTTTCTACAAGACCGTTTTGTTGAAGTACATATGCTGAAGAAAATTGATGATCTATTCCATTTTCAGCACAAAAGTGATCAAAAGATTGATCTTTAAATTCAGTTTGGTTATCACTTCTAATTGTATTTAAAGATCCTGGGTGATCAATTGATAATCTACGAAATAAAGTTCTAAAGTGACTAAAAGCTTCATTCTTAGAGGCCATAAAGTAAACACAAGAGTATCTAGAATAATCATCAACAATCACAAGAACATACCATTTACCTCCGAAGGATTGAACACGTGAAGGTCCTACGGTGTCAAGGTGCAAAAGTTGACACGGTTCAGTTGTCATGATCATTGTGAGAGGAGTATGTGAACCTGCAACCATCGTAGCATGTCTACAAGAAGAGCACACAATTTCTTTGTCCCCTTTAAGCTTAGGCAGCCCACGTATGCGATCAAGAGCACTAACACGCGTTAGATGATCAAAGCCTACGTGACCAAGTCTACGGTGCCAAAAATATAAGTCCTTTGAATCATTAGAAACTAGACACCTATGCTTAGAGAAAGACATATCAAAATCAGCTTTAAAAACTCTTCCAAACCGAGACATGTTAAAAATAAGCTCACTATTTGAACCTATAACTTTACAGCAGTTTTTATTGAAAATAATTTCATGATTTTCATCTAGCAATTGTGAAACAGAAAGCAAGTTGTATTTCAAATTTTTGACAAGTACCACATCCTTCAAAGTGTAGTGATCATTTACTCTAACCGAACCCTTAGCAATTATAGGAGTTGAAGAATTATCGGCAAAAGTAACATTCTCTACACGTGACACAAAAGAGATGGAGGAGAACCAATCTTTGTTAACGGTCATGTGGCGTGAGCAACATGAATCCACAATCCAAATGTTCTCCTTCCTCAAACGTGTAACCTACATAGAAGCACAATACGTCGATGACTCAATACTGGGGTTAGTCAAAAGGCATTTAGGAATCCAGTACTGAGTCACACGACGTGCAGCAGGAAAAACACGCGAAAGCTAAGATAAAACAGCAGGTTTATGAGTCAAAGTTTGAGATTTTTTGTTATTAACTACTGACCTATAAGGTGTTACCTGTGTAGCTGAAAAATCAGTAGCTCTTGAGGCAAAAGCAGAAAGTCCAGAGGTAAACTTTGAATGTTTTTGACTCATAACAGCAGGTTGCATGTTCCTGACATTCGTTTTAGTATGTGCATCAAATTTTGCATGGAAGTTATGAGATCTAGCAATCATTCTTTCCATTTTCTGTTGTTTAGCTAGTCTATAACAAAAATCTATGACATGACCATCTCTATCACAGTAGGTATAATGAAATTTAACTTTGTGTTCATGTCTAGATGAACAAGCAACATTGTTATTTGAAACCAAATGAGACAACACTCCTGCAGATTTGAAAACCACTTCTTTTTGTTTAGGAACTATTTGAATCAAACCACTTCCTAATGACTTTACAATTTTAGGTGGATGTGCCTTAGCATGAGCATGAGAAACAAAACATAAACGAGTTTTATCATTGCAAGACTTGGAAGAATTCAGCAACAAGTTTAGGTTCTTATTTCCATTACAAAACTGATATAATGTCCTATGCATGTTATCAAGTTTATTGGACAGATCAAGGCAATTTTCACATGAATTTTTTCCTTTTAATTTGCAATTGGAACAATATTTAACTTCATGAGAATGTAAAGCATTATTCAATATTGTAATTTTATTCATAGCATCTTTTAGTTTCTTTTCAAGATCCTCACAACTAGAACAATGCAAATCAATTGTAGAACAAGAAGCATCTTTTAAGTTTCCAATATCAATACAGCAAGCTTTTTGTTCTTTTCAATTTCAAATTCAAGTCTATCTAGAGTGGAGGAGTGTGCAGTTCTTAGTGTGGACAATTGTTCATATATTAAATCACATGAGGGACAAGAATCATCACTAGGAATCAAGGTTTTCAAACGGTTGATTTCAGATTCTAGTGATTCAATTTTAGCAGCATTATCCCAAAGCTTTTTGTCCTTTCTTAACAATAATAGTTGCACGAGAAATTGCATCACACATTTCATTACAGGTAGAACATACCTCATCGTCGTCACTGTTGTGTTCTGCATCCTCCTGACTTGATCTTGGTCTTGTTTTGCCCGCCATGAAGCATAAGCTGGCCATATCGTCATCATCTTCATCACTTTCAAAGTCTACATCGCTTGAACCGAGCTCTTGAAGTGCAGTTATGAAGTTGTAATCATCTTGTGTCCTATGGTACCCTTCTTTTTCTTGTTGGGGTTTCCAGAGGTGGTCTTGATCTTGTTCTGTTTTTCTTCACAGGTAGTCGAACCTAAAAGGTTAGCGCATTCTGTACGAAAGTGTCCTGTCTTACCACATTCATAACAGCGTTGAGGTCCGGAGCTTCCTCTCCTTCTAGTTCTCACATTTTGCAATGCTTTTGAGAACCTAGTAGAGATTAGTGCTAACTCCTCGTGGAAATTCCTCGATCTGCTCCAGGGTTAGTGAGGACAACAAAGCAAGAGTATTGCAAGATGATGATTGGCCGGAGCTAGGCATATCACGTTGTGAGACAAATTCAATAAACTTATTTGGGTTCTTACGTGATAAGATGTCAATTCTTGAGTTTTGAGTTTAGAGTAAAGCACATCTAAAGTAAGTGTACTCATGACAGTATATTCACGAATAGATGTAACTTTCATCTCCCAAATTGACATGTCTAATGCGCTTAGTAATTGTCTAGCATTTTCAGCATCTGAAAAATTAACATTGACACTATACAAGTTGCTGAGAATTTTATTAAAGCGAGCAAAAAGGTCATCAATAGACTCACCGGATTGCATCTCGAAGTGCATGTATTCCTTTTTGAACATGTCTTGCCTTACCTACTTGATCGTGTTGGATCCTTCGTGGTAGTCACAAAGTGCTTTCCACACATCGTATGCAGATAGAGGTGTGCAACACGGTCGAAGTCACTTTGAGTTAATCCTTATATGATCAAGTTTCGAGCCTTGTTGTTGTTGTTGACATCTCTCAGATTTGTAGCTGTAACTTGATCATTTGACAACACTTCATAAGGCTTGTATACCTTCTCCCATATTGTGAAGCCTTGATCCTGGATGAAGGCTTCAATACGTGCCTTCCAAACCTGAAAATCAATACCACTAAAGACACAAGGTTTTACGGAGTATTTCTCCATGATGATTAGCCAAAATACGTGCAAATCACAAAGATTAGAGCATCGTGGCTCCGATACCAATTGTAGGATCGAAGAGTACGTGAAAAGCTACCATAGGGGGTGAATGGTAGATTAAAAAAATCTTACGCAGCAGAAACAATTAAATCCCAACCCCTTCGGTAGAGAAATGATATGTTAAAGAAATCGTGTGTGAGACTAATCTAAACGTGTTTCATCATGACAAAAGTGATAGATATCAGAGAGAATCAAGTCACGAAGATGACACCACAAGAATCACTCAAATCCGTCGAGAGAAACTCAAGTTACAATTGAAAGATTTGTGAGACCTATGTGTGCTGAATACATTGGCTTTGACAATAAAAGTTTTGAATGCTGCCATAATGTCTTTTTAGCAAGGTCTGACTCTAGCTCCGAGCTTCTGCAAGGTCTAACATAAGGTCCGACTTGCTTTGTCTAGGTCCGACATGTTTTTGGGTAGCTCTGGTCAGCTTTGTCTTTAGCTCCGGCATGTCTTTGTTAAGCTCCGATATGTTTTGCTAGGTCCAACTTATGTTGGTTAGCTCCGACATGTTTTTCTAGCTCCGACTTTTGGGATGACTAGTTCCGACTAGTTTTGGTAAGCTCCGGCGCTAGGTTGTACTAGCTTTGGTAAGCTCCGGCGCTAGGTTGTACTAGCTTTGGTAAGATCCAGTGCTAGTTTGTACTAGCTTTGGTAAGCTCTAGCTCAAGCTCCGGTTAGCTTTGTCAAGGTTCGGAGCTTGATTGTAATGTTCCAAATTTTCATGTGAAATGTTTCGAACTTGCTTTACACTTATGGAAAGGTTGCTTAGTATTCTTATACTAAGTTTTTTGTGTGTTTTTGTTGTTAAGGCTTATATCATTTTGTTGTGCTTTGCAACATGCTTATGTGAGGTGCTCACATAAGGTGTTGTAGTTTTGGAACTAACTTGAGTCAAGTCGCGGACTTGGGCTCGTACAGATTGGTTGTTTGTTCATGTGCACGTGTTGCTTGAGTTCAAGACATGGCTGGTGATGGGATCCATTGAACTAGTCTTAGGGAGAAGATGAGGTTCAACAACTAAGTTTGGGAGGAATTGTGGTTGAGTTGATCGGGAGGTTGCACAACATGTTTGAATCAAGAAAAATGCATATGAAGGTATCGTGGGCGTCATTGGAAGATGTTTGCACGTGTGCAAGGAGTGCATGGACGTGGCTACATGGTTCCGAGGCGTGATGAAGAGATGTGGACGTAAAGAATTGACCGGAAAGGTCCAACCGACTAGGTTATGGACTCAGGCTGCGGCTGAGTCGGGTTTGACTCAAATATGGAAAGATTTGAGTTGGTTATGATAGGATTTCGTGTGGGTCACGAATTTGAGTTGTTTTAGGAATGTAAGATACGTTCCTAAGGTGTTTGGAAGTCTTAAGATTGCTTCTATCTGCGTATAGAAGAGTCCGAAGCAGTTATGGAAAGTTTCAATTCATGATTTGAGTAGGATTAGAGTTCTAGTTGAGATTTTGTTGGCCTAAGGGCTGGTTATATAAGCAAGGGAGGCCAGAGCTCGTTGATGAGTAGGTTTAGGCCCGATCTTCCGAAAGGTATGTCGATTGGGGTGGAGAACTCGACGTTGATGATCCACGGCACTCGAGCGGTTCGAGTACCCCTGCAATCACTACACCACGGATCCGTTGGTTATCAACCGTGCTGCACACGCTTGACCTCGCCAAGAAGGCTAATCCCTGCAAGTGCAATCGAGAACACGAGCAAGAACGTAGAAGACACAATCGGAAATCGCGAAATTGGGGTCTCACAAACCGTAGAACGGCGATATTATTGATCTAAGCAAAACCCACCGAATATGACCGGCGGCTGCAGTATTTATAGGATAGGGTTCGACCAAAACACGATTAGACGTGTCCCTAATGAACTCTTACGGGATACAAGGCCCAAAGGCCCGATTCGGTGGCGCAGCACCGGACAGAAATCTGGACTCGACTTGTTTCGACGATTCCCAATGACTCCGGAGGAATTTTGAGGTGGGACCAGAACCATTGGAAATTTTATCTTCTCCTCTTTCCTTGCATATGTAGAACGTCGAAAACGGAGTCCGTATGCCTCCTGGGCGTCTGTTTTAAGGTGGACTGCTCCTGGACTCCGAGTTGAACTCGAGTCCGAGTTGTAAACTGTTTCCATCTACTTGTGGACGTCCCAGGTGGTTCTCCACGCTCCCAAGGCCTCCTTCCTTCACTTGTTGATCTTTTCCATTATTCCTAATAACAATTAAATCTTCACATAGCAATATATTCTCAAACTCACATGCAAAAGAAGTTAAGAACGAATTCACCTGCTGATTTAATAACCGTGCCCGTGCTCTTGTGATTGGTCCTTGCAGTTCAATGCGCGTCTCTGCTGTTGTGATGTCCTCATCATCCTCCCCCTCTTGAATTGGAGTCGTCCTCGACTCAAGTTCATCTTCTTCTCCCAAGTACGGTCGCAAATCTGAAATGTTAAATGTAGGACTAACCCCAAAATCGGGAGGCAATTCAAGCTTATATGCATCATCATTAATCTTTTCAACGATCTTAAAAGGACCAGCAGCTCGTGGCATAAGTTTAGATTTTCTCAAGTCGGGAAATCGCTCTTTTCTCAAATGTAACCACACCAAATCGCCCGGTTCAAGTTTTACTTCTTTTCTACCTTTACTACCTGCAATCCTATACTTCTCATTCATCATTTCAATATTTTTCTTTGTAGTTTCATGCATCTTAAGAATGAATTCAGATCGTTGTGTAGCATCCAAATTTATAGTTTCAGAAGGAGGCAAAGGTAGTAAATCAATAGGAGCACGGGGATTGAAACCATACACTACCTGGAATGGACTTACCTTTGTCGTGGAGTGAACGGATCTGTTGTAAGAAAATTCTATATGTGGTAAACACTCCTCCCACAACTTCAAATTTGTTTTCAAGACAGCCCGTAACATAGTGGATAAAGTACGATTAACTACCTCGGTCTGTCCATCCGTTTGTGGGTGACATGTAGTTGAAAACAACAACTTGGTTCCCAATTTATACCACAAAGTTCTCCAAAAATGACTTAAAATTTTTGCATCACGATCAGAAACAATGGTATTTGGCACACCATGTAAACGAACAATTTCCGTCATAAATAAATCAGCAATGTGGGAGGCATTATCATTCTTATGACAAGGTATAAAGTGTGCCATTTTGGAAAAACGATCAACAACTACAAAAATACTATCCATCCCCCTCTTAGTCCTAGGCAATCCCAAAACAAAGTCCATAGAAATATCCTCCCAAGGTACACTAGGAACAGGAAGAGGCATATAAAGACCATGTGGGTTAAGACGAGACTTAGCTTTGTTGCAAGTAGTGCATCGTGACACGTAGCGCTCGACATCACGCCTCATCTTTGGCCAAAAGAAGTGTGTGGACAGCACATCTTCAGTTTTCTTCACTCCAAAATGTCCCATCAAACCTCCTCCATGTGCTTCCTGCAAAAGCAATAGACGAACGGAGCTAGCTGGAACGCATAGCTTGTTAGCATGATAGAGGAGACCCTCTCGCAGCACATATTTATTCCAAGTTCTTCCTTCTCTACAATTTTCAAAAGCAACTTTGAAGTCCAAATCAGTAGGATATAATGCTTTAATTGTTTCCAAACCAAAGATTTTATGATCAAGTTGGGAAAGCATGGTATAACGCCTAGATAATGCATCGGCAATGATATTTTCCTTCCCTTTCTTATGCTTAATGATGTATGGAAACGACTCTATGAACTCAATCCATTTAGCATGTCATTTATTCAGATTGGTTTGACACTTAAGATACTTCAATGATTCATGATCGGAATGTATGACAAACTCCTTAGACCAAAGATAATATTGCCAAGTTTGTAATACACAGACTAAGGCATACAATTCCTTATCATAAGTGGAGTAATTCAGAGAAGGACCATGAAGTTTTTCACTAAAGAAAGCAACGGGTTACCTCCTTGTATGAGAACGCCTCCAATACCAATGCCGCTTGCATCGCATTCTAGCTCAAAGGTCTTGTCAAAATCAGGAAGTTGTAGTAATGGTGCTTGTGTAAGCTTCGATTTGAGAGCATCAAAAGCTTGTTGCTTCTGTTCGCCCCATCGAAATGGAACTCCCTTCTTCGTTAGCTCATGTAGAGGTGCTGCAATGGTGCTGAAATCCCGCACAAAGCGCCGATAAAATCCTGCAAGACCAAGAAAACTACGAACCTGTGTGACGGTAGTTGGGGCTGGCCAGCTGGTGATTGCTTCAATTTTTGCCTCATCCATCTCAATTCCCTGCGAGGAAACGACATAGCCAAGAAACGAGACTCGATTGGTGCAAAAAACGCACTTTTCGAGGTTACCAAACAAACGTGCATCTCTCAAAACAGTAAAAACAGCACGTAAATGATCAAGATGTTCATCATATGACTTGCTGTAAATGAGGATATCATCGAAGTAAACCACCACAAATTGTCCAATGAAAGCACGTAAAACCTCGTTCATTAATCGCATAAAGGTGCTGGGTGCATTAGTTAAACCAAAAGGCATGACTAACCACTCATAAAGTCCAAACTTGGTTTTAAATGCAGTTTTCCATTCATCTCCTAGTGCCATTCTAATTTGGTGGTAACCACTACGCAAGTCAATTTTTGTGAAGATGATAGCACCACTCAATTCATCAAGCATGTCATCTAATCGAGGAATAGGATAACGATATCGAATGGTGATGTTATTAATCGCTTGACAATCAACACACATGCGCCAACTACCATCTTTCTTAGGAACCAAAAGAACAGGAACGGAACAAGGGCTAAGGCTTTCACGAATGTACCCGCGGTCCAAAAGATCTTGGACTTGTCGCTGAATTTCCTTAGTTTCTTGTGGATTCGCCCTGTATGCTGCACGATTTGGCAAACTTGCTCCTGGAATCAAATCGATCTTGTGTTCAATGCCTCTCATCGGTGGTAAACCAGGGGGTATCTCGGAGGGAAACACATCCTCAAACTCCTGCAAAAGGTTAGCAACAGCAGGGGGCAATGCAATAGACAATTCATGAAGTGAAAACATGGCTTCTTTCCAAACTAAAGCATAGCACATCCCCTTAGCATCGAATAAATCAGCAAGTTCAGATTTAGTTGCGAGCAATGATGGTGATTTTAACTTAATAACTTGCTGTTTTTCATATTCTAATTTAGTTGCTTTGCCCTCACGAATTTTACTCTTCTCAAAATGCACAATTTCAGCAGGAGTCATGGGGAGCAAATTGATTTTCTTTCCCTTATGCATGAGAGTATATTTATTGGTTCTACCATGATGAATAGCATCTGTATCAAATTCCCAAGGACGACCCAATAAAAGAGAACAAGCATCCATAGGAACAACATCAAAATCAGCAAAATCATGGTATGAACCAATTGAAAAATGGATTCTCGCTGTTTGTGTTACCCGAACCTTACCGCTGTTGTTGAACCATTGAATGTGGTACGGATGAGGGTGTGCTCTTGTTGTCAAACCGAGTTTCTTGACGACGTCCGTGTTTACCAAGTTATTGCAGCTACCTCCATCAATTATAGTGTGTACACGGCAGTCCTTGACGACGAGAAACATGTGGAAGAGGTTGTGTCGTTGTAGCTTGTCGTCGGTCTCCACTTTGGAGCTCAAGGCACGCTGCACAATGATGCTCCTATAGTTCTCCGTCGCCGCTGTACCAAGTACCTCTTCTTCGGTGTATTCGTCATTTGGATCTGTAAAGTCAGTAGCAAGAGAATATTCATCTTCAACATCCGAAGTACTATCATACCCGCCATCGTCGCGTGCTATGTATGCTCGTTTGCTCGGGCAATCTCTCATCATATGACCAAGTCCCTGGCAGCGGTGACACTTAATGTCAGAAGTACGACCCGTAGAAGGAGTGGACGACGAAGGCTTGAATGATGTCGCCTTGCTGCCTTCCGGCACGCGAGAAGGTGGAGCAGCAGGTATGGTTCGTTGGCCGCCATTGGGTGGTGTAGTCGCTGCACGGGGGGCCGAAGATGGTGCTGTTTTGGATGGTGTAGTTGCTGCACGCAGCGTGAAGTTGCTCCTCGTGCGTTGTTGCTGTTATTGTCGGCCCTGCAATTCTTTTTCTGCCAACATAGCAAGCTGAAACAATCTGTTAACAGTATCATATTCTTTGTAATCAACAATGTTCTGAATTTCACGCCTCAACCCCCCATAAAAACGAGCTATTTTATCATCCATGTCCTCTACTACCCCACAACGCAGCATACCCTTTTGTAACTCTTGATAATACTCCTCTACGGACATGTTACCTTGGTCTAAACACTGCAATTTTTTGCGAAGGTCCCGCTGAAAAGATGGAGGAACAAAACGAACACGCATAGCTTCCTTTAATCTATCCCATGTTGGAGGATCAGTTCTAGTTTTAACAAGTTCATTCCACCATATGATAGCAAAGTCCTTAAACTCACTAGTGGCTTGACGAACTCTATGTTGTTCAGGAACAAGATGGGAATTAAATTTTTGCTCTACTGTCATCTCCCAATCAAGATAAGCCTCAGCATCATAAGCACCAGAAAAAGAGGGTATAGTAAATTTCACTTTAGCAAAAGGATCATCAGGAGGTCGGTTATAATTGTTATGATTATTACCTCCCATACCTCGACGATAAAGTGGCAGTCTTGGCTGATTACTGTGATCTTCCAGTTCATTATAAGCATTGTCTTCTTGTCTTCCAGCAAGAGGCAACCGAGCCTCAAAAGTATTCATCCGAAGAGCAAGGTCATCCAGTTTGCGAGTCAAGTTCGCCAATGACTCCTCCGTTGATGCGTTGTATTTGGCGAGCATGTCGCGTAACTCAACATGTTGAACACATTCGTCATTATTTTCTTCTCCTGCCATTGTTAGTAGGAAACAAAAGACAACAAAAAAAATGTTATCCCTATCAACTACAGTGACAATGTGGAAGGTGGAAGAAAACAATCTCTCTCGCTCAAGCGTCTTACCACGCTCTTACAAGTGTTCTTACCGACACAGCAGGTGGTGTGGACGGTGAGATGAACCAATGAAGTGTGGGGTGATTGCAAAGGTACCTGTTATGCTCAAGAGAAAGGTGAAGCTTGGATGGCACAATATGGTGGCTAATAAGCAGAAAATCGTTAACAGCTAAACAAAGTTGAATAAGTATTCAATGTAGGAAACTGTTGCTGGTCAACTGAGTGCCCAAGAGCCTAGCACAACACAAGGAAGTATCAAGGCAAAAGAAAGATAGAATGATATAACCAAACAAACAGCACCAAGTGGTATAGGCCAATTGCTTTAATATGCGTGCTCTTCACTATTTTTTTCTTTTTTATAATATTTTTTTGATATTTTTTCTTTACTCAGTAGCACAAATATAGGAAGCACACAAATTTGCAGCTCAATTGGATGTAATATGCGGCCTATAGAAAATCAAGAAGGTTCTTTAAAATTCGTGCTGAAACTTCGGAGGCCGGATAGCCTATCTTCCGAGGGGAATTTGGGCAATCTAATTTGGCCGAACGTGGCTACGCGGCGGAAAATCAGATGCGAAATTTCACGTAGATGAATTTGAAAAAAAAATTCGCCCGATTTCGAGTTCGTATGCGAAAGTTATGGCCGTTTTAAGGTAGGCTGTCCGAGTTACGTTTTTTTGGATGTTGATTCCAACTCGGTTTGAGAACAGAACTCGCAAAAAATGATCAAGAATTTGCACAGCAACTAATGGGGTGGTGTGTGATGATTCAAGGATCAATGGCACAAAGATTTGTCACCTAATCTAGGGCTGGCGATGCGGGAGTTCACGCAAGGCGGCTAGCTAGGGCAAACCGATGAACGTGGCGGATCGGTTTGTTATTTAGGGATTGTGGAATAGGTGTCGAATAGCAAGAAAACAAGGACGAAACACGATAACTAGGACCAAAAAACACAAAGCTAAACCAGCAACAAGACTCAACCACACAAATGCAAACTCAACAATGCAAACTGAAAAACGAAACTGCAGGCACTATAGTCTGGGAAGCGGTAAAAACGATCTAATTTTTTTTGTGGCTTTTTTGTGGACTCTAGGTACGAAAAAAAATCGATCTAATGGAAGAAAGAAAAACAAAGATACCTCACGGGCAACCTGGAAATCTGATACCAATTGATGAGTAGGTTTAGGCCCGATCTTCCGAAAGGTATGTCGATTGGGGTGGAGAACTCGACGTTGATGATCTGCGGCACTCGAGCGGTTCGAGTACCCCTGCAATCACTACACCACGGCTCCGTTGGTTATCAACCGTGCTTCACACGCTTGACCTCGCCAAGAAGGCTAATCCCTGCAAGTGCAATCGAGAACACGAGCAAGAACGTAGAAGACACAATCGGAAATCGCGAAATTGGGGTCTCACAAACCATAGAACGGCGATATTATTGATCTAAGCAAAACTCACCGAATATGACCGGCGGCTGCAGTATTTATAGGCTAGGGTTCGACCAAAACACGATTAGACTCGTCCCTAATGAACTCTTACGGGATACAAGGCCCAAAGGCCCGATTCGGTGGCGCAGCACCGGACAGAAATCTGGACTCGACTTGTTTCGACGATTCCCAATGACTCCGGAGGAATTTTGAGGTGGGACCAGAAACATTGGAAAGTTTATCTTCTCCTCTTTCCGTGCATATGTAGAACGTCGAAAACGGAGTCCGTATGCCTCCTGGGCGTCTGTTTTAAGGTGGACTGCTCCTGGACTCCGAGTTGAACTCGAGTCCGAGTTGTAAACTGTTTCCATCTACTTGTGGACGTCCCAGGTGGTTCTCCACGCTCCCAAGGCCTCCTTTCTTCACTTGTTGATCTTTTCCATTATTCCTAATAACAATTAAATCTTCACATAGCAATATATTCTCAAACTCACATGCAAAAGAAGTTAAGAACGAATTCACCTGCTGATTTAATAACCGTGCCCGTGCTCTTGTGATTGGTCCTTGCAGTTCAATGCGCGTCTCTGCTGTTGTGATGTCCTCATCACTCGTGGTAGACGATTTTGGGGATGTTCCTCCTGTGTTCTATTGAATAAAATTCGTAGTTTGAAGGAACTTTTGTGCCTTGTTCGTCTGACTTGTTCCAGACAAGTTTTACTCATCGAGTTTCTGGACAGCGCTACCTTTCGTCGGTGGTTTTATCATAACTCGAGTTTTACAGATCCAATTGATGTGACTCTTTTTGGGTTGTCTTCACAACTTGATTATCTATCATCTGCCAAACTTTCACAGTCATTGTATTTGTGGTTTCTGATCTACACGAGTTTCTTTGCAGCGTTCCAGAACTGTTTTTCTCGGGTAGGACAGATTGACCTTTGTTCGATCTTTCGATCATAACTTGAGTTTCTCTCAACGGATTTGAGTGATTCTTGTTGTGTCATCTTCGTGACTTGATTCTATCTGGTTTATATCACTTTTGTCATGGTGAAATCAATGCCCTACGTGTAAGGATTTATAGCTTTCAGCAAGAGCTCAAGGAATGTATTCCCGAGGCATGGGAAAGGCTTTAGGAGTACATCCTAGCCTGTCCCCACCATTGGATGGATGACTGGCTCCTTATTCAGAATTTCTATAACGGGTTGATCCCATCAGCTCGTGACCATTTGGATGCTGCTGCTAGAGGAGCCTTCTTCTCATTGACGGTGCCAAAAGCCATAGATCTTATTGAGAAGATGGTGTTCAACATGGGATGAAATGATGAGCGTCTCCATACCCAACAGTGAGGCATGCACACCTTGAAGGAGGTGGACATGATTGCTGCAAAATTGGACCTCCTAATGAAGAAAATAGATGGACAAGCCAGTGGTGGAGTGTCTGGCAATGCCTATGCCCTAGACTCTCACATCACGTGTGAAGTCTGTGGCAACACAGGTCATATGGGCAATGATTGCCCAGAAACTCGTGAGGATGCCCTATACCTCACCCACAATGGAAATTTCAACAACAACAATGGCTATCGTCCAGGAGTTCAAGGGTGGGGTCAACAACGCCCATTATTTCAAGGAGGGTACAACAACAATGGCAACCCTGGAAATCAGCCCAACTTGAGAGAACTGGCCATTAGCCAGCTCAAGATCAACGGGGCCCTATCCAAGAAGCTATTAGCTAATGACAATACCCTAGAGAATATCAATGCAAAGATGGAAGGACTATCCTCAGCCTTCAAGAATCAACTGAGCTTTAACAAGATGCTCGAGACTTAGTTGGCTCAGCTGGCAGCTGCTATTCCTCCGATGGAAAACGGCAAGATGCCAGGCCAGCCAGAACCTCCGATGGAAAATGTCAACATGATTTCCGTACGAGAGAGCAACTGGCAGAAGGACCCTGGATGTCCTACCATTTCATGCTCAATTGGGGCTCACTACTTTGACAAGGCACTTTGTGATCTGGGAGCAAGTGTTAGTGTGATGCCCAAGGTTGTGTTCGAACAGCTAAACTTCATAGAGCTGACTCCAACACCAATGCAGCTATAACTAGTTGACTCTTCAGTCCGTTATCCAGCGGGTATTGCTGAAGATGTCCCGGTAAAGATCTGGAACTGCTTCATACCCATGGATTTTGTGGTGCTAGACATGGACACCGAGAAGGATACACCACCCATTCTTGGGCGTCCATTCCTAATCACTGCAAAAGCTCGCATAGATGTGGGAGCTGGAGAAATCCACTTCCATATCAATGGCAAGGAGGAAAGGTTTAACTTTTGTCCAAAATCAGAACAATGCTCCATGATTCGAATCAAGTATGGGTCGAATATAAACACATTAGAGAGGTCAAAGTCACACCTCCATAGGTGGACTCACTCATTGCTTTCATGAGAAGATTAATTTACGAGGAGAATCCGTCGTTTCGACCACGCCGATATCCAAAGGCGACGGAATTGTTTGGACCTTCCCGAAGGCCCAAGTCCACCAAGCCGCCAAAGAAGGAATGGCGGAAGAAGCAAGACAAGCCATCCGAGCCCATCCCTCCGAGCCCGGATGTGAAATGAAGACGGAGGAATGTCCATCTCATCGGACGGTGGTGAGTCCTACGCTAATAGGTTAAATTGGTAGTTATCTCACTTTATTTTTCTTTCTTTCTTTTTCCACCCCATTTGGATTTTTCCCATTGCATATTTGAGTTTCCCTAGTAAGTTGAGAATCTTATATTCTCAACTATCATTTTTCTTTCTTTCTTTTCAAAAGAAAATTTTTTATTGGATTTGAAAAAAGGTTTTTATTTGAAAAACAATTTTTCTGAGCTGCACATGTGGCATTTCACCAACGTGCTAACTTTATAGCCGTTGGGGAGCCACTTGCCAAAAGGGGAACCAGGGGGGCCACCTGTTAGGTCGGCCGAACCCCCTGGTCGGCCAAACAGGGAGTGGAGCCAAATTGGCTCCCCTTCCTGCAACGGCTACATTTTGAACCCCAAGTGACCATTGGAAGGTGCACCCTATAAATTCTGACTGTGAGGAGCACCTCTCTTCACACACCACATCATTTTACACCTCTCCAAGTCACTCTCTAGCTCATCTTGTTTTTCTTGCTCTTAATTGCAACACTCTTGCTCAAATCCATCCCCAAAAAGATTTTCTTTTGTTTGCATTTGCATTTCACACTCAAGCTTTCAAGAGGAGAAAATTCGTTGAGAGTTTTGTTTTCCAACCATCGCTTCTTTTTGGATTTTTCTCGCCTTATTTTGTTCTTGCTTGTTGAACTCAAAAAGACATGAAGAGGTTGTTCGGAAAGAGGAAGGGGGCTGCAAGATCAAGCCATGGTGAAGGTTCTAGTGCACACCTCTCTTCCATGGGTACAAGCCCAAGGAGTAGAAGTGTGTATGAGGACACTCCCATGGAAGAAAGAGGCAACCCACACCAACTTCTTCATGACAATGACCTCGACATACGAAGCGAAGTTGAAGATCAAGCACAAAGGCTTCTCCAAGATCGTGAGTTCCGCCACGCCAAGGCTTACGATCCACATTTGATCTCCAAAATAGGTATGGAGTCCGAATTTCTTTCCATTTGGCATGCAATTGGATTTGATGACTTTTCTCACATAGAGGAGAAAGGTTCACGCCTTCTCACTATCCAATTCCTTTGCATGCTAAGAATAGGATTTGATGGTATTTCTTTTAGATTATTTCAAAAAGAATACAACATCCTATGGAAAGAATTAGGTAGCATCCTAGGGTTCCATAAACGATGTTTGCTATATTTAGACAATTTGCCTAAGTTTAACAAACAAAGTTTTTGGCATGAGCTAACTAGTGAGGTCACATGTAGGGCTCCTAGGAATAGCCACATCCAAAACCCTACCTTACGCTTCATGCATAGATGGGTGGCTATGACTATGTTCCCTAGGGGAGATGTTAGGGTTGTGCGAGATGATGAATTGAAAATTTTGTTTGCCATGACTAAAAAGATAAAAGTTGCTCCAGTCAAAGCCATGATGACACAATGGTTAGATTACATTTCAAAATCAGGACCAATTGAATGCACTTCATTGATTACTCATATTGCTGAAAGGGTAGGAGCACTTAAATACTCTTCATTTGAATATATTGAAACTGAAAGAGAACTAATTGATGAAGACTATTTAGTGCAATGACATACCCTTAATTTGGAAGTTGTGGGTAGCAAAAGCTTGATCTAATTCTAGGTTGTTGCGAGATTAGAATTGGTAATAGTCCTAGTTTGAAAGTAAAACTTAGATTTTCGAAGAAATTCTCAAAAGATTTAAGTTTCCCTCAATTGATTGGAAATACCTACCAAAGCCATATGATGTTCATACATAGACAACACCTTATGCATATGCTATTTGCATTCACATTGAGCCTAGTCAAACTAGTATAGACCTATGTGAGAAATCATTCAACTCTCTCTGAATTCAAGACTTCACTTGCACGTGCTATACTTCTACACTAGAAGTAAGCAAAGCGTCCATCATATTCACCATACCACAATAAAAATAGAAACTCCATGTTATTCATGTTTAGCACTCTCTTCAAAATTCATTACAAAGAAAGGGAGTAGAAGACATGGCTACAAAATGAAAAAAAGCATGCTTACATCGTAAGCATGAGAAAAGAAAAGAAAAAAAAGTAGCCATGTTTCATCCCTGCAAAAGAAAGAGAGATTATACCAAAAAGGAGTTACCTCAAGTATCCACTTCCACTCCATCACACATGCACTAGTCTTGAATCAAAAAGTTTTGAATTGAATTCTCCTAAGGCTTACTCTTTTGACTTAGCAATATATGTGATGCAAATATGCCTACTTACTTTCCTTACCGAGCTCCACATACAAGCCATATTCAATGAGTAGGAATAGTAGAGGCACAATGCTTTGGTGAGGAAATATTTCTATCCACAAAGGAGTGACTGAGAGAATCAAATTGAGGTACTTAATATCTAAATTGAATTCTCCGGGATTTGAGTGGAACTTGATTTCTAGGCTATGTTTGCCCCATTTGCTATTCTACCTTTCAACCGCTCATGAATATGAGAAAGCATAAGCCCCATGATAACTCAAGAATGGTAGAGTATCATAGCCAATTTTTGCAATACTAGGTAGAGTATCTTGTTGTGCATTAGATACTTTTAAAAATAAGACATTGTAGCAACTCCTGATCATCAACCTAAAGTCTTGACTTTGCTCAGGACGAGCAAAGGATAAGCTTGGGGGAGTTTGTTGGCGGCTGTTATACACAAATTCCATCCGTCAATTTAACTCGATTATGTGAAGGATTTGTCATTTCTTGCACACATCACCTTTCTATCTGACCCAATTCCACTTGGACTTGGAGAAATATGTGTATGCAGCATTTTATGCAGAGAATGAGGAAATGTAGAGGGACCAATCCTATAAAATATCATCCCAACCAATCAGGCAACGACACGTGGCATCCCATGGATCAAATGGCCCACAAACAGAAGTATCCGAGGAATCCAACGGTGTTGCACCCATATACATCAAGGGGACCCACCTGGCAGCCACCTGGAGAACGCACACGAGAATTGGTTCCTTGACCAGGTCGGCCGAACCAGGGGTTCAGCCGACCTCTTCCTGGTGCCAAACTCAGTCAAACTCCACGTGTTGGCTCTTCCCGCCTCCCTGGAATCAATGGTGACTGATTCGCGCGCTTTTGGTGGCGGGAACCGACCTCAACACTAGTATAAATAGGACCCCCTACCCCTCACTTCAACACACACCACTTGAGCTTCATCTCTATTGTATACACTATCATCCATAGTCTTAGAGGAGTTAGGTTGTAGAGAGGAGAGTCCCTAGTCCCAAGTCCAAATTGGGAAAGGAGTCGCTCTCTTCCCAATCCTACATTGGGAAAGGTATGGCTCATGTATTCTTTCTTGTATTTGTGACTTTATGCATAATAAAGATAGTATCTTTAGTCTCTACTTATACATATACTTGGGCAAAGCGTTTCTTGTTTGATTGTGGAGTCCATGTATGTGGAAGGTATAGCTTCTATGACTGTTTCATCATGAACATATCTCATTATCATAGAACCTATAGACCCCCACTATAGTCTAGTTAATTATAACATAACTAGGTTAGTATGGATAATTATGTTGTGCATCAACATTGGTTCAATGATGATTCAATTCATTGCCTTAGGATGGATTGTGCTTAGGCTCGTAATTTAATTACTTAATATGCTAGCATGGTGCTAGGATAGCTAAGTAGCATTGGATGTCTCGTAGACCTAGGGATTGAAGATGTAGGCAGTAGGTGGTGACAGCCCTATCTGTCCTTTGTAATCCTCCACGTTCGTCTATGCCACATGCTCTTGGCGGGAGTCGCCCTAGTATTGCTAGGGGTAAGCCCGTGCCCGATGTGTTGAACCACATAGAATAAGTATTCACTATTGATCTAGCTTATGGATAATTAGTTTAGACTATGTATATGTACAATAGACCATAGTAGGAAAACCTCCATAACTCTCAACCTTAACTAACCTCTAGGATCCTCTTACCCCCCTTAGACTTGAAAGCTCTTGTGTGTGTCACACTACCTCCACTATTATTTTATCCATCCTTACTAGATTCTTCCCTACACCTTTCTACCCTTTCCACTTGATGATTGGTATATCTCTTCCCTGCCTTCCTTTGGGATCAAATAAATGACACCCTTGGGAATACTCTTAAGGGGAAATGCTAAAATGATATTTCCGTGCGCTTGCGGAATTCACTTTGTGATCCAATAGAACCATTAACAAGCATTTCTGACACATCAGTTGGAGATGTTTAGTTAATGGTGCATAAGAAATACCAACAAGCATTTCTAGCGCCGTTGCCGGGGATGATTTGTTAGTATACCTTAGGAGCCGTCAACACTCATAACAATTAAAATTTCTCTTTTGAACCTTGCTGAATACATTGTCAAAGGGGGAGAGATAATATGGTGAATCATGCAAGGGGGAGAAATATGTATATGGGGAGAAATTTATTTATATCTCATTTGATTTTCAAAAAGGGGGAAAATTGTTCTCAAAACTTTTCATGCCAATGTTCGAATTTTAAATGGTGTTGCTAATGCATTCATCAAGGGGGAGATTGTGAGACCTATGTGTGCTGAATACATTGGCTTTGACAATAAAAGTTTTGAATGCTGCCATAACGTCTTTTTAGCAAGGTCCGACTCGAGCTCCGAGCTTCTGCAAGGTCCGACGTAAGGTCCGACTTGCTTTGTCTAGGTCCAACATATTTTTGGGTAGCTCCGGTGAGCTTTATCTTTAGCTCCGGCATGTCTTTGTTAAGCTCTGATATGTTTTGCTATGTCCAACTTATGTTGGTTAGCTCCGACATGTTTTTCTAGCTCCGACTTTTGGGATGACTAGTTCCGACTAGTTTTGGTAAGCTCCGGCGCTAGGTTGTACTAGCTTTGGTAAGCTCCGGTGCTAGGTTGTATTAGATTTGGTAAGCTCCAGCTCAAGCTCCGATTAGCTTTGGCAAGGTTCGGAGCTTGATCGTAATGTTCCAAATTTTTATGTGAAATGTTTCAAACTTGCTTTACAAATATGGAAAGGTTGCTTAATATTCTTTTACTAAGTTTTTTGTGTGTTTTTGTGGTTAAGGCTTATATCATTTTGTTGGGCTTTGCAACATGCTTATGTGAGGTGCTCACATAAGGTGTTGTAGTTTTGGAACTAACTTGAGTCAAGTCGTGGACTTGGGCTCGTACGGATTGGTTGTTTGTTCATGTGCAGGTGTTGCTTGAGTTCAAGACATGGCTGGTGATGGATCCATTGAACTAGTCTTAGGGAGAAGATGAGGTTCAACAACCAAGTTCGGGAGGAATTGTGGTTGAGTTGATGGGAGGTTGCACAGCATGTTTGAATCAAGAACAATGCATATGAAGGTATCGTGGACGTCACTGGAAGATGTTTGCACGTTGCAAGGAGTGCATGGACGTGGCTACATGGTTCTGAGGCGTGATGAAGACATGTGGACGTAAAGAATTGGTCGGAAAGGTCCAACCGACTAGGTTATGGACTCAAGCTGCGGCTGAGTCGGGTTTGACTCAAATATGGAAAGATTTGAGTTGGTTATGATAGCATTTCGTGTGGGTCAGGAATTTGAGTTTTTTTTAGGAATGTGAGATACATTCCTAAGGTATTTAGAAGTCTTAAGATTGCTTCTATCTGCGTATAGAAGAGTCCTAAGCAGTTATGGAAAATTTCGATTCATGATTTGAGTAGGATTAGAGTCCTAGTTGAGATTAGGTTGGCCTAAGGGCTGGTTATATAAGCAAGGGAGGCCAAAGCTCGTGGTAGATGACTTTGTGACTGTTCCTCTTGTGTTCTATTGAATAAAATTTGTATTTTGAAGGAACTTTTGTGCCTTGTTCGTCCGAATTGTTCCAGACAAGTTTTACTCGTCGAGTTTCTGGACAGCACTACCTTTCATCGGTGGTTTTATCATAACTCGAGTTTTACAGATCCAATTGACGTGATTATTTTTGGTTTGTCTTCAAAACTTGATTATCTATCATCTGTCAAACTTTCACGGTCATTGGATTTGTGGTTTCTGATCTACACGAGTTTCTTTGCAGCGTTCCAGAACTGTTTTTCTCGGGTAGGACAGATTGATCTTTGTTTGATCTTTCGATCGTAACTTGAGTTTATCTCGACGGATTTGAGTGATTCTTGTTGTGTCGTCTTCGTGACTTGATTCTCTCTGATTTATATGACTTTTGTCACGGTGAAACACATTTAGATTAGTCTCACACACGATTTCTTTAACAAATCGTTTTTCTGCCAAAGGGGTTGGAATTTAATTGTTTCTGCTGTGTAATATTTTTAAAATCTACCATTCACTCCCCTCTGGTAGCTTTTCACGTGCTCTTCGATCCTACAAGATCGAACAAAGGTCAATATGTCCTACTCGAGAAAAAACAGTTCTGAAACGCTGCAAAGGAACTCGTGTAGATCAGAAACCACAAATCCAATGACCGTGAAATTTTGACAGATGATATATAATCAAGTTGTGAAGACAACCCAAAAAGAATCACGTAAATTGGATTTGTAAAAATCAAGTTATGATAAAACCAACAAAGAAAGGTAGTGTTGTGCAGAAAACTCGACGAGAAAACTTGTCTAGAACAAGTTGGACGAACAAGGCACAAAAGTTTATTTCAACTACCAATTTTATTCAATAGAACACAAGAGAAACAGCCCCCAAAGTCATCACCCACGAGCTCTGGCCTCCCTTGCTTATATAACCAGCCCTCAGGCCAACCCAATCTCAACTAGGACTCTAATCCTACTCAAATCACGAATCGAAACTTTCCATAACTGCTTAGGACTCTTCTATATGCAGGTAGAAGCAATCTTAAGACTTCGAAACACCTTAGGAACGTATCCCACATTCCTAAAACAACTTAAATTCGTGGCCCACACGAAATCCTATCGTAACCAACTCAAAACTTTCCATATTTGAGCCAAATTCGACTCAGGCGCAGCCTGAGTCCATAACCTAGTCGCTTAGACCTTTCCGACCAATTCTTTACATCCACATCTCTTCATCACGCCTCGGAACCATGTAGCCACGTCCATGCACTCCTTCATATGCATTGTTCTTGATTCATACATGTTGCACGACCTCCCGATCAACCCAACCACAATTCCTCCCGAACTTGGTTGTTGAACCTCATCTTCTCCCTAAGACTAGTTCAATGGATCCCGTCACCAGCCATGTCTTGAACTCAAGCAACACCTGTACATGAATAAACAACCAATACTTCCTAGCACAAGTCCTCGACTTGACTCTCGTTAGTTTCGAAAACCACAACACCTTACATGAGCACCTCACATAAGCATGTTGCAAAACATATCAAAATGATATCAACCATAACCACCAAAACACACAAAAAACTTAGTAAAAGGATACTAAGTAACATTTCCATAAGTGTAAAGCAAGTTTGAAATATTGCAAGGTAAAAGCAGGAACATTGTGATCAAGCTCCGAATCTTGCCAAAGCTAACCGGAGCTTGAGCCGGAGCTTACCAAAGCTAGTACAACCTAGCGTCGGAGCTTACCAAAACTAGTTGGACCTAGTGCTGGAGCTAACCAAAGCCAGTCAGACCTAGCGCCGGAGCTAACCAAAACTAGTCGGAACTAGTCAACCCAAAAGTTGGAGCTAGAAAAACATGTCGGAGCTAACCAACATAAGTCGGACCTAGCCAAACATATCAGAGCTTAACAAATACATGCTAGAGCTATCAAAGACATGTAGGGGCTAAAGACAAAGCTCACCGGAGCTACCCAAAAACATGTCAAACCTTGACAAAGCAAGTCGCACCTATTGTCGGACCTTGCAGAAGCTCAGAGCTAGAGTCAGATTTTGCTAAAAGGTGTTTTAGCAGAATTTCAGAACTTTTATCATCAAAGCCAATGTATTCACTACAAGCCAATGTATTCAGCACACATAGGTCTCACAACTAGTCTGCCCTGTTTAGAACTGCAGGAATAGGGTTTTTTTAGGACAGCGAGACAAAGGATAAATTCACGTGGGAAATTGGATATAGAGGGTGTACCGTGTGTTTAGAGATCAAAAGGTTGAGAATTGGGTGCAACACTTGAATCTCCACGCTAGGGTTTGACAATGAGGTGTTGAGGACAATTTGATGATGAAGAACGTCGATGTCAAAAAGTTGATGAAGATCGCACTTGCTTGATCCTTCTCCTTCTTCCCCTCCTTCTCCTCACTGCTGGATCTCCTCTTGATGGGGTGCACGACCAAGGACGGCAGCAAGGGTTTTTCTCAAAGGGTTGGAGAGGTGAGGGTATTGGGTTGCTTATATAGGGTGAAGTGATAGGGTTTTGGGTTGGATTCGGAGTAGAATTCAGTGGAGAACGAGTAGGGGTCATGGTAGGCTCCACTTGGGATCCACTGGGGTTGGGCATGAAGTTCTTGGGCCAATTAAGGCAATTACCCAACAACTTGACGTGGAAGAAAAACAGAATCCAAGTTGAATTCTACAGGTCAGACTAGCCCGCAGGGAGACCGAACAATTCCGTTTTGGAACAGAAGGGTTTTTGGACAAGTCTGGTGCTGAAGGCCGAACAAGTCCGTAGGGACAGATCGAACAAGATCGGTATACAGGGCCGAACAAGCCCGGGGCTTGCAAGAAAAGGCTGATCCAGACTGAAAATTTGGCAAGATTGAACTAGTCCGCTCCAAAAATCGGACAAGTCCAGAAAACAACAGGAACTAAATCGAACCAGTCCGTACAGTGTGCCAGACAAGTCCAGAGTTCTAAAGAATCTGAATTTTTGAATTATAAAAGGGACACCGGACTAGTCCGGGGTTGAGGACGGACAAGTCCGCTCCTTGACAGGATTAGGATGCTGATTAGCCCTAGATTCTTTTTAATATTGTTCCTTTTAAGGTTGCTTTATGTGAAGCATGTATGAGGATGCATGCAATGCATTATGCATGAAAATGAGTGCGTTACAAACCTACGCCCCTTAAAATGAATCTCGCCCTCGAGATTTGACATAGAAGGAAAGAGATAGGGAAATTCTCTCTTGAGATCCTCTTCTCGCTTCTAGGTTGCTTCCGACTCTGCATGATGCTTCCATTGCCCTTTGTACCATCGAATCACCTTGTTCCTCGTCACCCTCTGGTTGGTTTCCAAAATTTTGACAAGTTGCTCAGCATAGGTCAAATCTTCCTCAAGCTCCAATTCTTCCACCGGTACTTCCTCTACCGGAACCCTCAAGCACTTCTTGAGCTGGGAAACATGAAAAACATCATGGACATTAGCAAGATGTGCCGGCATATCCAACTTATATGCTACTTCTCCTCGTTTGTCCAAAATCTTGAATGGTCCAATGTAGTGAGGTGCCAACTTGCCTTTGAAATTAAATCGCTTGTGACCTCGCATGGGTGACACCTTGAGGTATACAAAGTCTCCCACCGCAAAAGCTAAGCTTCTTCGTCTATTATCTGCATAGCCCTTTTGTCTCGACTAAGCAACCCTCAAATTCTCGCGGATTGCCCGAACTTGCTTTTCGGCATCTTGTATTACATCAGGTCCAAACACTTGAGTCTCTCCTGTCTCATTCCAAAACAAGGGTGTTGTACACCTCCTCCCATACAATGCTTCATATGACGAGATTTTTAAACTTGCTTGATAACTGCTGTTGTAGGAGAACTCAACATATGGCAGACTTTTATTCCCACTCCCTCCATATTTTAGCGCACAAGCTCTTAGCATATCCTTCAATTTCTGGTTTGTTCTCTCGGCCTGTCCATCCGTCTGAGGGTGATATGCAAAAATGAAATTCAATTGAGTCCCCATCGACTCGTGCAGCTTTTGCCAGAACCTTGAGGTAAATTGAGAACCTCTATCAGAAACTATTTTCTTTGGCACTCTGCGTAAGCACATTATTCTTCCCATGTATAATTCTGCCAACTTTGCTCCACTATAAGTAGTCCTAACAGGAATGAAATGTGCTTATTTCGTCAGCCGATCCACAATAACCCACATCGAATCATAACCTGCTGAAGTGCGAGGCAAATCAACTTTGAACTCCATACCAACCTCTTACCACTTCCATTTTGGAATCTTCAATGGATGCAATAATTTGTCTGGCCTTTGATGTTTAGCCTTGACTAGTTGGCATACATCACACAATGCAACATATTCAGCTATGTCCCTTTTCATGCCATCCCACCAATAGCACATCTTCAGGTCTTTATACATCTTCATACATCTGGGATGGATGGAGTAAAGTAAGTCATGTGCCCGCTTTAATATCGCCTGTCGGAGACGCTTCTCATTGGGCACAACGATCCGTTTTCCAAGCCATATAGCACCATGTTCGTCCTCATTGAATCTGAATTCTCTCCCTTCTTGGGTCCTTTCCTTGATTTCCTGGATTTCCTTATCCTTCATTTGACTTTCTCGAATTTCTTGTTCCTAGGTTGGCCTTAACTAAATTATTCCCATCTCATTCAGAATCCAAGATTTAAACATTCAAACTACTTGCATAGCTCGGATGGCAACTCAATAACGGTAAGCCAGTGGCTTGCTCCCTTTTGACTCAAAGCATCAGCCACTACGTTGGCTTTTCCTGGATGATAATTCATTCCCACATCATAATCCTTAATGAGTTCCAACCATCTTCGTTGCCTTCAATTCAGGTCCATTTGCGTGAATATGTACTTGAGACTCTTATGATCCGTATAAATCTCACATCTACGGCCAAGAATGTAATGTATCCAAATCTTCAACGCTTGCACTACGGTTGCAAGTTCAAGATCATGCATAGGATAATTCTGCTCATGTTTCTTCAATTGCTTGGATGCATAAGCTACTACTCGGCCTTCTTGCATCAATACACAACCAAGTCCTTGCCTTGATGCTCGTAATAGATATCAAAACTCTTGCTCACATCTGGCAATACCAACACAGGTGCGGCCGTCAATCTCTTCTTTAACTCCTCGAAGCTGTCTTGACAAGCTTGAGTCCACTTCAAAGGCTTCTCCTTCATTAATAGTTCAGTCATGGGCTTCACTATCTTGGAAAAGTCGTTGATGAACCGACGATAATATCCAGCCATTCCAAGGAAACTCCTTATTTCTTTCAGATTCTGCGGCGGTTCCCACTTTAGCACATCTCTAACCTTTCCTGGGTCAACCGACACTCCTCCTCCAGAGATGACGTGGCCTAGGAATGATATCTCCCTTAACTAGAATTGGCACTTGTTAAACTTGGCAAACAACTGGTGCTCTCGTAATTTTTGCAACGTCAACCTTAGATGCTCTTTGTGCTCCTCTCCACTCTTTGTGTAGATCATGATGTCATGAATGAAAACTACCACAAACTTATCTAAATACTCCATGAAAACCTTATTCATGAGATACATGAAGTATGCGGGTGCATTATTCAATCCAAATGACATGACCGTATACTCATAGGCTGTGGCGACCGGGGTCCCGACATCCAAGGATCTCATCGGGTGGTGTCGTGCGATGCGACCCTGAAAGTGCATCTAGGCATCCCCGTGGGTTTTGGATGATTTATGACGACAATTAAGAGTCTAATGAGCTCAGTTGATCTTAAGCACAGGTACAAGGATTGAAATGAGATGAAAACCCTCGAAAAGGAAAAGGAGAAAACGAGCGTCAAAGACTCAAGCGTAGAAGTTAGGGTTTCTATGGTATTGAGCGTATATGAGTCGTATCATGTGAGAGGGCGGTTGTATCATGTGCATTGAGATCATACCAAGGGGCTCAAAGTGGTGGTTTAGATAAAAACCTAAGTGAGAAGCCTAAAATGAGAAAAACCCTAGGAGGCCGGATTAGTCTGGGCCTCAGGGCCTGACTAGTCCAGCTATGGCAGACAAGTCCATTTTAAGACGGATCAAACATCTCAGGAGTGAACCTGAGTGAATTTGGAGCTAAGTCCAAGAAGTCCGGACTTGTCCGTTTTTGGACAGACCAAAGCTCTCTGGAGAAGTTCGGACATGTCCGTTTGGGTACGGACTTGTCCGTTTGAGACTTAGTGTGACAGACCGAGAGAAACCCTAGGGGGCCGGACTAGTCCGATCCAACCCAGAAAAGCCGCTTTGGAACGGACCAAGTGGTTCTGTTCCACATTGGACTAGTCCGTTGTTGACTGGACTAGTCCGTTGTCTAGTGATCGTTTGAATTTGGAAATTTGGCGGGTAGCGTGACGATCGTTGCTCAGTGTGGAAGTTGTCGGGAACTAATCAGGGGTCAGTGGTTCCATAGGGCCGGACTCGTCCGGGGTCTGAGGCCGGACTAGTCCGCCCCTTTGCTGATGTAAGCAAAAGGGGCTCGGGACCCCTATAAAAAGGGGACCCCCGGGCTCATTTGAACAAGTCTTGAACCCTAGCACCGCCACAAGCATCCTAGAGCCTTCCAAAGCCTTCTACTCGTCCTACTAACCCCCTAAGAGCAAATCTTGAAGAGATTAGGGTTTGGGGAGGAGAGTAAAGGAAGATCATCGCGCTTTGGCTCTCGGTTTGATCTCTTGCACATTGTGTTGTGTTGTGTGGCTTGTGTGAGTTGAGCTTCGTGTGCTCCTCCTGTATTGATTTGTGGGAGCCTCAAGTAGTGAGCATGATGAGGAAATCACTTCTATGGATACAAACAACACTCCATTGAACATACAAGATGCAATCAATAGAGTTCATACACAACAATTAATTTCAGAGGTGAACTCGTTCTTATATATTTCCTTATATGTTTTTGAGCATAAATTGCTACTTAATGATTTATTTATGATTAGGATCCATGGAGAGGTTCAAGGAGTACTTGGAGGGAGTATTAGGGACGTGGAAGACCAGAGAATTTGTTCAAAGACGATGGAAACCGAACCAAACTCCAAATCGTATCCAACTCGGAGTCCAGGAGCAGTACGCAATAAAACGGATGCCCAGGACGCATACGAACTCCGTTTTGGACGTTCTACATATGCACGGAAAGGGGAGAGGATAACCTTTCCAATGGCACCGGTCCCATGTCAAAATTCCTTCGGAGTCGTCGGAAATCGTCGAAAGAAAATCAAGTACAGAATCTGTCAGGGTGCTGCGCCACCGTATTGGGCCATTGGGCCTTGTATCAAGTCTAAGTCCATTATTTTCGTGTGTTAGGGTTAGGTCACGACCCCAACACCCCCTTGGAAGTCCTCCCACCTATATATACTCCATAGTAGCCGCCATGAACAATTGGGTTTTGCTTAGATTAATAATATCGCCGTTTATCGGTTTGTGAAACCCCAATTTAGCAATTTCAGATTGCTTCTTCTACGTTCTTGCTTGTGTTCTCGGTTGCACTTGCAGGGATTAGCCTTCTTGGCGAGGTCAATCGTGTGAAGCACGGTTGATAACAAACGGAGCGGTGGTGTAGTGATTGCAGGGGTTGTTCGTGTTCTACTCGAGAGCCTCGGATCATCAACGTCGAGATCTCCATCAATCGACTTACCCATTACCTATCGGAAGATCGGGTCTCATCCCTTTTTTTCTATCAATTGGTATCAGAGCCAGGTTGCCCGTTAGGTAATTCATCTATCCATTACATTAGTTTTGTTTTTCATACCTAGAGTCCACAAAAGAAGCCACAAAAAAACTTGCAGTTTAGTGGATCTGTTCATTACTTTGTCCAAACCACATTGAGCCTTTGAAACTTTGTTATTCAGTTTGGTTTTGTTGAGTTTGTGTCCGTGGTTGAGTCATATTGCTGGTTTAGAAAGTGTTTTTGGTATTAGTTTGAGTTTTGCATTGTGTGATTCATCCTTTTGAATCACGTCATCACGTCCAGATTAGATTCACCTCTGTCCAGTTTTGTATTTTCATCATATCTCGCACATACGAACTCGGATTTTGATGTTCTTTTACTTTATGGAAAGCTTAAGAAGTGCTCTATAACTTTCATATTCATCATTTTCCCAGAAAATATAGTTATCTATATCTAAATTGCATTAGATCCGAATCTGTTATTGACCTAAAAATTCTGAACAGTCTGTATTTCGGGGTCAGTATCTCCTATTGTTCTTTTCCAAAATAGGTCTTACATATATTTAAATTAAAGAGGAGAGATATATATACAATCTTGCTGTTCTAAGTTTTCCAATTTAGAGCCTATAAGTGTGCCTATTTGTCCTTGGAAGATTGAGCAAAAAATCTGCGACAGACACACACGATATCTTGGGTTGATTTTCATTGTGTTCTTCCCTTGCAGCACATTCTGAAAAAAAAAGGAAGAAAAAAGAAAAAGACAAGTGCAAAACAAGAAACAAAAGCCGCACAAAAAAGAGGAAAAAAACAACAAAAAAAACAGAAGTGCTTGCATTCTTTGTGTCATCTAGTTTTGTCTCATGTCTTGCTAGCTTGAACTACTAGGAACACATTTTGGCCAGCAACTTTGACAAATACTTTGGACACTTATTCAACTTTACTATCTGATTTCATTGTTGCTAACCCTTGATACATAGAAAGTGCCATCCAAGCTACACCTTACTCTTGAGCAGAATCGATACACCTTTGCAATCATCCCACGCTTCATTGGTTTCTTCATACCGTCCACCGTTTGCCACCTGCAGTGTCGGTAAGAACACTTGTAAGAGCGTGGTAAGACGCTTGAGAGTGTGTGATTCCACTTCCACTTTGCCATTATCCTTTGTAGTTGATAGGGATAACATATTTTTTTGTGTTGTCTTCTGTTTGCTACTAACAATGTCAGGTAAAAGTAAGAATCATGCATTATATGCTGAGATGATGGACATGATGAAGACGGCGATGGAGTTGCTCACTAAAAATCAAACATCAACCAATGTTTCGCATGACATTCAGACCACCTTTACAACACCTTCCATAAGAAGTAATTACATTCTCCCATCTTTTCCTTCTTTTGATGGTCTTGGTTATGATGAATGTATTGCTTGGGAAATAGAGTTGGATAAAAATTTTGGAAAATGTCATATGTGTGAGAGGAGGAAGATTAGAAATATTGCAAGTGCATTAGTAGGTTGTGCATTAACTTGGTGGAACAATTTAAATGATTTAGAAAACCTCGAACATGGAAAGATATGAAAATTCTTATGCGAGAAACATTTGCTAATGTATCTAATTGTAAAGATGAAATACATGAACTTGAGAAGAATTTTCTTGTTGTACCTCCTCCTTTGCCTAACCTTTTGCAGGAACATGAACAAATAAATGAAGATGCAAATGAGAGTGAAGTGTTGAACAATTCTTCTGAATTTTTTTGATGAATCAACTCATAATGCATTTGAATTTCTTGCTGAAAATGAGAGTAGTGTTAATGGACAATGCTATACAGTTCACCAAGGTATGATATTTTCAGATGTGCTGAATTTTGCTACCAATCATACTATCGATGAGCAGCAACAAGATGAACCTTTTCATAATACACATTTACCATTAGTTGATTTTCCTACTGATTCTTACAACAAAAATGAGTTGTGTGCTGATAATTATATTGTACCTATGCTAGAACAACCAAATGAATTTGATACTTTATTACTCACTTGTGCTGAAATTAAGCATTTGATCCCAACTACATGTGAAAGGGATGAGCTGAAATTGTTATCTTCTCTAAATACTTTGGGCTATATTGAATTTGACACTCTTTGTGATCTAGATATCGTAGAGAAGATAATATTTTCTCAGTCTCAATTGCCTTTGTTAAGTAGAAATATTTTTTATGCCATAGGCAAATATGAACATAGTGGTATGTTTATGGTGCATAAAGTTTACATATGTTCAAATGAGGAAGCTCCTTTTGTGCTGCAACAACATGGTCAAGTAAATGAATGTACTAACGCTAATAATATATTGTCAAGTTTTTCTAGTATTTTTTCCTTGCAGCAGGGACAAAAAAACATTTTTCACTGCGGTTGTGCAATATGGACAGTGCTCACTCGGGCCTAAACTCTACCCCCAAAGCAAGTCTTTTTGCTGGACATACGAGCAAGCCGAGGACGGCTTGTCATAAAGAAGGGGAGAATGATGAGATCATGCATATTATTATTGCACCTACAAATATGACACAATGTTCATTTGTTTGGGATCCTGGCTCAAGTGAATGTGCACTCTTATTTGATGGACAAGATCAAGATGGTGCACTATGCCGTCCACCACCTTGGCCTCCTCCTTTCATGTTTACAAGAAGATTTGATGGTGTTGCACGTATGGACCCACACATGATAGAAGATGAACTTGAGTCGAGGACGACTCCAATTCAAGAAGGGGAGGATGATGATGACATCACTTCTATGGATACAAACAACACTCCATTGAACATACAAGATGCAATCAATAGAGTTCATACACAACAATTAATTTCAGAGGTGAACTCGTTCTTATATATTTCCTTATATGTTTTTGAGCATAAATTGCTACTTAATGATTTATTTGTGATTAGGATCTATGGAGAGGTTCAAGGAGTACTTGGAGGGAGTATTAGGGACGTGGAAGACCAGAGAATTCGTTCAAAGAAGATAGAAACCGAACCAAACTCCAAATCGTATCCAACTCGGAGTCCAGGAGCAGTACGCAATAAAACGGATGCCCAGGACGCATACGAACTCCGTTTTGGACGTTCTACATATGCACGGAAAGGGGAGAGGATAAACTTTCCAATGGCACCGGTCCGATGTCAAAATTCCTTCGGAGTCGTCAAGAATCGTCGAAAGAAAATCAAGTACAGAATCTGTCAGGGTGTTGCGCCACCGTATTGGGCCATTGGGCCTTGTATCAAGTCTAAGTCCATTATTTTCGTGTGTTAGGGTTAGGTCACGACCCCAACACCCCCTTGGACGTCCTCCCACCTATATATACTCCATAGTAGCCGCCATGAACAATTGGGTTTTGCTTAGATTAATAATATCACCGTTTATCGGTTTGTGAAACCCCAATTTAGCAATTTCAGATTGCTTCTTCTACGTTCTTGCTTGTGTTCTCGGTTGCACTTGCAGGGATTAGCCTTCTTGGCGAGGTCAATCGTGTGAAGCACGGTTGATAACAAACGGAGCAGTGGTGTAGTGATTGCAGGGGTTGTTCGTGTTCTACTCGAGAGCCTCGGATCATCAACGTCGAGATCTCCATCAATCGACTTACCCATTACCTATCGGAAGATCGGGTCTCATCCCTTTTTTTCTATCAGAGCAGCCCCATCAAACTTGGTGATTACCCATTGATATAGTGGAAACCAAGCCGGCCATCGTGGTGGCTTGGTGAGAGAAGGGTCAAGTGAGACCCGATCCTTGTGTGGACTTATCAACGTGGAGGTAGGCTCCTTCGTGGAGCTGAACCACGGGATAAATCTCGTTTCACTTGTCTTTCGCTTTTTGTGATCACTAGTTTTGCTATTAGGATTTAATTTGGTCTTATTTCCCTACACCTTGATCATTATCGTAAACTTGCAATCTAAGTGTTTAAACTTTACAATTTGAGCCTTACAAGTTTACTACACATTGCTCATATCTTTGGTGAACATTAATTCCACAAATAACCTGTAGAAATCAAGTTTTAGGATTTCCACCCTGTGCTGAATGGACTAGTGTGGCCCTGTGCAGACTAGTCTGGCCACAGAAATTTAATCTTGATTGGTTAAGTGATTTCAGTTATTATTGCCTATTCACCCCCCTCTAGGCGACTTTCAATTGGTATCAGAGCGGGCTTCTCCCCAAGAGTCTAACAACTCAGAGAAGTAATGGCCAGAAGGGGTGACAACGAGGTTCCGGTGGTCATCGATGACACAAAGTCGAAGAACATCGATGTTCTTCAAGATGACCCGGATGACGACGAAGAAGTTCGCATGCTCAAGACACGGCTTCGTGAGAAGCTCAACGTCCCAAAGAAGGAGATCAAGCCGATTGCTCCGATCAACATCGACATTGGGAGTAGTTCACAAGACTACTCCCGGTATCCTTACAATCATGAGCAACTTACCGCAAGCAATTATTACATATCTATTACCATTGGCAAACCTCCTCAATTTGATGGAAATGATTATTCTATGTGGAAGCATAATATGAAGATGAACCTCATTTCCTTAAACCCTAGCTTGTGGCAAATTGTGATGACAGGTGTTCACCTTCTCAAGAATGAGGAAGACATCACTCTGGAGCAAGCCGTCCTTCTACATCGCAATGCTCAAGCCGTTAGAGTGATTACCTCCTCATTGAATCGTGAGGAGTTCAACCGCATTGAAGGGTTGGAGGTTACCAAGGAGATTTGGGATACCCTCAAGACAGCGCACGAAGGCAACCGTGTCATTAGGGATGCCAAGATTGAGATGATCAAAGGAGAGCTTGGAAGATTCACCATCATGGAGGGTGAATCTCCCCAAGATATGTATGACCGCCTCAAGACTCTCATCAACAAGAGTCGGTCATATGGACGCACCCGGTGGACCGACCACAAAGTGGTAAAGAGGATGATTCGAGCATTCATGCCTCGAAACATCACTCTTTGCTCACTAATTTGAGAATTCCCATGCTTCCACAAGATGACTCCCGAAGAAGTGCTAGGGAGAATCATCAACCATGAGATGATGGAGAAAGAAGCAATGTTCTACAATGACCTACAAAAGCTTTCCTCCTCCAAGAAAAGGGATGTTGCATTCAAAGTAACATCCTCCAGATCACAAGAAAAGGAAGAGAGTGATGAAGAGAGTCCCGACACCGATGAGGAAGAAGCTCTCTTCATCAACAACTTTAAGAGGATGTTTAGAAGGAGGAGGGGGAGCTACCAAAATGAGATAAGAAGCAAAGACAAGCCCAAAAAAAGATCAAAAAGGGCTTGTTACAATTGCAGAGAATATGGCCACTTCATTGTGGATTGTCCACAAGAAGAAGAAGGAGGGCAAGTCCAAAGAGAAGAAGTACTTCAAGAAGAAGAAGCAATCCGGACATGCCCACCTTGGAAAGGAGAGGGATTCAAATGAGGAATCCTCCTTCGATGAAGATGAGAAGGTAGCAACTATTGCTATGAAGAAGACAACAACGGAGAACAAGCTCTTCCCCAACTTGGAGATTTCAAGGCCAACATGTCTCATGGCCAAGGAGGGAAGAAAGAAGGTTAAATCTAAATCCTCTTCTTTGATTTCTTATCATGATGACTTTGATAGTAGTAGTGAAAATGAACATATGCTTAAGGACATGAGCAAAAGCACCTTGAAAATATTAAGATTGCTAACGGAGGAAATATTTGAGAAGGAGGAACTAATCAACCGTCAAGAGGACATGCTCATCCAACAAAAGGGAAGATGTCAAGAGGTGCAGGAGCTCTTGGAGCTTGAAAGAGAAAGAAGCAAGGCACTTGAGCATGAACTCGCTTTGAGCAAGGAAACTTGCTCAAACCTTGAGAAAATTACAATTGTGCTCAAGGATGAACTTGTTAGTTTGACACAAGCTCACAAGATCCTTGAGACGCAAGTGAAGTCTCTCAAGGTCAATGCACCTTCTTCCTCAACAAGCTCACCTTCAACAAATATTAAATCCGAAGCATCTCAACCTTGTAAATGCTCAAACTTAATCATGAAGCTTAAAGATGAGCTAAAGTTGGCACAAACAAATCAAGCACCAAAGGGTGGCATCTTTGACAAGGAGAAGGTGGCATATGCACGTAGTGCATATACAAACACAAGACATCCCCTTGTCAAGGATGGTCTTGGTTATTCTAGGGGGATGAGGCAAAATGCCAAAACTCCCAAGAATGGCAAAGACTTGATTGTTTTTGTCAAAGGAGGCTCATATAACAATAAAGGAAAGAACATTGCTACTACATCTAAAATGCCTAAGAAAGAACCTCATCCATTGTTCCATGATTTTGATGCTTCATATGTTTTATTGAGGAACAAGTTTGGAAAGGAATATGCTAGGTATGTTGGGCCACACCGCAATAGTCCCAAACCTTGTGTGTGGGTGCCCAAGTGCCTCTTGACTAACATGAAAGGACCCAACACCGCTTGGGTACCTAAGCCAAGGCCTAACTCTTTCTTGTAGGCATACTCCTCCGGTGGAACCAAGTGGGTTCTTGATAGTGGATGCACAAATCATATGACCGGAGAGAGGAAGATGTTTGTGGAGTATGAGCTGAATGAAGATCCAAGTGAAGGAATCTATTTTGGTG
Source organism: Tuctoria greenei (assembly GCA_036927565.1). NCBI lineage: Eukaryota > Viridiplantae > Streptophyta > Magnoliopsida > Poales > Poaceae > Tuctoria > Tuctoria greenei. The sequence goes on along the minus strand of JAYESD010000004.1, from coordinate 68,430,701 downwards.
ACAATAGCCAAGGAAAAATCCTTGGCACCGGTAAAATTGCTATATCCCCTAATCATACTCTTTCAAATATTTTACATGTTGATTCACTTGATTATAACCTCTTGTCCATATCACAACTATGTGACAAAGGTTATAATTGTTTATTCACTAATGAGGGTGTGACCGTCACAAGGAGAAGCAATGGCTCAATTTCCTTTAAGGGTGTACTCAAAGGAAAGCTCTATCTTGTGGATTTCTCCGTGGATAGAGCCCAACTTGATACATGCTTAATTGCAAAAACTAACATGGGATTGCTTTGGCATAGAAGGCTAGCCCATGTTGGGATGAGGAATTTGCAAAAACTCCTTGAGGGCGAGCACATCTGTGGTTTAAAGAATGTTGTGTTTGAAAAGGATAGGCCATGTAGCGCATGCCAAGCCGGAAAGCATGTTGGAGCACCACATCCATCTAAGAACATTATGACAACATCAATACCATTGGAGCTTCTACACATGGATCTCTTCGGTCCAATCGCCTACATTAGTATTGGTGGTAACAAATATGGTCTTGTTATTAGTTATGACTTTTCACGTTTCACTTGGGTATCCTTTTTGCATGACAAGAGCGAAACTCAAGGTGTTCTCAAGTGATACTTGAAGAGAGCTCAAAATGAGTTCTCCTTGAGCATCAATACCATAAGGAGTGACAATGGCACCAAATTCAAGAATACTCAAGTTGAAGAATTTTTGGATGAAGAAGGCATCAAGCATGAGTTCTCGGCGCCCTACTCCCCTTAACAAAATGGGGTGGCTGAGAGGAAGAATAGGACCTTGATTGAGATGTCAAGAACCATGCTTGATGAGTACAAGACGCCGGACCGGTTTTGGGCGGAAGCGGTCAGCACCGCTTGCCATGCCATAAACTAGTTGTATCTTCACCGCATACTTAAGAAGACGTCATATGAGCTCCTAACCGGTAACAAGCCCAACATCTCTTACTTTCGTGTTTTTGGGAGTAAATGCTACATTCTTAACAAGAAGCCTAGGACTTCGAAGTTTGCTTCTAAGTCCAATGAGGGTTTCTTGCTTGGTTATGACTCAAACACTTATGCCTATCGTGTCTTTAACAAATCCTCCAGAATTGTTGAAGTAGCACGTGACGTAGTGTTTGATGAGACTAATGGATCCCAAGTGGAGCAAGTTGATCGTCATGTGCTAGATCAAGAAGAAGCTCCACAAGTGGTGATAGGAAGGGTGGCACTTGGAGACATACGACCACAAGAACAACCTCAAGATGCAAGTGACCATCCTACACATCAAGCAAGCTCTTCCTCAAATGATGAAGATCAAGTTCCCCAAGATGCGCTCCAAGAAGATGAAAATGGAGGCATCAATCAAGGGGGAGACAATGAGGATGAGGAAGACCAAGATGATGAATCAAGACCTCAAGCGCCACACCCAAGAGTTCATCAAAGCGTCCAACGGGACCATCCCGTTGACAATATACTTGGAGACATCTCCAAGGGGGTAACTACTCGATCTCGTGTTGCAAACTTTTGTGAACATTACTCTTTTGTTTCCTCCTTGGAACCCCACAAGGTTGAAGAAGCACAACGGGATCCGGATTGGGTGATGGCCATGCAAGAAGAGCTCAACAACTTCGAGAGAAATCGAGTATGGGAGCTTGTGGAGATGCCTAATGCAAATGTTGTAGGCACCAAATGGGTGTTCCGCAACAAACAAGATGAACACGGGTTGGTTACAAGGAACAAGGCACGACTTGTGGCCAAAGGGTACTCACAAGTCGAAGGTTTGGATTTCGAAGAAACCTTTGCTCCCGTAGCCAGGCTTGAATCAATTCGTATATTACTTTCCTTTGCTACTCACCATGATTTTAAGCTATATCAAATGGACGTCAAGAGCGCATTCCTCAATTGTCCAATCAAGGAAGAAGTGTATGTGGAGCAACCCCTCGGATTTGAAGATGAAGAATTCCCAAACCATGTGTACAAATTGTGTAAGGCTCTCTATGGACTCAAACAAGCTCCTAGAGCTTGGTATGAGTGCCTTAGAGACTTTCTAACTCAAAATGGTTTCAAAATTGGGAAGGCAGACTATACTCTATTCACTAGGCACTTTAAAGATGATTTGTTTGTTTGCCAAACATATGTCGATGACATTATATTTGGTTCTACTAACAAAGCTTTTTGTGATGAGTTTTCCAAGATAATGACGGAAAGATTTGAGAAGTCTATGATGGGGGAGTTGAAGTTCTTTCTAGGTTTTCAAGTGAAGCAACTCAAGAAAGGCACGTTCATTAGTCAAACCAAGTACACACAAGATATACTCAAGAAGTTTGACATGGACAAGGCCAAACCCATCAAGACTCCTATGGCAACCAACGGGCATCTCGATCTTAATGAAGATGGTCCAAGTGTGGACCAAAAGGTATATCGGTCCATGATAGGCTCATTGCTTTATTTATGTGCATCTAGGTCTGATATCATGCTTAGTGTGTGTATGTCTGCTAGATTTCAAGCTGCTCCTAAGGTGTGTCATTTGACCACCGTTAAGAGAATTCTTAGATATTTGGTTCACACACCAAGCCTAGGACTTTGGTAACCCAAAGGCTCTAAGTTTAACCTCATTGGATATTCCGATGCAGACTATGCGGGGTGCAAAGTTGATAGGAAGAGTACATCGGGAACTTGCCAATTCCTTGGTAGATCTCTTGTGTCTTGGTCCTCAAAGAAACAAAACTCCATTGCTCTTTCCACAACCGAAGTGGAGTATGTCGCCGCCAGAAGTTGTTGTGCACAACTTCTTTGGATGCGACAAACTCTTAGGGACTATGGTATAAACTTGCGCCATATCCCTCTCCTATGTGACAATGAGAGTGCCATCAAAATAGCCCACAATCCAGTTTAACACTCAAGGACCAAGCACATCGATATTCGCCACCATTTCTTGAGAGATCACTCCATCAAAGGAGACATTGCAATTTCCCATGTGAGAACCGATAAACAATTGGTCGATATCTTTACCAAGCCACTAGATGAGAAAAAGTTTTGTGAACTCAGGAGTGAGCTAAATGTCCTAGATTCTCGAAATGTGGCTTAAGTCTTGCACATCTGATTGTTACATTCAAAATTCACACATGCTTGCGAAAAACTCTTCACCCTCAATTTTTCTACAAATTATTTTGAAATTATTGAATCCTTGCATGGTCATAGTTTGATTGTTGATTGCTTACTAACCATATTTACAAAGATCTTTTGTGAAATATAGTCCAAAAGGATCAAATCTCCACTAAAAACTCAATATATAGGAGTTTTAGGTCTTAGGACCGGACTAGTCTGGTGGTTCAGGCTGTTCGGACTCAGTCCGGAGGCCAGACAAGTCCGGGTCCCTGACCGGACTAGTCCGTCCCTTGGGGACTTAACCTCCCCAGGGAGCCCTTGACCTCTCCACTTCCATTCAAACATTCTCTCTCCAAAACGCTCGAAAATTGTCTCCCAAATAGCGATTTTCGATTCCCTCGACAAAATCTCGATTCCAATCGGTGGATTGAAGCCCTAAGGTGCTTAGGAACCTTTATCCAAGCATCGGAGGGCAATTCCTCTTCTACATTTCATTGAATCGAGGATTTGAAGAGGTATTCTTGACCTAACTCCAAAATCCTTGAAATTCAATTCTTTTGGATTCATTGCTAGAAACTTCTTCACAAATATTGTTGTGCACATCAATGTGATCATGTACCTTAGTTTTTGTGGTGGGATTCGTAGTTTTTGCAAAATTTCTCTAGATTAGGGTTCTTGCTGTGTGAACCGGACTAGTCCGGCCACAGGGTGGACAAGTCCGACCTGGTGCGGACTAGTCAGGCCCCTGGGCAGACAAGTCCGGGTTACACAGTGAAAACCCTAACCTAGGTTGATTTTGTGAATTCTACCTCTACCCCTTAACTTCCTTGACTCATACTCATTCCTTTGCTTCTCTTGTCAGCAACCATGTCGGACAATGAATATGTTCCACCTTCCGACTCCGAGACCAAAGCGGAGAAGCAAGCTCTATTTCGCCAGAAGCAAAGAGAGGATCAAGAGATGGCTATTGCGTACTTTATCTCTCAGAGGGCAAAGAAGACGCAGCGTGAGGAGCACAACTCTGCTGCCGTCGAGGCTGCCCCGAAAAGAAAGAGACTTGTGACCTTGGGTGAGCAAGCCAAGTCTCAGGGGGCGAGGACCTCCAAAGATAAAGGCAAATCCCCAGTTGATGCTACACCCAAGAAGAGGGTGATTGTGGCCAAGAAGGCTGCAAGCAAAGTCAAGAAGGGTGCCACTCAACCCATTGGCCCCTTGAGGATGTCTTCTCCTGCACGGAACCCAAACCGTGCAACTGCCTTCAATGCAAACATCTTCAAGGGCAAGGGGGTTGAGAAGGCACACAAGCTGAGGAAGATCAATGTTTATCAGCGTGACAGGAGCACAGTGGATCCCTGGTTCTGGTGTGACTTCCACTGTGACTACTACAGGACAATCTATATGACCAAGCAGAGCCCTGTCACAAACGCTCAATGGATAGACTAGGACGACATGGCACAGAAATATCATCAAGCCCTCAATGCTGTGATTGAGGTTGTCGAGAGGCATGGCCTGAAGAAGTTCATGGCCTTCCAGTATGACTGGAATGTGGAATTCATACTCAGTTCTACTCCACTCTCTACTTCCACACTAATGGGGACAGGAGGATTACCTGGATGACCCATGGAGAGCAGTACTCCACCACCTATTGGGAGTTTGCTCAGTTGCTTGACTTGGAGGATCAACTGGATGATGATATCATCATTTCAAATCTGAAGCCAGTTGATCAGGACACCTTGGAGTATATGTATCCAAGTCATGCACAGTTTGAGGCCGGGCATATCAGAAACATCAAGCCATTCTATAGTGTGCTCAACCGGGTCCTCAGAAAGACCATTGCCCCCAAGGATGGAGATGCGGAAATAATTCAAGGCAATTTGAGGCACTTAATGGTCCTCATTGATGGAGATATCTGCTTCAATGTGGTGGACTATATCTTTGATGACATCTTCAACATCTCTCACACCCCCAACCGATCATGTGGATATGCTCCATACATTATGTACATGATTGAGAAGATCTCTAGGCTCACATTCAAGAAAGACATCATTCACCAGAGGCTTCGACCACAACTCCCACCTCCGAAGCCGGCTGCTCCTAGGAGGAAGAATGCGAATCCTCCAGCTTCTTCCTCTCGCTTTGTGCCATCTCCTCCACCACCTCGGCCTTCGACACAATGCGGGAGTGGCTTCTTCAAATGCTTCAAGGCTCTCTTCTCCTCGTGCCGAAAGATGGCAATTCGTAAACATCGCATGGAGTGTCGCAATGAGAAGTATCTCAACGCGATGTGCGACAAGCTGTACATTCCAATGTCCCCTGCCGAGGAGAGCGATGGTGAGCTCACTTCCTTTCCCAAGTTCACTGTCGAGGAGCTTGCTGAATTTGGAGAACCTGGGACTTCCACCGCGGCCCCGACCGATAATGATGCACATCTTGACCCGGAGGCCACGGAGAGCGACAGTGAGCCCCAAGGCGGCAACGACGACTCCGACTCCAACTCCAACGATGAGTAGTCCTAAGGGCCCTTCCTCTCTCTTTTCCTTTTTGGTGTCTTGATGCCAAAGGGGGAGAGATAGCTTGGATGGGCACTTAGATCTAGGGGGAGAGATATAGGGAGTGAGATGTAGGGGGAAAGATAAGATAGATAGACTTTTTTTTGTGAGAGTATTGATCTACGTTGGACTTATGTTTTAAACCCCATTTCAAGTTGTATCGTAAGACTTAATCTATGCATTCATGTATCTTGCCTAAATTTGTGATGTGTTGCCTCATTTAAATGTCTATTTTGCATAATCATTGTCATATCACACTTTATGAACACATCACTTAGGCACCCCACCATAACATGTATATGTATGAGAACTCTCTCAATCTCTCTTACTCATGATGCAAACATTGAGGGGGAGTCACTCATACAAATACATGTTATGAAAACAAATTATTAACCTTATTGTTGATGTATTAATGTGTTGTCATCAATTCACCAAAAAGGGGGAGATTGAAAGTGCATCTAGGCATCCCCGTGGGTTTTGGATGATTGATGACGACAATTAAGAGGCTAATGAGCTCAGTTGATCTTAAGCACAGTACAAGGATTGAAATGAGATGAAAACCCTCAAAAAGGAAAAGGAGAAAACGGGCGTCAAAGACTCAAGCGTAGAAATTAGGGTGTCTATGGTATTAAGCTTATATGAGCTGTATCATGTGAGAGGGTGGTTGTATCATGTGCCTTGAGATCATACCAAGGGGCTCAAAGTGGTGGTTTAGAGAAAAACCTAAGTGAGAAGCCTAAAATGAGAAAAACCCTAGGAGGCCGGACTAGTCCGGCCATGGCAGACAAGTCTGTTTTAAGACGAACCAAACGTCTCTGGATTGAACCTGAGTGAATTTGGAGCTAAGTCCGAGAAGTCCAAACTTGTCCATTTTTGGACGGACCAAAGCTCTTTGGAGAAGTTCGGACTTGTCCATTTGGGTACGGACTTGTCTGTTTGAGACTTAGTGTGACAGACCGAGAGAAACCCTATGGGGCCGGACTAGTCCGCCCCTGTGGCCGGACTAGTCCGGGCCAACCCAGAAAATTCCGTTTCGGAATAGACCAAGTGGTTCTGTTCCACTTCGGACTAGTCTGTTGTTGACCGGACTAGTCCGTTGTCTAGTGACCGTTTGAATTTGGAAATTTGGCGGGTAGCGTGACGATCGTTGTTTAGTGTGGCAGTTGTCAGGAATTGACCAGGGGTCAGTGGTCCCATAGGGCCGGACTAGTCCAGGGTCTGAGGCTGGACTAGTCCGCCCCTTTGCTGATGTAAGCAAAAGGGGCTCGGGACCCCTATAAAAAGGGGACCCCCGGGCTCATTTGAACAAGTCTTGAACCCTAGCGCCACCACAAGCATCCTAGAGCCTTCCAAAGCCTTCTACTTGTCCTACTAACCCCCTAAGAGCAAATCTTGAAGAGATTAGGGTTTGGAGAGGAGAGAAAAGGAAGATCATCGCGCTTTGGCTCTCGGTTTGATCTCTTGCACATTGTGTTGTGTTGTGTGGTTTGTGTGAGTTGAGCTTCGTGTGCTCCTCCTGTATTGATTTGTGGGAGCCTCAAGTTGTGAGCAGCCCCATCAAACTTGGTGATTACCCATTGATATAGTGGAAACCAAGCCGGCCATCGTTGTGGCTTGGTGAGAGAAGGGTCAAGTGAGACCCGATCCTTGTGTGGACTTCTCAACGTGGAGGTAGGCTTCTTCGTGGAGCTGAACCATGGGATAAATCTCGTTTCACTTGTCTTTCACTTTTTGTGATCACTGGTTTTGCTATTAGGGTTCACTTTGGTCTTATTGCCCTACACCTTGATCAATATCGTAAACTTGCAATCTAAGTGTTTAAACTTTACAATTTGAGCCTTACAAGTTTACTACACATTGCTCATATATTTGGTGAACTTTAATTCCGCAAATAACCTGTAAAAATCAAGTTTTAGGATTTCCACTATGTGCTGAACGGACTAGTCTAACCCTGTGCAGACTAGTCCGGCCACAGAAATTTAATCTTGGTTGGTTAAGTGATTTCAGGTACTATTGCCTATTCACCCCCCCTCTAGGCGACTTTCAGACCCCCAACAGCATACATGAAAAGAATGAGACAAAATAGAAACCAAGTCCTTTATTTATAAACACAACGGAAGTTTACAATACTTGACATAGGAAAGAAACATATACATCATAGCTACACTCTCAGCACTAGCTATGCAAAAGCAAAGACATCCATGCCCTAGGACGCTTCGCACTAGCAGCAGTCAAAGATCACAGTGGCATGTAGGGCTCCCACTCGGCGGTATACCCTGATGAGGGCATCGCCTCGTCATCCGGCCTTTCCTCATGCGTCTCACCTACAAACAACTTAATATAGAAACCGTGAGCATGAAGGCTTAGCAAGGATTAATCGTCTCACCTAAGCATGGAACTCTACATGCAGGGTACGTAAACATACGCAATGATATTGCATAAACAACTCGCCTACAAGTGGATCCTTGCTTTCAAGTTATTAGCAGCAAGTTAATGGTTCAGAAATATAACTTTAGTGAGCATATAGGACAGCAGGCATGGTGGCAAAACAATTATAATTCAATACATCATATTCTTCTGGCTTCTTCAATATTTACTATGTCACAGCGCAGTGAACAAGCGGTACTCAAATAACCGCAAGGGACGGTGATTGCAATCAGTAGACACCCGGATAACACATCATGTACGCCCGTGCATGAGAAATGTGCAATGCTCCTCACGACGTCATGCGCAACAACCTTTCAAAAGAAACTCAAACGCCAAACCGGTCCCAAGCAACCCTTCACAAGAAACTCAAATGCCAAACCGGTCCCACCATCGCAGGCATAAGGTCCCCGCACGGAGCGTGTCTGTGCCCGTTGGTATATTTACACCTTGCTGCCCTCAACCCACCCCTATCAACAGTGGGCTATGCCTCGACACCCGAATTATCAAGTTACATCAGTTTCCTAGGTTCCATATGTCCAGTATGCATCCGGTACAGTTCAAACTTGTCCAGCAGGGCTGCACACGGATTGGTCCTCAATCGACACAAGCAGGGCTACGCACATGAGACCACGTCTCACTGCATCCTATCCCGCTACTCAGTCTCCAATTCATAATCATAAACCATTCTTTGATCAAATCCACCCCGTGCGATAAAATCCTATCTCGCGAGTAGATTCCAACTACTCGAATTCTATTGAATTCCTCAAAATATTAGCATGGCATTTTCTACTCGTCAAGTTGTAGACGTACCCAATACTCCATGTGATTTGTGGGTCATGCAAGTGGAGTAACAATCACCTTTGCCCTAATGCACAAAACTCACCCTACACATAGGTGATACAAATCAAAACTTCGCAAAAGCACTTAAATGCTAACCGATGCTTTGCCTAGTTGTGAGTCAGTATCAAAGTTAGCTCCAGGAAGGTGGACCTCGAAAGCTTCTTGGTCCTCCTCGATCTCGGCAACTACACGATATGCATACATAACATGTATGAATGATATGGAAAATGGATTGCATATATAGATCATAAGCTAGTAACTATTGATCATAGTAAGGAAATGATCTTAATTGGCTTTGGAACTTTTATGGTAGCTAGCAGGTACTATAAGGAAGATCTTGGCAAAGAATGGAAGATGATCAAGCAAGTTTGTTGTCTCTAAAATTATGACAAGCAAATGACTTAGAATTTTAGAGTTAAATCTGTAGCTTTAACGTAGCTAACAGTAGATCGTCATGATATAGGAGGTTGTCCTGGTTCTAGCAAAATTGGTTTCATAATTTTCTAAGCATTTGAGAGTGAGATATTGAATTTTGAAGTTGCTATGAATTTCTGGAATTATTTTCAAATCAAAATGGATTTTCAAATATCATACAGGTTTGGAATGAAATTTGGATAATAAAATATGTCAATTAACTTTGAAAGTTTTACAGTAGAACAAGGGTACATGGAATTGTATTCTGTAAAAAATTGGAAGATATATCATATATTGAACAGTAGTAACAATTATATGAAGTAATTAGTTTAATTGAATTAATTATATATGTTCTATGAGTTTATGATGAATTTGTCTAAACAAATTCAAATCATGGATCATAAGTAGTATACATGAATTTATTTGGTATTTTTGGAGTAGTTCTACTAGGAGAAATTGAATTTACAAGTTGGAATCAATTTCTGGAAATAAGGCTTCTCTTAATGTTGAACAGCAGTGGAGAAAATTGATTTTTGGTGAACTTATACAGGTTCAATGTGCATTATGTTTTACTGTAGCTGGGTAATACCTAAAGGAATGTTCATGTAAATTTTGGTGCATATCAAGTGAAGGGAGCAACTCCGCCTATGTTGTAATGACATAGCCGGTCCCAAGCTCGGGTAAAGGAGGAGAGGTTGTGATAGGCTTGGTGAGCCAGCAACTAAACTTAGCCATTCTCATGGAAATGAAACCCATTGGGAATTCGTTGGGGCGTAACCCTCTTAGCGACGCGCCATGCCGGAACGCGGGTATGGTGTTAAGTGGGCGAGGGCCGGGTCGCCACCGCCTTAGTGGTGCGCCATATCGGAACCCGAATGTGGTGTTAAATGAGTGAGGGCCGAATCGCCACCACCTTAGTGGCGTGCTACATCATCGCCCGAATGTAGTGTTAAGTGAGCATGGGTCTTTGCATCTTCCTCGAGGGATGTGAAGGGTAAGGAAGCTAGCCGAGGAAACTAGGTTTTGGGTGGGTAGTTGGAATGTAGGATCCTTGACGCGAAAGCTACGAGAGTTAGTGGACGTTGTGATTAGGAGGCGTGTAAATATCCTTTGTGTACAAGAGACTAGATGGGCAGGTCAAAAGGCGAGAAAGGTTGAGAATACCGGTTTCAAGCTTTGGTATTCTGGCTCGACTGGAACTAGGAATGGCGTAGGCATCCTAATAGATAAGAGCCTCAGGGATGGAGTAGTGGATGTCCGTAGACGAGGGGATAGGATCATCCTAGTCAAGGTAGTTGTGGGGGACCTTATCTTGAATGTCATAGTGCTTATGCCCCACAAGTTGGGCTCGACATGAGCACTAAGAGACAATTTTGGGAGGACTTGGAGGATATGGTTAGTAGTGTACCGGTAACCGAGAAGCTCTTCATAGGAGGAGATCTCAATGGTCATGTAGGTACAACTAATGTAGGTTTTGAGGGGGTACACGGAGGTTTTGGGTATGGCGATAGAAACCAGGAGGGTAAGGATATCCTAGACTTTGCCGTAGCCTATGACCTATTGGTAGCTAACACACTCTTTAAGAACAGGCTATCTCACTTAGTGACCTTTACTAGTGCCCAACATTCTAGTCAAATCGACTATATCCTCACCAGGAGAAGGGAAAGAGAGGCATGCTTAGATTGTAAGATGATTCCTGGGGAATGTGTTGTTCCACAACATAAACTTGTGGTAGCCGACTTTCATTTCCAGGTGCGTGTTTCACGAGAGAAAGGTGTTAAACCGCAAGAACAAAGTGGTGGAAGTTGAAGGATGAAGCGCAACAATCATTCAAAAGGGGGATGATCGCAGAAGGACCTTGGAGCGAAGAGGAAGTTGCAGATAGTATGTGGGTGAAGATTGTGACTTACATTAGGAAGGCATCTAGGGAGGTGCTTGGGTGGACAAAAGGTAATAAACTTGTAGATAAAGACACTTGGTGGTGGAATGAAGATGTACAAAAAGCTATTAAGGAGAAGGAGTCTTATAAGAGCTGGCATCATGAGAGAAGCGCAAGTAACATGGCAAAGTATAAAGAGGCTAAAAAACTGCAAGGCGTGTTGTGAGTAAAGCAAGGGGACAGGCCTATGATGCGCTATATGAGAGGCTAGGGACAAAAGAAGGCGAAAATGATATATACAAGATGGCGAAACTTCGCGAGAGAAAGGTGAGAGATCTCAACCAAGTCAAATGCATTAAGGATGAGGCAGGCCAAATTCTATTGAAGGAGGAAGAAATTAGGAACAGATGGCGGGACTACTTCAATGGACTATTTAATGATGGGAATGAGAGTATTAGGTTCGAGTTGGATGACTCATTTGATGACACCAACAGACGATTTGTGCGGAGGATACAAGAGTCTGAGATTAGAGAGGCCTTAAAAAGGATGAAAGGAGGAAAGGCCCGCAGCCCCGATGATGTCCCTATTGAGGTGTGGAGATGTTTGGGGATGTAGCAATAGTATGGCTCACTAAACTATTCAACTGCATTTTTCAGTCAAACAAAATGCCTGAAGAGTGGCGGAAAAGTATTTTAGTACCCATCTTCAAAAATAAAGGAGATGTTCAAAGTTGTACTAATTACCGAGGAATTAAGCTCATGAGTCATATTAATAAGCTCTGGGAAAGAGTGATTGAACACCGCTTGAGGAAAGTGACCAATATCACTAAAAACCAGTTTGGTTTTATGCCTGGGAGGTCCACTATGGAGGCGATTTTCTTACTCCGTCAGCTTATGGAGAGGTATAGGGAGCAAAAGAAGGATCTACATATGGTGTTCATTAACTTGGAGAAGGCATACGATAAGGTCGGTCTTGGGGTGGGCACTAAAGAAACACAAAGTCCCAACAAAGTACATTAACCTTATCAAGGATATGTACGATAATGTGGTGACAAGTGTGCGCGTAAGCGATAGTGAGACTGACACTTTTCCTATCACAATAGGGTTACAACAAGGATCAGCCTTAAGTCCTTACATCTTTTCCTTAGTGATGGATGAGGTGTCGAAGGATATACAATGGGATATCCCTTGGTGTATGCTCTTTGCTGATGATGTAGTGTTGGTAGACGAAACTAAGGATGGTGTTGATAGAAAATTGGAGCTATGGAGGCAGACCTTAGAGTCTAAGGGGTTTAGACTTAGTAGAACCAAGACCGAGTATATGAGATGCGACTTTAGTGATGTCGAGTGCGAGGATGGTAATGATAGTTTACAAGGACAAGTAGTACCTAGGAGAGACACATTTCGATATTTAGGATCAATATTACAAAGCAATGGTGATATCGACGAAGATGTTTGCCACAGGATCAAGATCGGGTGGATGAAGTGGCGAGAAGCATCTGGAATCTTATGTGATAAGAAAGTTCCACAAAAATTGAATGGAAAATTCTATAGGATGGTGATCAGACCTGCGATGCCGTATGGAGCAGAATGTTGGCCAACTAAAAGGCAACATGTCCAACAAATGAGTGTTGCAGAGATGCGCATGCTACGATGGATGTGCAGTTACACAAGAAGATAAAAAATTAGGAACGAGGTGATATGTGATAGGGTTGGGGTGGCTCCGATTGAGGAGAAGCTAGTCCAACATCGCCTACGGTGGTTTGGGCATATCCAGCGGAGACCTCCAGAAGCACCGGTTAACAGTGGGATTATAAAGAGTAGAGAAAAATTTAGGAGGGGTAGAGGTCGACCAAGGTTGACATGGCAGGAGGTGGTGAAACGAGACTTAAAAGAGTGGGACATACCTAGAGATTTGGCTCATGATAGGACTGCATGGAAATTAGCAATTCATGTGCCAGAATCTTAGTTTATTCGTAATTTGCTACTCTTATCTTCTTTCTTATTAACCCATTTCTAAAATAAATAAAATGCAGAATCTTATTTTATTTGTATTTTATTATTTTTTTACTTTCATCTTAGTTTCTTTACTTTTCTTCAAAATTATTGGGTTTCATTTCTAGTCGACCCCAACTTGTTTAGGACAAAGGCTTGGTTGTTGTTGTTGTTGTTGTTGTATCAAGTGAAGGGAGCAACTAAGAAAATTAAATGAGCATTTGAGGTAATTGACTTATACTATACAGGTTTTCATGGCAAACAAATTGTACAACATAAAACTAGGAATCAAGAGGATTCTACAGGAATTTATTTGAGATTTTTAGAGCAAGTATACTATGAGGAATTGAATTTAGAAGTTTGATTCAAATTCTGGGAAGTATTTCTATGTATTAATGAACAACAGAGAGGAAACTTGAAGTTTGGAATTTTATACAGGTTTAATTGCTATGGAATATTTACAGGATGTGAGGAATACCTAACTTGAGGTTCTAGCAAAATTTGGTGAATTTCTAATCAAGGGATCAGCTGTGAGAATTTCAGGAGTGTTTGGAGTAATTGAATTTTACAGAAAGTAAAATATCTTTTCATGGTTAAACATTTGCCCTTCTGCAAACTAGAGATTAATAACTTTCAAACAAAATTTGTTTGAAAATTTTTGGAGCACTCTACAGGGAGTTTTCTGTTTTTTAAGTTGGGCCAGTTTTCTGGAATTTGGAAAACAGATTGAAACACTGCCAGTGGGCCCCACTGGTCAGGTTCATCTTCAACTTCGTGTCAGGTCGCCCCAAAACAGGGGAAACAATGGAGCCCGCGCGTTCCCACCTCCTCAACCAAACTTCGGTCTTTTTGTGGGGATCGACTCCAGAGAGCAAAGAACACCTGTGGGGCACCTTGGAGATGGCCGGCGGCGAGCAGAACCTCGCCGGAGACGACAACCGCGGCGACCTTGGCAGGGCCAACGTTGATCTCGCAGGGGGATGCACCAAATGATGCGCTGCAATGTCCAGGAGCATCGTGGTGATCCAAGTAACAAGATATTGGACGCCAATCGGGGAGAAAACGGCCGGAAGGTCGTCGTCGACGGTGAATCCGAACCGTTTCTAATGGCGATGGGGAAAACTTGAAGAACACCCTCTATGGTCGATTATTTTGGATGGGACTTGATCCAGGGGCTGCGCTATTGGTTATAGAAGCTAAAATCTAACTGGCTCCAGGGATTTCTTCATGTAGAAAACGAATTGAATTCCAAACCTAGCTTGAAGAGTATGCAGGATCCGAAAGGACAACTGGAAATACGAAGTCGATACTAGATGAAAGTTTGCGAGGTTTTCACTGTAATAAAGTAGATGCCAGGACGCTTCTTTTTGCTTTTGGAAGAAGCTTGTGCTGAGGCTTGGTTCACTGGCGCGACGGGAAGCAAAGGGCGACGTCCATGGCGGCAGCACAGCGACGGCACCAAAGCTGCAAAATACCGCCCATCCGTGTCAAGAAAACATGCACCAACTAAAGTAGAAGATGGAGGTGAAGCTTAACCGATGTTTTGAAGTTTGCACAAGGTTGGAACACGGATCCACGGTTAGGTTCGCTGGAGGAACAGAGGAGGACGTCGGTTTTTTGAGTTCTCACCGTGGAAAAGAACAGAGAGAGCGATGGGTGTTGTTGAGTGCGAGCAGTGGATGGATGAGGTCCAATTAACTGTGTTCTTGCTACCAGCAGCATGCCTGCCTGCTTCATGAGCTGTTGTGCAGCTGCAGGGAGAGGAGAAAACAGAGTCGGGAACCCTCATTGTGAGACTGTTAGGTGGGTCCCACGACCGCCTCACCCTCATCCACTCTCTGGTCCATCAATTCTCATACAAGCTTTGGTCCAAAAATTCTAGATATTTGCTGCTACACTAAATCAAAGGTTTTGAATTTCATTCTGGAGATTCTTGATTTTACCCAAAATTCATTCAAATTCAAATCTGGATTTGAATTCAAAAGTGATTCAATGAACACATTGAATTAAATATTAAACCTACTTCAAAATTCATGAAACTTGGAAGGAGTGCTCTTTGAAATATTTGCAATTAATTGGTGAACTCAGATTTCCATTTTGAATTAGTTTGAACAGTAGCTTACTTCAAATATTTGAATTCCCTCCATCACAGTTTGAATTTATTTGATTTTCTCTTACTCCTTTAATTTTATTTTTTTCGATACCATTTTACTTACTCAAAGCTGAACTCAAGGTTTCAAAACTAGGGCTTTTACATCCCTTCCACCTTAAATGAATCTCGTCCCGAGATTAAAAATAAAAGAGACAGAGGTAAATAGATTACTGGATATGAGATGATAGCAAGTCCGGAAGTTTAATCGGAGATAGTCCTCTCTTTTCCATGTCGCTTCCCCAGCGGTATGGTTACTCCACAAGACTTTGTAGAAGTATAAAGTCTGGTTTTTTGTAGTGCGAGTCTTTTTATCGACGATCCAGATCGGATTGCTTCTTGTATTACTCAAGGATGATGAATCACACGATTGGCGTTATGAACAATCAAATTGTCCATAGCTCAAGATTATTTAGACACTACTCAGATATTTGAATGGAGATACATATTCTCGCTCAAAGTTCTTTATTAATTATGTTTCATGGTGCATTACAAGTTGGATGATATCATGCATATGCAATGCAATCCCGGGTAAGATGCATAAGGTATGGTGCATTCACTTTAATGATTTGAGCAAAAATAGGTAAAACAATTCAAACGCGGTGAGATCTATCTCAAGATTCACAAGGCTTGACAACTTGGTCATAAAAGGTGCTAGACAAGGATTACACCTTGGCTAACTTTGATCAAGGTCATTGAATACAAGTTAACAAGACAACAAAGACAGATGAAACTCAGCCCAAATAAACAAAGTGAGTACGATTGAGATGAAGGCCTAAACTTGCCAACGAGGTAGCAATCCCTGACACCTTCTAACCTCAAGTTAGAAATGGGATTGTAATTGAATAATAAAGGGTCAGGTTTCTCATCTCGAAGTGTTCTTACTAACGATCTCCATTGGTTAGTGAACATGGTTGAGTTGCCTTCTGAAGTGGTAAAGGGAGTAACTTTGAAGAGTACGTAACAACCTCCACTTCGGTAGGCAATAAAGATGACGTACGTTGATGGTCCAACCACTAGTACAATCACTATAGGATATCAAGGTCATACCACACTCAAAGTTGGTCGAACAATCCATCAAAGAAAAATTGATGGTAAAATGCAGCCTTTCTGAATAGGCCATCTAGTACTCACAAGCATTCACTCCATGCTCCGTGTGCGTACTGTTATGATGACCCTGCCGTCAACATCAATACTCTTATCTGACATTTGTTGCAACAGACTCCAATGGAGATCATGCTAGTCATTTTTTTAAAACGATAAAGAGGTTAAAGCTACTATTATTCTCAAAAGGGAGTCAGTCAGGTATTTCGAGTTTGTCCACCCGAAAATGAGATACTTCGTCGCCACTTTGGTGTTGACATCCTCTGGTACAAAGGAGGTTTGCTTATGAAACACCAAAGTTAAATGGAGGTCAGTCCTCCCCCCTTAAGTTCCAATCTAGGAGCTCGGAAGCTCCCTTTAAACTTCTACCGGGAAGGTGGAGTGCAACGGTGGTCTCATACCCCTGATACATACCACCGTACGTTGACCATTGGAAATGGCAGTGAAATAATTTCTTTTACTCTTGTAATAGTGGTAACCAGTTTCCGTCACAAGGGCAATTGCAAAGGATAAATTTTGTCATGCTAAAATCTCCCACTTTAATAAAAATGTCACGCATGAACCCCGTTGCAAGGAGTTATCAGCCACGCGATTTAAATGACTTTGGTCACTCGCTCATACTATCCCAAAAGAAATTTGGATCGTGGGATGAAAATATCACTGCTTGTGCCACACTGGAAATCAGCAACCCACGAGCAAGTCATAAATATCTCTTTAAGCAAGTGTAAAAATCAGTTAAGGCTTTACTAGAGTATCACCTCTAGTGACCCTGCTTAACTGAAAAAAAAATGAGAAGATGATGTTTGAGGGAGCATAATCAACACTTTTTGTTGACTATGAAGAATGCAAGGTAACCATGTGCGTCCACCAAGCTTATTGATTTGCCGGTAAATAGTAATGAATCATTGTTAGGGCTGTTGGAAAGTTGGTTGAGGGGTCAATAATTCCGGACCAGTAAATCCGTATAGACTAACTTGACAAAAATATTCAATTTAGCTATGGGCCTATCAAAAGATTCTTAGTAAAAGAAAAGCCTTAAATCATCCCAATGTGCATGCATATGCACCCCAATGTCACTCAAGTCAAACACGATGGCCTTGGAAAAGAAGAGTAAATCTGGTGGACCAATCTGGCCGGAAACGATTTAGCAACTAGACCGTTTGGCACTTTAAAGCTTAAGAGTCAAGGGACATCACTGACGGATAAAATCGCTCGAGGTGTTTCAACGGTATGCATACACCCTTTAATCAAAGAGTTCCACAAGTCCTAAGCCATAATGGATATGACTCAGAGTTCTGAAATTTTTAGAATTTAACTTACTTGGCTTGTGTGCTAGATTAAACCCTAGTGGAACCGAAAATTCAATGACCTACAAAAGTGTAGTATACCTCTGAATCTTTTCAACTGCAACAGAGGCTAACATAACGTGAGTATGTTATGAACTCGTAACAGTTTTAACAAACTCCATGTGAAACATCCTCTAAAACAAGACTAGCTGGACTGGTCACTTTTCTGTCAGACTGGAGCAGCCTTTATTAAAATTTGATTTTGGTCTTGCTAAAAGCAATTTCATGCCTTGAGCCAAACATGAGAGTTGAAGTTAACTCGATCAGCTTTCAAACGAGTATTCACTTGCCCCCATATATATTTGGGATCAATGGTTATGACAGTTCAAAGTGGACAGACCTGCTGGAAAGATTTCAACAGTACTTCCATTAGAGGCATCAACTTTGATTCACATGTTCCCTAAATTTCCAATTCAAAACTCACAAAACTCAAACTACAAAGTTGAAGAATAAGTAATGAGATTTCTGAAAATGTATTGTACAACTCTTTGTACGTTGTGCAATTTAAGTTATGACAAAACATTACGAATTACAGAAATACATTTCTGTATTCTGCAGTTTGGAACAATTTCCGTTCCATTGATATATCTATAGTTTAAATTGGAAAACTGGTCATGGTGTGAACAGAGGTTGTAGACGGCCTCAAGGACTGCTCTCGGCACAGTGGGTTGGACATTAGAAGTGATGCAAGAACTTTAACCAAGTTATTTGAATTGCAACAGTCAAAATCTGGTTTCACTGTCCAGTTTCTGGTCCTGCTGACCAGTCTAGAAAGATTAAAACATTTTGACCTGTTAGAGGAAAATCTGGACTGGAGTTCAACTACAAAGTTGTAGTACACTCAAAAAAATTTCCATAATGCATTCATTTGCCCTCATAGCGTTTCTGGAGTGAAAGTTATGGCAGCTTTAGTCAACTGGTACAAGAAGTTCAAAACTAGAGGGTGAATCACACAGTTTTGTTCCAGCTGACTATCCTGTATAAATTTGAGATTTCCATACAGATAAAGACAGAACTAGGATTTGAGTTGAATATAAAAGGTTTATTTGACTTCATAACCTTTTCAGATTGTACTTGCACACCTCCAGGTGAGCTCTGGAACAAGAGTTATACAGGTTTGTGTTAGAAATCAAGAGGGAGCCCAAAGATCAAATAGCCACTAAATCATCTCGAATTACATGGAGAAAACTGATTACAACATGAACACCAAGTGCTATCTCTCAAATAGCACAAGAACATCAATAATACCTTCTCATCCATCTTTGTTGTTGCTTGACGATGCGGCCATCTAGCCAACAAGGCGAGGCCGCAAGAAGAACGACGATGAGAGGCGTTTCCCCTAGTTCTTCTATTGGTATCTTGATCGGATTCTGAGTGGGTTAGAGTGTTCAAGTGTGTATGAGTGTATGCCCTTTTCTTCTTTGATCATACACTTGACCCTCTTCTTATAGTTGACCAAGAGACACAAGAGGGGGCCTCCCACCCTTAGGAATTATTGAGTCTCCCGATCAGAGACTCAAAATTTGGTGGGTTGTGTCCTTTCAATTAGAACACGTGTCAATTTCGAGTTCAAACTGACAGTTACTGAAAAATCGGACTAGTCCGTATAGGATCCGGACTAGTCCGGTTACCCTTACTGGACAAAATCGGACTAGTCCGGTCTTTACCGGACAAGTCCGGTACTTCCCAACATTCTCCCCCTTGAACTCGAATCTGAAACTTACCAACTTACTTAATACTAAACTTAGTGTCCATTTTCTCATGCTTGACATATAGGGCACGACGCATCACAACAACCATTTACGTATTGTTGGACTCGAAGACCACAATACATCTCACACTTGAAAATGAACCTTACTCTTACTTGGCCCCTAAATATCCAGTGATCATAGGCTCTCCCTTAAACCCATGCCGGCTACTTGTTCACTGAACACGCTGGGTGGAAGACCTTTTGTTAGCAGATCTGCAAGCATACGCTTGGTACTTATATGCTCAAGACTTATGGTATGATCATGGATTCGATCTTTCATAACATAAAACTTAATGTCGATGTGTTTGGAAGCACCACTCGACTTATTGTTGTGAGAGTAAAATACTGCGAACTCATTATCGCAGTATAATTTAAGTGGTTTTTCAATGCTATCGACCACTCTAAGACCGGGTAAAAATTTCTTAAGCCAAACAGCCTGCCCGGTGGCCTCATAACATGCAACAAACTCGGCATGCATTGTGGACGATGCAGTGACGGTTTGTTTGGAGCTTTTCCACGAAATGGCTCCATTCGCGAGGGTGAATATATAACCTGACGTGGATTTCTTAGTATCCACACAAGTCGCAAAATCTGAATCTGAATATCCCACTACTTCAAGTGGGTCTGACTTACTATACGTTAACATGAGGCCTTTTGTGCCTTGCACATATCTTAATGCTTTCTTAACTGCCTTCCAGTGATAAATCCCTGGATTGGCCTGATATCTGCCAAGCATTCCGGTCACATAAGCTAAGTCAGGGCGAGTACAGACTTGAGCATACATAAGGCTTCCGACAGCAGAAGCATATGGAACCGACTTCATTTGATCGATCTCATATTGGATCCTGGGACACTGAAAGTTCCCAAACTTATCGCCCTTGACAATCGAAGCAGGCGAAGGCTTACTCTTATGCATACTGTACTTTCTCAGTACATTCTCTAAGTATGCCTTTTGTGATAAGCCTAATACCCCCTTATTTCTATCTCGGTGAATTTCTATGCCTAATACATAGGATGCTTCACCAAGATCTTTCATATCAAAATTAGAGGACAAAAACTTCTTAGTTTCTGATAGTAGATTGACATCACTACTTGCAAGTAGTATATCATCTACGTAAAGCACGAGGAAAATAAATTTCCCGCTCTTAAACTTAGCATAAATGCAATTGTCCTCCTCATTTTCTTTAAACCCAAACTTTCTTACTGTTTCATCGAACTTGAGATACCACTGCCTTGATGCTTGTTTAAGTCCATAAATGGACTTTCTTAAGTGGCATCCCATATGTTCCTTACCCTTAACAACAAAACCTTTCAGTTGTGTCATATAGACGTTCTCATATAGATCACCATTGAGAAACGCCGTCTTTACATCCATCTGATGTAATTCTAAATTATAATGTGCAACTAATGCCATAATGATTCTGAACGAATCCTTACTTGAGACACGTGAAAATGTCTCATTATAATCAATCCCTTCTCTTTGAGTGAAGCCTTTTGCAACAAGTCTGGCCTTAAACTTATCAATATTCCCTTTGGAGTCACGTTTAATTTTGTAGACCCATTTACAGCCTACTGTTTTGGCTCCATTAGGAATCTCAACTAAATCCCAGACTTTGTTTGTTTCCATAGACCTCATTTCATCCTCCATGGCTTTACGCCATTCAGATGATTGAGGACTTCTCATAGCTTCTTCAAATGTGGTGGGATCACCCTCCATTTGAATTGCCTCACTCAAATAGATCTCATAATCGTCCGAAATGGCTGATTTTCTTTCTCGTTGAGATCTTCTTAATTGCACATTATCCTCATTTTTAGGCTGTTGTTGCTCTTCATTATTAGTGACAACGGGCTGAAAATGCTCAACCTCTCTTAATAATTCCGTTGTCAATGGAGAACTAACAACATGTGTTGAATCATTACCAATAGGCACTGATGATTCAACAGCAGTAGGTAATGATAAATATGGTTCTTGAATCATAGGAGTGGGTACATAAACCCGCTTCTCTTTAGGATTAGTTTCTCATCTTACCGTACTCCCCCTGATCATGGCATCCTCTAAAAAGACGGCATGCCTTGTTTCTACAAACTTAGTATATCGTTCTGAACAATAGAAACGATATCCCTTACTATTTTCTGCATAGCCAATAAAATGGCAACTTACTGTCTTAGAATCCAACTTACCAATGTTTGGGTTAAACAATTTTGCCTCAGCGGGACAGCTCCATATATGCATATAACTTAATGAGGGCTTACGTCCTGTCCACAACTCATACGGTGTTTTGGGCACCGACTTAGTAGGAAGCTGATTTAGCACATGAATGACAGTTTTTAATGCCTCCATCCATAAGCTAACCGGCAAATCTGATTGACTTAACATGGATCTAACCATATCCATTAGCGTACGGTTGCACCGTTCCGCTACTCCATTTTGCTGAGGCTCACCCGGTGTGGAATACTGGGCGACTATGCCATTTTCCTGTAGGAACCGAGCAAATGGTCCAGGAACTTGGCCATACGGGGTATGACGACCGTAGTACTCACCACCACGATCGGATCTTACCACTTTAATCTTAATATTGTGCTGATTTTCAACTTCAGCCTTAAATATCTCAAATTTATCCAACGCTTCAGAGCGTTCTTTAATTGGATAAATATAGCCATATCGAGAATAGTCATCTATGAAGGTTATGAATGAATCAAAACCATCAACAGATACTACGGGAAAAGGACCACAAATGTCCGTGTGGATTAATTCCAAAATTCCCGCACTGCGTATGGCACCTTTCTTAATTTTCTTAACAAACTTTCCCTTAATGCAGTCTATGCATTCTTCTGAATCCGAAAAATCCAAATGGGGAAGAATCAATTGTGAAATCAATTGTTCAATTCTCCCCCTCAAAATATGGCCCAAGCGACAATGCCATAATTTCGAAGATATTTCAGAATCGATTTTGTTACGCTTACCCTGATGTGAGGAAAACTGATTGTCGCTTACAACATTAACATCATCATGCATAGATAATAAGTATAGCATGTCTTGTCTTATGGCAACACCAACCATCTTATTATCATACTTAATTACACATCTGTCTTTGCCAAACTGGCGAACATAACCATCATCATCTAAGCATGCCACTGAGATGAGATTTCTACTTAAAGAGGGTACATATAACACATCCTGAAGTGTAAGTACAAAGCCATTTCTTAATACTAATGGATAATCTCCAATGGCTTTCACTTCAGCTTCATGACCATCAACAACTTTAATGGCCCTTTCCCTCTTTCTAGGGTCCTCCTCATATTTAACCCCTACAACAAATTGCAAACGTGCACAGTGGCACCTGAGTCAATCTACCAAGAAGATGGTGTATAATCTAAAAGCAGGGATTCATCAACAAAGGTCACAAAGTCATTACCATTTTTGCAACACCATTTAAGGAAGCCAATGCAATCCTTCTGATGGTGACCTTTGTCTAAACAAAAGCGGCACTGATCTTTATCCACTTTCACATCCTTATTGTAAGGATGGCTTTGTGGAAACTTACCCTTATCTTTATCATGGTGAGATGAACCATGATACTTAAAAGATTGCTTAGAAGAATAATTCTTCTTAGCCTTACCTTTTCCCTTCACGTAATTGATTGCATCATAACCGTGAAGGGACTTAATCCTCTCTTCTTCCTGAACACACATAGCCATGAGTTTTTCTATGTTCCATAGTTCAGGTTGAGAGTTGTAGTTGATGTCAAAAGTCTCAAATTCCTTAGGAAGTGAGGCAATGATGAGATGCACAATGAACTCATCTTTAATCCCCAAATCCATAGGCTTAAGCTTTGCGGCCATATTTGTCATCCTTAAGATGTGCTCACGCACACCACCTCCATGATACTTTTCAGTAACAAGCCTCTTGATAAGAGTGCTTGTAGTGGCCTTAGAAGAACCAGTAAACTGATTCTCTATCCTTTGGAGGTATTCAACAGCAGTTTCACATTCAGGGATTGCTCCCCGAATGGCCTTAGTGATAGTGCCCTTAATAACCATCAAACATTTCCTGTTTGATTTCTTCCACTTATAACAATCAATGTCATAAGCCAATAACTCAGTAGTATATTCCTTTGTCCTCACGGCAAAGGCTTCCTGAGTTTCATCAACATTTCTTACTGGTTCAACCGGTGCAACCGGATATGGAGTAGTGAGAGCCAAGTCTATCTCAGAGACTGCCAAAGCAATCTCCAACTTCTCTCGCCATCTCCCATAATTGTTTCCGTTGAGTGGATCAATAGAAGCGATGAAACTCAGTGTTGAATTAGCATTGGAGGAACCTTCATAATCAAAAAAACGAAATCAAGAAGAATGCATAGATTTTAACCACAAGAAAATGATGAGTTTTATCTTTCACTTTGGTTACTCGACCAAAACTCAACATTTGAGAATAACTGAAAATCAACATAGTAATTTATCTTTCGCTTTGGTTACTCGACCAAATTACTATGTTCTTATAAAAAGAATGTCATTAATGCCTTTCGCTTTGGTTACTCAGCCAATAATGACATTAAAACTGAACAATGGATAACAACTGAAATACATAGTAATTTATTTTTCGCTTTGGTTACTCGACCAAATTACTATGTACTTAGAAATGAAAATGTCATTAATTCCTTTCGCTTTGGTTACTCGGCCAATAATGACATTAATATAACTTAAAATCATGATAATTCTAATTTTCACTTTGGTTACTCAATAGAATTTCATGCAACTTAAATTGAAATAGCAATTTATCTTTCGCTTTGGTTACTCGACCAAATTTCTATGACAATAAACTTAATTCACAGTGGAAGCTTAATTTAATAAGCAAACTTAATTGTATAGCACGGACTAGTCCGCACATGGCCGGACTAGTCCGGACTCTTACAGTATGGTTTTCGGACTAGTCCGGTCCATACGCCGGACAAGTCCGGTCCCATCACAAACATTTGATCCGTTCTTTATTGAACTTTTTGAGTTTGGTCCGTACTATTCCGGACTAGTACGACCAACCCCGAAAAAGTTTCATATAAAAAACTGAAATAATGTCGAAATACCCAAAAGGGAATCTTAATCTTACCATCTTACCAAATCAACTTAATTTTCACAATGGATTTCAATCCAAAGTGCTTAATTGGTTTTTAATCAGATAAACGCGTCAAAACGCCCTTATCCAAAAACCTAACCACTTTACGTGGCACACCGGACTAGTCCGGCCCTTAGACCGGACAAGTCCGGACCTTCAAAACTTTCAGCAAAAAACTTCGATCAAAACTCAATTTGAAATGATTAGTGGTCTAAACGGCTCTCATACCATTGTTAGAAATCAAGAGGGAGCCCAAAGATCAAATAGCCACTAAATCATCTCGAATTACATGGAGAAAACTGATTACAACATGAACACCAAGTGCTATCTCTCAAATAGCACAAGAACATCAATAATGCATTCTCATCCATCTTTGTTGTTGCTTGACGATGCGGCCATCTAGCCAACAAGGCGAGGCCGCAAGAAGAACGACGACGAGAGCCGTTTCCCCTTGTTCTTCTCTTGGTATCTTGATCGGATTCTGAGTGGGTTAGAGTGTTCAAGTGTGTATGAGTGTATGCCCTTTTCTTCTTTGATCATACACTTGACCCTCTTCTTATAGTTGACCAAGAGACACAAGAGGGGGCCTCCCACCCTTAGGAATTATTGAGTCTCCCGATCAGAGACTCAAAATTTGGTGGGTTGTGTCCTTTCAATTAGAACACGTGTCAATTTCGAGTTCAAACTGACAGTTACTGAAAAATCGGACTAGTCCGTATAGGGTCCGGACTAGTCCAGTTACCCTTACTGGACAAAACCGGACTAGTCCAGTCTTTACCGGACAAGTCCGGTACTTCCCAACAGTTTGAAGTTGACAAGATTTTCTGGAATTTTAACAGAACCTCCCCTGTATATGTGGGTTTTTGTCCACAGTTTATATATATATATAAAAGTTCACCGTATGGAGACAATGTCAATTACAACATTGTACAACATCATGTTAAAATCCCGGAAATGCAATGGTTCAACCCTCAACAAGTGTTATACAGGTTGTAGTGTGCAAACTTCAAATTGGCATGTTAAGGTTCTAGTTCTGGACTGCTAGAACAGATTTAGCGACAAATTGAATTAGGCCCCGTTATTGTAAGTTTTAGCTCAGACAATGAATACGAAGTTGGTATACGACTTCCGAATATTTCCATATATGTATAGTTTTGCCTATGTCAACTTGTAAGATTATGATATATGGCTCTCTAAGTTGACAGATGAGCTGACTGGTTTCTGCCAGCAGTTCTGCAGAGTACCAGTTTGAACCTGGAATTAGAATTGGTTGTGAGTCAAATGGGAAGACACTTTGAATTACAAAGTTGTAGTGATGCTTCTAAACTTTCCATATAAGTATCATAATAGGGTAGAAGATTTTTCTACAAGGAGTTATGGTAAAAAAATACAGAGAATGGTTCATTAGGTAAGACATCTATAGTAGTTTTTGTAGGGTTCAGTTTACACAAGTTTAGAAGGTTTTTCTGTCCTAATATCAAAAGCAACATTGTAGAGGACTTGATTACCTTTCCACCCATATAGCATATACCTGTGTTTACTGATCTTAACCAAGGTTTCAACCTGGCAAAGTTGAGCAAACTTCTGCCAGAAACAAAGAACCTTGATTCCCTATACAAACTTTGATTAGAAATCACTTTGCAATGTCCAAAACATACCAGCAACTGATACTCAGACTTTCAAAACACAATGCATCCATTATATCGTGTGGGATGGTCGAAGTATCAAATGTTATACTGACAGTACTACGTGCCTCACCAATTGAAAATCTAACCTGTATATCCGGATACGTCTATAGGTGGCCCTAGTATCATCCACTCGCAAACGTTTGCTACACGGGTCGCTACCGTAGTCAGTGTACCTGTAGAAGACACACAATCAGAATTTACTCAATAAACTATCTTTCAGGCAGGCCACATAGGCAGCACGACAGACAATCACAATAATATATAGTTGAAAGTAAATGCATAAAACACTGGTGTGAGTCGCCCCCGAGCGAAGTCATGTCTCGAGGTACATGGCCAGGTTTTCTACCACCTGAAGGGGGTCCCACATCTTTGCATAATGCTACACCAGTAGGAGGCGCTCTCGCGTATTTATTAAAAAACACACTACATGCTTTTCAACCGCATGATAGGTGACCACATAATTTATCTCGTGCGCTAGGGATTAGCGCTGCGTATGGCCCTTTGAATGTTGAATGTTCAAGAGTTACATACTTCATGTTTTTGACCACACGATGGGGTGCCCTCGCTTTTGCCTGAAGCACGTTGGGGAGCAACATTTTAATATGTTCCCAGAACAATGAGAAGGTTCAGAGACTCATATTAACTCTCGCGCCAAGCCACGGGGACAATCACATGCTACCTCTCACATTGGTGAGCTTATCACAATTGATCCGCTTGCGGTGGCGTACCTTACCTATTACTTGACATCGGAGCGTCATTACAGAATATAATAACACATATGTTAGCTTGCCACCTTAAGTAACTAATACTATAATAAACCTTATGTGGGAATTACAACTAATCCTCACTCGACTACCTCTAAGTTTTTTATAGGTTCTTTTCGAATGTGCTATTTCCAATGTGGCTCCGATACCAGGCTGTGGGAACTAGGGTTCCGACATCCAAGGATCTCATTGGGTGGTGTCGTGCAATGCAAAACCCAACATCATACATGAAAAGAACGAGACAAAATAGAAACCAAGTCTTTTATTTATAAAAACAGCGGAAGTTTACAATACTTAACATAGGAAAGAAACCTATACATCATAGCTACACTCTCAGCACTAGCTATGCAAAAGCAAAGACATACACGCCCTAGGTCGCTTCGCACTAGCAGCAGTCAAAGATCACGGCGGCGTGCAGGGATCTCACTCGGCGGTATACATTGACGGGGGCATCACCTCGTCATCTGGCCCTTCCTCATATGTCTCACCTGCAAACAACTTAATATAGCAACCGTGAGCATGAAGGCTCAGCAAGACTTAACCGTCTCACCTAAGCGTGGAACTCTACATGCAGGAATACGTAAACATAGGAAGTGATATTCTATAAACGACTCGCCTACAAGTGGATCCTTACTTTCAAGTTATTAGTAGCAAGTTAATGGTTCATAAATATATCTTTAGTGAGCATATACTACAGAAGGCATGGTGGCACAACAATTATAATTCAATACATCATATTCTTCTGGCTTCTTCAATATTTACTACATCACAGCGTAGTGAACAAGCGGTACTCAAATAACCACGAGGGATGGTGATTGCAATCAGTAGACACCCAGATAACACGTCATGTACGCCCGTGCGTGAGAAACGTGCAATGCTCCTCACGACGTCATACGCAACAACCTTTCACAAGAAACTCAAACGCCAAACCGGTCCCACCATCACAGGCATAAGGTCCCCTCACAGAGTGTGTCTCTGCCTGTCGGCATATTTACACCTTGCTGCCCTCAACCCACCCCTATCGACAGTGGTTTATGCCTCGACACCCAAGTTATCAAGTTACATCGGTTTCCTAGGTTCCATATGTCCAGTATGCATCTGATACAGTTCAAACTTGTCTAGCTGGACTGCACACGGATCAATCCTAAATCGACACAAGCAGGGCTATGCACATGAGACCACGTCTCGCTGCATCCTATCCCGTTGCTTGGTCTCCAATTCATAATCATAAACCATTCTTTGATCAAATCCATCTTGTGTGATAAAATCCTATCTCGCGAGTAGATTCCAACTACTCAACTTCTATGGAATTCCTCAAAACTTTAGCATGGCATTTTATACTCATCAAGTTGTAGACCTACCCAATACTCCATGGGATTTGTGGGTCATGCAAGTGGAGTAACAAGCACCTTATCCCTAATGCACAAAACTCACCCTAGACATAGGTGATACAAATAAAAACTTTGCAAAAGCACTTAAATGCAAATCGTGGCTTGCCTGGTTGTGAGTCAGTATCAAAGTTAGCCCCAGGAAGGTGGACCTCGAAAGCTTTTGGGTCCTCCTCGATCTCGGCAACTACACGATATGCATACATAACATGTATGTATGATAAGGAAAATGGATTGCATAAATAGATCATAGCTAGTAACTATTGATCATAGTAAGGAAATGATCTTAATTGGCTTTGGGACTTTTATGGTAGCTACCAGGTACTATAAGGAAGATCTTTGCAAAGAATGGAAGATGATCAAGCAAGCTTGTTGTCTCTAAAATTATGACAAGCAAATGACTCAGAATTTTAGAGTTAAATTTGTAGCTTTAACATAGCTAACAGTAGATGGTCATGATATATGAGGTTGTCCTGGTTCTATCAAAATTGGTTTCATAATTTTCTAAGCATTTGAGAGTGAGATATTGAATTTTTAAGTTGCTATGAATTTCTGGAATTGTTTTCAATTCAAATTGGATTTTCAAATATCATACAGGTTTGGAATGAAATTTTGATAAGTAAATGATGTCCATTAAATTTGAAAGTTTTAAAGTAGAACAAGGGTACATGGAATTGTATTCTGTAAAAATTTGGAAGATATATCATATATTGAACAGTAGTAACAATTATATGAAGTAATTAGTTTAATTGAAATAATTATACAGGTTCTATGAGTTTCTGATGATTTTGTCTAAAAAAAATTCAAATCATGGATCATAAGTAGTATACAGGAATTTATTTGGTATTTTTGGAGTAGTTCTACTAGGAGAAATTGAATTTACAAGTTGGAATCAATTCCTGCAAATAAGGCTTCTATTAATGTTGAACAGCAGTGGAGAAAATTGATCTTTGGTGAACTTATACAGGTTCAATGTGCATTAAGTTTTACTGGAGCTGGGTAATACCTAAAGGAATGTTCAGGTAAATTTTGGTGCATATCAAGTGAAGGGAGCAACTAAGAAAATTCAATGAGCATTTGAGGTAATTGACTTATACAGGAAGTTATACAGGTTTTCATGGAAAAAAATTGTACACCTTGAAACTAGGAATCAAAGGAATTCTACATAAATTTATTTGAGATTTTTAGAGCAAGTATACTATGAGGAATTGAATTTAGAAGTTTGATTCAAATTCTGGGAAGTATTTCTGTGTATTAATGAACAACAGAGAGGAAATTTAAAGTTGGGAATGTTATATAGGTTTAATTGCTACGAAATATTTACAGAATGTGAGGAATACCTAACTTGAGGTTCTGGCAAAATTTGGTGAATTTCTAATTAAGGGATCAGCTGTGAGAATTTCAGGAGTGTTTGGAGTAATTGAATTTTACAGAAATTAAAATATCTTTTCATGGTTAAAAATTTGCCCTTCTGCAAACTAGAGATTATGAACTTTCAAACAAAATTTGTTTGAAAATTTTTGGAGTGCTCTAGAGGGAGTTATCTGTTTTTTAAGTTGGGCCAGTTTTCTGGAATTTGGAAAACAGATTGAAACACTGCCAGTGGGCCCCACTGGTCAGGTTCATCTTCAACCTCGCGTCAGGTCGCCCCAAAACAGGGGAAACAATGGCGCCCGCGCGTTCCCACCTCCTCAACCAAACTTCAGTCTTTTTGTGGGGATCGACTCCAGAGAGCAAAGAACACTTGTGGGGCACCTTGGAGATGGCCGGCGGCGAGCAGAACCTCGCCGGCGACGGCAACCACGGCGACCTTGGCAGGGCCAATGTTGATCTCGCAGGGGGATGCACCAAATGATGCGCTGCAATGTCCAGGAAGGTCGTCGTCGACGGTGAATCCGAACCATTTCTAATGGCGATGGGGAAAACTTGAAGAACAGCCTCTTTGGTCGATTATTTTGGATGAGACTTGATCCAGGGGTTGCGCTATTGGATATAGAAGCTAAAATCTAACTGGCTCCAGGGATTTCTTCATGTAGAAAACGAATTGAATTCAAAACCTAGCTTGAAGAGTATGCAGGATCCGAAAGGACAACTGGAAATACGAACTCGATACTGGATGAAAGTTTGAGAAAGTAGATGCCAGGGCGCTTCTTTTTGCTTTTGAAAGAAGCTTGTACCGAGGCTCGGTTCATTGGCGCGACGGGAAGCAAAGGGCGATGTCCACGGCGGCAGCACAGCGACGGCGCCAAAACTGCGAAATACCGCCCATCCTAGTCAAGAAAACTTGCGCCAACTAAAGTAGAAGATGGTGGTGAAGATTAACCGATGTTTTGCAGTTTGCACAAGGTTGGAACAGGGCTCCACGGTTAGGTTCGCTGGAGGAACAAAAGAGGACGTTGATTTTTTGAGTTCTTACCGTGGAAAAGAACAAAGAGAGCGATGGGTGATGTTGAGTGCGAGCAGTGGATGGATGAGGTCCAATTAACTGTGTTCTTGCCACCAGCAGCATGCCTGTCTGCTTCATGAGCTGTTGTGCAGCTGCAGCGACATTGAGCGGCAGGGAGAGGAGAAAACTGAGTCGGGACCCCTCATTGTGAAACTGTTAGGTGGGTCCCACGGCTGCCTCACCCTCATCCCTCTCTGGTCCATCAATTCTCATCAGCTTTGGTCCCAAAATTCTAGATATTTGCTGCAACACTAAATCGAAGGTTTTGAATTTGATTCTGGAGATTCTTGATTTGACCCAAAATTCATTCAAATTAAAATCTGGATTTGAATTCAAAAGTGATTCGATGAACACATTGAATTAAATATTAAACCTACCTCAAAATTCATGAAACTTGGAAGGAGTTCTCTTTGAGATATTTGGAATTAATTGGTGAACTCAGATTTCCATTTTGAATTAGTTTGAACAGTAGCTTACTTGAAATATTTGAATTCCCTCCATCATAGTTTGAATTTATTTGATTTTCTCTTACTCCTTTAATTTGATTTTTTTTTCAATACCATTTTACTTACTCAAAGCCGAACTCAAGGTTTCAAAACTAGGGCTTTTACATAGGATCATACCGTGTCTGGAAAACTATTTTGGATATATCTGATGGTCTAATCTTCATTTAGAAATATCCTGACCAAAGATCAATTTTAGAGAATATTCTGGCTCCTTCATTTGGTCGAACAGATCCTCTATGCGGTGCAACATGTACTTATTCTTAATTGTCACCTCGTTGAGAGACCGATAATCCACACACATTCATTGGGATCCATCTTTCTTATCTACGAAAAGCATTGGGGCTCCCCATGGCAACGAACTTGGGCGTATAAAACCCTTCTCTAACTGCTCTTGAATCTGCTTCATTAGCTCTGCTAATTCTTAGGAGGCATCCTATATGGCCTCTTTGCTATAGGTGCAGTTCTAGGTATTAAATCAATAATGAACTCAATGTCACGATCAGGTGGCATACCAGGTAATTCCTCAGGAAACACTTCTAGGTACTCACGAACAACTGGGATTTCCTCCAAAGTTACTCCTTCTGCATGATTTACCATTGCGTTCTCGGTTGTCGGCTGAACTGCCTTGAATTCTGTACTGACTCCTTCCTCGTTTGTTAGTTGCAATGTTCGAGTGGCACACTGAATCACTCCGTTATGCTTCCTTAGCCAATCCATTTCAAGTATGATGTCCAAGCCTTGTGAATTCAGGACTATAAGGTTGGCGAGGAAATCTACCCCCCTTATGGAAATACTTACTTTTGGAAATACTATATTCATCCTCATCTCCCCTCCAGGAGATTTAACCAACAAAGTATACTTCAGGTATGATATAGGCATGCTATGCTTTGCAAAATACTTTGATGAGATGAATGAATGGGATGCTCTAGAATCAAATAATATAGTAGTGGGGGTTGGAGTTTGCGAGAAACATTATGTGGTCTTCGGTTGCCTTGAGTTGCTCCTCCATTGGACCTAGGATTCTGCCTTGGAGCATTGTTCATCTGTCCTTGACTTGATCTTGGGCATTGATTAGCAACATGTCCCACTTGACCACAATTAAAGCAAGTTTTTGCACCAGTGGTGCTAGAGAAGTCAGGACAAGGATGATTCTGAGCATCGGCAATCACATTTGGGCATGGCGCAGTCTACATAGGTAATCGAGGTGCTTTCATGGAGGGGCGTTGCTGCATTGGCTGTTGTGGTCGCGGTGGATAAGCAAGGCAGTATGCAATAGCCGACAGGTTGTAATATGGTGCCACAGCCGGTGCATAGCGTGGGCAGACATTGCTTCATTACGGTTGTCCATGATATGGTATTTTCCTCTTGCGGTCTTGTTCCATCTAATGAACCTTGTTCTCAACCACAATATCCTTGTCAACAAGCTTCTGGAAGTTAGCATAATTAGTGTTGAGCAACTGAACTTGAATTTCATTGTTGAGATCTCTCATAAACAAGTATTGCTTCCTGCTGTCAGTACTGATGTCCTCTGGAGCATACCTAGACGGTTAAGTGAATTTATTAAGATACTCACTCACACTCATCCTTCCTTGCCTGAGGTTTTCAAATTCTTGTCTTCCCAGTATCACGACTCCCACAGGTACATAGTGAGAACGAAACTTCTCCTTAAATTTAGTGAAAGTGATTCCCTCTTGATTTTCATGGGCATTGCAAAGAGCTTCCCACCAATTTGCAGCAGCTCCAACCAACTGGTGTGATGCAAAGAGAACCTTCTCCCTGTCGCTGCACTAGACGATGACAAGTTTCTTCTCAACAGATTTTAGCCAGTCATCAACTTCCATAGGATCATTGGCTTGAGCAAAGTTAGGTGGCCTGGTCCTCATGAACTCTCCCAATCTATTGTGATGTGGCGGGGGTGGTGGTGATTTAAGCATGTGAGGCTGATTCTGGTTATTTGCCTGCAGCTGTCCCAGAGTTTGCATCATAGTCTGCATAGCTGATTCTGCATAGCCAACAGCTGGTCAAGGTTTCTAGCCGCAGGTCCAAGTCCATTTTGTTCTGAGGTGCTCCATTGTTCTCCTCCTCACCATTGGCATTCCTTTGGTTGCGAGTCCTCAGAATCTGTTGGTGAAAGAATAGTAGAGACGGAAGAATTCAATATTTGAAAAGGAACGCCCCCAACTATATGCATCAATGTATATGTAACTAAAAAACTCTCTTATTAATACTAAAAACCCTATTCGAGGATGTGGACAAGCATCCCACAACTCTCTACTACGTGCGGATGTGGACAAAATGCCCAGTGTCCCACAACTCGCACCAAGCGCACAAGCAGAAGCACACACCATGAAAAATCATCACACCACACTAATATAACAAAAATGATTTAAACGCTTTTTCTAACATCTAAACAGGAGACCTAGACTTAATTGTGTGAGCCATGGCTGTCCTGGTCGTGAGGCGGCGAAGGCAACAGCGGCGGCGAGTCGTACATGGGCGCACGCCAAGGTGAGTTGGCTGTCCATGTAGGCGCTGGAGAGGTTACTGCACCGTTGACCTCCACGGTGGCACAGATTTCCTTTTGCTTTTCCACGATGAACAACTTCTTACAGAGGTAGTGGATCTCTTCCATGGCATCAGCATAGTGATTTCCCAAATTCACCAATACTTCCTGAGATCTATCAATGTCACGAGAACTGGGTTAAGCTCCATCTTGCGGTCTTAAGATTTCCCTTGTTCCACTCCTGCGATGCGGGTGCAACGGAAAACTAGTACCTTCAATATGCTCTCGATAGATGTGGCACAATCTAGTGAGTGCGTCCCAAGCAACATCATCAATAGCTTGCTCCCTCGTGGACCTCCATGTGGATGCAAAGTGTCGGGTGATCACCTCATCTTTGGCAAGAATAGTAACTTGAGACCTCCATTCTTCACGCCCATGGCGAGGAATCCTCTTAACATATATAATATGTCGGGTGCATTTTGCATAAATAAAGGAACTCTTTCAATTGCTTAGCTACAAATCCTCCATCAGTGCCATCAGAACAAAATTCTTGGGTGAAACAGAAAGTTTGTCCTCATTTCTGGCTTCACTAGGTTGCGGTGCACTCCTTTGAGCTTCGGGTACCTCTTCTGAGCCTGCCATCTCCTCCTGAACCCGCAGCCCCTCCTCATGAGCTTCCTCCTCCTCATGTTCCTCGTCTTCATCCTCCTTATGTGTATCATCTTCCTCCTCCTCATCATCATCAATTTCCACCTCCTTAGGATCTCCCTCCTCTTCATCCTCACATAGTTCTACCTCCTCAGGATCTTCCTCCGTCGTGTTGGAGTTTTCATGCTCAACTTCCTTTGCGGAAGAACTCACTTCTTCCTCCTCTTGGGCTGGTTTCATTTGCGGATCCTTGCGAGGCCTAAGCTTGGTTCCAAGGGGTGGCAAACAAGCTCTCTTGCGGGCTGTCATTTTGGTGTGAGCCATCTATAAGAAAACATGAGAATATTAGAGGAAAACGTAAATATCAGTTCTGAAATTGCAGCAGCCATAAATTAAGATGAGAGGATGTGCATTTGGTCAAAAAGATGGAAAAGTGGCAATAATTGCAGCAGCAGCAAAAACACAAATTCTCCCACATTATATAGCTAGTGGAAGGCAAATTAATGCAAAATAGACATATTTTGAATAGGGAAGAGGTCCTAAGTGATTTATGGTGTCCATTCTAACTAGGCTTGTGTCCAACTATCAAACACGACTCTAATACCAATTTGTGACACTCGGTTCCGAAAATGAACTAAGAGTGATGCATATGTGTGCCCAGGATGTTTAACACACATACACAAGTGATTCACAAATGATAACCAGATTATAACCATGTCTCAAATAATAACACTAATAATAGTACCTTATTACAAACCAAATTATCTTGAATACAAGCTTTAAAAGACTGCAGCGGAAAACACTAATCACTAATGATAACAACTCCATGTAAAAGCCCTAATTTCCATAATTCAAAGTTCAGTTAGGACATAAATTTTGAATGTTAAAAAGAATTAAAAAGGAATTGAGAAAAACAAATCAAATTAATTCAAACTCCAAATGAGGAAATTCAAAAAAAAACTTAGCTAATGTTCAAATGAAGTTAACATGAAGATTTGAGTTGACCAATGGATTACAAATATTCCAAATGAAGCAAGTTTGCTATTTAATTCAATAGCTTCATTGAATTCAACTCAAATTCAAAATCAAATTTGAATTCAAGTGAAACTTTGTCAAATCAAAAATCTGATTTCGGAATCAATTTCTACACCTTCAATTTAGTCTACCATAAAATATCTGGAAATTTTGGAAGAAAGTTGGTGACTGAATTGAAGTATACAGAGAGGATGAGCTTAAGCAGGCAGTGGGACCCACTAGTCAGCCTCCCAAACCTAGTGAATCGCCATTGCCGTGAGTGTCCCGCGCTCTCAGTTTCTGGCGGCGCACATGGGCACGCTCGAGTGCTCCAGCGGTGGAAAACTCCTCCTTATCACCTCCTCCATTGCCTCCCTACGCTTTATTCTTCACTCCACAGCCAAAAGCGCTACTCTCTGCTGTGGTCACCGTAAGAACAAAGCAAAGGCGGCAGTTCTCTATTCCGCTCAAAAATCCGAGGTAACCAGTGAAGATTTATTGTTTTCCTTGCGTTTTCATTTGCTCAACAATCATGCGCAGCCTCCTAACCCGCCCCTCGGACAGCTCGAGCTTTCTCTTCATCGTACGCAGGGATTTTGCGGCCGCCGAAGTTGCTGCCGAGAAGAAACACCTCGGTCTCGCTGTGGATCCGGGGCTAGAAGTTGTGTCTAACGGTCAAAACCGTTCTTCCTTTCCTTCCCTATCGATTACTTCGTTCCAGTTTTACCGTAGCACGTCCATATGTGAATATTATTTAGGTTTCAAACAAATTCAGGTTACACCATGCATCCTAGTTCGATTTAGTTTACAGATATGTCCGATATAGCCGTGCGCATCTCACAGAGAAAGATTCTTGGAAAATCTTAGTTGAGTCACTCGGATTCCTGAAATTTTCCCCGTTTCCACCATTCCCGACCTAGGTCATCAGAGGAAGCTCGATAGGAGCTGTTTTCACTTTGATTGAGGTTCATTTTCAAGTTCCTCATGCTGCCAAGAAGCTTTACGAACAAACCACGATGAAAATAAGACATCCTAGGGCTCTTGCGACCTCGCCGGAGTAGTCACCGCCGCCGCCACCATCGTACCACATCTCCGGCCGCCAATCGCCGTCGGGAACCTCACAGTCGTGTTCTACGTCCGATTTTAGGTAGGGGCGGCGATTACCGAGGGTTGCCGTGCCTTGTAACGGCCGACGGCGAAGCGCCGCCGTGTCCGACGGCCGAGCGCCATCACCTGTGCTGTTGGACAGAGGTAGAAGAAGAAGTATTGGGGCCCGCTTGTCATTGAGTAGAGGCCAGTCCTTAGGATCCTTTGTGGCCTTGGGATTTAATGTGTCCATGCGCAAAAAGCTTGTAATCCTCCATGTGGCTCGGCTGCCATTGGTCATTTTGAATTCAGTGTGCCCAGTCTCTGTTTATTCAATTTCCTTGTGAAAAATAATCCCAGATTTTTATCAAACTTAGAAAAATCATATCTCCTAGTAGAATCGTCCAAAAATTCCCAAATAAATTTTGTTAGAACCAGAATAAAGAATAATTTCCAGTGGTGCACTTGGATTTGTACGAAAGTCCATAGGAATTTCTCCATAATTAAACTAAGAAAAATGATTATAGAATTAATTCCTATAGTCTGCTCTTTGTAAAATTACCAAATTTTTCCACAAACTTCATTTGAATATCCTTGAACTAAAGTAATAATTTCTGGGTCATTAGACTTCATTTACATGGTATTATCACCTGTGTATTCTTTATGCACATAAAAATAGCCAAATTTATTTAGAAATTGTACGGAAACTTGTGCAAACTTCTAAATTGAATATCTCTCAGTATAAAGCTTCACAATTTTTCAAACCAACTTTGTTGGTTTTATCTTTATCCACGCTAACCAGAACTACAACCCAATCTTCATGAAAATCCCTAGATTTTCCTGTAGAGCCCTTTAAAGCAAAATCATGTTTGATTTTTATCTGATGATTCACTTAGAAAAATCTGAAATTTTGACAAAATGATTTTTAGTAAGTTTAAGAATTCCAGTAAAAATTTCAGCTTCATTGGACTTTATTAACCTACTTCAATCTGAAGATTTTCCTAACTGGTCATAGAATAACGCAAAAACAACAGAAACATTTCAGTAAATTATCCCAACTTGTAAATTCAATATCTCATAGTATAATGCTTAGAAAATTATGAAACAAATTTCCTAAAACCAGTGAGACCCCTTCTGTATGGTAGAGCCACTGGTAGCCATGATAGACCTCCAGAATTACCACCAAAATTCAGAGAATGTTTTTAATTGTTGAAATTTTAGAGACAACAAGATTCCTTGAACATCTCCAATTTTTGGTCCAGATCTTCCTCATAGCACCTAATGTCGCCTGTAAAATTTCCAGAACCATTAAGCTTAAATTCATATACTTAACTGTCTTTCCTTTTTGGTCCAGATCTTCCTCATACCGGTATTGATTAACTTGCATAATTCTTTGCATATCGATTAGTTGCCGAGCTCAAGAGGACCCCGGAGCTAATAGAAGTCATCCCTATGGATATTAACTTTGACACCGTCTCACAATCAGGCAAGCCCCAGTTTGCATTTAAGCGCTATTACAAAATTTTGATTTGTATCACCTATGTCTAGGGTGAGTATTGTGCATTAGGGCTAAGGTGATTGAAAACACACTTGCATGACCAGATCAACCTATGGAGTATTTGGTTAGTTGTCAAGTCATTGTGTAGACTATGATATGCTAAATGTTGTATAGAATTCGGTAAAAGTCGAGTAGTTGGAATCTACTTGGATGGCTAGAACTTTTTTACACGGGATTGGTTCAAAGAGAATGAAGTAGTAATCTGAAAATGAGACAGGACAGGGGCGTAGGATGCAGCAAGACGTGGTCTTGGGTGCGTAGCCCTGCCTGTGCCCCGCCCTGCTGAGCAAGTTTGAACTGTACCGGAGTCATACTGGATATATGGGGTCCAGGAAACCGATGTACCTTGGGAAGATTTTGTTGAGACTTTTTCGATCGCCTCAGGCTTTCAGCCTGTAACAGCCTCAATTTTTGCATCATGCATTGCATACATGTTCATGCATTAAACATTAGTAGAATAAGGAAAGATAACAAAAGATAAAACATACATATACAAATATGTGTAGCGAAAGAAGAAAAAGAAAATAATAATATAAAACATGTATTAGGAAACAAATGCAAAATAAAATAGAATAATATATATATATATATATATGTTTGTGAAACCTAAAAAAAAAGATTCCTAAAACATTCGGAAGTTTCTGGGGGAAACTTTGCTTCACCCCGGAAGTTTCCAGGCAATTAGTGCCTGGGAGCACTGTACCGGGCCGGTTTTACTGGGAGCCAACCTCGCCCCTGGCCAGTTCAACCGTGCCCGCCTCCTGTGGCCAGAACGGCCGGGTCGGTCGCACCAGGAGCCCAACACCGGGTTGGTCGCATCAGGAGCCCAGCGCCATAACCGATCTGGAGTCCGGTCCAACGCATTTTGCCGGCTATAAATACGACCCTAGGTCTCGTATTTTTTTCTGGACACCAGGAGCAGCGACGCTGCCAAGGGAAAAGTAGCCCTAGGGACGAAAGGAAAAGGGCACCAGAGGCTGCCGCCGCCACAGAAGAAAAATGAGGGAAAGAAGAAGAAAAAAAGGAGGGTGTCGTCGTCTGCTGGAGATCGTCGCGTCGCTGTCGTCATGCCGCCGGAGGACCGCTGCACCACCCACTTCATCTACGCATTGCCATTGTCCCGCGATCTTCAAAGTCGTCGCATCTACGGTAGGATTCGTTGTTCCGATGCGAATTTTAGCGACGTATTAGATCTAATAGACGTAATTTGATTGTAGTTGCACCATAAATTTATTTTTAGCAGCATTAATTCTCGCTAAAACCCCCGTAAACTCATATGAACATATATGAACTAGTTGCATCTAATTGATAAACAACCATAGTTAATTAATATTTGAACTTTGCATGCATGCATGTCATCGCATGTTGATTAGTATGTGTGCATCATGTTGATTTGTATGTATTCTCTCGTATGTGTGATATCGAGTAGAGGGAAGTGCTCAAGAGGTCGTGTACAAGGATTTCCAGAACCAAGACATCGAAGCGCTTGAGCAACCCTATCCGTCGGAGCAAGGCAAGTGTCCTTGAAGCATATTGATCCTGTTTTACAATAAATGTTTTGTTTGCAAACGACATGCTTGTGTCAATTTGATGGGAATCCTATGGTAGGAAATTTACTAGCATTGTTTGACCACCCTTGTTGCCTGGAATTTATAGTAGAGAGTCGGAAGGGCTTTTTTACCTTTTTGCTTTGCTTAACTAATTGGGATGGAAACAACTATACCATATAACTTAATTACGCATTTATGAGATTATGATTAATGTGAACTTGTCAATATGATATGGTAATGGGTGATCTAAGCAAGCCTGGTATGTGGATGGGTTGGATGTCATGGTGGTTTTCTTGCTTTAGATCTAAGGACGGTTCATGCGAGAATAAGCCAGGACTACAGTGCCACCACGAGGCCAAGTTTGGGTGCGGCGTAGCTAATTATTTAGGGCTTTGCCAGTGCTATTTGGACCATTATGGATGCTCGGGGAAGGGGTATTTGGATTGGGTTTGTTGATGATTGGTGGGACTACCCTGGGATCCGAATGGCTCAAGAGGGGCCCTTGGTTGAAGATGTGCTCTGTAGGAGACATCACCACCGGTGAAACCTCAGTGGGGTCTAAATAGGCTAGTAATCCCTTTGTAAAGGCTATTTTGTGATCTCTTAGCCACACACCAATGGAAATGCGTAATGTGACCGACGGGTCATGAGCATAAGGGAGGTTCTTAGTCACCGAAAGGTGATGAAATCACGAACACGTGGGTAAAGTGGTACAAACTCTGCAGAGTCTAATGAAACTATCATGATAGCCATGCTCCCGGTTATGAGCACCTGGACAACTTCCATGATTAGAGGGAATTTGATACTGAGATGGTTTTTGGGATGGTTTGGTATTATCAATGGTTATGGTTAATGGTAATGTGAAATCTGGAATATGGATGATGGTAATAAATATGAATTGGAATTATGATGATTATATGGTTTATGATAGGATTACTTCACATATGTATAACATATTGCTTTTCAAATGTTTTACTGTACTTTTTAGCACTTAGCCTTTATTACATTTCGTCATTTATATCAGCTACATGTCATACTTTCCCACACTTACTGAGTACGACATGTACTCCCTCTTGCAATCCCCCCACCAATAGTTGCAGGTTATGATTGGGAGTATTACATTAATAATGCAGAGTTCTAGGCCGTGTCTACCGTCATCTTTGCCTGTGGTGTCATTGGAGCTGCACTATCCCTTTTGCTTAGTTTGCTTAGTTGCTTAATTAGAGTATTTCTGCTGCATTAGCTGAACTTTTCTCTAATATTCATTAGAGCTTGTATTCGAGGATAATATGAATTGTGTAATAGAATTTGGTTAATTAATCTTATTCCATCGTAATTTTCTGTATATCCTTTTGTGAGTGCACTCGTGTATGTGTGTTGAACATCCTGGGCACACATATGCATTCACTTGGTTCAATTTCGGAACCAGGTGTCACAAATTGGTATCAAAGCCACAAGTTGACCGTAGGACGCAGCCTAGATAGAATGGACACTTTAGAGCACATAGGAGCACTTAGGAATCGATGTGTTTTTGCTTGGAGTGTTGTTTGCTACAGATATATTGTTTGCTTGTGTGCTTAATAGAGGATTTTGGGATGCTTTAGCATTGCCATATCCACCTAGGATAGTATAGCTAGTTGTTTTTTTTCATATCCCTT
Organism: Tuctoria greenei; assembly: GCA_036927565.1. Lineage (NCBI taxonomy): Eukaryota > Viridiplantae > Streptophyta > Magnoliopsida > Poales > Poaceae > Tuctoria > Tuctoria greenei. Next base: position 68,389,212 of record JAYESD010000004.1, on the reverse strand, counting down.
GATGCATTTAGTTGGGGATGTTTCTAAATTCTTACCTATTGCTTTTCTTCAGATGGTGAGGACTCGCAACCAGAGGGATGTCAATGATGAGGAGGAGAACCATGGAGTGCATCAGAACAACAATGGACAAGGACCTGCTCATGGAGCTATCAATATTGAGCATCTACTGGCTATGCAGAACCAGCTCATGCATACCATGATACAAACTATGGGACAGCTGCAGGCTGGTAACATCAATAATCAGCCCCACATGCCTTCACCGCCACCCCCACCTCCTCATAACTTGTTGGGAGAGTTTATGAGGACTCGGCCGCCAACCTTTGCTCAAGCCGCCGACCCTATGGATGCCGATGATTGGCTCAAGTCCGTGGAGAAGAAACTTGCTATTGTCCAATGCAGTGACCGGGAGAAGGTGCTATTTGCTTCTCATCAACTCATTGGAGCAGTTGCGGATTGGTGGGATGCTTATTGCAATGCTCATGAGAATCAAGAGAGGATCACTTGGGCAGAATTCAAGGAGAACTTCCATTCTCATTATGTGCCCGAGGGAGTTATGATCTTGAAGAGGCAAGAATTCGAGAACTTGAGGCAAGGAAGGTCGAGTGTGGGTGAGTATCTCAACAAGTTCACCCAACTATCAGGGTACGCTTCTGAAGATGTGAGTCGGGACAACCGGAAGCAATAATTGTTCATGAGAGGCTTGAACAATGATATCCATGTGCAATTTCTCAACTGTGATTATGCCAATTTTCATAAGCTTGTGGACAAAGCAATTGTGGTTGAGAACAAGATTTGTGAGATGGAATAGGATAACAAGAGGAAGGCGCCATATCAAGGACATCAACGAGGAAGCAATGTGCGCCCTCGCTTTGCACCACCTAATGCACCTTATTTCGGCTCCTCTGCTCTTGTACAGCACCCTGGTTATGCATCGCACCAAACTAAGTTTGTGCAGCAGTGCCCTGTTATGCAAGCACCTAGGCCTCCAATGCCCTATGCACCTCGAGCCAACTTTCCTGGTGCAAACGTTCAGAATCAAGTTCGTCCAAATTCTGGTGGAGTTAAGAAGTGTTATACATGTGGAGAAGCTGGACACTTTGTGCATCAATGTCCTTAGTCAGGCCTTGGTCAAGGAAGCAATGCGCCGAGGCAAAACCCAAGACCCAACGGAGGACAGCCGCAAGGAAACTACGGACAGCAGAATTTTACTCGTGGCAACGTGAACCATGTCTCTACAGAGGATGCTCAACAAGCGGATGACCTGGTCATTGGTATGTTTCTCTCTAACTCCAACCCCGTGACTATGTTGTTTGATTCTGGAGCATATTGTGTGTCGACACGGAATACCAAAGAAGATAGTCTCGGATAGAGGTTCTCAATTTTCCTCCAGATGTTGCAAAAATTGCATGAAGCATTGGGAATAAGGTTGAACTTCAGTTCGGAATATCACCCTCAAACGGATGGACAAACCGAGAGGACCAATCATATTTTGGAAGACATGTTAAGAGCTTATGCTTTGAAGCATGGGAAAAGTTGGGACAAGAGCTTGCCATATGCAGAATTTTCATACAACAATAGTTACCAAGCAAGTTTGAAAATGTCACCCTATGAAGCACTATACGGAAGGAAGTGTAGGACACCTTTGTTTTGGAATGAAACAGGAGAGAACCAAGTATTTGGTCCTGATGTGTTACAAGATGCTAAAAGGCAAGTTAAAATAATTCGTGAAAACCTAAGGGCTACTCAGTCGCGGCAAAAAGGCTATGCGGATAATAGGCGAAGGAATCTGGCATTTGAAGTAGGAGATTTCGTATACCTCAAAATGTCACCTATTCGAGGGCAATGCCGGTTTAACATCAAAGGAAAACTGGCACCTCGCTACATCGGACCATTCAAGATTTTGGACAAGCGAGGAGAGGTAGCTTATCGACTTGAGCTGCTAGCGTATCTCTCCGATGTAAAAGACATGTTTCACGTGTCTCAACTCAAGAAGTCTTTGAGGGTGCTAGAAGAACAGGTGCCGATGGACGAGTTAGAACGTCAGGAGGATTTCTCCTATGTCAATCAACCTATCAAGATCTTGGAAGTGAAGGAAAGGGTCACGAGGAATAAGAGGGTCCGTTGGTGCAAAGTGCAATGGAACCACCATACGGAAGCCGAAGCTACGTGGGAACGTGAAGAAGACCTGAAGGCTGAATTCCCTCATCTTTTCTCCACGCTATCGAATCTCGAGGGCGAGATTCACTTTAAGGGGGGTAGGTTTGTAACACCCTCAATTTTTGCATCATGCATTGCATACATGTTCATGCATTAAACATTAGTAGAATAAGGAAAGATAATAAAAGATAAAACATACATATACATGTGTAGCAAAAGAAGAAAAAGAAAATAATAATATAAAACATGTATTAGGAAACAAATACAAAATAAAATAGAATAATATATATATATATAATATATGTTTGTGAAACCTAAAAAAAAAAGATTCCGGAAATTTCCGGAAGTTTCCAGGGGAAACTTTGCTGCACCCCGGAAGTTTCCAGGCAAATAGTGCCTGGGAGCACTGTACCGGGCCGGTTTTACTGGGAGCCAACCGCGCCCCTGGCCGGTTCAACCGTGCCCGCCTCCCGTGGCCAGAACAGCCGGGTCGGTCGCACCAGAAGCCCATCACTGGGTCGGTCGCACCGAGAGGGCAGCGCCGTAACTGATCTGGAGTCCGGTCCAACGCGTTTTGCCGGCTGTAAATACGACCCTAGGCCTCGTATTTTTTTCTTGACACCAGGAGCAGCGCCCCCCGCCCAGGGAAAAGAAGCCCTAGCGACAAAAGAAAAAGGGCACCAGAGGCTGCCACCGCTAGGGAAGAAAAAGGAGGGGAAGAAGAAGAAAAATAGGAGGGTGCCGTTGTCCGCCGGAGATCGTCGCCGTCGTTGTGCCGCCGAAGGACCGTTGCGCCATCCACTTCGTCTACGCATCGCCATCATCCCGCGATCTTCGAAGTCGTCACATCTACGGTAGGATTCGTTGTTCTGACGCAAATTTTAGCGACGTATTAGATCTAATAGACGTAATTCGATCGTAGTTGCACCATAAATTTATTTTCTGCAGCATTAATTCTCGGTAAAACCCCCATAAACTCGTATGAACACGTATGAACTAGTTGCATCTAATTAATAAACAACCATAGTTAATTAATAATTGAACTTTGGATGCATGCATGTCATCGCATGTTGATTAGTATGTGTGCATCATGTTGATTTGTATGTATTCTCTTGTATGTGTGATCTCGAGTAGAAGGAAGTGCTCAAGAGGTCGTGTATGAGGATTTCCAGAACCAAGACTTTGAAGCGCTTGAGCAACCCTATCCGTCGGAGCAAGGCAAGTGTCCTTGAAGCATATTGATCCTGTTTTACAATAAATGTTTTGTTTGGAAACTGTATGCTTGTGTCAATTTGATGGGAATCCTATGGTAGGAAGCTTACTAGCGTTGTTTGACCACCCTTCTCGCCTGGAATTTATAGTAGAGAGTCAGGAAGGTCTTTTTACCTTTTTGCTTTGCATAACTAATTGGGATGGAAACAACTATACCACTTAACTTAATTATGCATTTATGAGGTTATGATTAATATGAACTGGTCAATATGATATGATAATGGGTGATCTAAGAAAGCCTGGTATGTGGATGGGTTGGATGTCATGATGGTTTGCTTGCTTTAGATCTAAGAACCGGTTCATGCTAGAATAAGGCAGGACTACAGTGCCACCACGAAGTCAAGTATGGGTGCGGCGTAGCTGATTAATTAGGGCTTTGCCAGTGCTATTTGGACCATTATGGATGCTCAGGGAAGGAGTAGTCGGATTGGGTTTGTTGATGATTGGTGGGACTACCCTGGGATCCGAATGTCTCAAGAGGGGGCCCTTGGTTGAAGATGTGCTCTGTAGGAGACATCGCCACCGGTGAATCCTCAGTGGGGTCTAAATGGGCTAGTAATCCCTTTGTAAAGGCTAGTTTGTGATCTCTTGGCCACACACCAACGGAAATGTGTAATGTGACCGATGGGTCATGGGCATAAGGGAGGTTCTTAGTCACCGAAAGGTAATGAAATCACGAACACGTGGGTAAAGTGGTACAAACTCTGCAGAGTCTAATGAAACTATCATGATAGCCGTGCTCCCAGTTATGAGCACCTGGACAACTTCCATGATTAGAGGGAATTTGATATTCAGATGGTTTTCGGGATGGTTTGGTATTGGTAATAGTTATGGTTAATGGTAATGTGAAATATGGAATATGGATGATGGTAATAAATATGGATTGGAATTATGATGATTATATGGTTTATGATGGGATTACTTCACATATGTATAACATATTGCTTTCCAAATGTTTTACTGTACTTTTCTGAACTTAGCCTTTATCACATTTCGTCATTTGTATCAACTACATGTCATACTTTCCCACACTTGCTGAGTACGACATGTACTCACTCTTGCAATCCCCCCACCAACAGTTGCAGGTCAGGATTGGGAGTATTACATTAATAATTCGGAGTTCTAGGCTGTGTCTACCGTCAGCTTTTCCTGTGGTGTCGTTGGAGCTGCAATATCCCTTTTTCTTAGTTTTCTTAGTTGCTTAATTAGAGTATTTCCGCTGCATTAGTTGAACTTGTCATTAATATTCATTAGAGCTTGTATTCGAGGATAATATGAATCGTGTAATAGAATTTGGTTAATTAATCTTATTCTGTGGTAATTTTCTGTATATCCTTCTGTGAGTGCACTCGTGTATATGTGTTGAACATCCTGGGCACACATATACGTTCACTTGGTTCAATTTCGGAATCAGGTGTCACACGGCCGTAGCACAGTAGACGGAAACTCGCTCACGACATCTTCACAGCGGAAGGGTGCACCGTGAGTGGGGATACTGTCCTAGACGATTGAATCAATTCAACTTGGGCGGAACTTGAGAAAGGTGGCTGCGTACGACGTTCGTGGAGTGCACGTAGGTGACTTCTAGTATGGGCGTACGTGTCGTGTATTTCGGGTATCATTGATTCAAATCACCGTCCCTCGCGGATATGAGTATCACTTGTTCACTGAATTGTCATGTAGTTAAATACTTGCACTTGAGATGAGAATTAATTCATGCTATTATGAACATTATATTATTATGGTATTGCTATGTTGTATGTATCAGTATAGTGCTCACTAAATTTATTTTCCACCTTGGACATGCAGCATCGTGACGAAGCATTTTTTGTTTGATTGTGGAGTTACGATGTTGCCCCGCACCATGGTTTAAGCTGCTGATATAAATCTGAAAATAAGGACCCACATTTAGGCGAGTCTATTATTCAAATCTGCCATCCTATGTTTATGTCTTTACCCTCATGTATAGTTCCATGTTTAGGCGAGACGGTTAAGTCTTGTTGATCCTTCGTGCACACGGTTGCTATATAAGTTGTTTTGCAGGTACTAACATCTGTGCTTATGCTTATGGTTGTCCGATGAGACTCGGGACTCTCCGAGTGATATACTCATGTGGGAACCATGACACCGCTGTTTGGTTTTCATGTCTAGTGAGGAGCGTACGTGGGCTGGACGGCTTCTCTTTTTCTTATTAGACTGGAGTAAGAGAGCTGTAATCTTATCTTCCGCTATAGTTTATTTTTATAAACTATTTGTAAACTGATTATCTTTATAAGTTTCAGCAAATGATTTATGTAATACGCGTTCCTTTACATGTGTGCTGTTGGGTGTCGCACCGCACGACACCACCCAATGCGATTCCTAGAAAGTGTGGACTCTGGTCCCCACACTCGCAGGCAAGCTTGACGGTAACACGCACACCTAGAACTCCTCAAAGACCTCCGGGTACTCCACGTTGTCGCCTGCGACTGAATTTGTTGGGGGAATAGCAAGAGTGAGCACATGTCATACTCAGCAAGCGTGGGAAAGTATGAAATGTAGCTTAAACAAAGAATGATAATTAAATGGCTGATTGCAAAAAAGTACATTTAAAACAGTCGAAATTGCAATAATATGTTCATTAAGTGAGGTCCATCCCTTAACAACCCAAAAACAATTAATTTCATATCCAATACCTACTTCAAACATAAATAACCAAAACCAGCAATAATATGCCATATTCAACTCATAACTATCCATTCGACTCATTATTACCATTTTCATATTCCAAACCCAATTATTGTAACAATATAGATTTCCAATTCAATTCCAGCTATTAAACCAAGTTCAAGGTCCATAACTCTAATCATGTGAGGGTCCAGGTCACTCATAATTGGGAGAACGAACTCATGATAGTTTTTAACATTCTGCAGAGATTGTACCACTTTACCTAGAAGTTTGTGATTTGATCACCTTTCGATGACTAAGGAATCTCAATTTGCCATCTCACACTTCCTTTGGTGTGTGGCCAAGAAATCACAAAATAGCCTTTACAAAGTGATTACTAGCCTATTCGAACCCCACAGAGGTTTCACCGGTGGTGGTGTCTTTAACTGAGCACATTCATCCAAGGGCCCCCTCTTGCGCCATTCAGATCCCAGGGTAGTCCCACCATCTCTACAAACCCATCCGACTACCCCTTTCCCAAGCTTTCCAAATGGTTCGAACAATACTGGCAACACACTAATTAGTCAGCTAAGCCGCACCCATACTTGGCCCTGTGGTGGCACTGTAAATCCTGGATGGTCGCTCCACGAACTAGTCCTTAGATCTAAAGCAAGCAAAACCACCAAAATAGTCCAACCCATTCCACGTAACATGCTTGCTTAGATCCTAAGGTTCCTTGTTGCTAAAGGGTCATTATCATCAATTCACATCATTCAGGTGTTCAATAGTTCATAATTAAGCAATATGATCATTTCCCAGATCCAATTTAGTATAGCAAAGCAAAAGTGTAAAAGACCCTTTCTGACTCTCTACATTGTGTTCAAGCGACAAGGGTGGTCATACAAAACTAGTAAACTCCTATAATTGGGTTTCCCATCAATTTGACACAAGCATGCAATTTTGCAACAAAACATTTAAAAACCTAGATCAAAATGATCAAGGGCACTTGCCTTGCTCCTGAGCTTGGTTTGGATCGAAAGCTTCGAAATTCTGGTTATGCGAGTCCTCGAAAGCACTCTCTACAGCGATACCTTCTATTCCGCGTGACAAACTTGCAAAATAAACATTACAATCAAATATTGCTCAAATATTACTCAATATGCCATGATATGCATGATTAGTGCAATTGTGAGGTAAAACTTGTTAATGAGTTGCTATTAAAGTTTACTAACTATTACAATAGTTTATAACAAGTTTGAATAAGTTTCGAATTGATTTGAGTCAATTTGGATTCAATTTAGAAATAACATATTTAGAGGCCGGACAAGTCCAGTATTAGAGCTGGACTAGTCCACCCTGTCCAGAACTGCAGGAATAGGGTTTTTTCTGGACAGTGAGATCAAGGGATAAATTCACGTGAAAAATTGGATATAAAGGGTGTACCGTGTGTTTAGAGATACAAATGTCGAGAACTGGGTGCAACACTTGAATCTCCATGCTAGGGATTGACAATGAGGTGTTGAGGACGATTTGATGATGAAGAACCTCGATGTTGAAAAGTTGATGAATATTGTACTTGCTTGATCCTTCTCCTTCTTCCCCTCCTTCTCCTCGCTACTGGATCTCCTCTTGGTGGGGCGCACGACCAAGGACGACAAAGAAGGTTTTTCTCAAAGGGTTGGATAGGTGAGGGTATTGGGTTGCTTATATAGGGTGGAGTGGTAGTGTTTTGTGTTGGATTTGGTGTAGAATTCGGTGGAGAACCAGTAGGGGCCATGGTAGGGTCCACTTGGGCTCCTCTAGGGTTGGGTACGAAGTTCTTGGGCCCAATTAAGGCAATTACCAAATAACTTGACATAGAAGAAAAATAGAATTTGAGTTGAATTTTGCAGGTCGGACTAGTCTGCAAGGAGATCGGACAAGTCTGTTTTGGAACAGAAGGGTTTTCGGACAAGTCCGGTGCTGAAGGCCGGACAAGTCCGTAGGGACAAATTGTGCAAGTCTGGTATACAGGGCTGAACAAGCCCGGGGCTTGCAAGAAAAGGTTGATCCAGACTGAAAATTTGGCAAGATCGGACTAGTATACTAAGAAAATCAGAAAGTTCAGACAACAAGAGAAACTCAATAGGACTAGTCCGTACAGTGTGCCAGACAAGTCCAGAGTTCTAAAGAATCTGAATTTTTGAATTATAAAAGGGACACCGGACTAGTCTGGGGTTGAGGACGGACAAGTCCGCTCCCTGACAGGATTAGGATGCTGATTAGCCCTAGATTCTTTTTAATATTGTTCCTTTTAGGTTGCTTTATGTGAAACATGTATGAGGATGCATGCAATGCATTATGCATGAAAATAAGGGTGTTATACATGACCTGTGAAGTTTGTGGCAACGCGGGTCATATGGGGAGTGATTGCCCCTAGACCCGTGAGGATGCCTTATACTTAGCCAACGATGGGGATTACAACAATGGCTACTGTCCAGGAGGTCAAGGGTGGGGCCAACCACACCCTTTTCTTTCAAGGGGGCTACAACAATGATAATGGTAATAGCAACCAACCACCCTTGAGAGAACTTGCCATCTGAATGTTGCCTAGAGGGGGGTGTGATTAGGCTAAAACGTGAAATTACATGATCAAAAGCTTATTTAGAACAGCAGAGGCGGACTAGTCTGGCCTGGGGGCGGACTAGTCTAAACTGGTTAAGTAAACGCACGAAAGGAGTGATTTTTATGTGTTTTCAGTGATCCACTTAATGTGAAAAGAAGATAGACAATCTAGCAACCTAGTATATCAATTGCAAGTAGCGGAAACAAGTTTAGCTAGGTGGATCGCAAGATTTAAACAAAGAACGATAAGAACCCTAAAGTGATCTAAAAAAGAATGAAGGTAAAATGAAGCAAGAGACATGCGGATTTATCCTGAGGTTCAACTTCACAAAGAAGCCTACATCCCCTTTGAGGAGTCCATGAAGGACAGGGTCTCTTTCAACCATATCCTGACCAAGCCACCTCGAAGGCCAACTTGTTCTTCCACTAAATCTTGGTGTGAATACAATTGTTCTTGGGGCAAATCAAATTTTGAGGCTCCCACAATCACACAGCTCGAAAAGAGGTCAAACCACAGCTCAAAACAACTCAAATCAACAACTCAAATCGAGAGAATCAACCAAGAGCTCAAAGCACACTCAATCCCTTCTCTCTTATCTCCTAAATCAAAAAAACCCTCAAGAATTGCTCTTAGGGCTCAAAGATGTGAAGAGGAAGGCTTTAGAGGGCTCTTGGAAGGTTGTGGTAGTGCTAGGGTTTGAGAGTGGATAAAAAGCAGCTGGGAGTTCCCTTTCTATAGAGGTCCCGACACTTAGCCGTTGCCATTAGAAAAAGTGAGGACTAGTCCATCCTTAGACTAGGAACTAGTCCGGCCAAAGGGGACAACTTATGTCACTCTTGACCAACCACAAAAGTCCCCGCCACCTTTTGAATTCAAACAGTCACAAGACCACGGACTAGTCCGTCCAACAACGTACTAGTCTGATCTCACTCAGAAATTGTTTTTTTAGGTGAGAACGCCCCCCCCCCCCCCCCATGGCGGACAAGTCCAGCCTACAAGGACTTAGTCCCTGTAGCCAACACCAAACTTCAAATGGACTAGTATGACCCATAACTGACTAGTCTGATCTTTCTGCACTTAGTCCTAGAAAGACTCAGACACACTCACCACAGACTAGTATGTTCCCAAACAAACAAGTCCGAACTCACATAAAAACTCTTGGTCCGCCTTACATTGGATCAGTCCGATGTGGCTGGACTAGTCCGGGCTTCAAGCCCGGACAAGTCCGGCCTTATCCTTAAGGCTGCCTCGACTCGTCTCTCCAACTAAACCTAAATGGACTATGAGCTCTTAGGTGATTCTCAAACACTTGACTTGTCGAAAAACTCTCTACCACAAGGCTAAACTCGACACAATGAAATTTAAGCCCTAAATTCTACTCTTCGAGTTTTTCGACGCCTTTTCGCTCTTTTTCCTTTTTGAGTGTTTCCAATTCCGTTCCTCTTTCAATCACTTGTAATTTCACTCAAAATTCTCATTAGTCCCTTAAATGTTGTCATTAATCATCAAAACTCACGGGGATTTGGCCTAGATGCACTTTCAGTCTCCCCCTTTTTGGCAATTGATGACAACACATTGATGTTTTTGATAAAAAAATAAGTAAGATTGTTTTCATAATGCACAAGTGTATGAAGGGCTCCCCCTAAATGTGTGCTTGATTGATTTGCATTAAGAATAATGCACATGAATGGGAACTATGGGAGGTTTCATACAATTGTGTGTTATGGTGGGGTGACTACGTGTGACGCAAAATATTGAAATTTGTTGAATGTGAGTGAAGCATGCATCTCAAATGAAATTTAACATCATCACACATAAGAACAAGGTTGTGATCACAATAGCAATATTTTCAATTAAGCTTAATCATAAGTGCAAAAGTATCCAACATAAGGTACCAAAGTCATTACAACCCGAGTGCATAAATGTAAAGTCAAAGTACCATAGAAGATATTACAACCCAAGAGCATAAATGATAAAGATAAAATTTCAAAATAACATAGTAACATAGTCCATGGATCTAGATAATACCTCTCAATCTCCCCCCTTTGTCGTCAAGACACCAAAAAGGGAAAAGAGTGAGAGAGAAGAGAGAGCCTATGAACTAATCGTCGTCAGTCGCACTAGCCACTTCTTCGTCTGCATCACTTTGTGTTGCTTCTTCGTCGCCCTCCTCTTCTTCATTCTCCTCGCCATCGACATCTTTAATGTTAGGGGCGGCACTAGAAGAGCCACCACCACCTCTTAAGAGGGTGAGCTCCACCTTGGTGAGCTCCGGAAAGGGTGTAATCTCTTCATCTTCGGAGGCCACCGAAGATTTTGGAATCTCTGCCTTCTCATAAAGTTTCATCATGTACCTTTCTTGTCTTTGGGACAATCTTTGAATGCGAACTTGAACTTTGCGGCATGAGGTGAAGATTAACTTTAAGAACATGAGAATGGCGCTCGAGGTGTCGCCGGAGGAGGAGGCGGGAGCGGAAGGAGCAGGTACGTTGGAGGCACTCCTCCAGGAAGCTCTGCCAATCTTCAGAATGGGAGGTGGAATTTGAGGGTGAAGTGCTCGATGCTTGACATCCTTGACAAACTCTAGCCCGGACACCTTCTCAATCATACACATTATGTATGGAGCATAGGCACATGACTAGTTTGGTGTATGAGAAATGTTGAAGATGTCGTTGTAGATATAGTCAAACAAGTTGAATCTTTCATCCTCTACTAGAAGCTTCATCATGTGCCTTAGATTCCCTCGGATCATGTCAGCATCTCCATCCTTGGGTGCAAGTGTCTCCTGCAAGAGCCAGTTGAGCATAATGAAGAAAGGACGAACATACTTGGTGGTTGCAAGGTTGTAGAACTCATCAACGTACATGAACTCCATCTCACCAAGATCCATAGCCTTGAGGTTGTGAATGATGATGTCATGGATCAAGTGCTCTTCTAATCCAAGTATCTTGGCAAAGTCAACATACAACACGGAGTATTGCACTCCCTCAATTAACCAAGTAATCTGTTGATCTTCTTAGGAGGAGAAGTGACAAGTGGTGTAGAACTGGGCAATGACTTCAGTGTTCCAATTGTATTGGAACCCCATGATTTCCTTGATCCCATGATGCTCTACAGGTTGGATGACCGCATTGAAAGCATGATGATTCTTCTTGTCCATGTAGTTCCAATCAACCCATTGAGCATCGGCCATGGGTGTCTTCATCCTCATGTAGACCAAACAATAGTAATTGCAATGAAAGTCACACCAAAAAAGGTGATCCCTGTTGTCTTTCTCATATTCACACATCCTCAAGATGAAACCTTTTTGCTTTCTCGACACCCTTTCCTTGGAAAATGTTCTTTGAAAGATCCGCTCGATGATTTGGGTTGTGAGCTGGCGAGGTCATCACAAGTGGTCCAATGGGACCCTGTGGAGGAGCACTTGACCCCGCAGGACGGTCTCGAATGACAACTCCTTCTCTACTTGCCAATGCCTTCTTCCTTGGAGGAGCTTTAGTTGCCTTCTTGGCCGGTGCCTTTCCTCTGCCTTTTGCTGCAATGAGAGCTTTGCCCTTGTCCTTGCTAGCTCCGACCTCATCAACTAGAACTTTCCTTTATCGGCCGCTTGGGACTTTTCCTTGTCTCTCAAGGTCACAAGCCTCTTCCTTCGACTTGCTTGTTGCTCTATGGCCTTAGTTTGAGCTGCATCTCAATCATGCTTCTTCTTTGTGCGAGCCTCACGAGGAGATAGCTCACGAGCTAACTCGGCTTCCTCCTCGGCATGATGGCAATACACCTCTTGGCGAGCCGCCTCTTGCTCGGGACAGGAGAGAGGGGAGTCATCATGCCGAGACATGCTGGAAACACAAAGATAAGGACATATGAGTGAAGGAATGAATGGGTATTGCGTTAGAAGTATGACAAACTCACAAAGTTAGGGGCTAAGACTATGTTAGACCGGACTTGTCCGGTCCATGGTCGGACTTGTCCGGTCGGGAACAAACTTGTCTGCCTTATGTTCGGACTAGTCCGGACATCCCAGTTTTAAACCCTAACTTGGTGATTCACCACAAATCTCAACAAGTGATCGCAATACTATGAAGAGTGAGTCACAATGTTGTGACACTCGGTTCTAAAAATGAACCAAGCGTGATGCATATGTGTGCCCAAGATGTTTAACACATATACACAAGTGGTTCACAAATGATAAACAGATATAAACCATGTCTTGAATAATAACACTAATAATAATACCTTATCATAAACCAAATAGTCTCGAATACAAGCTCTAATGAAACTGTAGTAGAAAAACTAAACACTAATGACTCCAAACTCCACAGACAAGTTTGGCAGTAACACACACGCCTAGTAGTCCTAAAAAATCTCCTGGTACTCCACCTGGTTGCCTGCGTCTGGATTTGGTGGGGGGATAGCAAGGGTGAGCACATGTCGTACTCAGCAAGTGTGGGAAAGTATGACATGTAGCTTAAACAAGAAATGATAATAAAATGGGCTAAATTGCATAAAAGTACATTTCAAACTGTTGAAAATGCCATTATATCATTATTAGGTGAGGTCCTTCCCAAATAAGCCAAATAATCATCAATTTCAACTTAAATAACCAATACCAGCAATAATAAACCATATTCAACTCATAACTGCTCATTTGTCTTAAATTCATCAATTTCGTATACCAAAGCCAATTAATAAACCATTACCAATTCTCAATTCAATTCCAGCCATTAAACCATGTTAAAGTCCATAACTCTAATCATGTGAGGGTCCAAGTTGCTCAGGTCCGGGAGCACGGCTATCGTGATAGTTTTAGACACATTCTGTAGAGGTTGTACCACTTTACCCACAAGTTCATGATTTCATCACCTTTCGATGACTAAGGAAATCTCAATTATTCCGTCTCACACTTCCTTAGGTGTGTGGCCAAGAGACCACAAAATAGCCTTTACAAAGTGATTACTAGCCTATTTAGGCCCCACTGAGGTTTCACCAGTGGTGATGTCTCCAACTGAACACATCCAACCAACAGCCCCCTCTTGAGCCATTCGGATCCCAGGATAGTCCCACCAATCTCTACAAACCCATTCGACTACCCCTTCCTCGAGCCTTCTTAATGGTCCAAATAGTACTGGCAATACACTAATTAGTCAGCTAAGTCGCACCCATACTTGGCCCTGTGGTGGTACTGTAAATCCTGAATGGTCGCTCCACGAACCGGTCCTTAGGTCTAAAGCATGCAAAACCACCAAAAATAGTCCAACCCATTCCACATAACCGGCTTGCTTAGATAACTAGGCACCATGTTGCTAAAGGTTCATTATTACCAATTCTCATCATTCACATGTTTAATAGTTCACAATTAAGCCATTTGATTATTTCCCAAATCCAATTTAGTATTGCAAAGCAAAACGTGCAAAATACCCTTCTCGACTCTCTACATAGTGTTCAAGAGACAATGGTGGTCATACAAAACTAGTAAACTCCTATAATTGGGTTTCCCATCAATTTGACACAAGCATGCAATTTTGCAAACGAAACATTTAAAAATCCCAATCAAAATGATCAAGGACACTTGCCTTGCTACTGAGCTTGATTTGGGTCGAAGGCTTCGAAAATCTGGTTCTGCAGGTCTTTAAAAGCACTCTCTATGGCAACTCCTATTCCGACAAACATGCAAAACACACAATTCAAACAAATAATGCTCGTATAGTACTCAATATGCCATGATATGCATGATTGATGCAATTGTGAGGTAAAACTTGTTAATGAGTTGCTATTAATGTTTACTAACTAGTTCTAATAGTTTTAAACAAGTTTAAACAAGTTTGGAATTGATTTGAGTTGATTTGGAATTAATTCAGCACATTCCAGATTCAGAAACTGGACTTGTCCGTATATAGGGGCCACACTAGTCCACACTACACAGACTGTAAAATTAGGGTATTTCTGATCTGAGAGAATTGGGGTTGAATTGACGTAGAAACTTGGAAGTCGAGGGTGTACCACGTGTTTAGAGATCCAAAGATTAATATTTGGACGTGACACTTTGAATCTTGGCGGTTAGGGCTTGATGGAGATGAGTTGATGAAGAACTTGGATGAAGAACGTCAATTGTCAAAGAATCGATGAAGATTGATATTGATTGGTCCTTCTTCATGTTTCTCCCCTCCTACTTGCCTCTAGACTTGATCTTGACGACGATACAATGCAAAAGTGGCAGCAAGGGGTTTTCAACTCGATGGAGAGGTGGTAGGGCATTGGGTTGTTTATATAGAGGTGGAGAATTAGGGTTTAGTGTGAATTCCAAGTAGAATTCGGTGGCGGACATGTAAGCCCCGATGTGGGGTCCACTTGGGCTCCTCTGAGGTTGGGCACAAAGTTCTTGGGCCCAAATAAGGCAATTACCCAAAAACAAATCGTGGGGAAATCCGAGTTCAGTTCAGTAGGCCGGACTAGTCCGCAATAGGGACCGAACAAGTTCGTTCTCGTACAGTAAGGGACTTCGGACGAGTCCGGTGTTGATACCGTACAAGTCTGGGGTTGGATCGGACTAGGTGTTTTCGGACAAGTCTGAAGTGTTACAGAAAGGCTGACCGAACTAGTCCGGTGCCATGAAGGACTAGTCCGTTATGGTCCACTAAGGCTGATAGGACTAGTCCACGGTGATAAAAGACTAGTCCGCACTTCTAAAGGGAAAACCAAACAAGACTGGGGTTCAGACCGGACAAGTCCGCACTCTGATAGACTGAAACTTCCAGATTAAGCCTAAGTTCTTTTTCATCTTGTTCCTTTTTTTCCTGGCTTAATGTTAAACATGTAAGAGGATGTATGCAATTCATTATGCATGAAAATGAGGGTGTTACACAAGGTGTTGGTAAAGCAATGGAGGCCCTAAGTTACAAGAGGCGCAACCCAGAATCAAAGGAATCAAAGAAACTAGGGTTAGGCTAAAAAAGGTACCTTTAGAGATGAAAAGATGATGGAATCCCCTAATTGAAGGACTGAGAAGTCCGAATATTGACTTCCCAACCCTTCAAAGAGGTTGATGCACGACTTCTTGAGGATTTTAGTGGTGGAGCTCAGAAATCGCCAATGGGGGCGAGTTTTGAGAGTAGGGCACGTGGGACGCATTTGAGTGTGAATGAATCGTCGTGTCCGACTCTTGGGGTTTAAGTCCCCAAGGGCTGAACTTGTCCGGTAAGAGAGTCCGGACAAGTCTGGGCGTCGGACCAGGTCCGAACAACTTGATAGTCTGGACAAGTCTAGTGACAGGATGGACTACTCCATTGGGGACTTGTATGTGCCTGTCGGACAAGTCTAGGAGGCCAGACTTGTCCAGCCCTAGGGGCAGACTAGTTTGGTCCAAGACTGCACATTCTCAGTATATTAAGAAATTTGCGAGGAATGATCCATATAGACTAGGTTTTCACAAATATTCTCAATGAATATGGCCAATAAATCACACAACCAATCATAGAATGGCCATGATTCATGGAGACAATAATCAAAAACAATTTGAAAGAAAATTGAGGGAGACATGTTTTCGAAAGCATGCATAATTTTGAAGGTACTAAACTACTAACAACCAGATGTGCAATATCTCGAGCCACATTTCGAGAATCAAGGATATTTAGCTCATTCCTAAGTTCCCAAAAGCGCTTTTCATCTAGTGGCTTGGTAAATATGTCATCTAGTTGTTTTTCGGTTCTAACATGTGAAATGACTATGTCACCCTTAATCGAATGATCTCTCAAGAAGTGGTGCCGGATGTCAACGAGTTTGGTCGTAGAGTGTTCAATGGGGTTATGGGCAATCTTAATGGCACTCTCACTATCGAATAGAAGTGAATAGGGTTCATATTGAGACCATAGTCCCTTAGAGTTTGTGCATCTAAAGAAGTTGTGCACAATAACTTCCAGCTGCTACATACTCCGCTTCGGCTGTGGATAGGGCAATGGAGATTTGTTTCTTAGATGAATATGACACTAGTGACCTACCCAAGAATTGGCAAGTCCCGGAGGTACTCTTCCTATCAACCTTACATCTGACATAATCCGCATCGGAGTATCTGATGAGATTAGACTTAGACCCTTTTGGATACCATAGCCCAAGGTTTGGTGTATGAACTAAATAGCACAAGATCCTCTTTACGGTGGTCAAATGACACTCCTTAGTTGAGGCTTGGAATCTTTCACACATGCATACACTAAGCATAATATCGGGCCTAGATGCAAAAAGGTAAAGTAAAGAGTCAATCATGGAGCGATATACCTTTCGATCCACGCTAGGGCCATCTTCTTTGAGGTCGATGTGTCCATTTGTTTCCATGGGCATCTTGATGGGTTTGGCCTTCTCCGTATCAAACTTTTTGAGCATATCTTGAGTGTACTTGGTTTGACTTATGAAGCTGCCTTCCTTGAGTTGCTTGACTTGGAATCCAAGAAGAACTTCAACTCCCCCATCATGAACATCTCAAACCTCTCGGTCATGATGTTGCTAAATTCTTCACAAAAAGACTTGTTAGTAGAACCAAATACGATGTCATTGACATATATTTGGCACACAAATAAATAATCATCAACATTCTTAGTGAAGAGTGTATAATCGACTTTTCCTATCCTAAAATCATTGTTAATAAGAAAGTCTCTAAGTGTGACACTCGGTTTCAAAAATGAACCAAGTGCAGTATATGTGTGCCCAGGATGTTTAACACACATACACAAGTGATTCACAAATGATAAACAGATAATTACCACAACTCAAATTATTAAATAAGTACTTTTATTACAATATTGAAGTAATCCTCAAATTACAACTCTAATGATCATTATTGAACTATAACTGTAGCGGAAATAATCTAATTAAGCAAACTGAGCATAAAGGGTAGCGCGGCTCCAAGCAACACCACAAGCAAAGCTGACGGCAACACACAACCTAGAACTCCTCATTAATGTCGTGATACTCCCTATCCTGACCTGCAACTGTTGGTGGGGGAATTTCAAGGGTGAGACTTGTCGTACTCGACAAGTGTGGAAAGTATGACATGTAGCTTAAATAAGGCATGATAATAAACAATGGCTAATTGCTGAAAAGTACATTTAAAACATGTAGAAAAGAATTATACTATGTCTATGAAGTAATCCCATCATATCCCACATAACTAACATAATATGAAACCATAATCAATTATCCATCCATATGCCAGATTATTACCATCATCATCATCCATTTTCATTTATCATAACTCGATCCATAACCATAACCATAACCAACCATCCCAATCCGAAGTTTCCCTCTAATCATGTAGGTCATCCAGGTGCTCTTAACCGGGAATACGGCTATTATGATAGTTTTAACACTCTGCAAAGGTTGTACCACTTTACCCACAAGTTCGTGATTTCATCACCCATCGGCGACTAAAGAAACCTCCCTTATGCCAGTTATACTTCCTTAGGTGTATGGCCAAGAGATCACGAAATAGCCTTTACAAAGCGACTACCAGCATGTACGAACCCACTGAGGTTTCACCGGTGGCGATGTCTCCAACTGAGCACATCCTAAACCAAGGGCCCCCTCTTGTGCCGTTCGGATCCCAAGGAGTCCCACCACTCATACAAACCCAATCCGACCCCCCTTCCCCCGCTCTTCCAAATGGTCTGCGCAATACTAGCAATTTCCTAATTAATCAACTACGCCGCACCCATACTTGGCCTCGTGGTGGCACTGTAGTCTTGTCCTACTCTCGCATGAACTGGTACTTAGATCCAAGGCAAGCAAAACCGCCATAACATCCAACCCAATCCACAAACCATGCTTGCTTAGATCTCCCAAGTCTCACATTACCATTTAACCATGTTCAATTTACATCATCCATATGTGCATTAATTCATAGTTAAGTGATTTGGTTGTTTTCCCATCCCAATTAATTAGAGCAAAGCAAAAAGGTAAAAATCTCTCCCGACACTCAACAACATATTCCAAGCAACAAGGATGGTCGAACAAGTCTAGTAAACACCTATAAATGGGTTTCCCATCAAATTGAAACAAGCATGCAGTTTCGCAATACAAACATTTGAAAACGGGATCAATATGGTCAAGGACACTTGCTTTGCTCCTGAGTTTGGTTAGGGTCAAAGACATCAAAGTTCTGGTACTGGAGGTCCACGACAGCACCCTCTAGCGCAGCACCTTCTATTCTGAGCGACAAACATGCAAAACACACAATTAAATCAAATAATGCTCATATAGTACTCAATATGACATGTCATGCATTATTAATGCAATTATGTGGTAAAACTTGTTAATAAGTTGCTATTAATGTTTACTAGCTAGTTACAAAGGTTTCTAACAAGTTTCAGGTTTGGGATTGTTTCGAGTCAATTTGGAATTAATTCAGCATAATTCAGATTCAGAGGTCGGACAAGTCCGATTTCAGGGGTCGGACTAGTTCGCCCTAGACAGAATTGTAAATTAGGGTTTTCTTGATCTATGAGCATTGGGATTCATTTCATGTAGAAAAGTGAAGGTAGAGGGTGTACCACGTGTTTAGAACTCCAAAGATTAAGAATTGAAGATGAAACTTGAATCCTTGCTATCTAGGGTTGATGATGAAAAGTTGATGGTGAATTGTGATGAAGAACAAAAAGTCGATGAAGATCTTTCTTAATCGATTGCCCCTTTTGTTTCTCCTTCTCCTCCTTGTTGTTGGACTCCTTCTTGACGGCCCCCACAGACTAGGGTTTGATTTCTCTCAATTGTGGCAAAGAGGTGAAAAATTGGGGTGTTGGGTTGCTTATATAGAGGTGGAGGTGGTAGAGTTTTATGGAATTCGAGTATAAGGTCGGTGGAGACCGAGGTGGGGTCCCACATGGGCTCCAAAAAGGTTAGACACGACGTTCTTGGGGCCAATTAAGGTAAATACCCAATAACAAGTCATGGAGGAAAAAATTGAATCCGAGTCGGGCACACCGGATAAGTCCGCTAGAGGGACAAACTAGTCCGATGTTGGACAGAGACGAAAACGAATAAGTCTGGTAGGGGGTCCGGACAAGTCTGGTCTTGTCCAGAGAGGAAAACGGACAAGTCCAGCATAGATCGGACAAGTTCGAGGATTTGACAACTTATTCAAGAACCGGACCAAACATCGGACTAGTCCGCACTCAATCACGAACAAGTACAGAATGGAACAGAAACTTGATCGGACTAGTCCATAGGAAAAAACAGACAACTCCAGAGGGCTTCAGAGGGGAAAACTGAACTTGTTCGTGGTACCAAACAGACAAGTTTGTACTTCTACAGACTTTTAAGTGTTGTTTTGCTTCTAATTCATTTTAAACTTGTTCCCTTTTATGTTGCTTAATATTA
This sequence comes from Tuctoria greenei, assembly GCA_036927565.1. Classification (NCBI taxonomy): domain Eukaryota; kingdom Viridiplantae; phylum Streptophyta; class Magnoliopsida; order Poales; family Poaceae; genus Tuctoria; species Tuctoria greenei. Next base: position 68,369,171 of record JAYESD010000004.1, on the reverse strand, counting down.
AACATGTTTAAGAATGTATGCAATGCATGATGGATGAAAATGCGGGTGTTACAAACCAACCCCCCCCCCCCCCTAAAATGAATCTCGCCCTGGCGTTTCGACGTAGAAGGGAAAAGATAGGAAAATTCTTTCTTGAGATCATCTTCTAGCTCCCAAGTTGCTTCCGATTCTGTATGATGCTTCCATTGTACTTTCCACTATCGAATGACCTTGTTTCTTGTGACCCTCTCCTTGGTTTCCAAGATTTTGGCCGGTTGCTCGGCATAAGTCAAATCTGCATCTAATTCTAATTCTTCCATTGGCACTTATTCATCCGGTACCCTTAAGCACTTCTTGAGCTATGAAACATGAAATACATCATGGACATCGGAAAGATATGCGGGCATCTCAAACTTATATGCCACTTCTCCTCATTTGTCCAAAATCTTGAATGGTCCTATATAGCCAGGTGCTAACTTGCCTCTGACATTAAACCTCTTATGATCTCGCATTGGTGACACTTTGAGGTAAACGAAGTCTCCCACTTCAAAGCCTAGATCTCTCCGTCTATTATCTGCATATCCTTTTTGCCTTGATTGGGCGGCCCTCAAATTTTCGTGGATTATTTAAACTTGTTTTTCAGCTTCTTGCAAAGGTCCAAATACTTGGTTCTCCCTGGTCTCATTCCAAAACAAGGGTGTCCTACACTTCCTTCCATATAGTTCTTCATATGGTGACATCCTTAAACTTGCTTGGTAACTATTGTTGTATGAGAATTCCGCATATGGCAAGCTTTTGTACCAACTTTTCCCATGCTTTAAAGGACAAGCTCTTAACATGCCCTCTAAAATCTGATTCGTTCTCTCGGTTTGTCCATCGTTATGTGGGTGATATGCTAAGCTGAAGTTCAACCTTGTACCCATAGCTTCATGCAGTTTCAGCTAAAACCTAGAGGTGAATTGAGAACCTCTATCAAATACTATCTTCTTTGGTACCCCAAGTCGGCACACAATGTGCTCCATATAAAACTCTGGCAGCTTCGCGGTGGTATATGTGGTCTTGACAGGAATAAAATTAGCTGATTTGGTCATCCGATCGACAATAGCCCATATGGTGTAATAACCAAACTGGGTTTGCGGTAATCCAACTATGAAGTCTATTCCGATTTCTTCCCATTTCCATTCCGGAATCTTAAATGGCTGCAATAATCCAGCTGGCCTTTGATGTTCAGCTTTGACCTGTTGGCACACATGACACAAGGCTACATATTCAACTATGTCCTTTTTCATGCTATCCCACCAATAACATGTCTTCAAATCCTTGTACATCTTTGTACTATCAGGGTGAATTGAGTAAGGTGCATCGTGTGCCTCCTTTAGTATCGTTACGCGAAGTTGCTTCACATTAGGCACATCAATCCTCTTTCCAAGCCATAAAGTACCATGGTCATCCTCATCAAACCTGAATTCTCTCACCTCTTTCGTCCTTCCCTTAATTTCTTGGATTTCCTCATCCTTTGTTTGTGCTTTCCGAATTTCTTGCTCCAAGGTCGGGTTTAACTCCATTATCCCCACCTCATTTACAAATTTGAGATTCAACTGTTCAAACTCCTTCCATAACTCGGATGGTAGCTCCCGAGCTGTGAGTTGGTGACTTACTCCCTTCCAACTCAAAGCATCAGCCACTACATTAGCCCTCCCCAGGTGATAGTTTATTCCCACATCATAATCCTTGATGAGCTCCAATCATCTTCATTGCCTCAAATTTAGATCCGTTCACGTGAATATGTACTTGAGCCTCTTATGATCCGTATAAATTTCACACCTATGACCAAGAATGTAATGTCTCCAAATCTTCAAGGCATGTACCATGGCTGCAAGTTCGAGATCGTGTGTAGGATAATTATGCTCATGTTTCTTCAATTGCCTCGATGTGTACGCTACCACTTGACCTTCTTGCATGAGCACACATCCAAGTACTTGTCTTGATGCATCACAATAGATATCAAAACTTTTACTCACATCTGGCAAAACCAACACAGGTGTTGTTGTCAACCTCTTCTTAAGCACCCCAAAACTGTCCTGACAAGCATGAGTCCATTGGAATGTCTTTCCCTTCATCAACAATTCAGTCATGGGTTTGGCTATTTTGGAAAAATCCTTGATGAATCGATGGTAATATCCAGCCATTCCAAGAAAGCTCCTAATCTCCTTCACATTCTACGGTGGCTCCCAACATCTCTCACTTTTCCTGAGTCAATTGATACTCCTCCTCCCGAGATGATATGACCCAAAAATGACACTTCCCTCAACCAAAACTGGCACTTGCTGAATTTGGCGTACAATTGATGCTCCCTCAATTTCTGCAACGTGAGCCTCAAATGTTCCTCATGCTCCTCCTTGCTTCTCGAGTAGATCATAATGTCATCAATGAACACCACAAAAAATTTATCCAAGTACTCTATGAAGACCTTATTCATGAGATACATGAATTATGTTGTGACACCCGGTTCCGAAAATGAACCAAGTGAATGCATATGATTGCCCAGGATGTTCAACAGACATACACAAGTGCATCACAACGATATACAGACAATTACTACAACTCAAATTATTAAATAAGTACATTTATTACACACTTCATAATATTCTTGAATACAAGCTCTAATGAATACTTATAACAAGTTCAACTAATGCAGTGGAAATAAACTAAGTAAAGCGCAACTATGCAGCTAAGCCAAGGGTATAACACAGCTCCAACACTCCACAGACAAAGCTGATGGTAGACACGGCCTAAAACTCCGCATTATCATCGTTAAACTCCCAATCTTGACCTGCAACTGTTGGTGGGGGGGGGGTTGCAAGAGTGAGTACATGTCGTACTCAGCAAGTGTGGAAAGTATGACATGTAGCTGATTCAAAGGATGACAATAATAATGGCTAAGTGCTGAAAAGTACATTAAAAACATTTGAAAAGCAATATATTATAGGTATGTGAAATAAACCCATTGTAACCATGTAATCATCATAATTCCAATCCATATTCATTACCATCATCCATATTCCAGATTTCTCATTACCAATAACCATAATCAATATCAGAATTAATCCTTAACTAGCCATAACCATCCCAATACCAAGTCCTTCTAATCATGTAGGTCATCCAGGCTCTCATAACCGGGAGCACGGCTATCATGATAGTTTTATTACACTCTGCAGAGTTTGTACCACTTTACCCACATGTTTGTGATTTGATGACCTTTTGATGACTATAGAATCTCAATTATGCCGTCTCACACTTCCTTAGGTGTGTGGCCAAGAGATCACAAAATAGCTTTTACAAAGGGATTACTAGCCTATTTAGAACCCACTGAGGTTTCACCGGTGGCGATGCCTCCAACTGAGAACATCTTCAACCAAGGGCCCCCTCTTGAGCCATTCGGATCCCAGGGTAGTCCCACCAATCATCAACAAAGCCCTTCCCTGAGCATCCTTAATGGTCCAAATAGTATTGGCAAAGCCCTAATTAATCAGCTATGCCGCACACATACTTGGCCTCGTGGTGGCACTGTAATCCTGGCTTATTCTCGCATGAACCGGTTCTTAGATCTAACACAAGCAAACCACCATATCATCCAACCCATCCACATACCAGCGCTTGCTTAGATCACCACATTCCACATTATATTAACTAGTTCATATTAACCATAATATCATTAATGCATAATTAAATATGTAGTGTTGTTTTCCCATCCCAATTAATTAAGCGAAGAAAAAAGGTAAAAAAACCCATCCCGACTCTCTAACATAAATTCCAGGTGACAAGGGTGGTCAAACAAATCTAGTAAACTTCCTATCATAGGATTCCCATCAAAATTGACACAAGCATGCAGTTTTGCAAACAAAACATTTATTTTAAAAACAGGATCAATATGCTTCAAGAACACTTGCCTTGCTGTTGGGCTTGGTTCGGATCAAATCCTTCAAGCTCATGGTGTTGGAAATCCATCGCGGCACTCTCTAGCGCAAATGCATCTAATCCGCACAATAAACATACAAACAAGAATCACAATCAAAAGGTGCACAAACATTACTCAATATGGCATGACATGCATGATTAATGCAAATGCAAGGTGGAACTTGTTAATGAGTCACTTTTAATGATCACTAACTAGTTTTAATAGCTTTTAACAAGTTTATACATGTTTGGGGTTGACTAGATCAAATTTTGAAATTAATTCGACACAATTTAACTAGGAAAATTGGATTAGTCCGCTAGGGACCGGACAAGTCCGCAGTTTGCAGAATTGGCGAACTAGGGTTTTCTAGATCGACGTGAATTTGGATATTAGGGGTCGAATTCACGTAAGGAAAAGAGAATAGAAGGTATACCAGGTGTTTAGAACTCCAATGAATCATGGATCTTGGAGACAACACTTGGATCTTGATGAGCTAGGGTTGATGAAGAACTTGATGGTGAATTATTGATGAAGAACATGAAGTTGATGGAGATTTTGATCCCCTTTCATTTCCTCCTCTTCTTCTTCTTCTTAATCTAGATCTCTTTCTCCCTCCCGGTGGTGGCTATTCACGAGCTACGGTTTGGGGTGGGGTGGGAAAGTGGCAAATAGATGTCAAGCCAAGGGGTGGGGTGGTTTATATAGAGGTGGAGGCTATGGTTAGATGGATTTCGAGTTTGAGATGAGTAGAGGCCGGTTTAGAATCCCACCTGGGCTCTAAAAGAGTTAGGCACGACATCCCTAGGCCCACTTAACGTAAAACCCAAGAAAAAAGTCATGAAACAGAAGATCAACTCGGAGTCGCGATATATGGGACAAGTCCGAAAAGGGCCAGACTAGTCCAAAGTTGTCCAGAGAAAAATCGGACACGATCTTATCCAGAGGCGAAAAAAAAACAAGTCTGGCCTAAAATCGGACAAGTCCGGTTTTAGTCAGAGGGAAAACGGACAAGTCTGCTGGAACACCGGGCAAGTCCAGGGACTTAGCGAATTTTCAAGGATTTGGAACACCGGACTAGTCCACACTAACCGAACAAGTTCGAAAGTGTCCATAGGCAAAAAAAGACTAGTCCGCATAAAAAATGGACAAGTCCGAACGAGGTCAGAGAGAAATCGGACTAGTCCGCACCAAAATCGGACTAGTCTGCACTTTCCAGAATTCTTAAGTGCGGTTTTGTTTTCTAATTTATTTTAAACTTGTTCCTTTTTATGTGGATTAATGTTAAACATATATTAGGATGTATGCAATGCATGATGGATGAAAATGAGGGTATTACAAACCTACCCCACCTTAAAATGAATCTCGCCCTCGAGATTCGATGCGGAAGAGAAGAGATAGGGAAATTCCTTCTTGAGATCATCCTCGAACTCCCATGTTGCCTCTGATTCTGAATGTGGCCTAGAGGGGGGTGAATAGGACTTTTTGAAATTTAGTCAGAACCTGCAACACTTAACAAACTGATCAAATCCCAAGATATAAGCCAAGTCCGGTAGAGTGCAGACTAGTTCGGTGCGTGCGGACTAGATTGATCAAGTTCGACCAATGATTTCAATACAAGAACAGTACGCAACGGAATATAGTATGTAACTTGCAAGTATTGGGTCAATGATGCTAAGTATAATGCAAATCAACTTGTTTCAGAGTTTTAATGTAGATTATGCAAGATTGACAAAACCCTAGAATGTAATATGAAAATTAAGAACAAAGTGCACAAAGTAAAGACACACAATTTTTATCCCGTGGTTCGGTTCCCACAGAGGCAACCTACATCCACGTTGAGGAGCCCACGAAAGGACCGGGTCTTCACTGACCCTAACCTCGTCGAATCGCCACGAAGGCCAATTCCTCTTCCACTATTGCAAGGGGAAAATCACCAAGTTCAAGGGGCCTTCTCACAAGTTGAGGGCTCCCCAAGATTACAAAGCAAACACCACTAAGAACACACTCATAAGATCAACAATGAAACAACAGAAGTGTGTTAGAGATCAAACCCAAGAGATCAAACGTGTGGAATCTTGTCTCTCCTTTGATCCAAAGTGAATCCTCAAGGGATTGATCTTTCTTGCGTTGCATTTCGTGGAGGGATGTGTTTTCTAAGCTCTTGGAGGGTGTGACGGCACAGGGGGTTGAGAGATATGAAAGAAGGGCCATGCACATCTATTTATATGGTGTTCCCAAAAGTTACCGTTAGGGTTTCGAAGGTGCGCACTAGTCCGTGGTGGAGTCCAGACTAGTCCGGTGTGCGGCGTGTAGGAAACCCTAAGTTCTAAGGAAGATCGGACTTGTCCGACTCAGGGCAGACTAGTCTGATTTAGGCTCTGGAAAAGTTCAGACTAGTCCGATTATTTTCGGACAAGTCCAGTTGGGGTGATCTCCTTAGTGAATTGGGAACAAGTCCGCATTTGGAGGACTTGTACGATTTTAGTTAGAGAGGTTATCGTACTAGTCCGTGGTGATTTCGGACTTGTCCGATTTCGTGCAATGTGAATAATTTAGGATTAGTCCACACAAGGGAGTACTATCCATTTTTAGTCAGAGGCATTATCGGAATAGTCCAGACATTATCGGACTAGTCCGGTGCAGACAAGTCCGCATTGGCAGGACTTGTCCGAACATATACAAAGAGGATATCAGACTAGTCTGGCGTCTATCGGACTAGTTCGTTTTTCCTGTGAAATGTGAAGTGTGTGAGGATTTTTTGTGCTTGAGCTCTTGGGATGTGTTACACCAACACACTTCATACACAATGATATAATCTATTCAGCTCTTGAGCTCTTTTCCAAATTGATCATCGTTCTCCTTTCTTTTTGGCGCTTTCTTCATTCTTTCATTAAAATCTGCGCTCATCTCAATAATGTGGTTAGGATCTCATTTGTTTGTCATAAATAAACCAAACCCCACAAGGAATGCCTAGATGCACTTTCAATCTCCCCCTTTTTGGTGATTGATGATAACCAATTGAGATTTCACAAAGTATGATAAAAATTGAGATTTTCATAAAGTGTGCACATATGAGCTTGAAACTCATTTAGCAATGACAACAAAAGACATATGTGCACTCTTTATGGTGGGATGCAAAACTAAGTGATTGTGAGCAGTAATCATGATGACAGTGAAATAATTGACATCAATATATCAACAACAATCATATATGTCAATTTCAAAGCAAAATCACAGATTTCATAAATATGAGCATAAATTGTTCATAGCATTGCATCACAAGACCAAAAGTATCAAAAGAGCATAATATGAAGTCTTACAACCCAAAAGAGACAAAAAGATGTATAAATGAAGCTCTTGTCTCTCAACCTACAGCTAAAACCTAGTGACCCCCTCAATCTCTCCCCCTTTGGCATCAATACACCAAAAAGAAGGAGAGAAGGGATATACGATCTTCAATCCTCGCTGTCAGTCCTCTCATCATCTTCATCTCCATTCTCAGCCTGAGGAGGAGGAGGATGAACGGATCCACTCGAGGTGCCCCCAACGCCAAAGTAGGCAAGATCGGAGGGAGTCAAAGGCCCGAGCTCGGTGAAATCCGAGGCTGAGTCGTCAGAGATGATTGGGGATTCAATAGGCTCGATCTCCAGCTTCTGGCAGATATGCTTGACATTTTCTTTGACATATCTCATATTTGCCTTCCTTGCCTTGTTCAGCTTGTGAGTATTCACTTTGGCCTTCTTGCATGAGGCAAATATTGTTGGCAAGTACTTCGGGATTCCACTAGGAGACACTTTTTGGGCAGGGGCCCTAGTGGAGGGATCAACCCTTGCATCTCCTCTAGCTCTCCTCGGAGCTTCTTCACTGGATGCAGGAGAAGGGGCAACTTGGATAGAGACTTGGGGAGGCTTCTGGAGCCTCAATGGAGTGTGTTGCACATCCTTCACAAACTCGATCCCTGTGACCTTCTCAATCATGAACATTAAGTAAGGTGCATAGCCACAGGATCTGTTAGGAGTGCAGGAGATGTTGACCATGTCATTCCATATGTAGTCAAAGACATCAAACTTCCTGTCTTTGCTTATCACCTTCATCAGTGTCCTGACATAGCCTTGGACACTCCCTGCATCCCCATCCTTCGGGGCAATAGTCTTCCTCAGGACCCTATTGAGAACCATAAAGAATGGCTTCATATTCTTGGTGGAAGTGGGGTTGAAAGTCGAGCAGGCATCATAAAGGAACATCATTTTGTCCTTCTCAAGGACACCTATGTTGTGAATGATCAAGTTGTCGTTGCTGGAACTCTCAAGATGTAGCAGCCTTGCAAACTCGTCATAGGTAATGGTGTACTTGGATCCATGAGTCATCCAAGTCACCCGCTCTTCCTCATCACTTGCAAAGTAGCATGTAGCATAGAACTGAGCAATATGAGAATTGATGGCATGGAATTGCATTGAGGAATGGGAAATTAGGGTTGAGTTCAGTAAAAAATCGGACTTGTCCAGTGTACAGGTACGGACTAGTCCGGGTAATCGGACTTGTCCGTATATGGACCGGACTAGTCCGATGTTCATCAACTCAAACCCTAACTAGACGATCAATGGTGTTGCTCAATGCAAAAATAGCTTAACATCAATGGAGTACATCAAGGAAGCATGTATTAGGTAAAAGGAACTAAGCTATTTGATCAACAACGAAGGAAATCAAGATTTCTAGGGTTTGGGAGGAAATTTTATCGAAATTCCTCGATTCTTGGAGATAGAGGGGTTGAAGGAGTGGACAAATCCGTGGTCTTCAATCCCTATGCAATGGAGGTCGTTTTCCACCCAAACTTGGAGGGATCGATGGAGAACGAAGGAAATCGCCTTGGGAGCACTCGCGCAAGGAGAGAGAGCGTGGGGCAAGTTGTGAGGATGAAGAAGATTAGGTCTTGGCGGCGGCTAGGGTTATGGATTCGAAAAATCGGACTAGTCCATGGTCTGCCGGATACTCTGCGGACTAGTCTGCAAGAGCGGACTAGTCCAGGTAACCACGGACTAGTCCGTGGTCACCAGAACAGAAATGCTTAGCCCATTCGTATATATTCAAAGGTACTTATTAGGAAAATAGGAGGGCAAAACAAATCAAATAATCTTGATGAATATGATCAGTAAGCATACAACAATCAAGCAATGACCATAATTCATCAAGATCAAGTAGTTGAAATAGTTTCTGGAGAAAATTGAGAAAGATGATTTTCGCAACTCAAACAATATATTTTGAAGAGTCCATACAGGTATGCAAGTTTTCAAGCCACATTTCAAGCATCAAGGATATTTAGTTCATTTCGGAGCTCGCAAAAACGTTTTTCATCAAGTGGCTTGGTAAATATATCGGCTAGTTGTTTTTCGGTGTGACATGGGAAATAGCTATGTCTCCTATAATTGAGTGGTCTCTCAAAAAGTGATGCCGGATATCTATGTGTTTGGTTCTAGAGTGTTCAACTGGATTATGAGCAATTTTAATGGCACTCTGATTATCACAAAGTAGTGGAATATGGCTCATATTGTAACTGTAATCCCTTAGAGTTTGTCGCATCCAAAGGAGTTGTGCACAACAACTCCCGGCTGCAACATACTCCGCTTCGGCCGTGGACAAGGCAATGGAATTTTGTTTCATGGAGGACCAAAAGACTAGGGATCTAGATAGGAATTGGTAGGTGCCGGAGGTACTTTTTCTATCTACTTTGCATCCGTCATAATCTGCATCGGAGTATCCAATGAGATTGAACTTGGAACCTTTGGGATACCAAAGGCCTAGGTTTGGTGTATGAACCAAATATCTCAAGATCCTTTTAACGGCTATCAAATGACACTCCTTAGGATTGTCTTGTAATCTCGCACACAAACATACACTCAACATAATATCAGGCCTAGATGCACATAAGTAGAGTAAGTATTCAATCATGGAGCGATATACCTTTTGATCCATGCTTGGTCCATCTTCATTGAGATCCAAGTGTCCATTAGTTGCCATGGGAGTCTTGATAGGCTTCACCTTGTCCATCCCAAACTTCTTGAGTATGTCTTGGGTGTACTTGGTTTGCCTTATGAATGTCCCTTCATTTTGTTGTCTCACTTGGAATCCCAAGAAGTAATTCAGCTCTCCCATCATAGACATCTCAAACCTATCTGTCATAATCTTACTAAATTCTTCACAAAAGGATTTGTTAGTTGAACCAAAGATAATGTCATCAACAAACATTTGACAGATAAAAGATCATTGTTGAAGTGTTTTGTAAATAATGTATAATCCAATTTACCAATCTTAAACCCATTTTCAATTAAGAAATCTCTAAGACACTAATACCAAGCTTTAGGAGCTTGTTTGAGGCTATAGAGAGCCTTACACAGTTTAAAGACGTGGTCAGGGAACTCTTTTTCTTCAAATCCGGGAGGTTCCTCCACGTACACCTCCTCCTTTATTGGACCATTGAGGAAGGCTATTTTGACATCCATTTGGTAGAGCTTGAAATCATGGTGAGTAGCATATGCAAGCAATATTCTAATTGATTCAAGTCTAGCTACGGGAGCAAAGGTTTCATCAAAATCCAAACCTTCGACTTGTGAATACCCTTTGGACACAAGTCGTTCCTTGTTCCTTGTCACCACCCCGTGTTCGTCTTGTTTGTTGCAGAAGACCCATTTGGTGCCGACGACGTTTGCGTTGGGTCTTTCGACGAGTTCCCACACCTCGTTCTGTTTGAAGTTGTTCAGTTCTTCTTGCACCGCCACCACCCAATCCGGATCTTTCAATGCATCCTCGATCTTGCGTGGTTCCAAAAAGGACACAAAAGAGTAATCTCACAAAAGTTAGCTATGCGCGATCTAGTTGTTACTCCCTTTTGGATGTCACCGATGATGTTGTCGATTGAGTGATCCCTTTGGACGCATTGGTGTACACTCGGGTGTGGCACTTGAGGTCTTGTATCTTCATGATCTTCTTCTTCTCCCCCTAGATGGTTGCCCTCATTGACTTGTTGATCATCTTCGTCTTTTTGAGGTTGATCTTGTGTGGAAGCTCCCCCTTGATCATTGGCCTCCACTTGTGGTTCATCTTCTTCATGCACATGTGGAGGTGGCTCTTGTGGTCGAAGATTGCCCAATGCCATTCTTCTCAATGCTTGACAAGGAGCTTCTTCTCTATCTAGCACACATGGATCAACTTGCTCCTTTTGAGAGCCGTTAGTTTCATCGAACACTACGTCACATGCTACTTAAATAAGTCCGGAGGTCTTGTTGAAGACACGTCAGGCGTAAGAGTTCGAATCATAACCAAGCAAGAAACCTTCATCGGACTTCAAAGCAAACTTTGAAGTCCTAGGCTTCTTGTTCAAAATATAGCACTTAGAACCAAAAACTCAAAAATAAGAAATATTTGGCTTGTTACCGGTGAGTAGCTCATAGGATGTTTTCTTGACTAGTCGATGAAGATAGAGTCGATTTATGGTGTGGCAAGCGGTGTTAACCGCTTCTGCCCAAAACCGATCTGAGGTCTTGTATTCATCGAGCATTGTTCTCGCCATCTCTATGAGGGTTCAGTTCTTCCTTTCAGCAAATCCGTTTTGTTGAGGGGAATAAGGTGCTGAAAAATCATGTTTTATCCCTTCTTCGTTTAGGTACTCCTCAACTTGAGTGTTCTTGAACTCCGTGTCGTTATCGCTTCGTATGTTCTTGACCTACAACTAGAACTCATTTTGGGCACGCTTCAGAAACTTCTTGAAGGTTCCTTGAGATTCTGTCTTATCATGCAAAAAGAAAACCCAAGTGAAGCGCGAAAAGTCATCAACAATTACTAAGCCATATTTGTTACCGCCGATGCTTATGTAAGAAATTGGATCGAATAGGTCCATGTGAAGTAGCTCAAGCGGTCTTGTTGTATTCATGACGTTCTTCGCGGTATGAGGTGCTCCAACTTCCTTCCTGGCTTGGGACGCGCTACAAGGCCTATCTTTCTCAAAAACAACATCTTTTAAACCTCGGATGTGATCACCCTTAATGAGTTTTTGAAGACTCCTCATACCAACATGTGCTAGCCATCTATGCCACAGCCAACCCATGTTGGTCTTTGCAATCAAGCATGTGTCAAGTTCGGCTTTATCTTCGTTGAAGTCAACAAGGTAAAGCTTTCCCTTTAACACACCCTTGAATGCAATGTAACCATCACCCCGTCTACAGACGGTCACACCCTCATTAGTGAACAAGCAATTATAACCTTTGTCACATAATTGAGATATGGACAGCAGGTTATAATCTAAGGAATCGACATGTAACACATGAGAAAGAGTATGTTGAGACGATATAGCAATTTTACCGGTACCGAGCACCTTTCCTTGACTATTGTCTCCAAAATATATGCCCTCACTTAGATCCTCATTTTCTTCATACTAAACGAGCATCCTTCTTTCTCTGGTCATATGGTTGGTGCAACGACTGTCTAGCACCCATTTCAATCCACCGAAGGAATAGGTCTGCAAAACAAATCATGCCTTGGTTTTAGGTACCCAAGCTTGCTTGGGTCCTTTGAGGTTAGTTACAAGAGATTTGGGCACCCACACATGAGACTTGGTGTTCCCATGGCGTGGCCCAACATAATGAGCATATACCAAAACTTTTCATAAGAACGTATGATGCATCTAAAGTTCTAAACAATACTTGTTGTTGTTCATGAACACAATTAGTCTGGGAAATCGGACTTGTCCAGAGGACCGGACTTGTCCGTGCTTATACCGAACTAGTTCGGTACTCATGTGTGTTGACTTTAGGCTTTCTAGCTTGAGAGGAGTTTCACTTCACAAAGGCGATGCTCTCCTTGTTATTTCTATGGCTTCTAGCATATTGCTTTTCACCATAAGAATACCAAATGCCATATTGGACATTAGGAAGTCTTGTGGCCAAGTATGCACTACGTGCATATTTGATCTTCTCCTTGTCAATTATGCCACTTTGGGAAGGATGCTTGTCTTTGATAGAGGTTGACTTGTCTTTCAAGCTAGTGTAAATTTTAGCACATGAACAGGTAATAGTAGCTTCAGTTTAAAAGGGTTGAGAAGGTGAGCTTGAAGAGGATGAGGGGTCACTTTGTTTGAGTGACTCAACTTGTACCTCAAGGATCTTGTTAACCTTGGGTAGGTTAGCAAGCTCGTCCTTGATGGTAGTATTTGAGTCGCTTAACTTCAAGCAAGCTTCCTTACTTGAGGCTAACTAAAGCTCCAGTGACTTGCCTCGCTCCTTTTCAAGTTCGAGAAGCTTGTCAAGTTCAAGATATTCCTCCTTTTGGGAGATAATCATATCTTCTTGATGGTTGATCAACTTCTCCTTCTCAACAAGCTGATCAAGTAGAAATTTCATTTTTGCAGTTGTTTTCTTATCTAAGCCAGCGAGCATGTCTTCATTATCACTAGCGACTTCACTATCACTAGAATAGGAATGCAAGGAAGAGGATTTGGTTGTTACCTTTCGTTTACCTTCCTTTGCCATGAGGCAAGTGTCGTTGCCCTTCCATGCGCTGAGATTTGGGAAGAGGGTGGACTTCTTGGATGTCTTCTAAAAGGCTATGCGAGCCATCTCCTCTTCGGATGAGAACTCATCATTTGAGTCCCACTCCTTTCCTAGGTGCGCTTGTCCAGCTTGCTTCTTCTTCTTGAAGAATTTCTTGGGTTGAGGCTTCGTTTCCTTTGTTTTCTTCTTGTTTTCTTCATACGCGCAGTCAACTATAAAGTGGTCATATTCACCATAGTTATAGCATGCCCGCCTCAGCTTCGGTCCTGATTTTTCTTTGTATTTTCCTTCACTTGATTTTCCCCTTGTCTTTTCTTCATCATTTTCTTGAATCTCTTCATGAATAGGATCATATCTTCCTCATCTATGTCGCTGCTCTCATCATCGCTATCCTCTTCTAGTTGAGCTTCTCGAGCTTCTTTTGACAAGGGTTTGCAAGTGGACTTCAAAGCAACCCCTTTCTTCTTTGCCGAGGTGAGGTCGGCAATCTCCTTGACATGCTTTGCTTGCTTTTCCATCATCTCAAAATTGATGATTTTCCCAAGCAGCTCATCTAGGGTCTTTTTCTTGTACCCGGGGCTTTCTCTAATCATCGAGCACAAGGTGACAATGCGAGGCATGAAAGCTCTAAGGATGAGCTTCACCACCTCGTGATCATTCCACTTCTTGCTTCCGTATGCTTGAACCTTGTTGATGAGCGTCTTTAACTGGTTGTACATGTATTATGGCGACTCATCTTCTTCTATGGCGAATCTTCCCAATTCGACTTCGATCATTTCGATCTTCGCCTCCCGCACATGATGATCGCCTTCATGTGCAGTTTGCAATGTGTCCCAGATTTCTTTCGCAATCTCGAGCCCATCCACCTTGGTGAACTCGTCCCGATTTAAAGAGGATGTAATGACTGCTGCAGCTTGAGCATTCTGATGTATTGCTTGCTCTTGACTTGGTGTAAGCTCTTCATCGTGGTCCGGGATATCTATTCATGTACACACAATATGCCATAAACTGGGATTGAGTGAGATTAAGTGCATTTTCATGTTTTGCCTCCACATTGAGTAATCATTGCCGTCAAAATGTGGGGCTTTTCCTAGGGGAATAGACTGATAATGCTATTGTTAGATTTAAGCGATCGTAGTTGAAAGGATATCGGGAGTAGTTGGTGTGACTACTCTTCTTCTTGTCCTCGATCTTCACTTTCCCTTTGGAGAAGGCTTTTTTCCTTAGGAGCGCCTTGAGTTCAAGCGTCTCCTCATCATCATCCTCGAAGTCCTGAATGGCGTCGAGGAGCTTCTCCAATTTTTGAGCTTTGTCATCTTCAACCTTGTCTTCGTTGAGACTCTTGTGCACATCCTTCATGTCCGACATGTTCTCTTCGAGCGATTAGCCTCGTGCGAAGAGTCCTGCTCTGATACCAATTGAATGTGGTCTAGAGGGGGGTGAATAGGCCTTTTTGAAATTTAGTCGGAACCTGCAACACTTAACAAACTGATCAAATCCCGAGATATGGGACTAGTCCAGTAGAGTGCGGACTAGTCTGGTCCATGCGGACTAGATTGATCAAGTTCGATCAATGATTTCAATACAAGCACAGTACGCAGCAGAATATAGTATGTAACTTGCAAGTATTGAGTCAATTATTCTAAGTATAACGCAAATCAATTCTTGTTTCAGAGTTTTAACATAGATTATGCAAGATTGAGAAAACCCTAGAATGTAATATGAAAATTAAGAACAAAGCGCACAAAGTAAAGACACACGATTTTTATCCTGTGGTCCGGTTCCCACCGGATCTTCACTGACCCTAACCTCGTCGAATCGCCAAGAAGGTCAATTCTTCTTCCACTATCACAAGGGGCAAATCACCAAGTTCAAGGGGCCTTCTCACAAGTTGAGGGCTTCCCAAGATTACAAAGCAAACACCACTAAGAACACACTCGTAAAATCAACAATGAAACAACAGGAGTGTGTTAGAGATCAAATACAAGAGATCAAAAGTGTGGAATCGTGTCTCTCCTTTGATTCAAAGTGAATCCTCAAGGAATTGATCTTTCTTGCGTTGTATTTCGTGGAGAGATGTGTTTTCTAAGCTCTTGGAGGTTGTGACGGCGCAGGGGGTCGAGAGATATGAAAGTAGGGTCGTGCACATCTATTTATATGATGTTCCCAAAAGTTACCATTAGGGTTTTGAGGGTTCGAACTAGTCCGTGATGGATTCCGGACTAGTCCGCTGTGTGGCGTGCAGGAAACCCTAAGTTCTTAGGAAGATCGGACTTGTCCGACTTAGGGCGGACTAGTCCGATTCAGGCTCTAGAAAAGTTCAGACTAGTCCGATTATTTTTGGAGAAGTCTGGCTGTTGTGATTGTGGGGACCGGAATCCCGACATCCGAGGATCTCATTGGGTGGTGCCGTGCGATGCGGCACCTAACAGCACACACAAAAAGGATACCAAAACATATAAAGTTTTCATTTCATAATAAGAAGAGTTTACAAAAGAGTGTACCACAGAAGTACACACGCAGCGGAAAATACATACTCATAGTATCACCTAATTAAGCAGGAGAGAAGACGTCCATGCCCTAGGACGATTCTCACTAGCAACAAGAAGAACATTCAGCAGCGGCGTGGTTCACATGAGATTTATCTCGACATCTCGCGTCTCATGTACAACCTGAACAGCAGAAATAAAACTAATACCTGCAAAAATTGTTAAAGCGCAAACGTGAGCATAAGGCTCAGCAAGACTTAACTGTCTCACTAGACATATGCAGGGTGAATACTAACATAGGTAAGGAATAGCATAAATAGACTCGCCTATAAGTGGATCCTTATAATCATGTTTTAAGTAGCAAATGACATTCTTCAAGAACAGCACATCATGGACTCCACAATCAAATAAGAAACGCTTTGCCGATGATATGACATGCCCAAAGCACATAATGCTATTACAGGTAAAGTATGGGGAAACTGTAAACTTTTAATTATACTATCTCTAAATCATACAAGGTTCCAAGCAATTATAATTCAATACAACATATTTTTCTGACTTCTTTAGTATTTACTACGTTGCCGCTCAGTGAACTAGTGGTACTCTATTACCGCGAGGGACGGTGATTGCAATCAGGACACACCCGGACAACACGACACATACGTTGTTCGGAAGTGTCAGCGAGCACACTTGTACCTACATAACACTCCAGTACTAGGCGTATATGGCCACCTTTCACAAGAAACCCGAACGCCGAGTCCGTCTCTCCTCCGCAAACAGAAGGTCTCCGCACGGAACACCTCATGTGTCCGCCGATAGATTTACACCTTACTGTCCTCAACCCACCCCTATCAATGGTGAGTTAATGGGCCTCGACACCCCAGTTATCGAGTTACGTCAGTTTATTGGATTCCATATGTCCATTATGTCTCCGGTACAATTCAAGCTTGTCCGAAGGGGCTGCATATGGACGGGCCTTAATCGACACAGGCAGGGCTATGCGACCGAGACTCAATTCTCGCCGCTTCCTATACATCCCCTGTCCGGTCTCAATTTTATTATATTAAGCCATTAACCAATCCTGTGAGATATGTCCTACATTTCTCGCGAGTAGATTCCAACTACTCGACTTCTACCGGATTTCCTATACATTAGCAAAGTAGTTACTACAGGTAAAACTATAACTCGTTCCAACTAATCCCTGGGATTTTTGGTCATGCAAGTTGAGTATCAATCATCCTAAACGTAATGCACATTTCATATGCTAATCATCATAGTGATAAAGTAAAATTTTATAAACGACTTAAATGCAAACTGGGGCTTGCCTTAGTTTGTGACTCGAATAAATGTCAATTGTTAGGGCTTGGTCTTCCTCCGGAGAACCTACCATGGAACTTCAGTGGAAACACCTTGGCCTTCTCCTCCAAGCGAAGTTTCTTGTCGATCACCTATCAGCGCGTTCCTATCGACATGATATGCATATAAGTAATTAAGTAATTTAATAATAGACTCCAAGGGGTTGTGTAAACTCTAGGAATGAGGAGTTTGACTAGGAAGGACAGATATGCCTCTGTTGTGTGGATAAACAAAGGATGGAGTCCAGTTGTCATAGTAGTATCAAGATGTGAATTGAAAGGTGCAACATAAGCACACATTGCAACTTGGTACTCAACACTCGATGCTATGCCACTCAAGGATGATAAAGCTGAATGGTGTGGAAGTGTTGGACTGGTAGTGTAAGGATGACTAAAGAATCAAGGGGGACATCGAAAACTTAAGTATGAGTGGAGTGTACAAGACGAAGGTCGCGATTCAGTAGTCGACTAATGAACTTGACTTAACTCATAAAGGAGTAAACCTAGTTAAGTGAGCAGTGCTGTCGTAGGGTCCTAACTTAAGATGCACCATGGTGGAACCTAACGACACTTGGGACTGAATTGGGATCAACATGGCTTGGACTTAAGAAGTCATTACAAGCACTGTTAACCTAGCATGAGTACCAAGACAAAGTTCAAATTACCTTTAGGTAAAGTAGTTTCTATGGCAAGCTTCTCGAGCATCGTTCAAGTGCTTACACGATGACACTAATGTAGTGTCTCACTCAAGCCTGTCCAGGTGAGCTCAGTAAGCTTTCGGGACTTAAACATGATGCGAGACCTTGCCGTGAAGGCATGCTTTGCCATCTCGAGAAGATCGTCTTAGCAACATCCACATCAACCCGGACTCGTCAATGGGGTGAGCGGAACCCTGAACACCACCTTGTGAGTCTTAAGGCTAGTGATGTCGACTCGGTTGTTGATAAGCGACTCGACGAACCTGTCATCAAAGAAGTGGTACACCAAGTTAACCAATCCTGTGATCGGTTAGAGAACATCCTCGACACAACCAAGGAACTCTTATCCAAGGTTCCCCTTGGTCTAGTTCTCCTTGCTGGTCGCAACGTTCTTGCATTACTCAACCATAGGTGATCGGTGATCACCAATACATGTGGTTGACCTAGAAGGCCTTTTATTGAGCACCTTGGCTACACTTAGGACTAGATTGCTCTCGCAACGACTAAACCTAACTTGGCTTGACAACCATTGTCTGACGAGTCATGCTAGTGTTTTAACACCACACTCATCACAGACATCCTTCATTTCGATGCCAGGGCATGATGACGGCTCAGAGCGTAACGACGACGTCATGTGGTCACCGACGTCGACGCGGCTCATGGTGGAGCATCACGAGCACGCACAGACAAGCTAACGCGATACAAACGACAAAGGAGGTCAACTTAGGGATTTCTATAGGAATGATATCAAGGCAGAACATGGACGTACGACTTGACGACACATGAGTACCATTAAGGGTCACGACTAACGGACTTCAGTGCATCAATCAATGCATTTTAGGGCAAGGCTCACCTTGTAGGCATTTTGGCGAACATCTTGGGTGTGTACTTGATTTCCGTCGCTTCATCACCGTTCAAAGGGCGTCTTGGCACTTAGGCTTGTCGGTTGCAACATCATTCTACCCCTGCATCACAGACCAGTTCTAAACATCAACAAAGTTGGTTCTTTCCTCGTGAACAATTCATCGAACACCTTGGCTACAGCACTGTCCCAACTAATCTTTGCACAATTCAGAGCTAACCTTGAACTAATTGTCGTTGTCGTTGTGTCGTCGACGTGTTCTTGCATATCCTCTGTCACACACATCACTTGCTTTGCTGCCAGAACGCGGCTACAGAGTAGAACGTCGTGACAATGTCGAGGGGGAGCAGACAAGCACGACCACGAGCAGCAGGCGAGCTGGCGCTGCAGGAGGTGGGACATCAGCGAGCTAGGCGTGGCCAGCAGCAAGCCAGAACATGGGCACGCGGTTGGTGTGGCATGGCGCGATGATCGTCGCTGTGGCGACGCGGCGCGGCGTGGCCGATGCTGTAGAGGGTGAGGCGCCAACGGACAGCAAGGAGATGGACGGCGGTGGTGCTCGACGTGGTGGTGGAAAGACACGGCAGGGGCGTGGCCCAAACAGCCGGTGAGGCGGCAGCAAGAAGCACGGCCAGCAAGCTGCAGGGGCCGGGCGCAGGTGCGGCCAAGGCGCGTCAAGCTGGGCTACGGCGCGCCGGAGCACGGGGGCAGCGCGGTAGGGAGAGGGCGAGCCGGCGTACTGTGGTGGCCGGAGGGGAGCAGCAGGGTGGAGGTGCGGCTCTGGCGACGAGTTCGGCCGTGGAAGCGCGCGGCGCGCCGTGGAGCAGGGACCGGGGCAGCTGGTCCGGCGGCCGTCGTGGGGCGGCTGAGCGCGGGGCGCAACAGCGCGGCGCAAGAAAGGGGCGACTTCGGTCGGGCGATGCGTGAGTAGGGTGCTGGGGAGGAGAGGAGGGGGCGCACGCAGGCCGAGAGGTGGAGCACCGGCGAGGAGCACGGTCGGCGGTGCGTGGACGGACGCGGAGGGGAGGGGCGCGCAGGCCGGAAGAGGAGCGCCGGAGGCGAGCGGTGTGCCGACCGGGAGAAGGCAGGGCGCCGGGATAAGTACCGACATTTTCATCGAGGTGGCAATCACGATGGCATATGCATGGAATCGGTGTCACGCTGTGGGCAGTGCCGACCTGACTTGTGGGCACCACCTGTGGGACCCACCTCCCTCCTTATCTCCATTCTAACTGCAATTAAATATCTAACAGGCTCTAAAAGAGTTAAAAGTGGGCAGGGACACTAAACAAAATATGAGGAATTTATTGGTCAAATCAATTTCAGTATTTGGTAAAGTTTCAAACAAATTCAAATTTTGAATTTGAATTCAAGTGGTGATACTTGACTCAAGGAAATAAATAGTAGATTAGGTTCAAAAATCCTAAAACTTTGAAGTTACCCTTTTTGAACCATAAGGGACCTGAGGAAAAATTTGGAGTTGATTTGGACAAGGTTACGTACAAAGTTTAAATTTGAAGTCGACTCTGATTAAACTCTCAGTACGTGTCCAATAAATGGAAAACGTGCTTCAAAAATTTTGAAACTTTACCGAGAGTCTATTTGGAATATTAGAAGGTTATGGAAAAATTTATAGCCTTAGATTTGAATTCTTTTGAATGTTCCATTTTAGGGTTGGAATAATTCCTTTTTCTTTCTCTCCATTTTGTTTTCTTTTCTCCTTTAATTTTTCATTGAAAATGTGAATACCTAGAAATTAAGGATTTTACCCCTTAAGTTCCAAATACATTAGCAACCATGTTCTATATGTAATTTTTTAACAGGTTCCTATTTTTAGTGAACATTGGTTAACTCATATGGTTCATGTGAGTTTTGATTTCCAAATCCACTTTCAAAATTTTTAAGTTCGCATTTTTGCGTTTTTGTTCTCCCGAAAAGCGGGCTTTTACAATCCTTCCCCTTAAAGGAATCCCGTCCCGAGATTCTAACAAGTAGAATAACAGAAACGATGAGGAGACTATTCATAAAAGAGGGTCATTGACTAAGGAAAATGGCAATGCCCTTAAAGACTTGGGTTCTATGAAATAGTGTTTATCTTCAGACATCTTAAGAAATTCTAAAGTTTGATTCAGTTAATTCCAGTCTTTAGGTTGATAACCTCGACAGAATGCTCGACATGACCATATCACGTCGTAAAACTTTCACGTCTGTTACTGACCCTTTATTGTTGTACTCCTATATTAACATGACATTTTGTCTTGTCCTAGTCTTGACTGGAAGAATCAGGACTTGCTCTTTGCTTCTCTGGGTCACCTTGATAGTTTGAAACTATCCTTGCATTGATTCTTGGTTGCTTGCTGGGTTTTTGCATAGGTCCTTATAACTTAATGTGGTATTTCCCCTGACATGAGTTAAGATAGGTTACGAGGTTTAACTACAATTATTAACCTCGCTTGATGTTTAGCCAACCACAGGATTCCTTAGCTGTAGCATAAGAGTAGCAAAGCACTCAACATTCTTATGTGGGCAAAACAACAGGAATACTGAAGATATGGCGACTACAAGATTTTTGGGTATATCAACAGCTTTAAACAATATAATTAGAAGATGAAGACCCTTTTCAGTGGCACATGAGTATTTAAGAATTCAGCATCCTCATATGTTTCAACACAGCAGGGAACTCAATCATATGGTAACTACAAGGTTCTTGGAGTATCAAGGTTACCATATACCAACGCAAGATCTTAGATGGACCCAAAGAGTTTCACGAGGTTGACAATCGAACGGTATCCTCGCGAGGAAGGAGATTTCATGGATTTTACAAGGTTGATCATCGAACTGATGACCACTCGATGACGAACGGTATAGTTGCAACAATCAAGGTACTTGAACCTAAACAAGTCAAGGAGGGAAGTTCAAGTGTTTGTTTAGTTGCAAGGGAGGTTGAGTGATCGGTTGCCCAGGTATCACTCAATAGAAAGGAGATCAATAATGTAAGAAGTCAAATGAATATGGTGAAATGATCGTAGTCATTAGACACCTTAGAATAGTTTGAATGGGGTACACAGTCTTGCTCTAAATTTTAGTATTATCATGCATTCCATCATTGATGTTACATTGGTAATGATGCTTCATGATGCATCATATGTTGTATGGTGCAATGAATATGCACATGATACGGTTCAAATGGTGCATATGTACGGTGCAAATGATGCAGATGTATTGTGCAAATGGTGCACATGCATGGTGCAGTAGCCTTTATAGTTTGAGCAAGACTAAATGAACCACACCCACAAAACTCAAGTACTGTCTAATGATTTGCAAGGATTGGATATCGTGGTCGTGAAAGACACTCAATGAGTAGCGTTACTTTCATGACTCAACCACAGTTAAGTAATCCATAACAGAATGATTGACATGGAATGTGGGAAATATACCACGTTACCTCGATCTTTCGAAAGCTTGTTTATGTTCTACCCAACTTGATTGTATCTTCATCAGGAGAAAAACAACTAACTATATGTCTCTAGTGATGCTTCACTTAACCTTCGCTTCGATCTGGCAAGAGGAACTGATATCCTTAGCGATCACTTTAGTGGAGTTGAAGTCACACTTCTTCTTTGAGTAACTCAATCTGGTGGTGGATGTTGGATCCTCTTGAAGATGTAATCTTACTTGATCGTCTTCTTGTTGACATGACTCGTTGTAACCAAGGTTGATGGTTGAATACCACCATTACTTGAGTGCTCCCCTTCCCCCTTAAAGTTCCAAACCAGGATGTCGAAGCGTACTCCAAACAATCCTCATAGAAAGACGAGATGCAACTCGAGTAATTGCGACCTGCGTTCAACATCACAAGATGTGATGTGGCAAGTCACATAAATCAGACACTAGTATGCCTATCCAAGGGAAAAGGCTTCGAATGAGTTTAACACTGCATCCAACTTGTTAATTAGTTGAGCCCTAACTCTTGGTTAGTTACGACACTCCTCGAATTGAAATCGAGAACCAAATGCCTAACAAAAACTAAAAGGTTCAAACTGGCCAGGCTATGGTGACAAATGACCAGCCTGGACGCAAACTCGATTTTGATCCAGTTAGTTGCAAAATCAGATCTCGAGGTGAATAACAAAGTTAAAGTAAACTTCAATACCTTTCCAAAAAGTATTGGTTTGCTTCTAGATCATCTCTGGTTTTAAAGTTATGCTATTTTAAAGTTAACAGAATTTTCTGCACTTTCAGCAGAACCTGCTTAAGAAGTACCAGTTTTGATCTACAGTTTTCAGACTGTTCCGTTAGAAACCTGGAAATATTATTATTAACAAAGTTGTATACAAGTTAATAATCTTTCCAGAATGTACTTAATTGTCTTCATATCAGTCGTGGTTTAAGAGGTATGCATTTTTAAAGTTTGCTGAAATTTCAGCATTCAGACATTTATATTCAGTTCAGATTGACCACAATGTATTCAAACTCGATTTGGAAAAAGTAGACGACAGATTCAGGTCTGGAGCCAATTACAAAAATTATAGCTGACTCTCTAAACTGTCCAACGGTTACTCGCACGACACCATTGGATGCAAAATCTGCTAGTTATGGGTCAAATTCAGAGGTGTACAGATTGCTGTCCAGTTTGGGTATGCCTGGACAGTCTCTGCGATTATCCAAAATTTCACCCACTTAAGAAAAGATTTTGGTCTTGAGCTGAATAGAGAACTTGTAGAGGACTTCAAAAATTTTCTAAGGAGTACTTACTTGCCCTCGTAGCACTTCTGGTTGAGAAGATATGGCATTTGCAAATTGACAGTTTTTCTGAAAATTTGGACAGCACTTCCTTTGTTTAAGGCTGATTTTGTCCATAATCTTCAGATATACAAATATCAACATTTGCAAAAATAACACATAGAAAACTTGTTTAATACATTCTCAGGATTCCAGAAATGGCACTTATGAAGTCTTTTGACAATTCTACAGCGAGTTATGCGAGAAACAGTAACTGTATACAGGACTGTCCACTCGCTGTCCAGATTTGATCAGTTTAAAAATTTGAAATTTTGAGTATGTTAGAGATGGATTCTGCTCTGGAGTTCTATAGAACCGTTGTAGAGGACTCTCTACACCTTCCAACCACATAAAGTAGGCCTTCAGCAGTGAAGTCTGCAGAAAGTTATGATTCAATTGGTGAAGAGTTCAGATTCGGTCCCCTCTTCCGGGCTGTCAGAACCTCTTAAACGACACTTCAATTTATACCTTGTTAATGTGAGTTTTAGCCTTTGTGTTGAATAGGAAGTTGATAGAGGACTCTTTAATATTTCCATATATGTATAAACATGCATAGTTTACGTTTCTGGTTTAAGAGTTATGGCCGTTCAAAATTCAGAATTTTTCTGACTGTTTCAGATAGCACCTATATATATGTACTATCTTCAATTCCAGCTTCTAATTAGTTCTAAACTGAATTTGAGGTAACATTGAATAACAAAGTTGTAGAATAGCTCTTCCCCTTTCTATAAATGTATCATAATGGAATAGAAGAGCTTTTTACAAGGAAATGTGGCAAAAATTCAGATACTGGTCCATGTAGTTTCAGAACAGCAGCTGCTGTGATAACGGTGCATTTTCATCACCATAAAAGTGTCTTTTGGCTTGGAGGTCAATAGAAAACTTATAGAAGACTTCAAAATATTTCCAAAAAGTATTCACTTGTCTCCAAAGCCCTCCAGGTTGAAGAGATACGGATTTTTGAAGTGGAACAATCGGTTTAGGTTTCAGAATTTAGTTTGATAGATCATGGTTGTTTAAAGCTGATTTGGCCTCTGATTTTCAGATGGATAACCTCACAATTTGACAGTAAGTCCCATTACAAACTTGTTGTACAAGTCGCAGGGTTTCCGGAAATGTATTACACGAAGGTATTCGATGATTCTTCAAAGAGTTATGGTTGAAATGCCGAGGCTAGTTCATTATATCAAAGAGGTGAAGAAATGTTGGTTTCTAATGATTTGGACGAGTTTCCCCAATGTTTTTCTGTCCAACTCGTCCATAGAGAAATCGTTGAGGACCTGAAGATCTCACCCATCCCTATAGCATACTACGATGTCCTATGAAGTTTAACTATAAGCACATCTTGACATAATCGAGCTAGATTCCGTCAAGAGTACACAGAAGCCTTAATCTTCATCCTTCTTCACATTGTACGTTCCATGTTGAAACTTTGATCCAAATCTTACCAGCATCTGGGAGTTGGATCTTATAAGATGATAATGAAGCCATTCTTTCGCGGGGGATGGTCAAAGTATCAATTGTGATACTGACGGTACTACGTGCCTCACCAAAAGAGAAGTCTAACCTGGTATATCCGGATACGTCTATAGGTGGTCCTAATATCGATCACTCACAAACGTTTGCTACACGGGTCGCTACCGGAGTTAGTGTACCTGCAGAAGACAAACAATCTCCTTTCACACCTTCACAGCTCAAGGTCGGCACGGGGAAACACGACAGGCAGTCACAATAAGATATAATCAAAAGTAAATGCATACGACTCTGGTGTGAGTCGCCCTCGAGCGAAGTCATGTCTCGAGGTACATGGCTGTAAATACGTCTGTACAGCAAAGACTCCCGTATGAATCGGCTTATACACGCTCGGGCATACGTGTTTTGCATGTTCCCATAGAACATGAATGGTTCTAGAGATGCATACTATCGGGTTATACACCACCCGATGGGGGCTCCCACTAATTTTGTGTCACGCTGGGGTACCGCGTGTCATATGTTCTCAGAAACATGGAAAAGTTTCAGAGACTCGTATTGACTTTCCGTGCTAAGCCACGGAAATTTCACATACCATATCTCGTATGCAGAGTTTACCGAGATTGATCCGCTCTCGGCGGCGTACCTTACCTCTTACCTTGAAGACGAAGCGTCGTTACAGAATAATATAACAAGTTAGTTCACCACCTTTATAACTTATACTAGTAATAGTCCTTAATGGGCATATAGCTAATCCTCACTCGACTACTTTGGAGTTTTCGAAAATAGGCTCTTTTCGAGAGTGCTATTCCCAACGAAGCTCTGATACCATGTCTGTGGGGACCAGAATCCTGACATCCGAGGATCTCATTGTGTGGTGCCGCGCGATGCGGCACCTAACAGCACACACAAAAAGGATACCAAAACATATAAAGATTTCATTTCATAATAAGAAGAGTTTACAAAAGAGTGTACCACAGAAGTACACACGTAGCGGAAAATACATACTCATAATCTCACCTAACTAAGCAGGAGAGCAGACGTCCATGCCCTAGGATGATTCTCACTAGCAACAAGAAGAACATTCAACAGCGGCGTGGTTCACATGAGATTTATCTTGACATCTCACATCTCATGTACAACCTGAACAGCAGAAATAAAACTAATACCTGCAAAAATCGTTAAAGCGCAAACGTGAGCATAAGGCTAAGCAAGACTTAACCGTCTCACTAGACATATGCAGGGTGAATACTAACATAGATAAGGAATAGCATAAATAGACTCGCCTATAAGTGGATCCTTATAATTATGTTTTAAGTAGCAAATGACATTCTTCAAGCGCGGCACATCATGGACTCCACAATCAAACAAGAAACGCTTTTCCGATGATATGACATGCCCAAAGCACATAATGCTATTACAAGTAAAGTATGGAGAAACTGTAAACTTTTAATTATACTATCTCTAAATCATACAAGGTTCCAAGCAATTATAATTTAATACAACATATTTTTCTGACTTCTTTAGTATTTACTACGTTGCCGCTCAGTGAACAAGTGGTACTCTATTACCGCGAGGGACGGTGATTGCAATCAGGACACACCCGGACAACACAAAACATACATCATTCGGAAGTGTCAGTGAGCACACATGTACCTACATAACACTCCAATACTAGGCGTATATGGCCACCTTTCACAAGAAACCCGAACGCCGAGCCCGTCTCACCTCCGTAAACAGAAGGTCTCCGCACGGAACACCTCATGTGTCCGCCGACCGATTTAGACCTTACTGTCCTCAACCCACCCCTATCGATGGTGAGTTAATGGGCCTCGACACCCCAGTTATCGAGTTACGTCAGTTTATTGGATTCCATATGTCCATTATGTCGCCGGTACAATTCAAGCTTGTCCGAAGGGGCTGCATACGGACGGGCCTTAATCGACACAGGCAGGGCTATGCGACCGAGACTCAATTCTCGCCGCTTCCTATCCATCCCCTGCCCGGTCTCAATTTTATTATATTAAGCCATTAACCAATCCTGTGAGATATGTCCTACATTTCTCGCGAGTAGATTCCAACTACTCGACTTCTACCGGATTTCCTATACATTAATAAAGTAGTTACTACAGGTCAAACTGTAACTCGTTCCAACCAATCCCTGGGATTTTTGGTCATGCAAGTGGAGTATCAATCATCCTTAATGTAATGCACATTTCATATGCTAATCATCATAGTGATAAAGTAAAATTTTATAAACGACTTAAATGCAAATCGGGGCTTGCCTTAGTTTGCGACTCGAATAAATGTCAATTATTAGGGCTTGGTCTTCCTCTGGAGGACCTGCCGTGGAACTTCAATGGAAACACCTTGGCCTTCTCCTCCAAGTGAAGTTTCTTGTCGATCACCTATCAGCGCGTTCCTATCGACATGATATGCATATAAGTAATTAAGTAATTTAATAATAGACTCCACGGGGGTTGTGTAAACTCTAAGAATGAGGAGTTTGACTAGGAAGGACAGATATGCCTCTGTTGTGTGGATAAACAAAGGATGGAGTCCAGTGGTCATAGTAGTATCGAGATGTGAATTGAAAGGTGCAACGTAAGCACACATTGCAACTTGGCACTCAACACTCGATGCTATGCCACTCAAGGATGATAAAGCTGAATGGTGTTGAAGTGTTGGACTGGTAGTGTAAGGATGACTAAAGAATCAAGGGGGACATCGAAAACTTAAGTATGAGTGGAGTGTACAAGACGAAGGTCGCGATTCAGTAGTCGACCAATGAACTTGACTTAACTCATAAAGGAGTAAACCTAGTTAAGTGAGCAGTGCTGTCGTAGGGTCCTGACATAGGATGAACCATGGTGGAACCTAACGACACTTGGGACTGAATTGGGATCAACATGGCTTGGACTTAAGAATTCATTACAAGCACTGTTAACCTAGCATGAGTACCAACACAATGTTCAAATGACCTTTAGGTATAGTAGTTTCTATGGCAATCTTCTCGAGCATCGTTCAAGTGCTTACATGACGACACTAATGTAGTGTCTCCCTCAAGCCTGTCCAGGTGAGCTCGGTAAGCTTTCGGGACTTAAACATTATGCGAGACCTTGCCGTGAAGGCATGCTTTGCCATCTCGAGAAGATCATCTTAGCGACTTCCACATCAACCCGGACTCATCAATAGGGTGAGCGGAACCCCAAACACCACCTTGTGAGTCTTATGGCTAGTGATGTCGACTCGGTTGTTGATAAGCGACTCGACGAACCTGTCGTCGAAGAAGTGGTACACCAAGTTAACCAATCCTGTGATCGGTTAGAGAACATCCTTGGCACAACCAAGGAACTCTTATCCAAGGTTCCCCTTGGTCTAGTTCTCCTTGCTGGTCACAATGTTCTTGCATTACTCAACCATAGGTGATCGGTGATCACCAATACCCGTGGTTGACCTAGAAGGCCTTTTATTGAGCACCTTGGCTACACTTAGGACTCGATTGCTCTAGCAACGACTAAACCTAACTTGGCTTGACAACCATTGTACGACAAGTCGTGCTAGTGTTTCAACACCACACTCATCACAGACATCCTTCATTCCGATGCCAGGGCACGATGACGGCTCGGAGCGTCACAACAACGTATGTGGTCACCGACGCCGACGCGACTCATGGTGGAGCATCACGAGCACGCACAGACAAGCTAACGCGATACAAACGACAAAGGAGGTCAACTTAGGGATTTCTATAGGAATGATATCAAGGCGGAACATGGACGTACGACTTGACGACACATGAGTACCATTAGGGGTCATGACTAACGGACTTCGGTGCATCAAGCAATGCATTTTAGGGCAAGGCTCACCTTGTAGGCATTTTGGCGAACATCTTGGGTGTGTACTTGATTTCCGTCGCTTCATCATCGTTCAAAGGGCATATTGGCACTTAGGCTTGTCGGTTGCAACATCATTCTACCCCTGCATCACAGACCAGTTCTAAACATCAACAAAGTTGGTTCTTTCCTCGTGAACATTTCATCGAACACCTTGGCTGCAGCACTGTCCCAACTAATCTTTGCACAATTCAGAGCTAACCTTGAACTGATTGTCGTTGCCGTTGTGTCGTCGACGTGTTCTTGCATATCCTCTATCACACACATCACTTGCTTTGCTGCCAGAACGCGGCTACAGAGCAGAACGTCGTGACAATGTCGAGGGGGAGTAGACAAGCACGACCACGAGTAGCAGGCGAGCTGGCACTGCAGGAGGTGGGATATCGGCAAGCTAGGCGCGGCCAGCAGCAAGCCGGAACATGGGCACGTGGTAGGTGTGGCACGGTGCGACGATCGTCGCCGTGGCGACGCGGCGCGACGTGGCCGATGCTGTAGAGGGTGAGGCGCCAATGGACAGCAAGGAGACGGACGGCGGTGGTGCTCGTTGTGGTGGCGGCAAGACACGGCGGGGGCATGGCACAAACAGCCAGTGAGGCGGCGGCAAGAAGCATGGCCAGCAAGCAGCAGGGGCCGGGCGCAGGTGCGGCCAAGGTGCGTCAAGCTGGGCTAGGGCGCGCCGGAGCACGGGGCAGCGCGGCAGGGAGAGGGCGAGCCGTACCGTGGAGGCCGGAGGGGAGCAGCAGGGTGGAGGTGCGGCTCTGGCGACGAGTTCGGCCGTGGAAGCGCGCGGCGCGCCGTGGAGCAGGGACTGGGGTAGCTGGTCCGGTGGCCGTCGTGGGGCGGCTGAGCGCGGGGCGCAGCAGCGCGGCGCAAGAAAGGGGCGACTTCGGTCGGGCGTTGCGCGAGTAGGGTGCTGGGGAGGAGAGGAGGGGGCACACACAGGCCGGGAGGTGGAGCGCCGGCGAGGAGCATGGTCGGCGGTGCGTGGACGGACGCGGAGGGGAGAGGCGCGCAGGCTGGAAGAGGGGCGCTGGAGGCGAGCGGTGTGCCGACCGGGAGAAGGCAGGGCGCCGGGATAAGTACCGACGTTTTCATCGCGGTGGAAATCACGGTGGCATATGCATTGAATCGGTGTCATGCTATGGGCAGTGCCGACCTGACTTGTGGGCACCACCTGTGGGACCCACCTCCCTCCTTATCTCCATTCTAACTGCAATTAAATATCTAACAGGCTCTAAAAGTGTTAAAAGTGGGCAGGGACACTAAACAAAATATGAGGAATTTATTGGCCAAATCAATTTCAGTATTTGGTAAAGTTTCAAACAAATTCAAATTTTGAATTTGAATTCAGGTGGTGATACTTGACTCAAGGAAATAAATAGTAGATTAGGTTCAAAAATCTTGAAACTTTGAAGTTACCCTTTTTGAACCATAAGGGACCTGAGGAAAAATTTTGAGTTGAGTTGGACAAGGGTACATACAAAGTTTAAATTTGAAGTCGACTCTGATTAAACTCTCAGTACGTGTCCAATAAATGGAAAACGTGCTTCAAAAATTTTGAAACTTTACCGAGAGTCTATTTGGAATATTAGAATGTCATGGAAAAATTTATAGCCTTAGATTTGAATTCTTTTGAATGTCCCATTTTAGAGTTGGGATAATTCCTTTTTCTTTCTCTCCATTTTGTTTTCTTTTCTCCTTTAATTTTTCATTGAAAATGTGAATACCTGGAAATTAAGGATTTTACCCCTTAAGTTCCAAATACATTAGCAACCATGTTCTATATGTAAATTTTTAACAGGTTCCTATTTTTAGTGAACATTGGTTAACTCATATGGTTCATGTGAGTTTGGATTTCCAAGTCCACTTTCAAAATTTTTAAGTTCGCATTTTTGCGTTTTTGTTCTCCCGAAAAGCGGGCTTTTACAGTGATCTCCTTAGTGAATTGGGAACAAGCCCGCATTTGGAGGACTTGTCCGATTTTAGTCACAGAGGTTATCGGACTAGTCCGTGTTGATTTCGCACTTGTCCGATTTCGTGCAAATGTGAATAATTTAGGATTAGTCTGCACAAGGGAGGACTAGTCCATTTTTAATTAGAGGCACTATCGGACTAGTCCAGTGCGGACAAGTCTGCACTGGCAGGACTTGTCCAAACCTATACAGAGAGGATATCGGACTAGTCCGGTGTCTAGCGGACTAGTCCATTTTTCCTGTGAAATGTGAAGTGTGTGAGGATTTTTTGTGCTTGAGCTCTTGGGATGTGTTACACCAATAGACTCCATACACAATGATATATTCTATTCAGCTCTTGAGCTCTTTTCCAAGTTGATCTTCATTCTCCTTTCTTTTTGGCGCTTTCTTCATTCTTTCATTAAAATATGTGCTCATCTCAATAATGTGGTTAGGATCTCATTTGTTCGTCATAAATCAACCAAAACCCACAAGGGATGCCTAGATGCACTTTAAGAATCTGTGTGATGCTTCCATTGAACTTTACACCATCTAATAATATTGTTCCTTGTGACTCTCTCCTTGGTTTCCAAGATTTTAATCGGTTGCTCGACATGAGTCAAATCTGCCTCTAATTCCAATTTTTCTATTGGCACTTGTTCTTCCGGTACTCTCAAGCACTTCTTGAGCTGGGAAACATGAAAGACATCTTGAACATCTGAAAGATGAGTTGGCATCTCCAACTTATACACCACTTCTCCTCTTTAGTCCAAAATCTTGAATGCTCCAATATATCGAGGTGCTAGCTTACCTCTTATGTTAGACCTCTTATGATCTCTCATTGGTGACACCTTAAGGTAAATGAAGTCTCCCACATCAAACGCTAGTTTTCTTCTCCTATTGTCCGCATAGCCTTTTTGCCTTGATTGAGCGGCCCTCAAGTTCTCACGGATAACCTAAACTTGTTTTTCAGCTTCTTGCAACATATCGGGTCCAAATACTTGAGTTTCTCCCATTTCATTCCAGAATAAAGGTGCCCTACACTTCCTTCGATATAGTTCTCATATGGTGACATCTTCAAACTTGTTTGGTAACTATTGTTATATGAAAATTCTGCATATGGCAAGCTCTTGTCCCAACTTTTCCCATGCTTCAAAGCACAAACTCTTAACATATCCTCTAGAATCTGATTGGTCCTCTCGGTTTGTCCATCCGTTTGAAGGTGATATGCTGAACTAAAATTCAACCTTGTTCCCAATGCTTCGTGCAATTTTAGCCAAAACCTGGAGGTAAATTGAGAGCCTCTATCCGAAACTATATATATTCTTTGGAACTCCATGCAAACACACAATATGCTCCATGTACAATTCTACCAGCTTCGCGGTGGTATAGGTCATCTTGACAGGAATAAAATGAGCTGACTTAGTCAGTCGATCCACAATTACCGGAATTGAGTCATAACCGGACTGGGTGCGTGGAAATCCAACTATAAAGTCCATACTGATCTCTTCCCACTTCCATTCCGGAATCTTCAATGGTTGTAATAGTCCAGCTGGCCTTTGATGTTCTACCTTCACTCGTTGGCACACATCACATAAGGCTACGTATTCGGCTATGTCCTTTTTCATGGTAGCCCACCAATAGCAAGCCTTCAAGTCTTTGTACATCTTGGTACAACCGGGGTGAATTGGGTATGGCGAGTCATGTGCCTCCTTTAATATTGTCTCCTAAATATGCTTCATATTGGGCACGACAATCCTCTTACCAAGCCACAGAGTACCATGTTCATCCTCATCAAATCTGAATTATCTCCCCTCTTGGGTCCTTTACTTGATTTCTTGAATTTCCTCATCCTTAGTTTGACTTTCCCGAATTTCTTGCTCTAAGGTTGGGTTTAACTTCATCATCTCCATTTCATTTACAAATCTGAGGTTCAACCGTTCAAAGTCCTTACATAACTCGGATGGTAACTCTCGAACCGTGAGTTGGCGACTCCTTTCCGACTTAAATCATCGGCCACTACATTGGCCTTTCCCGAGTGATAATTGATTCCCAAATCATAATCCTTGATAAGCTCCAACCATCTTAGTTGCCTCAAATTCAGATCCATTTGTGTGAAAATATCCTTAAGACTCTTTTGATCCGTATAAATCTCACACCTATGTCCAAGAATATAGTGTCTCCAAATCTTCAATGTATGTACCACGGCTGCAAGTTCCAAATAATGGGTCAGATAATTCTGCTCATGCTTCTTCAATTGCCTTGATGCATAGGCTACCACTTGACCTTCTTGCATCAATACACATCCAAGTCCTTGTCTCGACGCGTCGCAATAAATATCGAAACTCTTGCTCACGTCTGGCAATATCAAAACTGGGGTTGTTGTTAACCTTTTCTTCAACGCCTCAAAACTTTCTTGACAAGCTTGAGTCCATTGAAAAGCTTTCCCCTTAATTAGCAACTTCGTCATTGGCATGCTATCTTGCAAAAGTCCTTGATGAATTGACGGTAATACCCAGCCATCACAAGAAAACTCCTTATTTCCTTTGAATTTTGCGGGGCTCCCATTTTAACACGTCCCTCACTTTTTCGGGGTCAACCGAAACTCCTCCTCCTGAAATGATATGACCCAAAAATGACACTTCCCTTATCCAAAACTGACATTTGTTGAACTTGATGTACAACTGATGCTCCCACAATTTCTTCAATGTAAGCCTCAAGTATTCCACATGTTCCTTCTCATCCATCGAGTAGATCATAATGTCATCAATGAACACTACAACGAACTTATCCAAGTACTCCATGAAGACCTTACTCATGAGGTACATAAAGTACGCTGGTGCATTGGTCAATCCAAAAGACATCACGGTGTACTCATATGATCCATACCGTGTTCTAAAATCTGTCTTGGGTATGTCCGTTGGTCTAGTCTTCATTTGAAAGTATCCCGACCTCAAATCAATTTTGGAGAAGACACAAGCACCCTTCATTTGATCAAACAAGTCTTCTATGCGTGGCAAGGTGTACTTATTCTTGATGGTTACCTCGTTGAGAGCTCGGTAATCCACACACATCCTTTGGGATCCATCCTTCTTGTCCACAAATAGAACGGGCACTCCACAAGGTGAAGAACTGGGGTGAATAAATCCCTTCTCTAGTTGCTCTTGAATTTGCTTCTTGAGCTCCGCTAATTCCTTAGGGGGCATCCTATACAGCCTCTTAGCTATAGGTGCAAGTCCAGGTATTAAATCAATAACAAACTCAATGTCTGGGTCAGGTGGCATACCTGGCAACTCATCTGGAAACACATCCAAAAATTCACACATCACCGGAATCTCCTCAATTGCAGCACCGTCCATGTGATTCAGCTCCAATTGCTTCGGTGCGTGTTGAGATGCTTCAAATTCTATAGTGATCTCTTCCTCATTGGTCAACTTCACCGTCTTCGTGGCGCACTCAATAACTCCATTGTGCTTCCTCAACCAGTCCATACCAAGTATAATGTCCAATCCTTGGGAATCCAAAACAACGAGGTTGGCGGAGAAGTCTAACCCCCTTATTCTACGGCTTATTTTTGGACATACTATATTTGTCCTCATCTCTCCTCTAGGAGACTTAACAAATAGAGTAAACTTCATATGAGAGATAGGCAAACTATACTTGGCAACATACTTTGATGCAATGAATGAATGTGATGCTCCAGAATCAAATAACATAGTCGCCGGGTTGGAGTTTGAGAGAAACATACCAATCACCACGTCATCCGCTTGTTGTGCATCCTCCGTAGAGACATGGTTCACGTTGCCACGAGCGAAATGCTGCTGTCCACGGTTTCCTTGCGGCTATCCTCCATTGGGTCTTGGATTTTGCCTCGGTGCATTGCTTCCTTGACCAAGGCCTGACTTAGGACATTGATGTGCAAAGTGTCCAGCTTCTCCACAAGTATAGCACCTCTATACTTTACCAGAATTATTGGGGCGAGCTTGGTTCTGAACATTTGCACCAGGAAAATTAGCAAGAGGTGCAAAAGGCATTGGAGGCCTAGGTGCTTGCATAACAGGGCGCTGCTGCACAAATTGAGCTGGGCGCGGTGCAAATCTAGGGTAATGAGCAGGCGTAGAAGAGCTGAAATAAGGCGCATTTGGTGGTGCGAAGAGAGGGTGCACATTACTTCCTTGTTGATGTGCTTGATATGACACATTTCTCTTGTTATCTTGCTCCATCTCACGAACCTTGTTCTTCACAACAATTGATTTGTCCACAACCTTCTGGAAGTTGGCATAATCACAATTGAGCAATTGCACATGGATTTCATTGTTCAAGCCCCTCATGAACAAGTATTGCTTTCGGCTGTCCTGACCAACATCTTCAGGTGCATACTTTGAAAGTTGAGTGAATTTGTTGAGATATTCACCCACACTCGATCTTCCTTGCCTCAAGTTCTCAAATTCTTGTCTCTTCAAAATCATAACACCTCCTGGCACATAATGAGAACGGAAACTCTCCTTGAATTCAACCCAAGTGATCCTCTCCTGATTCTCATGAGCATTGCAATAAGCATCCCACCAATCTGTAGCTGCTCCAACTAGTTGATGAGAAGCAAATAGAACCTTCTCCCGGTCGCTTCATTGGACAATAGCTAGCTTCTTCTCCATGGACTTGAGCCAATCATCGACATCCATAGGGTCTGCGGTTTGAGCAAAGGTTGGCGGCCTAGTCCTCATGAACTCTCCCAACCAGTTATGAGGAGGTGGGGGTGGCGGTGGAGGCATGTGGGGCTGATTGTTGATGTTGCCAGCCTGCAGCTGTCCCATAGTTTGTATCATGGTCTGCATGAGCTGGTTTTGCATAGCCAATAGCTTCTCAATATTAGTAGCTCCATGAGCAGGTCCTTGTCCATTATTGTTCTGAGGTGCTCCATTATTCTCCTCCTCATCGTTGCTATCCCTCTGGTTGCGAGTCCTCACCATCCGGAGAAAAGCAAGAGATAAGATTTTAGAAACGTCCCCAACTATATGCATCAAGGGATATGAAACTAAGCAACTAACTAGCCTAGATGGACATGGCAATCCTAGAGCATCCCAAAATCCTCTATTAAGCACACAAGCAAATAATATATAGCAAATAGCACACCAAGCAAAAACATATCGATTCCTGAGTGCTCCTATGTGCTCTAAAGTGTCCAATCTATCTAGGCTGCGTCCTACAGTCAACCTGGCTCTGATACGAATTTTTGACTCCCGGTTCCGAAAATGAACCAAGTGAATGCATATGTGTGCCCAGGGTGTTCAACAGACATACACAAGTGCATCACAATGATATACAGACAATTATCACAGCTCAAATTATTAAATAAGTACTTTTATTACACACTTCATAATATTTTCAAATACAAGCTCTAATGAATACTTATGACAAGTTCAACTAATGCAGCGGAAATAAAGTAATTAAAGCAACTATGCAACTAAGCGAAGGGTATAGCGCAACTCCAACACTCCACAGGCAAAGCTGACGGTAGACACAACCTAGAACTCCTCATTATCATCGTTAAACTCTCAATCCTGACCTGCAACTGTTGGTGGGGGGGATTGCAAGAGTGAGTACATGTCGTACTCAGCAAGTGTGGAAAGTATGACATGTAGTTGATTCAAAGGACGACAATAATAATGGCTAAGTGTTGAAAAGTACATTAAAAACATTTGAAAAGCAATATATTATAGGTATGTGAAATAAACCCATCGTAACCATGTAATCATCATAATTCAAATCCATATTCATTACCATCATCCATATTCCAGATTTCTCATTACCAATAACCATAATGAATATCAGAATTAATCCTTAACCAGCCATAACCATCCCAATACCAAGTCCCTTCTAATCATGTAGGTCATCCAAGCGCTCATAACCGGGAGCACGGCTATCATGATAGTTTTATTAGACTCTACAGAGTTTGTACCACTTTACCCACGTGTTCGTGATTTCACCACCTTTTGATGACTATAAAATCTCAATTATGATGTCTCACACTTCCTTAGGTGTGTGGCCAAGAGATCACAAAATAGCTTTTACAAAGGGATTACTAGCCTATTTAGACCCCACTGAGGTTTCACCGGCGACGATTGTTGATGCTTCCTAAGATATACTAACAAATCATCCCCGGCAACGGCGCCAGGAATGCTTGTTAGTATTTCTTATGCACAATTAACTAAACATCTCCAACTAATGTAATAGAAATGATTGTTAATGGTTTTATTGGATCACAGAGTGAATTCTGCAAGCGCACGGAGGTATCATTGTAGCATTTCCCCTTAAGAGTATTCCCAAGGGTGTCATTATTTGATCCTAAAGGAAGGCGGGGTAGAGATATAACAATCATCAAGTGGAAAGGGTAGAAAGGTCTAGGTAAGAATCTAGTAAAGATGGATAAAATAATAGTGGAGGTAGTGTGACACACACAAAAGCTTTCAAGTCTAAGGGGGATAAGAGGATCCTAGAGGTTAGTTAAGGTTGAGAGTTATGGAGGTACTCCTACTATGTTCTATTGTACATATACATAGTCTAAACTAATTATTCATAAGCTAGATCAATAGTGAATACTTATGCTATGTGGTTCAACACATTAGGCACGAGCTTACCCCTAGCAATACTAGGGCGACTCCCGCCAAGAGCATGTGGCATAGCCGAATGTGGAGGATTACAAAGGACAGATAGGGCTGTCACCACCTACTGCATACCTCTTCAATCCGTGGGTCTACGCGACATCCAATGCTACTTAGCTATCCTAGTACCATGCTAGCATATTAAGTAATTACCTTAAGAGCCTAGGCACAATCCATCCTAAGGCAATGAATTGAATCATCCTTGAACCAATGTTGATACAAAACATAATTAGCCATACTAACCTAGCTATGTTATAATTAACTAGACTATAGTGGGGGTCTATAGGTTCTATGATAATGAGATATGTTCATGATGAAATAGTCATAGAAGCTATACCTTCCACATAGATGGACTCCACAACCAAACAAGAAACGCTTTTCCCAAGTATATGTATAAGTAGAGACTAAAGATACTATCTTTATTATGCATAAAGTCGCAAATACTAGAAAGAATACATGAGCCATACCTTTCCCAATATAGGATTGGGAAGAGAGAGACTCCTTACTCCTTTCCCAATTTGGACTTGGGACTAGAGACTCTCCTCTCTACAACCTAACTCCTCTAAGACTATGGATGATAGTGTATACAATAGAGATGAAGCGCAAGTGGTGTGTGTTGAAGTGAGGGGTAGGGTTCCTATTTATACTAGTGTTGACGTTGGTTCCCGCCACCAAAAGCGCGCGAATCAGTCACCATTGACTCCAGGAAGTCGGAAGGAGCCAACATGTGGAGGCTGACCGAATTTGGTGCAGAGACCAGGTCGGCCGACCTGGTCATTGCATCGTTTCTCGTGTGCTTTCTCCAAGTGGCTGCCAGGTGGGTCCCATTGATGTATATGGGTGATACACCGTTGGATCTCCTCGGATATTTCTGTTTGTGAGCCATTTGATCCATGGGATGCCACGTGTCATCGCCTGATTGGCTGGGATGATATTTTATAGGATTGGTCCCTCTACATTTCCTCATTTCCTGCATAAAATGCTGCATACACATATTTCTCCAAGTTCAAGTGGAATTGGGTTAGATAGAAAGGTGATGTGTGCAAGAAATTACAAATCCTTCACATAATTGAGTTAAAAGGATGGATGAAATTGGTATATAACAGCCGTCAACAAACTCCCCCACGCTTATCCTTTGCTCGTCCCGAGCAAAGTCAAGACTTTAGGTTGATGATCAGGAGTTGCTACAATGTCTTATTTTCAAAAGTATCTAATGCACAACAAGATACTCTACCTAGTATTGCAGAAATTGGCTATGATACTCTACCCTTCTTAAGTTATCATGGGGCTTATGCTTTTTCATATTCATGAGTAGTTGAAAGGTAGAATAGCAAATGGAGCAAACATAGCCTAGAAATCAAGTTCCACTTAAATCCTCGAGAATTCAATTTAGATATTAAGTACCTCAATTTAATTCTCTCAATCACTCTTTTGTGGATAGCGGAAATATTTCCTCACCAAAGCATTGTGCCTCTACTATTCCTACTCATTGAATATGGCTTGTATGTGGAGCTTGGTAAGGAAAGTAAGTAGGCATATTTGCATCACATATATTGCTAAGTCAAAAGAGTAAGCCTTAGGAGAATTCAAATCAAAACTTTTTGATTCAAGACTAGTGCATGTGTGATGGAGTGGGAGTGGATGTGGATTCTTGAGATAACTCCTTTTTGGTATAATCTCTCTTTCTTTTGTAGGGATGAAACATGGCTACTTTTATCTCTTTTTTTTTCTCATGCTTATGATGTAAGCATGCCCCCTTTTTTTTCATTTTTGTAGCCATGTCTTCTACTCCTATTGTTTGCAATGAATTTTGAAGAGAGTGCTAAACATGAATAACATGGAGTTTCTCTTTTTATTGTGGTATGGTGGATATGATGGACGTTGTGCTTACTTCTAGTGTAGAAGTATAGCATGTGCAAGTGAAGTCTTGAATTCAGAAAGAGTTGAGTGATTTCTCACATAGGTCTATACTAGTTTGACTAGGCTCAATGTGAAAGCAAATAGCATATGCATAAGGTTTTGTCTATGTATGAATATCATTTGGCTTTGGTAGGTATTTCCAATCAAATGAGGGAAACTTAAATCTTTTTAAAATTTCTTCGGAAATCTAAGTTTTACCTTTAAACTAGGAATAACAGCCCTATTATCAATTCTAGTCTTACAACAACCTATAATTAGATCAAGCTTTTGCTACCCACAACTTCCAAATTAAGGTAAAAGTATTTCAATCCAATGAAAGCAATGTTCGGAGAGTATCAAGTTGTAAACTAGAGACTTAGGAAAATAAAACAGAGCAACTATTCATCATTTCACTTATATGAATTCTAAATCATTCTTACCGCAAATCTTTATTTGATGAAAACAAATCTAACCTATTATTTTTATTTTTATTTTTTTTAAATGC
Source organism: Tuctoria greenei (assembly GCA_036927565.1). NCBI lineage: Eukaryota > Viridiplantae > Streptophyta > Magnoliopsida > Poales > Poaceae > Tuctoria > Tuctoria greenei. The sequence continues at coordinate 68,329,128 of JAYESD010000004.1, read as the reverse complement.
AAGGTGGATGATGGATGGATGGAGAATAAATATGCAAGGAATGTGATACATGTTACCTCAAGTGGGGGTCCTCCCCTAAGCTTGTTCTTCAACTACCTCAATGATAAGGGTTGAACCCTTGATGACGGAAGTATGCTGCAAGATCGGCTTGTTGTTGTTGTAGTGCCGTGTTGAAGTTGGTGAATTGGGCATCCATGTATTGTTGCCAATCCTGGGTACCTTGAATATGCTCCTGGAGTGTGTTGTAGATGTCACCCGTTCTCACTTCATGTTCTCTCATACGTCTAGTGAGGTCCATCATTCCTTGGCTATAGTCATGATGACTTCTAGCCGAAAAGGAATGATGTCCTCTCATGGATGTTGGGGGCAAGCTGCTAGAGCTTGAAGAGTATAAGGGTGGATCCCTTTGCCATTCTTGCCAAGATGATCCCCCAGTCTCATAGGTCAGATGTTGAGTCGATCCGGGCGCATAACCCGTTGGGTTCTCTTCCTCTTGGTATTCATGGACCGGAGAGATTATCGGTGCCATGCCTGTGGCTGCAGCCCTCGCATGATTCCTTGTTACCCTGCCAGAGACATAACTTCTTCTTGCTTCCTCAAGGGGAAGAAGATTAATGGTTAGCCTCCGACATTTGTACAAATGAAAATCCGGGTTAGGTAACCGAATTTCATTGACAAAGCCGGGATAGAAAAATATCAAGGAGCCATCATGATCATGCTTAAGGGTATGTCCTTGCACTAAATAGTCTTCATCAATTAATTCTCTTTCAGTTTCAATATATTCAAATGAAGAGTATTTAATTGATCTTACACCATCAGCAAATATGAGTAATCAATGAAGTGCATTCAATTGGTCCTGATTTTGAAATGTAATCTAACCATTGTGTCATCATGGCTTTGACTGAAGCAACTTTTATCTTTTTAGTCATGGCAAACCAAATTTTCAATTCATCATCTCGCACAACCCTAACATCTCCCCTAGGGAACATAGTCATAGCTACCCATATATGAATGAAGCGTGTAGGATCGAAGAGCACGTGAAAATCTACCAGAGGGGGGGGTCAATGGTAGATTTAAAAAATCTTACGCAGCGGAAACAATTAAATCCCAACCCCTTCGGCAGAAAAATGATATGTTAAAGAAATCGTGTGTGAGACTAATTTAAACGTGTTTCACCGTGAAAAAAGTGATATATATCAGATATAATCAAGTCACGAAGAAAACACAATAAGAATAACTCAAATCCGTCGAGAGAAACTCAAGTTATAATCAAAAGATCGAACAAAGGCCAACCTGTCCTACTCGAGAAAAACAGTTCTGGAACGCTGCAAATAAACTCGTGTAGATAAGAAACCACAAATCCAATGACCATGAAATTTTGACAGATGATAGATATTCAAGTTGTGAAGACAACCCAAAAAGAATCACGTCAATTGGATCTGTAAAACTCGAGTTATGATAAAACCACCGACGAAAGATAGTGCTGTCCAGAAACTCGACGAGTAAAACTTGTCTAGAACAAGTCGGACAAACAAGGCACAAAAATCCCTTCAAACTACGAATTTTATTCAATAGAACACAAGAGGAACAGACCCAAATTCGTACACCACGAGCTTTGGCCTCCCTTGCTTATATAACCAGCTCGAAAGCCAACTCAACTCAAATCATGACCCTAATCCTACTCCGTTCCCGAATCGAAACTTTCCATAACTGCTTAGGACTCTTCTATACGCAGATAGAAGCAATCTTATGACTTCCAAACACATTAGGAACATATCCCATATTCCTAAAACAACTCAAATTCGTGACCCACACGAAGTCCTATCATAACCAACTCGATACTTTACATACCAAGCCATAACCGACTCCGCTGCAGCCAAAGTCATCAACCGGTACGATCCGATCCTTCCAAACAGATCTTCCCATCCATAAACCATCTTCGGAACCATGTTGCCACGTCATGCACCGCATGCATATGTGCAAACACCTTCCTTTGTCGTTCAGTAACCTTCATATGCACTGCCCTTGATTCAATTATCCTGCGCGACCTCCTGACCCGCTCAACCACAATTCCTCCTGAATTTGGTTGTTGGAACCTCATCTCCTCCCTGAGACTAGTCCAAAGGATCATGTCGCCAGCCATGACTTGAACTCAAGCAACACCTGCACATGAACAAACAACCAATCCGTACGAGCCCAAGTCCGCGACTTGACTCAAGTCAGTTCCGAACACAACACCTTACGTGAGCACCTCACTTAAGCATGTTGCAAAGCATATCAAAACGATATCAGTCATATGAACCAAAACGCACCAAAAACTTAGCAAATGAATACTAAGCAACCTTTCCATAAGTGTAAAGCAAGTTCAAAACATTGCAAGTTAAAAGCAGAAACACGGCAATCAAGCACCGGACCTTTCCATAGCCAACTGGAGCTTGAGCCGGAGCTTACCAAAGCTAGTACAACCTAGCGCCGGAGCTTACCAAAGCTAGTACAACCTAGCGCTGGAGCTTACCAAAGCTAGTCGGACCTAGCACCGGAGCTAACCAAAACTAGTCGGAACTAGTCATCCCAAAAGTCGGAGCTAGAAAAACATGTCGGAGCTAACCAACATAAGTCGGACCTAGCAAAACATATCGGAGCTTAACAAAGACATGCCAGAGCTATCAAAGACATGCCGGAGCTAAACACAAAGCTCACCGGAGCTACCCAAAAACATGTCGGACCTAGACAAAACAAGTCGGACCTATTGTCGGACCTTGCAGAAGCTCGGAGCTAGAGTTGGACCTTGCTAAAAAGATGTTATGGCAGCATTCAAAACTTTTATTGTCAAAGCCAATGTATTCAGCACACATAGGTCTCACAATCTCCCCCTTGATGAATGCATTGGCAACACCATTTAAATCCGAACATTGGCATGAAAAGTTTTGAGAACAATTTCCCCCCTTTTTGAAAATCAAATGAGATAGAAATAAATTTCTCCCCCTTGCATAATTCACCATATTATCTCTCCCCCTTTGACAATGCATTCAACAAGGTTCAAAAAAGAAATTTTAATTGTTATCAGCATATTATAACATATACATATAAAACAAAGCTCATCCAAGTCATACTATCAAGTAACTTACACTATCACAACAATGAGATACATAAAGTAGTGTAAGCCATGCTAGAGATCAAATGTAATTTTCAAATTAAGCAAGTCATGATCTCACAAACTTAACTATTTCAAAACCTGAAATCATGACACTTGTTGCTGCATTTTATTATTTTTCAAAACACGAATTTAGATCATATGATATTTGCAAGAGATTATATGCGCATCTGCCTTATTCTAACCAACCAAGCCAAGCCTATGTCATTTGACAATCAGAAGCTTAAGGACATGATTTTAGTCATACACAACTTCTTCCAAGTTCATATCTAAGTGCAATGATAAGCCATCTCAAAAGAAGAAGTTCGATGCAAGCATATTATCTTGATCTTTTCTCAACTTATATTTGTTCACAAAAACTCAACATGTGAGTTGATTGCTTGATTAATTATTTATGATTAAAAGCACCTGTGAGCATGCAACAAGTTCAAAAGAGCAAGAAAGTTCGACCATGACCAGATTTAGTGTAAGTAATTATTCCAATTACTAGACATGGTAAAAACTACAAAATGTATAACACGAGTAATGTAGTAAGAACTTTCAACATGTAAAGGGAATCACAAAGTCATATATGTATGAAATACTATGCTCATATTATTTTAATTTCAGATTCACACATAGACTTCCCAAGTTTCAAAAGTCCCCCTCAATTTAAGCCATGAGGATGCATAACCCCTATTTCACTATGAATGTAACAAAAACGAGTGAAATCCAAAGGTTTTGTAAAAATTTCAGCCAATTGTTGTTCGGTATCTACATGGTGAAGCACAATGTTTCCTTTTTCAACATTATCATGGAGAAAGTGATACCTAATATCAATGTGTTTAGTTCTAGAATGTTGCACAGGGTTTTCAGCAATGCAAATGGCACTAGTGTTATCACAAAACAGTGGAACACTATCTAGATCAACCCCATAGTCCTTAAGTGTTTGAACAATCCAAAGAATTTGTGAGCAAGCACTAGCAGCAGCTACATATTCAGATTCGGTTGTGGATTGTGCAACGATATTTTGTTTTCTAGAGGACCAAGCAACAAGTGAATTACCAAGAAAATGACAAGCACTGGAAGTACTTTTCCTATCAATCCTACAACCTCCAAAATCAGCATCAGAAAAAGATTTCAAAGTAACGATTGAGGAAGAAGGAAGAAAAATGTCAAATTCTTGAGTTCCATGTAAGTACCTGAGAATCCTTTTGACAGCTTGACGATGTGAAGCACGTGGGGAGGCTTGAAACCGTGCACAAAGATATACGTTGAGTTGTATGTCCGGTCTTGATGTCGTGAGGTACAAAAGTGATCCGATCATGCTTCTATATTCTTTTTGATCCACGGGTTCACCATCTTCATCAAGTTCAAGTGTTGTTGCTGTTCCCATTGGTGTCCGAAGAGGCTTGCTTTTGTCCATGTTGAAGCGCCTTAGGAGGTCTTTTGTATACTTTGTTTGATGCACAAAGGTACCCTACTTGGTTTGCTTGATTTGCAGCCCCAAAAAGTACATGAGTTCTCCCATCATACTCATCTCAAATTCTGAACTCATCATAGCTGAAAACTTGGACACAAGATCGTGAGAAGCACTTCCAAAGATAATATTATCCACATACACTTGAATGAATAATGAGTCATTGCCATGCTTAAGTACAAAAAGAGTTTTATCAACCTTGCCCATGGTAAACCCCTTTTCAAGTAAGAATGTTTCTAACCTATCATACAATGCTCTAGGGGCTTGTTTGAGACCGTACAAGGCTTTGGATAGTTTGTAAACATGATTAGGAAAATCTGAATTTTCAAAACCCGGTGGTTGTTTGACATAAACCTCCTCATGTATGTAGCCATTGAGAAAAGCACTTTTAACATCCATTTGATATAGCTTAAAACCTTTAGATGCAGCAAAAGCTAACAAAATTCTTATGGCTTCTAATCTAGCAACAGGAGCAAAAGTTTCATCAAAATCTAGACCTTCAACTTGAGTGAAACCTTGAGCAACCAACCTAGCCTTATTTCTAACCACAACCCCATCCTCACTTTGTTTATTTTTAAACATCCATTTAGTTCCAACTAAAGTGTGACCTTGAGGAGGAGGTACAAGTTTCCAAACATTATTTCTTTCAAAATTTTCTAACTCTTCTTGCATGGCAATAATCCAAGATTCATTAGTGAGTGTGTGTGATATATATTTGGGTTCAAAAGAAGCAACAAAAGCAGAATGAGCATGATAGTTTGTATCACAAAACCTAGATCGTGTAACTCGTTCGTGCAAGCTTCCAATAATCTGTTCTGGAGGATGAATTCTGAGAACCCCAAGGGGAGTGGACACTTCACAAGCTTCTTCTTCTTATTCATGTTCATCACAAATCGATGATCTTGTGACTTGAGGAGGATCTGTACCAGCAATGGTGGTCGTCGGTGCTGGGCTGATTTCCAGAGTTGCCATTGTTGTTGTACCCTCCTTGAAAGAATGGGCATTGTTGACCCCACCCTTGACCTCCTAGACGATAGCCATTGTTGTTGTTGAAATTTCCATTGTGGGCGAGGTATAGGGCATCCTCACGAGTTTTTGGGCAATCATTGTCCATATGACCCGTGTTGCCACAGACTTCACACTTGATGTGAGAATCTAGGGCATAGGCATTGACAGACACTTCACCACTGGCTTGTCCATCAATTTTCCTCATTATGAGGTCCAATTTTGCAGCGATCATGTCCACCTCCTTCAAGGTGTGCATGCCTCACTGTCGGGTATGGAGACGCCCAACGTTTCATCCCATGTTGGACACCATCTTCTCAATAAGATCATTAGCTTTTGGAACCGTCAATGAGAAGAAAGCTCCTCCAGCAGCAACATCCAAATGGTCACTAGCTGATGGGATCAGCCCCTTATAGAAATTATGAATAAGGACCCAGTCATCCATCCCATGGTGGGGACAGGCTAGGATGTATTCCTGAAGCCTTTCCCATGCCTCGGGAATAGATTCCTTGAACTCTTGCTGAAAGCTGGAAATCCTTCCACGTAGGGCATTGGTTTTGCTCAACGGGAAGAATTTGGCGAGGAATGTCGTAGAACACTTCTCCCAAGTGTCTACATCACTTCGGTCCGCGTAGAACCACTGTTTTGCTCTCCCAAGCAGAGAGAACAGGAACAGTCTCAGATGGACCGCATCCGGAGACATGTCCTTGATCTTAAAAGTGCTGCAGATGTCGAGGAATTGTTGTAGGTGAGCACTTGCATCCTCGTTAGCCTTCCCACAGAATGGGTTGGCTTGCACCATAGTGATAAGGCCATTTTTGATCTTGAAGTTCACATCTCCTGTGTTAACAGTGGGCCCAATAGGCACATTGTTAGCAGAGGGAGCTGAGAACTCACGAAGGGTCTTCTAAGCCATTGGCATTTGGATTGTTGGTGCAATAATTCTGGCTTGCTTTGCTGCTCGAATCTTCTGAGGAGTAATTACACGGGGTCGGTCTCTCAGAAGAGATTCGGGATCTTCAACAAAGTTTTCTGGCAAGCGGAAACCAGACATACACTATCCTGTTTTCACATTAAAAATGCAAAAACAAAGAATGGTTATCCTACTAAAATCCTACCCAGGGTTCTATCTATTCACTCAGTCATCTTATATATCTATTTGCCTTCCCCGGCAATGGCGCCAGAAATACTTGTTGACGGCTCCTAAGATATACTAACAAATCATCCCCGGCAACAGCGCCAGAAATGCTTGTTGGTATTCTTATGCACCATTAACTAAACATCTTCAACTGATGTGTTAGAAATGCTTGTTAATGGTTTTATTGGATCACAGAGTGAATTCCACAAGCGCACGGAGGTATCATTGTAGCATTTCCTCTTAAGAGTATTCCCAAGGGTGTCATTTATTTGATCCCAAAGGAAGGCGGGGTAGAGATATAACAATCATCAAGTGGAAAGGGTAGAAAGGTCTAGGTAAGAATCTAGTAAAGATGGATAAAATAATAGTGGAGGTAGTGTGACACACACAAAAGCTTTCAAGTCTAAGGGGTATAAGAGGATCCTAGAGGTTAGTTAAGGTTGAGAGTTATGGAGGTACTCCTACTATGTTCTATTGTACATATACATAGTCTAAACTAATTATTCATAAGCTAGATCAATAGTGAATACTTATGCTATGTGGTTCAACACATCGGGCACGGGCTTACCCCTAGCAATACTAGGGCGACTCCCGCCAAGAGCCTGTGGCATAGGCAAACGTGGAGGATTACAAAGGACAGATAGGGTTGTCACCACCTACTGTCTACCTCTTCAATCCGTAGGTCTACGAGACATCCAATGCTACTTAGCTATCCTAGCACCATGCTAGCATATTAAGTAATTACCTTAATAGCCTAGGCACAATCCATCCTAAGGCAATGAATTGAATCATCATTGAACCAATGTTGATACACAACATAATTATCCATACTAACCTAGTTATGAAATAATTAACTAGACTATAGTGGGGGTCTATAGGATCTATGATAATGAGATATGTTCATGATGAAATAGTCATAGAAGTTATACCTTCCACATACATGGACTCCACAATCAAACAAGAAACGCTTTGCCCAAGTATATGTATAAGTAGAGACTAAAGATACTATCTTTATTATGCATAAAGTCATAAATACAAGAAAAAATACCTGAGCCATACCTTTCCCAATATAGGATTGGGAAGAGAGAGACTCCTTACTCCTTGCCCAATTTGGACTTGGGACTAGAGACTCTCCTCTCTACAACCTAACTCCTCTAAGACTATGGATGATAGTGTATACAATAGAGATGAAGCTCAAGTGGTGTGTGTTGAAGTGAGGGGTAGGGGTTCCTATTTATACTAGTGTTGAGGTCGGTTCCCGCCACCAAAAGCGCGTGAATCAGTCACCATTGACTCCAGGAAGCCGGGAGGAGCCAACACGTGGAGGCTGACTGAGTTTGGTGCAAAGACGAGGTCGGTCGACCCCCTGGTTCGGCCGACCTGGTCATTGCACCGTTTCTCATGTGCTTTCTCCAGGTGGCTGCCAGGTGGGTACCATTGATGTATATGGGTGATACACCATTGGATCTCCTCGGATACTTCTGTTTGTGGGCCATTTGATCCATGGGATGCCACATGTCATCGCCTGAATGGCTAGGATGATATTTTATATGATTGGTCCCTCTACATTTCCACATTTCCTGCATAAAATGCTGCATACACATATTTCTCCAAGTCCAAGTGGAATTGGGTTAGATAGAAAGGTGATGTGTGCAAGAAATGACAAATCCTTCACATAATTGAGTTAAATTGACAGATGAAATTGGTATATAACAGCCGTCAACAGCGATGCCTCCAACTGAGCACATTTTCAACCAAGGGCCCCCTCTTGAGCCATTCGGATACCAGGGTAGTCCCACCAATCATCAACAAACCCAATACGACTACCCCTTCCCCGAGCATCCTTAATGGTCCAAATAGCACTAGCAAAGCCCTAACTAATCAGCTACGCCACACCCATACTTGGCCTCGTGGTGGCCCTGTAATCCTGGCTTATTCTCGCATGAATCAGTCCTTAGATCTAAAGCAAGCAAACCACCATATCATCCAACCCATCCACATACCATACTTGCTTAGATCACCCGATTCCACGTTATATTAACCAGTTCATATTAACCATAATATCATTAATGCATAATTAAATATGTAGTGTTGTTTTCCCATCCCAATTAATTAAGCGAAGCAAAAAGGTAAAAAGCCCATCCCGACTCTCTACCATAAATTCCAGGTGACAAGGGTGGTCAAACAAATCTAGTAAACTTCCTATCTTAGGATTCCCATCAAAATTGACACAAGCATGCAGTTTTGCAAACAAAACATTTATTTTAAAAATAGGATCAATATGCTTCAAGGACACTTGCCTTGCTCTTGGGCTTGGTTCAGATCAAAGCCTTCAAACTCTTGGTGTTGGAGATCCTTCGCGGCACTCTCTAGCGCAAATCCGTCTAATCCGCACAATAAACATACAAACAAGAATCACAATCAAAAAGTGCACAAACATTACTCAATATGACATGACATGCATGATTAATGCAAATGCAACGTGGAACTTGTTCATGAGTCACTTTTAATGATCACTAACTAGTTCTAATAGCTTTTAAAAAGTTTATACAGGTTTGGGGTTGATTAGATCAAATTTTGGAATTAATTCGACACAATTTAACCAGGAAAATCAGACTAGTCCGCTAGGTACTGGACAAGTCTGCACTTCGCAGAATTGGCAAACTAGGGTTTTCTAGATTGACGTGAATTTAGAGATTAGGGGTCGAATTCACGTAAGGAAAAGAGAACAGAAGGTATACCAATTGTTTAGAACTCCAATGAATCAAGGATCTTGGAGACAACACTTGGATCTTGACGAGCTAGGGTTGATCAAGAACTTGATGGTGAATTGTTGACAAAAAACGCGAAGTTGATGGAGATCTTGATCCTCTTTTGTTTCCTCCTCCTCTTCTTCTTGTTCTAGATCTCTTTATCCCTCCTAGTGGTGTCTATTCACGAGCTAGGGTTTGGGGTGGGGTGGAAAAGTGCCAAATAGATGTCAAGCAAAGGGGTGGGGTGGTTTATATAGATGTGGAGGCTAGGGTTACATGGATTTCGAGTTTGAGATGAGTAGAGGCCGGTTTAGAGTCCCACCTGGGCTCTAAAAGAGTTAGGCACGACGTCCCTAGGCCCACTTAACGTAAAACCCAAGAAACGAGTCATGAAACAAAAAGATCAACTTGGAGTCGTGATATATCGATCAATTCCGAAAAGGGCCGGACTAGTCCGAAGTTGTCCAGAGAAAAATCAGACAAGTCCGATCTTATCCAAAGGGGAAAAACAGACAAGTGTGGCCTAAAATCGGACAAGTACGACTTTAGTCAGAGGAAAAAATAGACAAGTCCGCTGGAACACCGGACAAGTCCAGGGACTTAGTGAATTTTCAAGGATTTGGAACACCGGACTAGTCTGCACTAAGTTAGATAAGTCCGAAAGTGTCCAATGGCAAAACAAACTAGTCCACAGCAAAAACGGACAAGTCCGAATGAGGTCAGAGAGAAATCGGACTAGTCCACACCAAAATCAGACTAGTCCGCACTTTCCAAAAATTCTTAAGTGCGGTTTTTTTTCTAATTCATTTTAAACTTGTTCCTTTTTATGTGGAATAATGTTAAACATATATTAGGATGTATGCAATGCATGATGGATGAAAATGAGGTTGTTACATATGCAGGTGCGTTTGTCAATCCAAAAGACATCACAATGTAATAATAAGATCCATACTGTGTCCGGAAAGCTTTTTTGGGTATATCTGACAGTCTAATCTTCATTTGGAAGTAGGCTGACCTCAAGTCAATCTTGGAGAAAACACATGCACCCCTTCATCTGGTCGAACAAATCCTCTATGCGGGACAAAGTATACTTGTTCTTGATTGTCACCTCGTTGAGAGACCAGTAATCTACACACATTCTCTGGGGTCCATCCTTCTTATCTAGGAAACGAACTAGCGCTCCCCAAGGTGAAGAGCTTGGGCGAATGAAACCCTTCTCTAGTTGCTCTTGAATCTGCTTCTTGAGCTCCACTAACTTTTTAGGAGGTAGCCTATATGTCCTCTTAGCTATAGGCGCACTTCCAGGTATTAAATCAATGACAAACTCGATATCACGATCAGGTGGCATACCTGGCAACTCATCCGGAAACACATCTAAGAATTCACACACCACTAGAATCTCCTCAATTGCAGCACCGTCCATGTGATTCAGCTCCAATTGCTTTGGTACATGTTGAGTTGTTTCAACCTCATTGCTGATCCCCTCATCATTGGTCAACTTCACTGTCTTTGTGGCACATTCAATGACTGCATTGTGCTTCCTCAACCAGTCCATACCAAGTATAATGTCCAATCCTTGAGAATCTAAAACAATGTGGTTGGCAAAGAAATATATCCCGCTTATTCTAAGGCTTACTTTTGGACATACTATATTTGTCCTCATCTCTCCTCCAAGAGACTTAACCAGTAGAGTATACTTCATATGAGAGATAGACAAACTATACTTGGTAACATATTTTGGTGCAATGAATGAATGTGATGCTCCAGAATCAAATAACGTAGTCGCTCGGTTGGAATTTGCGAGAAACATACCAATAACCACGTCATCCGCTTATTGCGCTTCCTCCGTAGGGACATGGTTCACATTGCTACAAGCAAAATTTTGTTGTCCACGGTTGCCTTGTGGTGCTCCTCCATTCGGTCTTGGGTTATGTCTTGGAGCATTGCTTCCTTGACCAAGGCCTGACTTAGGACATTGAGATGCAATCTCACCACAAGTATAGCACGACCTTGCTGCACTAGAATTTAGACAAACTTGATTCTGCACATTTGCACCGGTAAAATTGGCATGAGGTGCATAAGGCATTGGAGACCTAGGTGCTTGCAGGACGGGGTGCTGCTACAAAAACTGAGGCTGAGCTGGACGAGGTTGACAACCAGGGCGTTGAGCAGGCGCAGGGGTGTTTTAATATGGCACATTGGGTGGTGTGAAGCGATGGCGTACATTGCTTCCTTGTTGATGTCATTGATATGGTGCCTTCCTCTTGTTATCTTGCTCCATCTCACAAACCTTGTTCTCAACCACAATTTCTTTGTCCACAAGCTTCTGGAAATCGGCATAGTCACAATTGAGTGATTGCACTTGGATTTCATTGTTAAGGCCCCTCATAAACAAATATTGATTCCGGCTATCCCGGCTGACATCTTCCGGCGCATACCTTGAAGGTTGAGTAAATTTACGAAGATATTCACTCACGCATGATCTTCCTTGCCTCAAGTTCTCAAATTCCTGCCTCTTTAGGATCATAACACCTTCTGGAACATAATGAGAATGGAAGCTCTCTTTGAATTTAGCCAAGGTGATTCTCTCCTGATTCTCATGAGCATTGCATAAAGAATCCCACCAATCCGTAGATGCTCCAACAAGTTAACGAGAAGCAAATAGGACCATCTCTCGGTCGCTGCATTGAACAATAGCAAGCTTCTTCTCCACAGAATTGAGCCAATCATCGGCGTCCATAGGGTCGGTGGCTTGAGCAAAGCTGGGTGGCCTAGTCCTCATGAACTCTCCTGACTTGTTATGAGGCAGTGGGGGTGGCGGTGGTGGAGGCATGTGGGGCTGATTGTTGTTGCTACTAGCCTGCAGCTATCCCATAGTTTGTATCAAGGTCTGCATGAGCTGGTTTTGCATAGCCAATAGCTGCTCAAGGTTGAAAGCTCCCTGGGCAGGTCCTTGTCCATTGTTTTTCTAAAGTGCTCCATTGCTTTCCTCCTCATCATTGGCATCCCTCTAGTTGTGAGTCCTCACCATCTAAAGAAAAGAAAGGGATAAAAATTTAGAAAACATCTTCAACTATATGCATCAAGGGATATAAAACTAAGCAACTATCTATACTACCCTATATGGACACGACAATGCTAAAGCATCCCTCAATCCTCTACTAAGCACACAAGCAGAAATACATAGCAATCAGCACACCAAACAAAGTAAAAATGCTGCCTGAGTGCCCCTATGTGCTGTAACGTGTCCATTCTATCTAGGTTGTGTCCTACAGTCAACCTGTGGCTCTGATACCAATTTGTGACACTCGGTTCCAAAAATGAACCAAGTGCAGTATATGTGTGCCCAGGATGTTTAACACATACACAAGTGATTCACAAATGGTAAACAGATAATTATCACAGCTCAAATTATTAAATAAATACTTTTATTACAATATTAAAGTAATCCTCAAATTACAATTCTAATGATCATTATTGAACTATAACTATAGCGGAAATAATCTAATTAAGCACACTGAGCATAAAGGATAGCGTGGCTCCAAGCAACACCACAAGCAAAGCTGACGGCAGCACATAACCTAGAACTCCTCAATAACATTGTGATACTCCCAATCCTGACCTGCAACTGTTGGTGGGGGAATTGCAAGGGTGAGTACACATCGTACTCAGCATGTGTGAAAAATATGACATGTAGCAAACAAGGCATGATAATAAACAATGGCTAATTGTTGAAAAGTACATTTAAAACATGTAGAAAAGCATTATACTATGTCTATGTGAAGTAATCGGACAAGTCTAGTGTAGATCGGACAAGTCTTAGGATTTGACAACTTATTCGAGAGTAGGACCAAATATCGGACTAGTCCGCACTCAATCATGGACAAGTCCGAAATGGAACTGAAACTTGACCGGACTATTCCGTGGCAAAAACGGACAACTCCGGAGGTCTTCAGAGGGGAAAATCGGACTTGTTTGGGGTACCAACCGGACAAGTCTGTACTTCTACATACTTTTAAGTGTTGTTTTCCTCTAATTCATTTTAAACTTGTTCCTTTTTATGTTGCCTAATATTAAACATGTTTAAGAATGTATGCAATACATGATGGATGAAAATGAGGGTGTTACACTAAGAAACTCATACCAAGATCTAGGAGCTTGTTTGAGGCCGTAGAGAGCCTTATGTAACTTAAAGACATGGTTGGGATACTCATTGTCTTCGAAGCAAGGCGGTTGCTCCACATACACCTCCTCCTTGATCAGACCATTGAGGAAGACACTTTTCACATCCATTTGATACAACTTTAAATCATTGTGAGTAGCATTGGAAAAATAATATTCGAATTGATTCAAGACTAGCTACGGGAGCAAAAGTTCCACTGAAATCCAAACCTTCGACTTGTTACCACGCCATGCTCATCTTTCTTGTTGTGGAAGACCCACTTGGTGCCTACCACGTTGGCATTAGGTCTTCTCACAAGCTCCCACATTTGGTTTCTCTTGATGTTGTTAAGCTCCTCTTGCATGGCCACCACCCAATCCAGGTCTCGTAGGACATCTTCAACCTTAAATGGCTCCAAAGAAGACACAATGGAATAGTGAGCAAAAAAGTTAGCCATACGAGAGTGAGTTATTACCCCCTTGGAGATGTCTCCAAGTATGTTGTCAACGGGGTGGTCCCATTGAACACATTGATGAACTCTTGGGTGTGGTACACTTGGTCTTGAGTCAACTTCTCATTTTCCTTCTTCTTCGTCTTCCCCTAGATATTGCCACCATTTTGATCTTCATTGTCTTGTACATGGTGATCTTGACCTTGATCTTGATCTTGGGTAACCCGACCTTTATCTTGTGTGTGGGGCACCTCTTGTGATGAAGATTGGTCGCTTGGGCCTTGTTGTTCTTATAGTCGTATGTGCCAAGTGCCATTCTTCCCAAAGCCATATATGGTTCCTCTTTTTCATCTAGCACACATTGATCAACTTGCTCCACTTGGGAGCCATTAGTTTCATCAAACACCACATTACGTGCAATTTCAACACAATCGGAGGTTTTGTTGAAGACACGATAGGCGTAGGTGTTTGAATCATAGCCAAGTAAGAAACCTTCATCGGATTTTGAAGCAAACTGCGAAGTCCTAGGCTACTTGTGAAGAATGTAGCACTTTTGAACAAAAACACTAAAGTAGGATATGTTTGGTTTGTTACCGGTAAGAAGTTCATATGGAGTTTTCTTCAATAGGCGATGGAGGTAGAGGCAGTTTGTGGCATGGTATGCAGTGTTGAGCACTTCTGCCCAAAACCGATCGAATGTCTTGTACTCATCAAACATGATTCTTGCCATCTCTATAAGAGTGTTGTTCTTCCTTTTGGACACCCCATTTTATTCGGTTGAGTAGGGTGCCGAACACTCCTGCTCGATGCTTTCCTCGTCCAAGTACTCTTCTATTTGGGTGTTCTTGAAGTCAGTGCCATTGTCGCTTCTTATCTTCTTAATTCTCAAAGAAAACTCATTTTGAGCTCTCCTCAAAAATTTCTTGAGGAAACCTTGAGTTTCACCTTTGTCATGAAAGAAAAACACCCAAGTGAAACAGTAAAGTCAACAATAATAACTAAACCATATTTGTTACCGCCAATGCTTATGTAAGCATTGGGACTGAAGAGATCCATGTGAAGCATCTCCAGTGGACTTGTTTTCGTCATCACCTTCTTGGTAGGATGAGCTGCTCCGAGTTTTTCCTGTATTTTCACGTGCTACAAGGCCTATCCTTCTCAAAAACAACATTCTTATGACCTCGGACGTGATCGCCTTTTAGAAGTTTTTGAAGATTCCTCATGCCAACATGGACTAGCTTACGGTGCCACAACCACCTCATGTTGGTCTCTGCCATCAAGCATGTGTCAAGTTGAGTTTTATCCGTAGTGAAATCCACAAGATAAAGTTTTCCCTCGAGCACAATCTTGAAGGCAAATAAGTTATCTTTTCTTATTGTGACAATCACATCTTCATTAGATAACAAGCAATTATAACCTTTCTCACACAATTGAGATATAGATAAAAGTTTATAATCTAGAGACTAAACATGCATAACATGAGAAATAGTGTGTTGATGAGAAATGACAATTTTACCCATACCTAGTACCTTCCCTTGGCTATTGTTGCCAAAATAGATACCTTGACTTGGATCATCGTTTTCATCATACTCCACGAAAATTCTTCTCGCTTCGGTTATGTGATTGGTGCATCCACTATCTAGCACACATTTTGTGCCATCGGAGGAGTAAGCCTACAGAACAAGTTTAGACTTTTGTTTTAGGTACCCAAACTCTGTTGGGTCCTTTGAGGTTTGTGACAAGGCATTTGGGCGCCCACACACAAGGCTTTAGGCTCTTGTCGAGTGGCTCAACATATTTAGCATAAACATAACCAAATTTACTCTTCATAAGCACATAAGATGCATCAAATCATGAAATATGGTTGAGTTGACATTTTTAGCATTTTGAGCATCTTTTTAATATTTCACCATTTTAAGAGAAGTAGATGCATGTGACACCCGGTTCCGAAAATGAACCAAGTGAACGCATATATGTGCCCAGGACATTGATCACACATACACGACAAAACCACAAACAATATACTGAAAGTTACCACGGCACAAGATAATTAATAAGTACTTTTATTACACTATTCAAATATTTCTCGAATTACAAACTCTAATGAGCGTTATTACTAATACTACTATTGCAGCGGAAATAATCAAACTAAGCAAACTGTTGACGGCTGTTATATACCAATTTCACCCATCAATATAACTCAATTATGTGAAGGGAATATCATTTCTTGCACACATCACCTTTCTATTTAACCTATTTCCACTTGTCCTTGGATAAAGTAGTGCATGCAGGCATTTTATGTAGAATTGAAGTTAAATAAGGGGATGGATCCTATAAAATATCATTCCAGCCAATCAAGCAACGACATGTGGCACCACATGGATCAAATGGCCCACAAACAGAAGTATTCGAGGCCATCCAACGGTGTAGTACCAATATTAGTCAATGGGACCCACCTGGAAGAGACATGGAGGAAGCACAGCCCCAACGGGGCTAAGACCAGGTCGGTCGGCCTCCCTAGTCGGCCAACTAGGGAGTGGCGCCAAACCTGGTCTAATGCCACATGTTTGCTCCTCTCGGCTTGAAGAAGTCATGGGTGACTGATTCACACACTTTTGGTAGCGGGAACTGACCCTTCTCCAAGCTATAAATAGGACCCCTCACCCCTCACTTCAACACACACCAATTGAGTATTCATCCATTGCATCCACTACTGTACATATGTTTAGAGGAGTATAGGCTGTAGAAAGGAGAGTCTCTAGTCCATAGTCTAAGTAGGAGAGGAGTAGAAGGAGTATCTTCCCAATTCCTAATTTGGAAATGTATGACTCCTATATTCCTATTTGTATTTGTGACTTTGCTCTTAATAAAGATGTTATCTTTAGTCTTCTATTGTTTATATACTTGGATGAAGTGTTTCTTGTTTGATTGTGGATTCCATGTATGTTGTAGGAGTAGTATTTATGATTATGCTATACAACTGTCATTATATCATCATAAACACTACAAACCCCCATTATAGTCTAATTAGCTATGACATGATGATGTTAACATGAATCACTTATGCTACGAATTAACATTGGTTCAACGATAATTTAGTTCATTGCCTTAGGATGGCTTGTGCCTAGGCTCTTAAGGTAATTACTTGATATGCTAGCATGGTGCTAGGATAGAGAGTAGCGTTGAATGTCTCGTAGACCCACGGATTGAAGAGGTAGACAGTAGGTGGTGACAACCCTATCTGTCCTTTTATAATCATCCATGTTCGGCTATGCCACAGGCTCTTGGCGAGAGTCTTCCTAGTATTGCTACGGGTAAACTCATGCCCGATGTGTTAATCCACTTAGCATGAGAATTCATGATTAACATGATCATTAGTAACTAACTTAGGCTATGTATATGTACATTAGAAGCATCTTAGGAGTCTCTACCTAACCCTTAGCTTAGTCCCTCTTTACCCCATTTATCCCCATAGGATAGAATGCTCTTGTGTGTGTCACACTACTCCAAATATCATTTATCCATCCTTCCTAGAACCCTACCTAGGCCAACCTAGCCTCTCCACTTGATGATTGTTTTGCTTCCATCTAGCCTTCCTTTGGGGGAATATAAATGACACCCTTTTGGAGTACTCTTAGAGGGGAAATGCAACATCGATAGTTTCCGTGCACTTGCGGATTTACATGTATGATCTAAAATCTATTAACAATCATTTCTGGCACCACTACTAGAGACGAATTGTTAGTAGTGCTTCAGAACCGTCAACAAGCATTTCTAGCGCCGTTGCGGGGGAAGGCAGCCGAAGTATTGCATGATTGAGTGAATAGGATATGATCCTATTAGGTTTTAGTAGGATAACCCTTCTTTGTTTTTGCATTCTATGTGAAAAAGGGTAGTGTATATCTGGTTTCCGCTTGTCAGGAAACTTTGTTAAAGATCCTAAATCCCTTCTGAAAGATCGACCTCATGTCGTTACTCCTCAGAAGCTTTGAGCGGCAAAGGAAGCCAGTGCAACTGCACCAACAACCGAAACGCTAATGACCCAGAAGATCCTTCGTGAGTTTTCGGCTCCCTCTGATAACAATGTGCCTATTGGGCCCACTGTTAACACGGGAGATATGAACTTCGAAATCAAGACCGGTCTTATCACTATGGTGCAAGCCAACCCATTTTGTGGGAAGGCTAACGAGGATGCAAGTGCTCACCTGCAACAGTTCTTTGAGATCTGCAACACTTTTAAGATCAAGGACGTATCTCCTGATGTTGTGTAATCCCTAATTTTCTTTTAGCATCATGCATTGCATAACATTTTCATGCATAAATCATTAGTAGAATAAAGGAACAAAATAAAAGATAAAACATATATATATATATATATATATATATATATATATATATATATATATATATATATATATATATATATATGTGTGTGTGTGTGTGTGTGTGTGTGTAGGTAATAAGAAAAGTGAATAAGAATATAAAATATATAATAGAAAATAAATATAAACAAATGGAATATATATATATAATATACAACAAATATATAGAGAATCTACAAAGGAAAAAATAATTTCCGGAACCTTCCGGAAGTTAGGCCTTGGTCAGGGAAACAATGCTTCAAGACAGAACCCAAGACCGAATGGAGGAGTGCCACAAGGCAACCTTGGACCACCAAATCTTGTTCGTGGCAATGTGAATCATGTCTCTACGGAGGAAGCACAACAAGCGGATGACGTGGTGATTGGTATGTTTCTCGCAAACTCCAACCCAGTGACTACATTGTTTGATTCTGGAGCATCGCATTCATTCATTGCATCAAATTATGTCGCCAAGTATAGTTTACCTATATCTCATATGAAGTATACTTTGTTGGTTAAATATCCTAGAGGGGAGATAATGACAAATATAGTATGTCCAAAAGTAAGCCTTAGAATAAGAGGGTAGCTACTCAGCCAACCTCATTGTTTTGGATTCTCAAGGATTGGACATAATACTTGGTATGAACTGGCTAAGGAAGCACAATGGAACTATTCAATGTGCCACGAAGACAATGAAGTTGACAAATAAGGAAGGGGTCAGCATAGAATTTGAAGCATCTCAACACGCACCTAAACAAGTAAAGCTGAATCAAATGGAGATTGCTGCAATTGAGGAGATTCCAATGGCGTGCGAGTTTTCAGATGTGTTTCCAGATGAGTTGTCAGATATGACACCTGATCGTGACATACAGTTCGTTATTGAATTAATACTTGGAACTGCACCCATAGCTAAAAGGCCCTACAGGATGCCTCCTATGGAGTTAGCGGAGCTCAAGAAGCAAATTCAAGAGCATCTAGAGAAGGGTTTCATTCACCCAAGTTCTTCACCTTGGGAAGCACCAGTGCTTTTCATAGACAAGAAGGATGGATCCCAAAGGATTTGTGTGGATTGTCGAGCTCTCAACGAGGTGATGATTAAGAACAAGTATACATTGCCCGTATAGAGGATTTGTTTGATCAAATGAAGGGTGCCTGTGTTTTCTCCAAGATTGACTTGAGGTCAGTTACATCCAAATGAAGATTAGACTGTCGGACATACCCAAAACGGCTTTTCGGACATGGTATGGGTCTTATGCGTACACCGTTATGTCTTCTGGATTGACGAATGCACCTGCATACTTTATGTACCTCATGAATAAGGCCTTCATGGAGTACTTGGATAAGTTCGTTTTGGTGTTCATTTATGATATTATGAACTACTGAAAGAGTGAAGAGGAGCAGGAAGAGCATTTGAGGCTCACATTGCAGAAACTGAGGGAACATCAATTATATGCCATATTCAGCAAGTGCCAATTTTGGTTAAGGTAAGTATCATTTTTGGGGCATATCATTTCAGGAGGAGGAGTATCGGTTGACCCAGGAAAAGTGAGGGATGTGTTGAAATGGGAGCCACCGCAAAATGTGCAGGAGATTAGGAGTTTTCTTGGAATGGCTGGATATTACCGTCGGTTCATCAAGGACTTTTCCAAGATAGCCAAGCCCATGACTGAGTTATTAATAAAGGGGAAATTATTCCAATGGACCCAAGCTTGTCAGGACAGCTTTGAGGAGCTCAAGAAGAGGTTAACCACCGCACCTGTGTTGGTATTGCTAGATGTGAGCAAAAGCATTGATATCTATTACGATGCATCAAGACAAGGACGTGGATGTGTGCTCATGCAAGAAGGTCAAGTGGTAGCTTATGCATCGAGGCAATTGAAGAAACATTAGCAGCATTATCCTACACATGATCTCGAGCTTGCAGCCATAGTGCATGCTTTAAAGATATGGGGACATTACATTCTTGGTCATAGGTGTGAAATCTACACGGATCACAAGAGTCTCAAGTACATATTCATGCAAATGGACCTGAATTTGAGGCAAAGAAGATGGTTGGAGCTCATCAAGGATTATGATGTTGTAATCAATTATCACCCGGGGAAGGTTAATGTAGTGGTCGATGCTTTGAGTCGGAAAGGTGTAAGTCACCAATTCACAGTTCGAGAGTTACCATCCGAGCTATGCAAGGAGTTTGAACGGTTGAATCTTGGATTTGTGAATGAGATGGGGATAATGGAGTTAAATCCGACCTTGGAGCGAGAAATTCGAGAAGGTTAGACAAAGGATGAGGAAGTTCAAGAAATCAAAGAAAGGACCCAAGAAGGAGAGAATTCAGATTTGATGAGGATGATCAAGGTACTCTATGTCTTGGAAAGAGGATTGTTGTGCCCAATGATAATCATATTCGGGAAACAATATTGAAGGAGGCACATGACTCACCTTACTCAATCCATCCCGGTTGTACAAAGATGTACAAAGACTTGAGGAATTGTTATTGGTGGGCAAGCATGAAGAAGGACATAGCAGAGTACGTTGCACTATGTGATGTATGCTAACGAGTCAAAGCAAAACATCAAAGGCCAGCTGGATTATTGCAGCCATAAAAGATTCCAGAGTGGAAGTGGGAAGAGATCGGTATGGACTTCATAGTTGGATTACCGTGAACCCAGTCCGCCTATGACTCAATATGGGTGATTGTGGATCGGTTGACCAAATCGGCTCATTTCATTCCCGTCAAGACCAAGTATACCGTGGCACAGTTAGCTGAGTTGTACATGGAGAAAATTGTATGCTGACACGGAGTACCCAGGAAAATAGTATCTGACCGAGGTTCTCAGTTCACCTCTAGGTTTTGGCAGAAACTACATGAAGCTATGGGTACAAGGTTGGATTTTAGCTCATCATATCACCTGCAAACTGACGGACAAACTGAGAGGACAAATCAAATATTGGAAGATATGTTGAGAGCTTGTTCTTTGAAACATGGGCGTAGCTGGGACAAAAGTTTGCCATATGCGGAATTCTAAGAGTTACCAAGCAAGTTTGAAGATGTCACCCTTTGAATCACTATACGGAAGGAAGTGTAGGACACCCTTGTTTTGAAATGAAACAGGAGAGAATCAAGTATTTCGTCATGATGTTCTACAAGACGCTGAAAGGCAAGTTCAAATAATACGTGAAAACCTAAGGGCTACCCAGTCAAGGCAAAAAGGTTATGAGGATAATAGGCGAAGGAATCTGGCGTTTGAAGTTGGAGACTCTGTATACCTCAAAGTGTCACCTATCTGAGGTCAACAACGCTTTAATGTTAAAGGGAAACTGGCACCTTGTTACATCGGGCCATTTAAGATTTTGGACAAGCGAGGAGAGGTAGCATATCGACTTGAGCTGCTGGCGCATCTCTCCAATGTACACGATGTATTTCACGTGTCTCAACTCAAGAAGTGTCTGAGAGTGCCGGAAGAATAGGTGCCGACGGATGAACTAGAACTCCAGGAGGATTTGTCCTATGTCGACCAACCTATCAAAATCTTGGACGTGAAGGAAAGAGTCACAAGGAATAAGAGAGTCTGTTGGTGCAAAGTGCAACGGGACCACCATACGCAAGTCGAAGCTACTTGGGAACGTGAAGAAGACCTCAAGACAGAATTCCGTCATCTTTTCTCCATGCTATCAAATCTTGAGGGCGAGATTCATTTTAAGGGGGGTAGGTTTGTAACACCTTAATTTTCTTTTAGCATCATTCATTGCATAACATTTTCATGCATAAATCATTAGTAGAATAAAGAAAGAAAAATAAAAGATAAAACATATATATATATATACACAAATATGTGTAGCTAATAAGAAAAGTGAATAAGAATATAAAATATATAATAGAAAATAAATATAAACAAATGGCATATATATATATAACAAATATATAGAGAATCTATAAAGTAAAAAAATTTCGGAACCTTCTGGAAGTTTTGGGGGAAGCTTTGCTTCCACCCCGGAAGCTTTCGGGCAGGCCATGCAACCGTGCTGGGACTCGTGGCCATCGCCGGCCCAACTCGGAACGAGTCCAGCGGCCAGCTCGCGGGCGCGCGCCTGGGCGCGTACGCACCCCGGTTTTCAGCGAAGCGCTCGGTCTCGTGACTGAGCCAGCTCTCAGTACCTGCCGCTCCTTATAAATAGCACCGATCCTCGTAAGCTAGCCCTCATAAAAAAATTTTGCTAGCGTATTCCAGTGCCGGCAGAGAGAGAAAAAAAAACCCTAGCCGCCAAAGGGAAAAAGGAGGCCGTCGCAAGGAGAAAGAAGAGTAAGAAGAGGAAGGAGCCGCCATCCGTCGGAGATCGTCACGCCATCGTCGTCATGCCGCCAGAGGATCGCTCCGCTGTCTACTTTGTCTATGCTACGTGTCCGTCCCGCGACCTTCAAATCTGCCACATCTATGGTAGGATACGTTTTCCAACACGAATTTTAGTGATGTATTAGATCTAATACCCGGAATTAAATCATAGTTGCACCTATCTATTTTATTTCAGCAACATTAATTCTCGCTAAACCCCCGTAAACTCGCATGAACACATATGAACTAGTTGCATCTAATTAATAAACAAATGTAGATAATTAATTATCAAACTTTGCATGCATCCATGTCATTGCATATTGATTAATATGTGTGCATTTTGTTGATTTGTATGTGTATTCTTGTATGTGGGTGATCACGAGGGATGTGCTCAAGAGTCCGTGCACGAGGATTTACAAAACCAAGACTTCGAAGCGCTTGAGCAACCCAACCCATCGGAGCGAGGCAAGTGTCCATGATCATTTTGATCCTGTTATTAAATATTTTGTTTGCAAAATTGCATGCTTGTGTCAATTTGATGGAAAATCCAAACTAGGTGTTTACTAGACTTGTTTGACCATCCTTGTCGCTTGGGATACATTGTAGAGAGTCGAGAAGGGATTTTTATCTTTTTGCTTTGCTCTAATTAATTGGGAAGGAAAAACAACCAAATGGCTTAATTATGAATTAATGAACTTGTGAGACCTATGTGTGTTGAATACATTGGCTTTGACGATAAAATTTTGAATAATACCAAAACATCTTTTTATCAAGATTCAACGATAGGTCCGGCATGTTTTGGTTAGCTTTGGCAAGGTTCGAAGCTTGATCGCAGTGGTTCTGCTTTTATCTTGCAATATTTCAAACTTGTTTTACACTTAGGGAAAGTTTGCTTAATATCCTTTTACTAAGTTTTTGGTGTGTTTTGGTGGTTATGGTTGATATCATTTTGTTATGGTTTGCAACATGCTTATGTGAGCTGCTCACGTAAGATGTTGTAGTTTTGGAACTAATGAGAGTCAAGTCGAGGACTTGTGCTCGGAAGTATTGCCTGTTTATTCATGTGCAGTTGTTGCTTGAGTTCAAGACATGGCTAGTGACAGGATCCATTGAACTAGTCTTAGGAAAAAGATGAGATTCAACAACCAAGTTCAGGAGGAATTGTGGTTGAGTTGATCAGGAGGTCGTGTAGCATGTATGAATCAAGAACAATGCATATGAAGGTATTGTGGATGTCGTTGGAAGATGTTTGCACGCGTGCAAGGAGTGCATGGACGTGGCTACATGGTTCTGAGGCGTGATGAAGAGATGTGTATGTAAAAAATTGGTCGGAAAGTTCCAACCAACTAGGTTATGGACTCAGGCTGCGACTGAGTCGGGTTTGACTCAAATATGGAAAGTATGAGTTGGTTATGATAGGATTTTGTGTGGGTCACGAATTTCAGTTGTTTTAAGAATGTGGGATATGTTCCTAAGGTGTTTGGAAGTCTTAAGATTTCTTCTATCTGCGTATAGAAGAGTCTTGAGCAGTTATGGAAAGTTTCGAATCGTGAATTGAGTAGGATTAGAGTCCTAGTTAGGTTTGGGTTGGCCTAAGGGATGGTTATATAAGCAACGGAGGCCAGAGCTCGTGGGAGACGACTTTGGGGCTGTTCCTCTTGTGTTCTATTGAATAAATATCGTAGTTTAAAGGAACTTTTGTGCCTTGTTCATCCGACTTGTTTCTGTCAAGTCTTTCTCGCCGAGTTCCTGCATAGCACTACATTGGTTCGGTGGTTTTATCATTACTCAAGTTTTATAGATCCGATTGACGTGATTCATTTTGGGTTGTCTTCACAACTTAATGTTCTATCATATGCCAAAATTTCATGGTCATTGGATTTATGGTTTCTGATCTACACGAGTTTCTTTGCAATGTTCCAGTACTGTTTTTCTCGGGTAGGACAGATTGATCTTTATTCGATCTTTCGATCGTACCTTGAGTTTCTCTCGATGGATTTTCATGATTCTTATTGTGACGTCTTCGTGACTTGATTCTATACTAGATTTGTCATAGTTGAACATGTTTATATTAGTCGCACACACGGTTTCTTTAACAGATCGGTTTTCTGTCGAGGGGTATTTTCGTTGCTTCCATTGAAAAGTTTTAATCTACCATTCACCCCCCTATGGTAGATTTACATGTGCTCTCCGATCCTACAATTGGTATCAGAGCCACGGTGCTCTAATATTTGTGATTTGCATGTTTTTTGACTAATCATCATGGATAAATACACCGCAAAACCTTGTGTCTTTAGTGGTATTGATTTTCAGGTTTGGAATGCACATATGGAAGCCTTCATCCAGGCTCAAGGCTTTGCAATATGGGAGAAGGTGTACAAGCCTTATGAAGTGCCGTCAAACGATCAAGTTACAGCTACAAATCTAAGAGATGTCGACAACAACAAGGTTCGGAACTTGATCATACAAGGATTAACTCAAAGCGACTTCGGCCGTGTTGCACACGTACGATCTACATACGATGTGTGGAAAGCACTTTGCGACTACCACGAAGGATCTAACACAGTCAAGGAGGAAAAAAAGATATGTTCAAAAAGGAATACATGCGTTTTGAGATGCAACCCGGTAAGTCCATTGATGACCTTTTTGCTCCCTTTAATAAAAGTCTCAGCAACTTGCATAGCGTCAATGTTAATTTTTCAGATGCTGAAAATGCTAGGCAATTACTAAGTGCATTAGACATGTCAATTTGGGAGATGAAAGTCACATACATTCATGAATCTACTGTCATGAGTACACTTACATTATATGTTCTTTATTTTAAATTGAAAACTCATGAAATTGACATAATCTCATGTAAGAACCCCAACACTCTTGCATTTGTTTCTCAACGTGATATGCCTAGCTCCAGCCAATCCTCTTCTTGTGGTACACTTGCTTTGTTGTCCTCTCTAACCCTTGAATAGGTTGAGGAGTTAACAGAGGAGGAGCTAGTACTTCTCTCTACTAGATTCTCAAAAGCATTGCAAAATGTGAGAAATAGAAGGAGAGGAAGCTCCGGACCTCAACGATGTTTCAAATGTGGTAAGACAGGACATTTTCATTCAGATTGTCCTAACCTTTCAGGTCCTACTTCCCGGTATGAAAAGCAAACAAGGACGAAGCACTCCTCTGCAAAAGATATGAAGAAAAAGAAGGGTTTTATAGGACGTCAATTTGTGAGCAGTTTTATCTCCGCACTTCAAGAACTTGGCTCAAGCGATGTAGACATTGGAAGTGACGAAGATGAAGATGATTTGGCAAACTTGTGCTTCATGGAGGGCAAGTAAAGATCAAGTATGGAGGAGGTTGAACACAACAGCGGCAATGAAGAGGTGTGTCCTACTTGCGAAGAAATGTGTGATGCTATTTCTCGTGCCACTGTTATAGTTAAGAAAAAGACAAAAAGCTTAGGGACAATGCTGTTAAAATTGAGTCACTAGAATCTAAAATTAACCATTTGAAAATTGATTCCTAGTGATGATTCTTGTTCCTCATGTGATTTAATATTGGAACAATTGTCCTCATTGAGAACTGTGCACACCTCTACACTTGATAAACTTGAGTTAGAAATTAAAAAGAACAGAGAGCTTGCTGCACTTAATGATAAAAACTTGAAAGATGCTAGCTTTTCTACAATTGATTTGCATCGTTCTACTTGTGATGATCATGATAAGAAACTACAAGATGCTATGAATGAAATTTCGATATTGAACAACGCTTTACGTTCTCATGAAGTTAAATATTGTTCCAATTGCAAATTAAAAGGAAAAACTTCATATGAAAATTGCCTTGATCTGTCCAATAAACTTGATGACATGCATAGGACATTAGATCGGTTTTGTAATGGGAATAAGAACCTAAACTTGCTGCTGAATTCTTCCAAGTCTTGCAATGATAAAACTGGTTTAGGTTTTGATTCTCATGCTCATGCTAAGACACATCCACCTAAAATTGTAAAGTCATTAGGAAGTGGTTTGATTCAAACAGTTCCTAAATAAAAAGAAGTGGTTTTCAAATCTGCAGGAGTGTTGTCTTATTCAGTTTCAAATAAAAATGTTGCTTGCTCATCTAGACATGAACACAAAGTTAAATTTCATTGTACCTACTGTGGTAGAGATGGTCATGTCATAGATTTTTGTTATCGAATAGCTAAACAACAGAAAAAGGAAAGAATGATTGCTAGATCTCATAACTTTCATGCAAATTTTGCTGCACTTGCTAAACCGAATGATAGGAACATGCAATCTGCTGTAATGAGTCGAAAACATGCAAAGTTTGCTTCCAAACCTACCGTTTTTCGTGCTACACATGTAACATCTCGTAGGACAGTAGTTGGTACAAAAATCCTCAAGCTTTGGCTCATAAACCTGTTGTTTTATCTCAGCTTTCGCGTGTTATTCCTGTTGGACGTAGTGTGACTCAGTACTGGATTCCTAAATGCCTTTTGACTAACCCCAGTATTGAGTCATCGATGTATCGTGCTTCTATAAAGGTTACACACTTGAGGAAGGAGAACATTTAGATTGTGGATTCAGTTTGCTCACGCCACATGACCGGTAACAAAGAATGGTTTTCCTCCCTCTCTTTTGTGTCACGTGTAGAGAATGTTACTTTTGCCGATAATTCTTCAACTCCTATAATTGCTAAGGGTTCAGTTAGAGTGAATGATCACTACACTTTGAAGGATGTGGCACTTGTTAAAAATTTGAAATACAACTTTCTTTCTGTTTCACAACTGCTATATGAAAATCTAGAAATTATTTTCACTAAAAATTGCTGCAAAGTTGTAAATTCAAACAGTGAGCTTATTTTTAACATGTCACAGTTTGGAAGAGTTTTTAAAGCTAATTTTGATATGTCTTTCTCTAAGCATAGGTGTCTAGTTGCTAATGATTCAAAGGACTTATATTTTTGGCATCGTAGACTTGGTCACGTAGGCTTTGATCATCTAACGTGTGTTAGTGCTCTTGATCGCATATGTGGGTTCCTAAGCTTAAAGGGGACAAAGAAATTGTGTTCTCTTCTTGTAGACATGCTAAGATGGTTGCCGGTTCACATACTCCTCTCACAATGATCAGACAACTGAACTGGGTCAACTTTTGCACCTTGACACCGTAGGACCTTCACGTGTTCAATTCTTCGGAGGTAAATGGTATGTTCTTGTGATTGTTGATGATTATTCCAGATACTCTTGGATTTACTTTATGGCATCTAAGAATGAAGCTTTTAGTCACTTTAGAACTTTATTTCTTAGATTATCGATTGATCACCCAGGATCTTTAAAAGCAATTAGAAGTGATAATGGGACCGAATTTAAAAATCAATTTTTTGATCACTTTTGTGCTGAAAATGGAATAGATCATCAATTTTCTTCACCATATGTACCTCAACAAAACGGTGTTGTAGAAAGAAAGAACAGAACCTTAGTTGAAATGGCTAGGACTATGCTTGATGAATATCAAACTCCTAGGAAATTTTGGGCTGATGCGATTGCAACTGCTTGTTATGTCTCAAATTGTGTTTTCTTGCGCGCTGAGCTAGGTAAAACACTATATGAGCTCCGGTTTGGTTATAGTCCTAGTGTTACACACTTTCGGGTCTTTGGTTGCAAATTCTTTGTTAAGAATCATGGTAATCTTGATAAATTTGAACCTAGATCCATTGATGGCATGTTTCTTGGTTATCCATCTCATACTAGAGGCTACCGTGTGCTTTTACTTCACACTAACAAAATTGTGGAGACTTGTGAGGTGTCTTTTGATGAAGCTAGCACAGGTACTATCTCAAATATTGCTGGTCCGC
Organism: Tuctoria greenei; assembly: GCA_036927565.1. Taxonomy (NCBI): domain Eukaryota; kingdom Viridiplantae; phylum Streptophyta; class Magnoliopsida; order Poales; family Poaceae; genus Tuctoria; species Tuctoria greenei. The sequence goes on along the minus strand of JAYESD010000004.1, from coordinate 68,300,470 downwards.
ATCCATATCCACAGGGGGGAGCATTTTCGTTGAAGATGAGGAAGAAGTGGTGTTGCTGCCCGAAAATTCCGCAGCTAAGGACATTGTTCCAGCTCCTGATTTTGATTCACAACCAGCACCGACAACCACCATTGCTGGTCCAAATCATCCTCAAGTCACAAGCTCATCGATTTGTGATGAACATGAAGAAGAAGAGGAAGCTTGTGAAGTGTCCACTCCCCTCCGAGTTCTCAAAAGTCATCCTCCACAACAAATTATTGGAAGCTTGCACGAACGAGTCACATGGTCCAGGTTTTGCGATCATAACTCTCATGCTCATTCTTCTTTTGTTGCTTCTTTTGAACCCAAGGATATATCACACGCACTCACTAATGAATCTTGGATTTTTGCCATGTAAGAAGAGTTAGAAAATTTTGAAAGAAATAATGTTTGGAAACTTGTACCTACACCTCAAGGTCACACTTTAATTGGAACTAAATGGGTGTTTAAAAATAAATAAAGTGAGGATGGGGTTGTGGTTAGGAATAAGGCTAGGTTGGTTGCTTAAGGTTTCACTCAAGTTGATGGTCTAGATTTTGATGAAACTTTTGCTCCTGTTGCTAGATTAGAAGCCATAAGAATTTTGTTAGCTTTTGCTGCATCTAAAGGTTTTAAGCTATATCAAATGGATGTTAAAAGTGCTTTTCTTAATGGCTACATAGATGAGGAGGTCTATGTCAAACAACCACCGGGTTTTGAAAATCCAGATTTTCCTAATCATGTTTACAAGCTGTCCAAAGCCTTGTACCGTCTCAAACAAGCCCCTAGAGCATGATATCATAGGTTAAAAACATTCTTATTTGAAAAGGGGTTTACCATGGGCAAGGTTGATAAACTCTTTTTGTGCTTAAGCATGGCAATGACTCATTATTCATTCAAGTGTATGTGGATGATATTATCTTTGGTTGTGCTTCTCATGATCTTGTGTCCAAGTTTTCATCTATGATGAGTTCAGAATTTGAGATGAGTATGATGATAGAACTCACGTACTTTTTGGGACTGCAAATCAAGCAAACCAAGGAGGGTACCTTTTTGCATCAAATGAAGTATACAAAAGACCTCCTAAGGTGCTTCAACATGGACAAAAGCAAGCCCCTTCGGACACCAATGGGAACAGAAACAACACTTGAACTTGATGAAGATGGTGAACCCGTGGATCAAAAAGAATATAGAAGCATGATCGGATCACTTTTGTACCTCACGGCATCAAGACTGGACATACAATTCAGCGTATGTCTTTGTGCACGGTTTCAAGCCTCCCCACGTGCTTCACATCCTCAAGTCGTCAAAAGGATTCTCAGGTACTTACATGGAACTCAAGAATTTGGCTTTTTTCTTCCTTCTTCCTCAACTGTTACTTTGAAATCTTTTTCGGATGCTGATTTTGGGGGTTGTAGGATTGATAGGAAAAGTACTTCCGGTGCTTTTAATTTTCTTGATAATTCACTTGTTGCTAGGTCCTCTAGAAAACAAAACTCAGTTGCACAATCCACAGCTGAATCTGAATATGTAGTTGCTGCTAGTGCTTGCTCACAAATTCTTTGGATTGTTCAAACACATAAGGACTATGGTGTTGATCTAGATAGTGTTCCACTGTTTCGTGATAACACTAGTGCCATTTGCATTGCTAAAAACCCCGTGCAACATTCTAAAACTTAGCACATTGACATTAGGTATCACTTTCTCCGTGATAATGTTGCAAAAGGAAACATTGTGCTTGTCTAGTAATTGGAATAATTACATACACTAAATCTGGTCATGTTCGGACTTTCTTTCTGTTTTGAACTTGTTACATGCTCACAAGTGCTTTTAATCATAAAGAATTAATCAAGTAATCAACTCACATGTTGAGTTTTTATGAACAAATATAAATTCAGAAAAGATCAAGAGAATATGCATGCATCACACTTCTTCTTTTGAGATGGCTTATCATTGCACTTAGATATGAAGTTAGAAGAAGTTGGGTATGACTAAAATCATGTCCTTAAGCTTCTGATTGTCAAATGACATAGGCTTGACTTGGTTGGTTAGAATAAGGCAGATGCGACATATAATCTCTTGCAAATGTCATATGTTAAAAATTTGTGCTTTAAAAAAATTTGCAGCAACAAGTGTCAAGCTTTCAGGTATTGAAATAGTTAAGTTTGTGAGATCATGACTTGCTTAAATTGAAAATTACATTTGATCTCTAGCATGGCTTACACTACTTTATGTATCTCATTGTTGTGATAGTGTATGTTACTTGATAGTATGACTTGGATGAGCTTTGTTTTATATGTATATGTTATAATATGCTCATAACAATTAAAATTTCTCTTTAGTACCTTGCTGAATACATTGTCAAAGGGGGAGAAATTGATGACACGTTGCACATATTCACAAGTGTTTTTGGCACGATGTACGATTCTTCTCAGGGGGAGAAGTATGCAAGGGGGATAAATATGTATAAAGGAGAGAAATTATTCTATCTCATTTGTTTTTCAAAAGGAGAGAAATTGTTTTCAAAACTTTTCATGTGGATAAGCCAAATGTTCAGGATTTTAAATGGCGTTGCCAATACATTCATCAAGGGGGAGATTGTCAGACCTATGTGTGCTGAATACATTGGATTTGACAATAAAAGTTTTGAATACTACCAAAACATCTTTTTATCAAGATTCGACGATAGGTCCGGCATATTTTGGTTAGCTTTGGCATGGTTCGAAACTTGATCGCAGTAGTTCTGCTTTTATCTTGCAATGTTTCAAACTAGCTTTACACTTATGGAAAATTTTCTTAGTATTCTTTTACTAAGTTTTTGGTGTGTTTTGTTGGTTATGGTTTATACCATTTTTTTATGGTTTGCAACATGCTTATGTGAGGTGCTCACGTAAGATGTTGTAGTTTCAGAACTAACGAGAGTCAAGTCGAGGACTTGTGCTCGGAAGTATTGCTTGTTTATTTATGTGCAGGTGTTGCTTGAGTTCAAGACATGGCTGGTGACGGGATCCATTGAACTAGTCTTAGGGAAAAGATGAGGTTCAACAACCAAGTTTGGAAGGAATTGTGATTGAGTCGATCAGGAGGTCGCGCAACATGTATGAATCAAGAACAATGCATATGAAGGTATCGTGGGCGTCGTTGGAAGATGTTTGGACGTGTGCAAGGAGTGCATGGACGTGGCTACATGGTTCCGAGGCGTTATGAAGAGATGTGGATGTAAAAAATTAGTCGGAAAGGTCCAACTGACTAGGTTATTGACTCAGACTGCGGCTACGGCTGAGTCAGGTTTGACTCAAATATGGAAAGGTATGAGTTGGTTATATAGGATTTTGTGTGGGTCATGAATTTGAGTTGTTTTAGGAATGTGGGATACGTTCCTAAGGTGTTTTAAAGTCTTAAGATTTCTTCTATCTGCGTATAGAAGAGTTTTGAACAGTTATTGAAAGTTTCGATTCGTGAATTGAGTAGGATTAGAGTCCTAGTTAGGTTCGGTTGGCCTAAGGGCTGGTTATATAAGCAAGGGAGGCCAGAGCTCGTGGAAGACGACTTTGGGGCTGCTCCTCTTGTGTTATATTGAATAAAGATCATAGTTTAAAGGAACTTTTGTGCCTTGTTCGTCCGACTTGTTTCTATCAAGTCTTTCTCATCGAGTTTCTGCACAACACTACATTGGTTTGGTGGTTTTATCATAACTCGAGTTTTACATATTCGATTGACGTGATTCATTTTGTGTTGTCTTCACAACTTAATTTTTCATCATATGTCAAAATTTCACAGTCATTGGATTTGTGGTTTCTGATCCACATGAGTTTCTTTGCAGTGTTCCAAAACTGTTTTTCTCGGGTAGGATAGATTGACCTTTGTTCGATCTTTCGATCGTAACTTGAGTTTGTCTCGATAGATTTTCTTGATTCTTATTGTGACGTCTTCGTGACTTGATTCTAGACAACTTATACTAGATTTGTCACAGTTGAACATGTTTAGATTAGTTGCACACATGGTTTCTTTAACAGATCGGTTTTCTGTCGAGGGTTGTTTTCGTTGCTTCCGATAAAAAGTTTTAATCTACCATTCACCCCCTTCTCTGGTAGCTTTACACGTGCTCTCTGACCCTACAGAACTCATGGATGATGGAATTGGTGAAAATGATTAATTGGTAACATGGGACTTGGGAGATCTAAGAAAGCATGGTTTGTGGATTGGGTTGGACAATAAGGTGGTTTGCTTGCCTTGGATCTAAGGACCGGTTCATGCGAGAATAAGCCCGGACCACAGTACCACCACAAGGCCAAGTATGGGTGTGGCTTAGCCGATTAACTAGAAGTATTACCAGCATCGATTCGGATCATTTGGAGGAGCGGGGAATGAGAGTCGGTTGGGTTTGTAATAGTGGCGGGACTGCCCTGGGATCCGAATGACACAAGAGGGGGCCCTTGGTTGGATGTGCTCAATTCAAGGAGAGCTTCCATTCTCATTTTGTGTCTGAGGGTGTTATGATCTTGAAAAGGCAAGAATTTGAGAATCTAAGGCAAGGAAGATCAAGTGTGAGTGAGTATCTCAATAAATTCACTCAACTCTCAAGGTATGATCCAGAGGATGTCAATCGGGACAGCCGCTGTCGAAGGGTCAATGCGACACTTCCCCCGGATCTGCAAAGGAGCAGCCCACGGAGGTTCTTGTTTGGCAGGGCTTAGGCCTCAAACTAGTGTTCTAGTGGAAGAGTATGAGATAGTGGAGTTTTTACGTGGTTCGGGCCGCAAGGAGCGTAACACCCTACTCCACAGTGGAATGTATTTCCTAGTGAGTGTGTATGCCAGTGTGTGTGTGTATTGGGGATTATGAGTTTGGTCCTTGCAATTATGGTGGTTCGGGCCTTTTATAGTCAAGGTCGGACGCCTTACAAGTGGGGTCCCGGGGCCCGAGAGGTGGTCCCGGGGTGATCTTATCCTAAGAGATCTAGGGCTTCCCGCATAAGCTCCTCTAAGCATGGCAGTGAAGACTCGCCGTTTTGTTGCCTCCCTTTTTAGTAGCCCACGCGCCGTTGCTGACACTGGCAGGGAGTGTCCCATCCAACTGCCTCTAGCGCCGTAAGCTACCCACTTGGCGGAGTGGGATAGGCTTGCGGTGTCTTCACTGTGATGCGATGAGTCGTAGTGGTACCTGACAATATGCGTGCGCCGTGTCATGCGTCTGGGGAGGTCGCATATCTTCAAGGCTTGATGGAGACAAGGTGAACCGCCCTCTTAACTTCCTCACTATCTGCTCAGGGCAAGTGGACTAACCATGCGGCCGCTGGGGAGCTCCCTGCCATGGTAGAGGCCACGCCCGTCTTGTCGACCACATGGCAGCTCGGGAGCTCACCTCCATGGGGGAGGCAAGGTCTTGTCCTGTTGGCCACGTGGCAGCTCGGGTGCTCGCCTCCGCGGGGGAGATCAGGTCTCGACTTTGTGGGCCATGTGGCAGCTTCGGAGCTCACCTCTGCGGAGGAGGTCGGGTCCCGTCCTGCTGGACACGTGGCTGCCTGGGAGCTTGTCGTCAAGGTGGAGCTGAGCTCCCCCTCTTGGATGTCTCGTGGGCACCCCGGACTTTCCATCTGAAGCTGGTGGGTCCGGGTTTCTTTGAACACATGGCACCCTCGAACCCTGTCCCTGCTGGGAGGCGAGGTACCTAGGTGGCTCTAGCTTGTGCGCGAGGGTACCCGGTATGCCGAGTACCGACAGTGGCCCCTGGATCCACCTTGGGGTGAGACGACGAGCCCGCGAGTGGGGCCTTATCCTGCTTTCCCGTGCGGTCTTTTAATTTTGTCTTGATCAGTCGAAGCGGTGCACTCTTCTGCTGCTGTGACCATGCGTCCCTCTCTGGTTGAGGGGTCGTGGCGACGGGATCTTTGCTTCCTGCGACATTATCGCGATGATTCCCGAGGTGCCTGCTGCACTTCTGCTACTTTCACTTTCGTCTTTATGGGAACCGCCGGGTTGCCTTCTCTGGCGGGGAACTGCTCGGGCCGGCTTTTCTGACGGTGGACTTGGGCCAGCTCAGCATGGATGTTGTGGCACGAGCCATTGATTTAGAGTCCGCTCAAAATTGCACGGTGCGCCCAAACATCACTAGGGTACTTTAAAAAGGTACCTTTGCAGGCAATGGAGGTTCCTTTATTCGGCATGCTCCAAGCATTCGAGCGTTTGACTCCCTCCTTGTGTTTGCCCATCCTTGAGGTTCTCGACCCCTGCTCCAATGGACTCAGCTCTACCTCCTTCTCGGATGGAGGATGTCTCACCCGTGAGGCAGCTTTTCAGCTGGGAGGACAAGGAACGACGGGATCTGATCCGTCTCGGCTCCTTGCCACTGGAGTTGAGGGAGAAAGAGATCATCTTCTTCTAGGCGTACGCATACTCCGGGTTTTTCCCTCCTGTTTCCTCCTTTGTGGTGACACTCCTGGAAGTCCTTGGGCTCCAGCTTCATCACCTGTCGCCGAACTCTCTAGTGGTGGCGGCGGTGTTCTCGCATTTTTGTGAGGTGTTCATCGGGGTGTGCCCATGCGTGGCGGTGTTCTGGCAGTTCTTCGTGTTGAGGCGGACCAGGAAGAAAAACAAAGCCAACTTCCTCGGCCACTTCTGCTTCCAGCATCGGGCCAACAACCTCTTCAAGTACATTACTCCGCTCTCCTCGGCGAAGTGGCTGTTGACGGCTCCAAAGATATAGTAACAAATCATCCCTGGCAATAGTGCCAGAAATGCTTGTTGGTATTACTTACGTACCATTGACTAAACATCTCCAACTGATGTGTCAGAAATGCTTGTTAATGGTTCTATTGGATCACAGAGTGAATTCCGCAAGCGCATGGAGATATCACTGTAGCATTTCCCCTTAAGAGTATTCCCAAGGGTGTCATTTATTTGATCCCAAAGGAAGGCAGGGAAGAGATATAACAATCATCGAGTGAAAAAGGGTAGAAAGGTCTAGGTAAGAATCTAGTAAGGATGGATAAAATAATAGTGGAGGTAGTGTGACACACACAAAAGCTTGCAAGTCTAAGGGGGATAAGAGGGTCCTAGGGGTTAGTTAAGGTTGAGAGTTATGGAGGTACTCCTACTATGCTCTATTGTACATATACATAGTCTAAACTAATTATTCATAAGCTAGATCAATAGTGAATACTTATGCTATGTGGTTCAACACATCGGGCACGGGCTTACCCCTAGCAATACTAGGGTGACTCCCGCTAAGAGCATGTGGCATAGCCAAACGTGGAGGATTACAAAGGACAGATAGGACTGTCACCACCTACATCCTACCTCTTCAATCCGTAGGTCTACGAGACATCCAACGCTACTTAGCTATCCTAGCACCATGCTAGCATATTAAGTAATTACCTTAAGAGCCTAGGCACAATCCAGCCTAAGGCAATGAATTGAATCATCATTGAACCAATGTTGATACACAACATAATTATCCATACTAACATAGTTATGTTATAATTAACTAGACTATAGTGGGGTCTATAGGTTCTATGATAATGAGATATGTTCATGATGAAATAGTCATAGAAGCTATACCTTCCACATACATGGACTCCACAATCAAACAAGAAACGCTTTGCCCAAGTATATGTATAAGTAGAGACTAAAGATACTATATTTATTATGCATAAAGTCACAAATACAAGAAAGAATACATGAGTCATACCTTTCCCAATGTAGGATTGGGAAGAGAGAGACTCCTTACTCCTTTCCCAATTTGGACTTGGGAGTAGAGACTTTCCTCTCTACAACCTAACTCCTCTAAGACTATGGATGATAGTGTATACAATAGAGATGAAGTTCAAGTGGTGTGTGTTGAAGTGAGGGGTAGGGGGTCCTATTTATACTAGTGTTGAGGTTGGTTCCCGCCACCAAAAGCGCGTGAATCAGTCACCATTGACTCCAGGAAGCCGGGATGAGGCAACATGTGGAGGCTGACCGAGTTTGGTGTAGAGACCAGGTCGGCTGACCCCCTGGTTTGGCCGACCTGGTCATTGCACCGTTTCTCGTGTGCTTTCTCCAGGTGGCTGCCAGGTGGGTCCCATTGATGTATATGGGTGATACACCATTGGATCTCCTCGGATACTTCTGTTAGTGGGCCATTTGATCCATGGGATGCCACATGTCGTCACCTGATTGGCTGGGATAATATTTTATAGGATTGAACCCTCTACATTTCCTCATTTCCTGCATAAAATGCGGCATACACATATTTCTCCAAGTCCAAGTGGACTTGGGTTAGATAGAAAGGTGATGTGTGCAAGAAATGACAAATCATTCACATAATTGAGTTAAATTGACGGATTAAATTAGTATATAACAGCCGTCAACAAACTCCCCCAAGCTTATCCTTTGCTCGTCCTAAGCAAAGTCAAGACTTTAGGTTGATGATCAGGAGTTGCTACAATGTCTTATTTTTAAAAGTATCTAATGCACAACAAGATACTATACCTAGTATTGCAGAAATTGGCTATGATACTCTACCTTTCTTAAGTTATCATGGGGCTTATGCTTTTTCATATTCATGAGTAGTTGAAAGGTAGAATATCAAATGGAGCAAACATAGCCTATAAATCAAGTTCCACTTAAATCCCGGAGAATTCAATTTAGATATTAAGTACCTCAATTTGATTCTCTCAATCACTCCTTTGTGGATAGTGGAAATATTTCCTAACCAAAGCATTGTGCCTCTACTATTCCTACTCATTGAATATGGCGTGTATGTGGAGCTTGGTAAGGAAAGTAAGTAGGCATATTTGCATCACATATATTGCTAAGTCAAAAGAGTAAGCCTTAGGAGAATTCAAATCAAAACTTTTTGATTCAAGACTAGTGCATGTGTGATGGAGTGGAAGTGGATGTGGATTCTTGACATAACTCCTTTTTGGTATAATCTCTCTTTCTTTTGGAGGGATGAAACATGGCTACTTTTCTCTATTTTTTTCTCATGGTTATGATGTAAGCATGCCCCTTTTTTTTTCATTTTTCTAGCCATGTCTTCTACTCCCTTTCTTTGCAATGAATTTTGAAGAGAGTGCTAAACATGAATAACATGGAGTTTCTCTTTTTATTGTGGTATGGTGGATATGATGGATGTTGTGCTTACTTCTAGTGTAGAAGTATAGCATGTGCAAGTGAAGTCTTGAGTTCAAAAAGAGTTGAATGATTTGTCACATAGGTCTATACTAGTTTGACTAGGATCAATGTGAAAGCAAATAGCATATGCATAAGGTTTTGTCTATGTATGAATATCATTTGGCTTTGGTAGGTATCTCGAATCAAATTAGAGAGACTTAAATCTTTTTAGAATTTCTCCAAAAATCTAAGTTTTACTTTCAAACTAGGACTAGCAGCCCTATTACCAATTCTAGTCTTGCAACAACCTAGAATTAGATCAAGCTTTTGCTACCCACAACTTCCAAATTAAGGTAAAAGTATTTCAAACCAATGAAAGCAATATTCGGAGAGTAGCAAGTTGTAAACTAGAGACTTAGGAAAATAAAACAGAGCAACTATTCATCATTTCATCTATGTGAATTATAAATCATTCTTACCGCACATCTTTATTTGATGAAAACAAATCTAACCTATTATTTTTATTTATATTTTTTAAAATGCAAGGTGGTTGATGGATGGATGGAAAATAAATATGCAAGTAATGTGATACATGTTACCTCAAGTGGGGGTCCTCCCCCAAGCTTGTTCTTCAACTACCTCTGTGATAAGGGTTGAACCCTTGATGACGGAAGTACGCTGCAAGATCGGCTTGTCGTTGTTCTAGCGCCATGTTGAAGTTGGTGAATTGAGCATCCATGTGTTGTTGCCAATCCTGGGTACCTTGAACATGCTCTTGGAGTGTGCTGTAGATGTCACCCGTTCTCACTTCAAGTTCTCCCATACGTCTAGTGGGGTCCGTCATTCCTTGGCTATAGTCATGATGACTTCTAGCCAAAGAGGAACGACGTCCTCTCATGGACGTTGGGGGCAAGCTGATAGACCTTGAAGAGGATAAGGGTGGATCCCTTTGCCAAGATGATCCCCCAATCTCATACGTCGGAGGTTGAGTCCATCCGGACGCATAACCTGTTGGGTTCTCTTCCTCTTGGTATTCATGGACCGGAGAGATTATTGGTGCCATGCATGTGGCTGCAGCCCTCACATGATTCCTTGTTACCCTGCCAGAGTCATTACTTCTTCTTGCTTCCTCAAGGGGAAGAAGATTAATGGTTAGCCTCCGGCATTTGTACAAATGAAAATCCGGGTTAGGTAACCGAATTTCATTGACAAAGCCGAGATAGAAAAATATCAAGGACCCATCTTGATCATGCTTAAGGGTATGTCCTTGCACTAAATAGTCTTCATCAATTAATTCTCTTTCAGTTTCAATATATTCAAATGAAGAGTATTTAAGTGCTCCTACCCTATCAGCAATATGAGTAATCAATGAAGTGCATTCAATTGGTCCTGATTTTGAAATGTAATCTAACCATTGTGTCATCATGGCTTTGACTGGAGCAACTTTTATCTTTTTAGTCATGGCAAACAAAATTTTCAATTCATCATCTCGCACAACCCTAACATCTCCCCTAGGGAACATAGTCATAGCCACCCATCTATGCATGAAGCGTAAGGTAGGGTTTTGGATGTGACTATTCCTAGGAGCCCTACATGTGACCTCACTAGTTAGCTCATGCCAAAAACTTTGTTTGTTAAACTTAGGCAAATTGTCTAAATCTAGCAAACACCGTTTATGGAAGCCTCGGATGCTACCTAATTATTTCCATAGGATGTTGTATTCTTTTGGAAATAATCTAAAAGCAATACCATCAAATCCTATTCTTAGCGTGCAAAGGAATTGGATAGTGAGGAGTGAACATTTCTCCTCTATGTGAGCAAAGTCATCAAATCCAATTGCATGCCAAATGGAAAGAAATTCGGAGTCCATACCTATTTTGGAGATCAAATGTGGATCGTAAGCCTAGGTGTGGCGGAACTCACGATCTTGAAGAAGCCTGCGTGCTTGATCTTCAACTTCGCATCGTATGTCGAGGTCTTTGTCATGAAGAAGTTGGTGTTAGAAACTTCACCATGGCTTGAGCTTGCAGCCTCCTTCCTCTTTCTGAACAACCTCTTCATGTCTTTTCGAGTTCAACAAGCAAGAACAAAACAAGGCGAGAAAAATCCGAAAAGAAGCGATGTTTGGAAAACAAAACTCTCAACGAATTTTCTCCTCTTGAAAGCTTGAATTTAAAATGCAAATGCAAACAAAAGAAAATATTTTTGGGGATGGATTTGAGCAAGAGTGTTGCAATTAAGAGCAAGAAAAACAAGGTGAGCTAGAGAGTGACTTGGAGAGGTGTAAAATGATGTGGTGTGTGAAGAGAGGTTCTCCTCACGACCACAATTTATAGGGTGCACCCTCCAACAGTCACTTAGGGTTCAAAATGTAGCCGTTGGAGGAAAAGGAGCCAATTTGGCTCCACCCCCTGTTCGGCCGATCAGGGGGTTCTGCCGACCTGACAGGTGGCCCCCCTGGTCCCCCTTTTGGCAAGTGGCTCCCCAACGGCTATAAAGTTAGCACGTTGGTGAAATGCCACATGTGCAGCTCAGAAAAATTGTTTTTCAAATAAAAACCTTTTCTCAAATCCAATAAAAAATTTCTTTTGAAAAGAAAGAAAGAAAAATGATAGTTGAGAATATAAGATTCTGAACTTGCTAGGAAAAATCAAATATGCAATGGGAAAATCCAAATGTGGTGGAAAAAGAAAGAAATTAAAAATAAAGTGGGATAACTACCAATTTGACCTATTGGCGTAGGTCTCACCACCGTCCGATGAGATGGACATTCCTCCTTCTCCATTTCACATCCGAGCCCAGGGGGATGGGCTCGGATGGCTTGTCTTTCTTCTTCCGCCATTCCTTCTTTGGCGATTTGGTGGAATTGGGCCTTCGGGAAGGTTCAGATGATTCCGTCGCCTTTGGATATCGGCGTGGTCGAAATGATGGATTCTCCTCGTAGATTAATCTTCTCATGAATGCAATGAGTGAGTCCACCTTTGGAGGTGTGACTTCGACCTCTCTGATGTGTTTATCATTCGGCCCATACTTGATTCGAATCATGGAGCATTGTTCTGATTTTGGCCGGAAGTTAAACCTTTCCTCCTTGCCATTAATATGGAAGTGGATTTCTCCAGCTCCCACATCTATGTGAGCTTTTGCAGTGCTTAGGAATGGGCGCCCAAGAATAACTGGTGTATCCTTCTCGGTGTCCATGTCTAGCACCACAAAATCCACAGGTATGAAGCAGTTCTGGATCTTCACCGGGATGTCTTCAGCAATACCCGCTGGATAACAGACTGAAGAGTCAGCCAGTTGTAGCTGCATTGGTGTTAGAGTCAGCTCTATGAAGTTCAGCTGGTCGAACACAACCTTGGGCATCACACTAACACTTGCTCCCAGATCACAAAGTACCTTGTCAAAGTGGTGAGCCCCAATTGAGCATGAAATTGTAGGACACCCAGGGTCCTTCTGCCAGTTGCTCTCTCGTACGGAAATCATGTTGACATTTTCTGTAGGGGGTTCTGGCTGGCTTGGCATCTTGCCATTCTCCATCGGAGGAATAGCAGCTGCCAGCTGAGCCAACTGAGTCTTGAGCATCTTCTTGAAGCTCAGTTGATTTTTGAAGGTTGAGGATAGTCCTTCCATCTTTGCATTGATATTCTCTAGGGTCTTGTCATTAGCTGACAGCTTCTTGGATAGGGAATCATTGATCTTGAGCTGGCTAATGGCTCAAGTTGGGCTGATTTCCAGCGATGCCATTGTTGTTGTACCCTCCTTGAAAGAATGGGCGTTGTTGACCCCACCCTTGACCTCCTGGACGATAGCCATTGTTGTTGTTGAAATTTCTATTGTTGGTGAGGTATAGGGCATCCTCACGAGTTTCTGGGCAATCATTGCCCACATGACCCATGTTGCCACAGACTTCACACGTGGTGTGAGATTCTAGGGCATAGGCATTGCCAGACACTTCACCACTGGCTTGTCCATCAATTTTCTTCATTAGGAGGTCCAATTTTGCAACGATCATGTCCACCTCCTTCAAGGTGTGCATGCCTCACTATTGGGTATGGAGACGCTCATTGTTCCATGCCATGTTGGACATCATCTTCTCAATAAGATCTTTAGCTTTTGGCACCATCAATGAGAAGAAGGCTCCTCCAGCAGCAGCATCCAAATGGTCACGAGCTGATGGATTAGCCTGTTATAGAAATTTTGAATAAGGAGCCAGTCATCCATCCCATGGTGGGGACAGACTAGGATGTACTCCTGAAGCCTTTCCCATGCCTTGAGAATAGATTTCTTGGATTCTTGCTGAAAGCTAGAAATCCTTCCATGTAGGGCATTGGTTTTGCGCAACAGGAAGAATGTGGCGAGGAATGCCATAGAACACTTCTCCCAAGTGTATATAGCACTTTGGTTTGCGTAGAACCAATGTTTCACTCTCTGAAGGAGAGAGAACGGGAACAGTCTCAGACAGACCACATCCGGAGACACGTCCTTGATCTTAAAAGTGTTGCAGATCTCGAGGAGTTGTTGCAGGTGAGCACTTGCATCCTCGTTAGCCTTCCCACAGAATGGGTTGGCTTGCACCATAGTTATAAGGCCAGTTTTGATCTCAAAGTTCACATCTCCCGTGTTAACAGTGGGCCCAATAGGCACATTGTTAGCAAAGGGAGCTGAGAACTCACGAAGGGTCTTTTGGGCCATTGGCGTTTGGATTGTTGGTGCAAAAATAATGGCTTGCTTTGCCGCTCGAATCTTCTGAGGAGTAACGACACAGGGTCGGTCTCTCAGAAGAGATTTTGGATCTTCAACAAAGTTTTCCGGCAGGCGGAAACCAGACATACACTACCCTGTTTTCACATTAAAAATGCGAAAACAAAGAATGGTTATCCTACTAAAATCCTACCCAGGGTTCTATCTATTCACTCAGTCATGTTATATATCTATTTGCCGTCCCCGGCAACGGAGCCAGAAATGCTTGTTGACGGCTCCTAAGATATACTAACAAATCATCCCCAACAACAGTGCCAGAAATGCTTGTTGGTATTACTTACGTACCATTGACTAAACATCTCCAACTGATGTGTCAGAAATGCTTGTTAATGGTTCTATTGGATCACAGAGTGAATTCTGCAAGCGCACCGAGATATCATTGTAGCATTTCCCCTTAAGAGTATTCCCAAGGGTGTCATTTATTTGATCCCAAAGGAAGGCAGGGAAGAGATATAATAATCATTGAGTGAAATGTGTAGAAAAGTCTAGGTAAGAATCTAGTAAGGATGGATAAAATAATAGTGGAGGTAGTGTGACACACACAAAAGCTTGCAAGTCTAAGGGGGATAAGAGGATCCTAGAGGTTAGTTAAGGTTGAGAGTTATGGAGGTACTCCTACTATGCTCTATTGTACATATACATAGTCTAAACTAATTATTCATAAGCTAGATCAATAGTGAATACTTATTCTATGTGGTTCAACACATCGGGCACGGGCTTACCCCTAGCAATACTAGGGCGACTCCCGCCAAGAGCTTGTGGCATAGCCAAACATGGAGGATTACAAAGGACAGATAGGGCTGTCACCACCTACTGCCTACCTCTTCAATCAGTGGGTCTACAAGACATCCAATGCTACTTAGCTATCCTAGCACCATGCTAGCATATTAAGTAATTACCTTAAGAACCTAGGCACAATCCATCCTAAGGCAATGAATTGAATCATCATTGAACCAATGTTGATACACGACATAACTATCCATACTAACATAGTTATGTTATAATTAACTAGATTATAGTGGGGTCTATAGGTTCTATGATAATGAGATATGTTCATGATGAAATAGTCATAGAAGCTATACCTTCCACATACATGGACTCCACAATCAAACAAGAAACGCTTTGCCCAAGTAAATGTATAAGTAGAGACTAAAGGTACTATCTTTATTATGCATAAAGTCACAAATACAAGAAAGAATACATGAGTCATACCTTTCCCAATGTAGGATTGGGAAGAGAGAGACTCCTTACTCCTTTCCCAATTTGGACTTGGGACTAGAGACTCTCCTCTTTACAACCTAACTCCTCTAAGACTATGGATGATAGTGTATACATTAGAGATGAAGCTCAAGTGGTGTGTGTTGAAGATAGAAGTAGGGGGTCCTATTTATACTAGTGTTGAGGTCGGTTCCCACCACCAAAAGCACGTGAATCAGTCACCATTGACTCCAGGAAGCCGGGAGGAGCCAACATGTGGAGACTGATCGAGTTTGGTGCAGAGACCAGGTCGGCCGACCCCCTGGTTCAGCCGACCTGGTCATTGCATCGTTTCTCGTGTGCTTTCTCCAGGTGGCTGCCAGGTGGGTCCCATTGATGTAAATGGGTGATACACCGTTGGATCTCCTCGGATACTTCTGTTTGTGGGCCATTTGATCCATGGGATGCCACATGTCGTCGCCTGATTGGCTGGGGTGATATTTTATAGGATTGGTCCCTCTACATTTCCTCATTTCCTGCATAAAATGCTGCATACACATATTTCTCCAAGTCCAAGTGGAATTGGGTTAGATAGAAAGGTGATGTGTGCATGAAATGACAAATCCTTCACATAATTGAGTTAAATTGATGGATTAAATTGGTATATAACAGCCGTCAATAGTGGCCCGGCTAGAGGAGCGACTGGGTGGTCGTACATGTCGATGCCCATGATCGCATGGTCCAACCCACGGGCTGGTCGGTGATTAGGAAGGTGGCCTGGGAGGAATGCCCGGAGCTTGAGGCGGTGTACACGCCGGTGATGAAGAGAATCTAATTCCTTGCGGACCACGACCTGTCGAAACTGTCGGTGATGGTTGACTTCGTTCATCGGCGTCTGGCCCCTCTTCAGCACCGTTGCCACCCTGCATGGTTCTACTTTGGGCTCCAAGATGGTTCCAGGTTGCTGAGGGGTCACGACACGGAGACGAACCCGCAGGAGGTGTTTGAAGCAATGTCCATGGCGTGCGACGACCTGTTGTCGGACGACGTCTTCAACCTTCCGCTTGCTTGCCCCCCGCTTTGCACGGATCAGGACCTTCGGACGAAGGTTCTCAAAGAGATGCCCAACTTGGACGCGATTGGTCTTGTGTCGCGGCAGGTTGGCGATGAGAGTCGGGGCCTGGCCATCGTCGACTCTTCGGAGGAGTTCGCACCTTCTTCAGGCTCTGAAGCCTCCACATCGGAGGAGGCACCCGCTACTAGGGGGAAGGGCAACACGTCGGACTTTGACGTAGGCAAGGGCAAGGCACCGGTCCCCGAAGTAGACAAGGGGAAGGCCTTGGTGGTCGAGGTCGTGAAGGAAAAACGCCCTCGGTCGCCACCGAGGGCACCGCCGTAGGTGGTCTTCGCGCCAAGCCAGCATCCACCGGCATGCCCCTCTTCAGTACTGGGTGTTGGTGGTTCTTCGGGGGGAGGTTCATTTCGTCAAGCGACGACTCCACCGGCATCGGCGGTCGGTACGTCATCCAGCATCACCGTCACCTGTGCGGTCTAGGGTGCCACAGGGGGCTTCGGCAGCATCACACCTACGGAGCCTCAAGCAAAAAGGCCTCGAGCTGACGCCATCGGCAGCTCGGGAGGTGGCTCTGTCTGGGTCAGTGGAAGCACACCAGCGCTAGGCGGTGGTACTGCTGGTGGTTTCAGCGGAGGCCCTGCCGGGATGGCCTTGCCTGTTATGTCATCGCCAGGGCCGGTGGCTTCAGGGTCGCCAAAAGTGGAGGCTCGCTGGAGCTTCCGGGGATGTCGGTAAGGCATTCTTGCCACGCCTGCTCTATTATCTCGCCTTCCTATGTTGATTGGTGAGGGCTTGATCTTGATTTGTAGGGTCATGTCAGCTATTGTGAGGCCCCTACCGCCGGGGGTAATGCCCAGAAGTGCTTTGAAGGCGGTCGAGGATGCTACGGCTGTGGTGGCGGGGCAGCCTTCCAAGCTTGTTCAGGGGAGCGCTGCTCCAGCGTCTTTGCCCGGCGTGGGTAGTGCAGCATCTCTGGTTGCATCTCCAACTGTCGCGCCAGAGGCAGCTTCGGCAGTCGTGGCAGGGGCACCTCCGTCCGTCGTGGCAGAGGCCATGTCGGTGCCGACTCTGGGGGCTGGGGGTCTAACCTCCACTGCTGCTAATTCGGCGGGCGGCTCTCTGAGCGATAGTGGCCCTACTGTGTAAGGTGGCACCACAACTCCTGCTCAGACTCTAGGGGCAGGATCCCTAGTGTTGGTGGCCTCGACTTCACCGCTACGAGAGGAAGGGGTCCTCGAGATGATCACCGGACGGCCTTCCCTGACTTCGGTGGAGCCGGAGCGGCTTTTCGACGTCATGGACATGACGCAATCCAGCATCCTTCACGTGCAATCCAACCTCCGCCGGGCGCAAGAGGCTCTTGCCGCGGAAAGGGAGAGGCTGCATGCCGAGGGCGAGCGCCTCTAAGGCTGGGAGGATCTCCTGAGCTCCAGGATCGCTGAGGCGAAGGCGAAGTACCAGGAGGAGAGAATGTAACTGGAGGTGAGGCACCACTCGGTGCGGGCCTCAGATGCCTTGACTCAGAAGATTTTGGCTGACGACAAGGCGGCCAATGACACTATTCACGCCCGCCTGCACGCTCTTGCTGCCGGTCGAGAGGCCCTGAGTCGTTAAGAAGTTGTTGTTGCCAAGAGGGAGGCTGTTGTCGCCGAAGAAGAGGCGGTGGCACAGGCGATGATGGCCCGGGCTAAAGACGATCAGGTCAGGCTGCAGTCCTGCCTTAAAGACCTTGAGCTCCATGAGAGCAATCTAGCGCGGGATTAGGCGAAACACCTAGTTGAGCGTAAGGAGCTCCTCCTGCACAATCTTGACGTCCAAGTCCGGGAGTACAAATAAGAGCACCGCGGCCAGGAGCTCGACCTATGGGAGCGTCAGCTGGCTCAGCATCTAGAAGCCAAGGGTAGGACGGCGGCGGAGATTGTGTCATCCCATGTCTTGGTGTGCTACCAAAGCCGATACCCTGATCTGCCACTGGAGCCAGTTTTTGAAGTCACTGTCGAGGAACGCGAGGCGGCAGCAGCGGCGGAGGTTAAGGAAGCCGCCAAACACATCGTAGCGCAGTTCAATCAGGGTTGAGGCCGGTGGCATGTTTTTGTATCCGGGGTTCACCCTCCCTTGTAAAGAATTCCTTAATGAATTCAAATTTGTGTTTAGCTTCTTGCATTGTCTCTGTGCTTCTCAACTGTTGCTCTGAGTTCTTAGCTACGTAAGGATTTTCAGAACCTTTGTTGAGCTCGTTGGCTTCTCAGGACCAACAATTTGCACAATTGAAATAACCAAAGTGTCGTATGTTGATTTTCTGCATGTGGATGCCCTTAGAGGCCCCTTGGTAGATGTGGTTAGTTGGCTAAGCACATCTACCTATTGATCGAAAAATGTCTTGAACTGGTCCCCAATGGAGTGGGGGAGTTTGGAGTGTTGTAGCGCCACCGTTTGCTGGAGCTGGATGCTCTGGCAGCGTCCACCATAGTCGCAGAGTTGTCGACTGCAGGCCCCTTGGGAGGTGCCAGCGATGGATGCTCCAGCGTCATCCACCATCATCGTAGAGTCGTCAACGGCGGACCCCTTGGGAGGTGCCGGAGTTGGATGCTACAGCGTCGTCCACCATCATCGTGGAGACGTCGACGGCAGACCCCTTAGGAGGTGCTGGAGCTGGGTGCTCTAACGCCGTCCACCGTCGTTGTAGAGTCGTCGATGGTAGGCCCCTTGGGGGTGCTGGAGTTGGATGCTCCGTCTTTGTCCACCATCGTCGTAGTGTCGTCGACGGCAGGCCCCTTGGGTGGTGCCAGAGTGGTGCCAGAGCGGGATGCTCCAGCGTCATCCACTATCTTCGCGTAGGCATTGATGGCAGGCCCCTGGTTTACAGGCCATCGCAAGGGAACCCTATTAGCAACAAGAGCAGGGCAGGAGAGTTTACTCACTTATCCGCACTTGGTGCTGTCGTTGACGTTTTGGGATGTCGAAGGCAGGCCCCATGGGAGGTGCCGGAGCTGGATGCTCTGGCGTCGTCCACCATCATCATGGAGATGTCAACGGAGGCCCCTTGGGAGGTGCCGGAGTTGGATGCTCTAGCGTCGTCAACCATTGGTGTGGAGACGTCAACGGGAGGCCCCTTGGGAGGTGCCGGAGCTGGATGCTCTGGCGTCGTCCACCATCGTCGTGGAGACATCAATAGTAGGCCCCTTGGGAGGTGCTGGAGCTAGGTGCTCTGGCGCCGTCCACCATCTTTGGGTAGACGTCGATGGCAGACCGCTGGTTTACAAGCTATCGCAAAGGAACCTTGTTAGCAACAAGTGCGGAGCAGGAGAGTTCACTCACTTATCCGCGCTTGGTGCTGTCATTGACGTTCTGGGATGTCGACGGCAGGCCCCTTGGGAGGTGCCAGAGCTGGATGCTCTGGCATCATCCACCATCATCGTTGAGATGTTGACGGCAGGCACCTTGGGAGGTGCCGGAGCTGGATGCTCCAGCATCGTCAACCATCATCGTGGAGACATCGACGGCAGGCCCCTTGGGAGGTGCCGGAGCTGGATGCTCTGGCGTCGTCCACCATCGTCGTGGAGACGTCGACGGCAGGCCCCTTGGGAGGTGCCGGAGCTAGGTGCTCCAGTGCCGTTTACCATCTTCGTGTAGACACCGATGGCAGGACCCTGGTTTACAGGCTATAGCAAGGGAACCCTGTTAGCAATAAGAACAGGACAGGAGAGTTTACTCACTTATCCGCGCTTGGTGTTGTCGTTGACATTCTGGGATGTCAATGGAAGGCCCCTTGTGGGGTGCCAGAGATGTATGCTCCGGCGTCGTCCACAATCATCGTGAAGACGTCGACGACTGGCCCCTTGGGAGGTGCCGGACCTGGATGCTCTAGCGTCGTCAACCATCGTCGTGGAGACATCGACGGCAGGCCCCTTGGGAGGTGTCGGAGCTGGATGCTCTGGCGTTGTCCACTATCGTCGTGGAGACATCGATGGCATGCCCCTTGGGAGGTGCCGAAGCTGGATGCTCTGGCATCATCCACCATAACTGTAGAGTCGTTGATGGCAGGCCCCTTGGGAGGTGCCAAGGTGGGCTGTTCTGCACATATGATAGAAGCAAGGTGGACTAGTTTGCTCGTTGATTTACCTGTTGCTCTCCCTTAGCTCTGTCATGCGTTAGTGTCCTGGGCTGATTTGCGAGGCCTGGGTAATTCAGTGTGTTGGTGCTCTGGGGCCCGGCTCCTGTCGTCCTCAGGGTGTGAGCTTTTTGGCTCTCAGTACTTGGCTGTAGCACTGGGAGGTAGGGTGTGTACGCTTAGGGTACAGGACCAGGCTAAGCAGTTTACACCCCCTGGACCTCCTGCTCAGCACAGGCCTTTCTTGGGGAACCTTTTGGCATCACAGGTCCCTAACGACGAGAGGGGCCAGAAGAACCCCTCATACACCGCAGGTACCTCAAGCAGACCCGCCTGCATTAGGACTGCATGACACCTACATGGGTGAGTTACAGAGTGTACAATCGTGCATATAAACTAATACGCAATAAACGAGTCTTAGTTTGGCATGTTCATAAACTTAATGCATAAGTAAATGGACAAAGTTTTTCAGAAGCCTTTAAGTAAAACAGTTATTTTTTTATAGGAGTTCATAGGGGGGGGGGACAGGTTTTTACAAAAGAGGGCAACGGCTTGCCTTCGGATGATGAGGGAGGCAGGGTGCACAGGCTTAGAGTTCAGAACCAAGCTAAGCTTGCTGCACACTCTGGTCTTGACCCTCCCGGTGCTTGGTTGTCCTTAGTGCTGCTCCTAAGCCCTATGAAATCCTTTACACTGTTCTACTAAGACTAGTATTTACAATAGGGGTGCCCACAACTCCATGGGTAGTTGCGATGGTTGGCGGGCAACCTTGCTGTCAACAGCTACTTAGAGGGGCAATGAGCGAGCATCCCTATTTTCTGCTTTGACCGCCCCTCTTGCAAGTGGTCTGAGCAAAGCCAGGACTGGGCTTGACAGTTTTGACGGAGGTGTCGATGCTGTCGGAGGGCTGCAGCTGAGGCGCGGCGGGTGCTCTGCGCTGACGTGAGCTTGGTGGAGGTCGACATGATCCAGCGCCGACAAGGACAGGTGATGGGTCTTTTGTGAGTGTTTGGAGCTGCTCCAAGGCTAACACTGCAGTGGTGCGATCTCTGCGGATCCGGTGATGGCGTTGAAGGGTAGGCTGACATCGGTGACGTCGAAGGGGATGCTCTCCATCCTATAGTTGTCAAGTGTCCCGAAGGTCACCCACAGGTGGATGTTGCCATACGAGATGATGCTCCCAGGTCCCACCATCGAGAATAGGCTTGAGGGGGCGAGCTTGGACACCAGGATCTGCAGCTGCTCGAAGGCTGCACGGTTGAGGAGGTTGAGGTCGGCCCCGCCATCTATCAAAACGTAGTGGAGCTTGACGTTGGCTATGGTGGGGGCAACTAGGAGAGGTAGTACTCCTGCCCTGTCCATGTTCTTGGGGCAACCAGAGGCGTCGAAGTTGATCAGCGTCTCCTTCCAGCAGTGGTGCTGCGCCGGAGTGGGTACGGGGGCTATCGAAGCCACCGCACGATGAAGGGTCTTGACCGCGCTCCAGGACGCGGGATCCCAGGACCCTCCGAAGATGATGTGGAGGGTCTTGCGACGCTCATTATCGCTTCTCGCGTCGGAGTCCTCATCTTGGTGGACCACTTTGACGGCCCGCTCTTGCTTCTGGTACTCCAGTTCCTCGTCATTGTCGGCCTTTGGTTCGACCTTCTTCTTGCTCTCCCATTGGCGGAAGGGGGCATCGTCCGGGTGCTGCTGAGCCCGCTCTTGATAGCGGCTGGTGCACCTTTTTATCTCCCACCAGTCACTCGCGATGTGTTCGAGAGTCTTGTGCACCGGGCAGGGCTCGATCTTCGTCAGCGGCAGGTGGCTGACAAGGGCGTTTCTCCAAGCGTGGCGGCCTGCCTCCTCCGGTCGCGGCTGCTGCCGTGATGGGGGATCCATGCAGCGGCTTGTTCTAGCTGCCACCCCGGTTCTTGTTCTTCTTTTTGCCGCTACCAGGGGTAGCGGCTCCTTCTCCGATCTGGCCATCCCTGCCCGCTCCGTGGGCGGGCTAAGCATGCCAGTCGCGGCCTTCTGCCGCTCTGTCACACCGATCGAAGATGGAGAAGAGCTCGGAGACGTCTTGCACATTGTGCAAGGCTAGTTTCTCGAGCATCTTGTGGTCACGCACT
This sequence comes from Tuctoria greenei, assembly GCA_036927565.1. Taxonomy (NCBI): domain Eukaryota; kingdom Viridiplantae; phylum Streptophyta; class Magnoliopsida; order Poales; family Poaceae; genus Tuctoria; species Tuctoria greenei. Next base: position 68,278,099 of record JAYESD010000004.1, on the reverse strand, counting down.
ACCTGGCGAAATGCCACTATGGCAGAGGCATTTGAGATGTTGGGAATGGAGTTGCGTACCTGGGAGAAGTGTTGGATGAATGACCGCAGCATCTCCTTAGGTTGTTGTCGCACGGCGTGGAGCTCAAGCTCTGTGCCAGGGCGAATGTAGGAGCTGTCGAAGTTCGCCATGAACTGTCAGCACAGCTCATCCCAAGAGGTTATAGACCCCTCGAGAAGGTTCATCAGCCATGAGCGGGCTGACCCAGTTAGAGCGACTGGGAAGTAGTTCGCCAGGATGGTCTCGTCCGCTCTCGCGGCAAGGAGCGTCGTGGTCTAGATCTAAAGGAACTCGTCCGGGTTGATGCTTCCATCGAACCTCTCCGAGATATGTGGCCGGAACTTGCGTGGCCACATTGCGAAGCGGAGGTGCGGAGCCAACGCCGAGCAGCTTCCCACGGGCCTCGTCGTAGAGGCAGATGGGATAGCATACCCCAAGGGGGTCTGCTGCATGACGTGTGGTATTTGTTGGACTTGCGGTTGTGGCACTGGTTGTGACATGCGATGCTGCAACGGTACTGGCTGTGCCAAGTATTGTTGCTTCACATCCTGCTACACTGAGTATTGCAGGGGAGCTGTCGAGCCGACATACTCCTGGTCAGGTGGTGGAGGGTTTACCTGTGGTGCACCTTGGATGGAGGACATGTCGTGAACAGGGCATTGAGGCCCATATTTGTCGTCGAGGTTGCGTCGCCTCTCTTTCCGCTCGATGATGACACAGTCATCCATGTGAGCTTGACGACGGTCAAGCTTAGCCCTGAGGTCCTCCGTGGGGAGTCATCCAACACTCATAGGCTTGGAGGAGCGGGAGTTGGCGGAGTGACGGTCGATGGACAACGTGCGTGACAGCGACATGAGTCGCCTTCCCCTGTTGGGGGAGTTGATGGCTGCGACGACGAGGTGGTCGATGTCTTAGACCCACTGTTGAGCCGCCCCCTGAGAGGCGTTCACCGATGGTGGGTGGTGCAGGAGAGCTCTGGCCAACGCCAGAGCGCTCTCTGGGCTCGCTGTTGTGGGTTCTGGTGGAGCCGACTGAGCTGGGGCGTGTCCCAACATGCCACTTTGACCAGCCGTACCTGCAGGGGGTCCAGACAGACCAGAGAGCGTCGCTCGAGCGACGGATTTGGTCACCGCACGACGACCGTGAAAACCGCCTTCCACAGGCCTAATGAACACCATGGTGGTAAAAGCGCGACCACTTTTTTGAGGGAAAAAGGCCCTACCTGGCACGCCAAATGTCGAAGGGTCAATGCGACACTTCCCTCGGATCTGCTAAGGAGCAGCCCACGGAGGTTCTTGTTCGGCGGGGCCTAGGCCTCAAACTAGTGTTCTAGCAGAAGAGTATGAGGCAGTGGAGTTTTTACGTGGTTCGGGCTGCAAGGAGCATAACACCCTACTCCACAGTGGATTGTATTGCCTGGTGAGTGTGTATGTGAGTGTGTGTGTATCGGGGATTCTTAGTTTAGTCCTTGTAGTGATGGCGGTCTAGGCCTTTTAAATTCAAGGTTGGACGACTTACAAGTGGGGTCCCAGGGCCCGACAGGTGGTCCTGGGGCGATCTTATCCTAAGAGATCTAAGGCTTCCTGCATAAGCTTCTCTGAGTGTGGCAGTGAAGACTCACCGTCTTGCGGCCTCCCTTGTCAGTAGCCCACGCGCCGATGCTAACATTGGCAAGGAATGTCCCATCCAACTGTCTCTAGAACTGTAAGCTACCCACTTGGCGGAGTGTAATAGGCCTACGGCGCCTTCACTGTGATGCGATTAGTCGTATCGGTACCTGGAAATAGGCGTGCGCTGCGCCATGCGTCTGGGGAAGCCGCGTATATTCAAGGCTTGATGGAGACAAGGCGCACTGCCCTCTTAACTTCCTCACTATCTGCTCAGGGCAAGTGGACTGATCATGCGGCCGCTGGGGAGCTCCCCGCCATGGTGGAGGCCACACCCTTCTTGCGGGCCACGTGGCAGCTCGGGACAGGAGCTCACCTCCGTGGGGGAGGCCAGGTCTCGCCCCGCAGGCCACGTGGCAGCTCGGGTGCTCGCCTCCGCGGGGGAGATCGAGTCTCAACTTCGTAGGCCACGTGGCAGCTTGGGAGCTCACCTCTGCGGAGGAGGTCGGGTCCCGTCCTGTTGGACACATGGCTGCCTGGGAGCTTGTCGTCAAGGTGGAGCTGAGCTCCCCCTCTTGGATGTCTCGTGGGCACCCCGGACTTCCCTTCTGAGGTCAGTGGGTCCGGGTTACTTTGAACACGTGGCGCCCTCGGACCCTGTCCCTGCTGGGAGGCGAGGTACCTAGGCGGCTCTAGCTTGTGCGTGAGGGTACCCGGTATGCCAGGTACCGACAGCCGCAATCAGTATTTATTCATGAGAGACCTAAACAATGGGATTCACGTACAATTGCTCAATTGTGACTATGCAAATTTCCAGAAGCTTGTGGACAAGGCCATTGTAGTTGACAACAAGGTTCGCGAGATGGAGCAAGAAAATAAGAGGAAGGCACCATATCAAGGACAGCCACAAGGAAGTAATGTTCGCCCCCTCTTTGCACCATCAAATGTGCCATACTACAACCCCTCCGCTCCTGCATATCGCACTACTATTCCACCGCGCCCAGCTCAGCCTCAGCCTTTGCAGCAACGCCTCGCTATGCAAGCACCTCACCCACCAATGCCTCACTTGCCACACGCCAATTTTCCTGCTAATGCTCAAAACCAAGCTCGTCCAAACAATTTTGGGGTAGCAAGGTCTTGCTATACTTGTGGTGAGGTTGGACACTTTGCATATCAATGTCCTAAGTTAGGCCTTGGTCAGGGAAACAATGCTTCAAGATAGAACCCAAGACCGAATGGAAGAGCGCCACAAGGCAACCATGGACCACAGAATCTTGTTTGTGGCAAGGTGAACCATGTCTCTACAGAGGAAGCACAACAAGCGAATGACATGGTGATCGCTATGTTTCTCGCAAACTCCAACCCAGCGACTATGCTATTTGATTCTGGAGCATCGCATTCATTCATTGCATCAAATTATGTCACAAATATAGTTTGCCTATATCTCATATGAAGTATACTTTGTTGGTTAAATCTCATGGAGGTGAGATCAGGAAAAATATAGTGTCCAAAAGTAAGCCTTAGAATAAGGGGGTAGACTACTTTGCCAACCTCATTGTTTTGGATTCTCAAGGATTGGACGTAATTCTTGGTATGAACTGGCTAAGGAATCACAATGGAACTATTCAATGTGCCACGAATACGGTGAAGTTGACAAATGAGGAAGGGGTAAGCATAGAATTTGAAGCATCTCAACACACACCTAAGCAAGTAGAGCTGAATCAAATGGATGGTGCCGCAATTGAGGAGATTCCAATGGTGTGCGAGTTTTCATATGTGTTCCCAAATGAGTTGCCAGGTATGCCACCTGATTGTGACACAGAGTTCGTTATTGAATTAATACCTGGAACTTCACCCATAGCTAAAAGGCCCTACAGGATGCCTCCTATGGAGTTAGCGGAGCTCACGAAGCAAATTCAAAAGCAGCTAGAGAAGGGTTTCATTCTCCCAAGTTCTTCACCTTGGGGAGCACAAGCGCTTTTCGTGGATAAGAAGGATGGATCCCAAAGGATGTGTGTAAATTGTCGAGCTCTCAACGAGGTGACGATTAAGAACAAGTATACATTGCCCCGTATACAGGATTTGTTTGATCAAATGAAGAGTGCATGTGTTTTCTCCAAGATTGACTTGAGGTCAGTTACTTCCAAATGGAGATCAGAACATCGAACATACCCAAAACGGCTTTTCAGACACGGTATGGGTCTTATGAGTACACCGTTATGTCTTTTGGATTGACGAATGCACCTGCATACTTGATGTACCTCATGAATAAGGTTTTAATGGAGTACTTGGATAAGTGCATTTTGGTGTTCATTGATGATATTATGATCTACTCGAAGAGTGAAGAGGAGCACGAAGATCATTTGAGGCTCACATTGCAGAAACTGAGGGAACATCAATTATATGCCAAATTCAGCAAGTGCCAATTTTTTGGTAAGGGAAGCATCATTTTTGGGGCACATCATTTCAGGAGGAGGAGTATCAGTTGACCCAGGAAAAGTGAGGGATGTGTTGAAATGAGAGCCACCACAAAATGTGAAGGAGATTAGGAGTTTTCTTGGAATGGCTAGATATTACCGTCGGTTCATCAAGGACTTTTCCAAGATAGCCAAGCCCATAACTGAGTTATTAATAAAGGGGGAATTATTCCAATGGACCCAAGCTTGTCAGGACAGCTTTGAGGAGCTCAAGAAAAGGTTAACCACCGCACCTCTGTTGGTATTGCCAGATGTGAGCAAAAGCATTGATATCTATTGTGATGCATCAAGACAAGGACTTGGATGTGTGCTCATGCAAGAAGGTCAAGTGGTAGCTTATGCATCGAGACAATTGAAGAAACATGAGCAGAATTATCCTATGCATGATCTCGAGCTTGCAGCTGTAGTGCATGCTTTGAAGATATGGAGACATTACATTCTTGGTCATAGGTGTGAAATCTACACAGATCACACGAGTCTCAAGTACATATTCACGCAAACGGACCTGAATCTGAGGCAGAGAAGATGGTTAAAGCTCATCAAGGATTATGATGTTGGAATCAATTATCACCCGGGGAAGGCTAATGTAGTGGCCGGTGCTTTGAGTCGGAAAGGAGTAAGTCACCAATTCACGGTTCGAGAGTTACCATCCGAGTTATGCAAGGAGTTTGAACGGTGGAATCTTGGATATGTGAATGAGATGGGAATAATGGAGTTAAATCCGACCTTGGAGCAAGAAATTCGAGAAGGTTCTTCAAGCCGGCCGACCTGGTCAATGGTTAGCCTCCGGCCTTTGTACAAATGATAATAAGGGTTAGGTAACCGAATTTTATTGACAAAGTCAGAATAATAAAATGTCAAAGAGTCATCTTAATCATGCTTAAGGGTATGTCCTTGCACTAAAAAATCTTCATCAATTAATTCTCTTTCATTTTCAATGTACTCAAATGAAGAATATTCTAGTGCTCCTATCCTAGTAGCAATACGGGTAATACAATGAAGTACATTCAACTGGCCCTACTCTTGGAATGTAATCTAACCATTGTGTCATTATGGCAATAACTGGAGCCACTTTTATCTTTTTAATCATGGCAAATAAAATTTTCAGCTCATCATCATGTATTATCCTTACATCTCCTCTAGGGAACATAGTCATAGCCACCCATCAATGCATGAAGCGTAAAGTAGGGTTGTGCAAGTGGCTATTCCTAGGCGCACTACATCTGACCTCACCAGTTATATTTTGCTAAAAACTTTGTTTGTTAAACCAAGGAAAAGTATCTAAATCTAGCAAAGAACGTTTATGGAAGCCTAGGATTTCACTTAATTCTTTCCATAGGATGTTGTATTCCTTTTGAAATAATCTAAAAGTAATACCATCAAATCCTATTTTGAGTGTGCAAAGGAATTGTATGGACAGAAGGCATGAACATTTCTCCTCTATGTGAGCAAAGTTTTCCCATCCTAGTACACGCCAAATGGAAAAGAATTCAGAATCCATACCTATTTTGGAGATCAAATCCGGATCATAAGCTTTCATATGAGAAAACTCACGATCTTGAGGAGCTTGCGTGCTTGATCTTCAACTTCACTTTGGATGTCGAGGTCGTCGTCGTGAAGAAGTTGATTAGGGATGCTCCTCTCACCCATGGGAGTGTCCTCTCCTACACTCCTACTTCGTGAACTTGCTTTAGCAACGGAAGAGGGGTGTGCACTTGAGTATTCACCATGGCTTGAGCTTGCAGCCTCCTTCCTCTTTCCAAACAACCTCTTCATTCCTTTCATGGCCACAACAAACAAGAACACAACAAGGCAAAAACTCGAAAGAGGTGATGTTAGTAAAAGCAAAACCTCGACGAATTTTCCCTTGAAGAACTTGAGAGCAAATTGCAAATGCAAACAAAAGCAAATCTTTTTGAGTTGGGAATTTGAGCAAGAGTGCTTCAATGAAGAGCAAGAAAACAATGTGAGCAAGAGTGACATTGGGGCGGTATGAAATGAGGTGAAGTGTGAGGAAAAAAGCTCCTCATGGCCTCCATTTATAGTGTGCAATCCCCAACGGTCACTAGGGAACCAAATGTAGCCGTTGGAGGAGAGAGAGCCAAAATGGATCTTTCCCTTAGTCGGCCGAACAGGGGGGTCGACCGACCTGGCAGGTGGGCCCCCTTGTTCTCCCTTTTGGCAGGCGGCTCCCCAACGGCTATGAAATTAGCACCTTGGTGAAATACCACTTTTGCAACTCAAAAAAGTACCACTTTTTGTGAAAAATAAAGAAATAAAAAGAATAGTTGAGAATATAAGATTCTCAACTTACTAAGAAAATCAAATATGCAGTGGGGAAAATCAAACTAAATGGGGAAAACCAAATAAAGAGAAAATAAAAATAAAGAAAAGGATAACTACTAATTTAACCTACTGGCTAGGTCTCACCACCGTCCGATGAGATGGGTATTTGTCGGTGTTTGGATCCAGCAGTTCTCCCGACACTACCTTTGGTAGATCGAGGAGTTGTAGTTCGGTGAAGGGCACGCAGAGATTCAAGAAGGTGAAAGACACGTGTATACAGATATTTACGTGGTTCGGGGCGCCTGAGCGTAATACCCTACTCCATGGGGTGTGTTGGTGATGTATTAAGCGTGTGAGTCAAGAAGAAGCTCCAGAAGAAGAAGCTCGTCTAGCTCAGGGAGTTCAGTAGTGGTCTGGAACCGTCCCTTGTGTATCGTTCACCAGTCCTTTTATAGTACAAGGGCTGGTCGTTACAATGTTAGCCTGGCCCGATAGGTGGCTTCGGCGGTTACACATGCTTGATACATAATAAATGGGGTTAATTACCCTGAATAGCCTGGTAACGGGCCTTAACAGTGCCATTACCAGTATTAAGGGCCATCCGATCGTGTGTCATTAATATGGTATTAATGACACTTAATCGGGTCTTGAAGTCTTTGATTGCTCCTTGAAGATCCGGAGCTGTTGGGGGGGTCCACCAGCCTGATTATTGAAGTTGAAGGTCTGGCGGTTGCCACGTGGTAGCACCGGAGCTTACTGTCGTGGACGAGTAGGTCCGGCGCTACTGGACACATGTCACTACCGGAGCTTCCCTCTGTCTGGGGTCAGGTCCGGTGGTGCCATACTATTATTCCGACCGGAGCTTCCCATGTGTGGGTGATAGCTCTGGTCTTATGATACACGTGGCGGCCCTGGAACTAACCATGTTAGAGAAGCAGGTCCAGTTACGCCTGACATGTGGGGCCTTCGGAGGTCTTCAAATCTGATATATGGAGCTTCCTTTTGATTTTTGCAATCCCAAGGGATATCTGGCACGGAGGGTACCGACAGCATTCCTCCTTCTTCATTTCTTGACATCATGGTCCAGAGGGATGGGCTCGAACGACTTGTCTTGCTTCTTCTGCCATACCTTCTTTGGCGGCTTGGTGGACTTGGACCTTTGGGGAGGCCCGGGCTTCTCCGTCTTCTTGGGGTGTCAGCGTGAATGATAAGACGGGTTTTCCGCATACATCAAATTCCTCATGAATGCAATGAGCAGGTCCACCTTTTGAAGGTGTGATTTTGACCTCTTGAATGTGTTTAACATTTGTCCCATACTTGATACGGATCATGGAGCATTGCTGCAACTTTGGATGGAAGTTAAACTTCTCCTCCTTGCCATTATTATGGAAGTGGATTTCTCCAGCTCCCACATCTATGTGAGCCTTCGCGGTGCTAATGAATGGTCGCCCGAGAATGAGCCGCGTATCCTTCTCGACCTCCATGTCAAGCACCACGAAATCCACAGGTATGAAGCAGTTCTGGATTTTCACTGGGACATCTTCAGCAATACACGCCGTATAACGGACTGAGGAATCAGCTAGTTGGAGCTACATTGATGTTGGGGTGAGTTTCGTGAAGTTCAGCTGATCGAAAACCACCTTGGGCATCACACTCACACTTGCTCCAATGTCACAAAGGGCCTTGTCAAAGTGGTACGTCCTAATTGAGCATGAATTTGTAGGACATCCAGCGTCCTTTAGCTAGTTGCCTCCTTGTAGAGAAATCATGTTGACATTTTCCACGAGGGGTTTAGACTGTCCTAGCATCTTGCTATTCTCCACTGGAGGAACAACAGCTACCAGTTGAGCCAACTGAGTTTCCAACATCTTGTTGAAACACAATTGATTCTTGAAGGGTGAGGATAATCCTTCAATCTTGGCATTTATACTCTATAGGGTCTTGTCCTTGGCCAACAACTTCTTGGATATAGCCTCATTGATCTTCAGCTGGCAAATGGAGTGTTCTCTCAAGTTGGGTTTATTTCCATTGTTGCCATTGTTGTTGTACCCTCCTTGAAAGAATGGGCGTCGTTGGCCCCACCCTTGACCTCCTGGACAATATTCATTGTTGTTTCCATTGTTGGCTACATATAAGGCATCCTCACGGGTTTTTGGGTAGTCATTGCCCAAATGGCCCATGTTGCCATGGACTTCAGAAGTGATGTGAGAGTCTAAGTCATAGGCATTGCCACATACCTCACCATTGCCTTGTCCATCAATGTTCTTCATAAGGAGGTCCAATTTGGCAGCGATCATGTCCACCACTTTCAAGTTGTACATGCTTCGCTGGCGGGTATGGAGACGCTCGTCGCTCCAACCCATGTTTGACACCATATTCTCAATAAAATCTTTGGCTTTGGGCACCGTTAATGAGAAGAAGGCAGCTCTAGCAGCAGCATCAACATGGCCACGGGCGGAAGGATCCGCCCGTTGTATAAATTTTGGATGGTGAGTTAGTCATCCATCCCATGGTGGGGATAGGCTAGGATGTACTCCTGAAGCCTTTCCCAAGCCTCGGGAATAGATTCCTTGGCATCTTGCTGGAAGCTGGAAATTCTTCAACGTAGGGCATTGGTCTTGCCCAATGGGAAAAACTTGGCGAGGAATGTCGTAGAACATCTCCCAAGTATCTACAGCACTTCGGTTTGTATAGAACCACTGTTTCGCTCTCCCAAGAAGAGATAACGGAAACAACCTAAGGCGGACAGCATCGGGAGATACGTCCTTTATCTTAAAAGTGTTGCAGATCTCAAGGAACTGTTGCAGGTGAGCACTTGCATCCTCGTTACCTTCCCACAAAATGGCTTGGCTTGCACCATGGTGATAAGGCCAGTCTTGATTTTGAAGTTTACATCTCTTGTGTTAACAGTGGGCCCAACAGGCACATTGTTAGCAGAGGGAGATCAAAACTCATGAAGGGTCTTGTGGGCCATTGGTGTTTTGGTTGTTGGTGCAGTTGTGCTGGCTTGCTTTGCCGCTCGAAGCTTGTGAGGAGTAACGATATGAGGTCGATCTCTCAGAAGGGATTTGAGATCTTCAACAAAGTTTTCCAGCAAGCGGAAACTAGACATACACTACCATGTTTTCACATAAAATGTGAAAACAAAGAAGGGTCATCCTACTAAAACCTACTAGGGTCATATCCTATTCACTCAATCATGAATACTTCGGTTGTCCTCCCCAGCAACAGCACCAGAAATGCTTGTTGATATTTCCTACGCACTACTAACAGTTCATCTCTAGCAGTGGTGCCAGAAATGCTTGTTAATAGATTTTAGATTATACATATAAATCCGCAAGCGCACAGAAACTATCGATGTAGCATTTTGGATGATGAGCCAGTCATCCATCCCATGGTGGGACAGGCTAGTTTCTACTCCTGAAGCCTTTCCCAAGCCTCAGGAATAGATTCCTTGGCGTCTTGTTGGAAGCTGGAAATTCTTCCAACGGGAAAAACTTGGCGAGGAATGTTGTAGAACACTTCTCCCAAGTGTCTACATCACTTTGGTTCGCATAGAACTACTGTTTCGCTCTCCCAAGAAGAGAGAACAGAAACAGCCTAAGACGGGCAGCATCGGGAGACACGTCATTTATCTTAAAAGTGTTGCAGATCTCAAGGAACTGTTTCCGGTGAGCACTTGCATCCTCGTTAGCCTTCACACAAAATGGGTTGGCTTGCACCATAATGATAAGACTAGTCTTGATTTTGAAGTTTACGACTCCGGTGTTAACAGTAGGCCCAACAGGCACATTATTAGCATATGGAGCTGAAAACTCACGAAGGATCTTCTGGGCCATTGGTGTTTCGGTTGTTGGTGCAGTTGTGCTGGCTCGCTTTGCCGCTTGAAGCTTCTGAGGAATAATGACACGAGGTTGATCTCTCAGAAGGGATTCAGGATCTTCAACCAAGTTTTCAAGCAAGCGGAAACCAGACATACACTACCCAGTTTTCACATAAAATGCGAAAACAAAGAAGGGTCATCCTACTAAAACCTACCAGGGTCCTATCCTATTCACTCAATCATGAAATACATCGGCCGCCTTCCCCGGCAACAGTGCCAGAAATGCTTGTTTACGGTTCCTACGCAATACTAACAAGTCCTCCCTAGCGGTGGTGCTAGAAATGCTTATTAATTGATTTTAGATTATACATGTAAATCTACAAGTGCACAGAAACTACCGATGTAGCATTTCCCCTCTAAGAGTATTCCCAAAGATGTCATTTATATTCCCCCAAAGGAAGGCTAGATGGAAGTAAAACAGTCATGAAGTGGAGAGGCTTGGTTCGCCTCGATAGGATTCTAGCAAGGATGGATAGATGATAAATTGGAGTAGTGTGACACACACAAGAACATTCTTGTGACACCCGGTTTTGAAAAAACGAACCAAGTGCAGTGTATGTGCGCCCAGGATGTTGCTTCACACATACACTCCAACCCCACAGGCAATCGACAGTAGTACACACGCCTAGTACTCCATGACGACCTCCAAAATATTTCTTGTAGCTGAATTAATGTGGAATAGCAAGGGTGAGTACATGTCGTACTCAGCAAGTGTGGTAAAGTATGACATGTAGCTAAAAACAAGGATGGTAATAAATAGCTAATTGCATAAAAGTACATTTCATAAACTTATAAAAGCAGCCTAAAATGTCTACGTGAGTTTAAATCGCATCATATCCAAAGTAATTATCATAATCCATATCCAACATTCTCATTTACCATCATACCTCATTTATAATAAACCAACAATTAATATCATTACCATATGTCAATTTCATATCTTGTCATAACCAACCATACTCATATGACATAACCAATCCCATACCGAACCATCCCAAAACCCAAATTCAATTCTAATCATGTGAGTCATCCAAGCGCTCTTAACCGAGAGCACGGCTATCATGATAGTTTTACACTCTGCAGAGCTTGTACCACTTTACCCACATGTTCGTGATTTCATCACCTTTCGATGACTTAGAACCTCCACTATACCATCTCACACTTCCGTTGGTGTGTGGTCAAGATATCACAAAATAGCCTTTCAAAAGGGACTACTAGTATGTACGGACCCACTAAGGTTTCACCGGCAGGCTTGAAGCTCCATTCTCCCACCCACGGGCCCCCTCTTGTGCCATGTAGATCCCAGGGTAGCCCTACTCGACTCTCCTTCCCCGTGCCATCCAATGGTCCATACAACACTAGCAGCACTCCTAATTATTCACCTATGCCGCACCCATACTTATCCTTGTGGTGGCATTGTTGTCCTGGCATATTCTCGCATGAATCGATCCTTAGGTCTAAGGCAAGCAAACCACCGTATCATCCAACCCATTCCACAAAACCATGCTTGCTTAGATCACCCAAATTTTGTATTACTAAAATGATTCATCATTAGTCCATCTTCCTTAATCCACATGATTAGAATTGTTAAGCAAGTTTATTTTGTTTCTCATAACTTCGTAAAGCGATGCGACTCAAAAGAGAAACACCCGTACCTGACTCATCATGTACCCGGCGACAAGCGATGGCAAGCAATACTAGTAAACTCATACGGATAGGTTTCCCATCAAGTTGACACAAGCATGCAATTTTGCCAACAAAACATTAAAAACATAGGTTTAATATGGTCAATGACACTTGTCTTATATTCCGCAATTCGATGCTCAAGCAAATCAAAGTATTGCGCATGAAGATCCTCGCATATTCGCTTCTCGATCGTAACTTCTTGATCGTACCCATCTACTTGCAATCAACCACATACACAGGCAAACATACACAATAAATACATTGCAATCAACACTGACAAATATGCAATGACATGAATGCACATGAATATTTTTTTATAATGATTAATGATTTATTACATGTCTTTCATATTTATTACAAATTATTTAAGCAAGTTTTTGGATTAATCACTATTAACTCAGAATTGAAATAATTATCCTGGGATATGAATTAGGTTGAAAATATCATAAAACACTTCCTAAAATTTATTTTGAATTTTCTCCGGCTTTTAAATAATTTTCCTTATTGATTTACTATTTATTTGATCAAACTTGGCATTAATTACAATTAATTCAGAGGAAAAAATAATTATTACAGAATGTTACATAGTCTAAAAATATCATTAATAACTTACTAGAATTTATTCTAGATTTTTAGGAATTTTTCTAGATTCAATTTTATACTTTATGAATTAACTAGGCTTAATATTATTTATTAAATCTGAAAAACAGATTAAATAATACTGAAATTTAAAAATTTGGTCAAATCTAAAATAACAGATTGATCTTGTATGGTTTAATCTAACTTGCAAATTTTAGGTTGATTATGATGATCTGGTGATTATTGATGGACGCATGAATAAATTAAATTCTACACATTGTATAATTTGAGTATTAGATTAATCTGTGTCTTTTAGATCTAAACTGTAAAACCTACCGTGTGGGCATCTAGTCTGGATGGTCATGGAACAGCGGCACGACGCATGTCTCCAAGATCTAGAGTTTTATTGATAAAGAGGACAAGGCGACTTAGCGACTCCGTCGAATATCGGTGCCATGATGTAGACGAAGAAGACGACCGCGATACATTGACGAAGAAGGTGATACAACGATCTCACACGAAGAACGACAACAATGCGACGATCTTGACAGAACTACGACTCATTCATTTTCTTCCTCCTCTTTTCCTCTTTTTCTCTTCTCTTTTAGGGATGGCAATGGGTCGGGTTCAGGTCGGGTCGAGCAAAAACCCACCCGAATTGAAAAAGCCCGGGGGTGGATTTTCAAACCCGGACCCGCACCCGCGGGTGGAAAACCGCACCCGACAGGTTTTGGGCAGGTTTCGGGTGCCCGTCGAGTTTGGCAGAAAAACATAAAATTGATCCCAGATTAATATTTATATGAGAAAAAATCGATTCAAAGTAAATATTAAAATTGCAGTAAATATTGGTACTACAGCCAGTTCCACAATGACTACATAAATTTAATGAGTACTAATAGGTCTTCAACAGATACAGATTACACAAATTTAGCACACACTTAAGTACTTAACACAACTTCAAAGTCTCAAGAGATTACAGAAACAGATTACAGAATTCTGGTGCAAAAGCAGATTACAGAATTCTGGTGCAAAAGCAGAACTTCATAACTTCAAAGTGAACTTCCAGCCTAGAATTTCATTTCCTTCAGGATCAGGACTTCTTTCCTACAAGCATAACATTACAGTCATTTTTAAAACATGAATCGGGACCTTCACAATCATTCTAGGATCAGAACCTTTACCATTTTTACTGGAATCACACCTTCTGCACATCATCAATCATCAATGCTCGATGAAGGATCATCCTACAATAGAACAGTCAAGTGAAATTAAAACATGACAATTATCACAAAACAAAATTACCAAAATAGTACAGTAAAGAGTTACCATTTATTCTTCTTCGTCCTCTATATAAGTCATTTGTTCACTAATAAAACAAGACTGCTCTCCAAACATATCAGCACGAGACCAAGCTTGCATACACCGGGAGACGGCCGCTGGGGTGGACCAGTGGAGGTGAGAACTGGATCTCGATCTGGGACTGGGAGGGAGGAGTGGAGCAGGGGCGCCGGCTCGATCTGGGACTGGGAGAGGAGTAGAGCGGGGGTGCCGGTCAGGAGTGTTGCAGCTAGGGTTCTCTCAGGGTTGGAATCTCAGTTATATACGTTTTAGTGAACATGGGCCTGAGTTGTAGTGGGCTATATTGAGCTGTTCGGGCGCCCGACGGGGACCTGCGGGTGCAAAAACAAACCCTAACCCGAACCCGCAAAATGCCGGGTCGGGTTCGGGTCCAACCCGCGAGTGGAAAACTGGGCCCGCATCCGAACCCGCCGGGTGCTAAATGTGCGGGTCTGATTGCCATCCCTATTCTCTTTCTTCTCTGGCCGTAGCCCTTTCCTCAGTTTCCTAGCGGCTAGGGCGTCGGTCTTTTTTTTCTCTCGCTGGCGGCTGTTCCGTAGGTAATCGGTGTCGTGGGGTTTTCCTACGCTAGCAATGCTCCTTTTGAGGCCGGGCAGGGCTACGGGAATAGATGGGGCTCGGTACCAGGCGGCCAGATGCACGGGACTTAAGTCCCGATCGGCCTCGGCGCCAGACACGCTCGGTCTTTGGACGCTGGGACTTTGCCTCTTTCCTTTTTTACCGGTACGGGGCCGTGGCGCTGGAGTCCGGCCCTGGCTGTGCGCTCAAGGGTTGACTTTCTTTTCTTTTTTCATTTTTTTTGTTTTATGGCCAGGATGTGCGCCCATAATTCTCTTTACGTGGCCTGGTTTCTACGTGCAGCCAGTGCTGCTGATCTTAGGTAGATTGACTTTTGTTTGCTTTTTTCCTTTCTTTTCTTTTTTTACTTATTTACTTACTTATATTTATATATATATTTTTCCTCTTATTTTTTTTTGCTTCTTATTGTTTACTTACTTATATTGTTTACTAATTCCTTTGTTTACTGTTATTTATTATTTGTTTCTTTATATTTTATTTATGTTTGTCTATTTTTTCTCACGTGTGGCAAGGCTCTTTGTACAACAAGTGATTTGATTAGCAGTTGACTTATGTTTATTATTTAAAATTATCTAGTGTGGTGAAGTGTATTTACACCAAAATGTAGAGTATCAGATTAGTCCGTTGTTGTCCAGTGAGAGTATTCGGACTAGCATGTAATTTTCCGGATTATTCCGCTTGGCTCAATTTTACTTGCATCTTTATTTTTAACTCTTTTACATGTGTTCCTTTTCATCCTACTTAATGATTTTGCATCAATTCATCATATTAGAATATTATATACATATATATATATATATAATTTCGTCTATTTCTTTCATCTCATATTCATTATGGTAAATAAATTATTTTTAGCGTATTTATTTTGGTAATTAATTTTCAGTACTTGAGGAAAAATGCAAGATGAGATGCATATATTTTACATTTTTCTTTATAAAAACAATTTCTTCGTATTATTAACTCCAAATTCCCATTTAAGTTTTTAATTTGCCAAATCTCAAAAATCAGGATGCCACAATTCTACCCCTTAAAATGAATCTCACCCTCGAGATTCGGATGGGCTGAAGAAGAGATTTGGAAGTAGAATTCCAAATTCCCTTTTATATTTGAGTTAGCCAAGTTTGAAATTTTCGGAATATTACAATCTACCCCCTTAAAAGGAACCTCGTCCTCGAGGTTCGGACAGATTGGAGAAGAGATGAAAAAAGAACTCTTGATAACATCTTCACGCTCCCATGTAGCTTCGTCCGGAATAGTGATTCTTCTAGTGGTGACCATCTTCTGTTGAAGTAGAAATGAGAATGAAGGAAAATAGAAGGAATCCCAACCTATATGCATGTGTCAAGGTATATGATCCAAAATAATGCATTATTGGATGATGATGTAGATATATATATAAAGGTGTTCCACAATGCACGTCCAAACACACAACATACAAGCAAGCAATCAAACAATTATCACACCACCTAATCTAGTGCACTATCGAACTAATCATTTAGTACATATTAACTAAGATTAGACTTAAATCCTAATTTAAGAGATATAAATTTATCGAGTTACGGAAAGGTGAAGGCATTCCATATTTTTCTTTACGGGCTTGGGACAGGGTCAAGGTGGCAATCTAGGTGGGGGTGAGAGGAATTATTTAGGCTTGCCGAATCATCACGAGCGGCTCTCCAAGCAGATGGCGTGCTTTACAAGAACTTGATTGTCGGCGAAGATGCAACCTTCGATTCTCCATTCTTCGTGTCTAGAAGGTCTTCATCTCGAAGTGCACGCTTCTTAAATCCATCTTTGATTTTACTTCTTCTATGTCTTCGTTGGAAGAGCTAGAGAGGTGCGGTCATCCTTATGGGTTGGTTGTTCATGCTCTATGTATTTTCGATGTAAGATGTCTACATGAAAATTTCAGTACCAAGGAGGTACAAGAAAAGAGAATGGGCAGCAAGGAAGAAGCGGGAAAAAAACAATTTTAGCACAGTAGCGAATATATTTGGGAATAAGAAAAATATTTAGTGGCAAGTGTTTTAAATAAAGCAGCAAAGAGGAGGGAAAATAGAGGGTGTGCAGCAGCAAAAAGAGAGGAAAAATGATGGAATTGCAGTAGTTAGCAAAATAGTTTACTCACAACTAGCAGCAGCAAAATCCCACATTTTTACACGAAAATATTAGCAACAATTGCAGCAGCAAGCGCATCAAAACATGGCTGAAATTGCATTTAAAAAGCAGCAGCCAAAAAAAGGTAAAAACAAAAAAAACAGAGCAGCGAGCAAAGAGCAAATATTCAAGTTACTGCAGCAGCAAAAACACATACATTTTTCAAGGAAATATTAGTCAAAAAAAACAAAATAAGTGCAGGAGCAAGAAGCACAAGCTGTAGCTGAATTAACAAGAGAGACATAGTAGAAAACAACACTTTATAGTGGCTGAATCGCAAAAATAAAATGCAGCAGCAAGCAATTTGAAAATAGCTTTTTAGAAAATAATTTCTATGTGTTTTGTGGTGTCCATTCTACCTAGGCTTGTGTCCTACGATCGACACGGCTCTGATACCAATCTGTGACATCCGGTTCTGAAAAAACGAACCAAGTGCAGTGTATGTGTGCCTAGGAAGCTTCACACATACACATCAACATCACAAACGTTAAATAGAAATAACCATATCACGAATAAAATAAATACCTTGATTCTATTGCAGCAGAAAATAAACTAGCGTAGGCGACTCCAACTCCACAGGCAATCAATGGTAGTACGCACGCCTAGTACTCCATGACGACCTCCAAAATATTTTTTGTAGCTGAATTAATGTGGGGATAGCTAGGGTGGGTACATGTCATACTCAGCAAGTGTGGGAAAGTATGACATGTAGCTAAAAACAAGGATGGTAACAAATAGCTAATTACATAAAAGTACATTTCACAAACTTATAAAAGCAGCCTAAAATGTCTATGTGAGTTTAAATCCCATCATTTCCCAAGCAATTATCATAATCTATATCCAACATTCTCATTTACAATCTATCGGTACCCTGCAGATGGGGTACCCTCGCTCACAGGTTGAAGACATCGAGGCAAGTTCAGAGCCGCCACATGTCCTATAGGCGCCACGGCCTTTGCCTCCCTCAAGATTGAGCTGCGGCGCTGCCACATAAGCCTTGAAGATGGGACTTGGCCGCTCCGGTGTGACGGGCTCTCGAGATGCCACGTGTAGGGACGGGACCTCACCCAACCTTGGGGAGCGCCCCCGACATAGCCACATAGTATGGAGTGCAAAGACCAGCACCCCTTAAGGGAAAGGGCCCGGAGCTGCCACGTCCCCTGACCAGCCCTGAAGCTGTCACGCATCACAGAGGATCAGGTCTGACCTCCCCAGCGGAGACCAGCCCCAGGGCTGTCGCGTGTCCCACAGCTCTCCTCGGACGGCAAGATAAAAGTGTCCAGGGATGGTGCGCCCTGCTCAAGTCAAACATTGAAGACGTGCACCCGCCTCCGGCACCCAACGCAGAGCACGCCAACGGTCAGAGACCGCTACAACCAATCGCGTCACAGTGAAGGCATCGCAAGCCTACCCCACTTGGCCAAGTGGGTAGCTTGCAGCAACAAGACAGGCCGACGAGACACCTTCTACAACCGTCAGCAACGGCGTGTGGGCACTGACGATGCAAGCGGCAAGACAGTGAGTCTTGAAGACCATGGTCAGAGCAAGCTTACAGACGA
This sequence comes from Tuctoria greenei, assembly GCA_036927565.1. Taxonomy (NCBI): domain Eukaryota; kingdom Viridiplantae; phylum Streptophyta; class Magnoliopsida; order Poales; family Poaceae; genus Tuctoria; species Tuctoria greenei. The sequence goes on along the minus strand of JAYESD010000004.1, from coordinate 68,259,888 downwards.
AGCTTTATATCTTTAGGATAAGATCGCCCTGGGATCACCTATCGTGCCCCGGGACCCCACTTGTAAGGCGTCTGGCCTTGTCTATAAAAGACACAGACCGCCACTGTTACAAGGATCCCCACATCGAACATCACACACACACATACTAGCAATACCATCCACCGTGGAGTAGGGTGTTACGCACCTTACGGCCCAAACTACGTAAAAACCACTGTCTCATACATCCATCCGCTAGAAAACTTGATTGAGGCCTAAGCCCCGCCGAACAAGAACCTCCGCGGGCTGCTCCTTAGCAGATCCGGGGGAAGTGTCGCTCTAACACTTCGACATTTGGCGCGCCAGGTAGGGGCTTTTTCCCTCAAAAAAGTGGTAGTGCTTTCACCAATCATGGTGTTCATCAAGCCTTCGAGTAGCTGCAAGATCGAGCCGCAAGAGGTTGACTAGCATGTCGACAAAGACGCCGAGATGGAGTTCCAAAGGTCGGAACATGCCATGGAAACGGTCCACCGGGCTGTGAACTTCGATCTCAACAGTGACCACGAGCGTTGCAAAGCACTCCACATCATTTGTGGAGGTTCTTGGGAACCCGCATCCAGGAATGCGGTCAAGACCCTGTGCCGAGCAATGGTTTCGACAGCCTCTACGCATGCCCCGGTGCCGCATCACAAATGGATGGAGACGCCGATCAGCTTCGACGCCTCCGACTGCCCCGAGAACATGGCGGGAGCCGGGCAGCAGCCCCTCTTTGTCTCCCCCACCATCGCCAATGTAAAGTTCTACCACGTCCTGGTAGATGGTGGAGCCGGCCTCAACCTCATCAGCCATGCAACCTTCGACAAACTGAAGATCCCTGTGTTTGAACTCGCCCAGTCAAGACCGTTCTCGGGGGTAAGACCGGAGAGTGTTACCCCGTACGGCTGCATCCACCTCCGGGTGACCCTCGGGACACCCGAGAGCTTCAGGACGGAGAATGTCCTATTCGACGTCGTGGAGGTTAGCCTCCCCTACCACACCATTATCAGTAGGCCAGCCTATACCGGTTTATGGCAGTAGCCCATTACAGCTACCTCGTCCTCAAGATAACAACATCCTCCGGCATCCTCAAGATCTACGGATATCATGCTGGTGTGGTGATAGTTTTGGAGAAGCTCCGAGTGCTGGCAACGGCCCCAGCACATGTCCTGAGCAATGTTGGGTTACGTAAGCCTTTGCCAGACCCACACGCGCGCAGCCATGCCGCTGCACCACGAGTGCAGCCCTCTGACGACGATGACGTACCCATCAAGACAATCAAGATTGGCTCTGATGCAGCTCAGACCACCCGTATCGCGAGGAGTCTAGACAGCGAGCAGGATCCGGCGCTCACTGCTTTCCTGCGAGCTAACGTCAACGTTTTTGCCTGGCAACCATCGCAGATGCCAGGCATCCCCAGGGAAGTGATCGAGCACCACCTGAAGATCTACCCCGACGCACGGCCACAACAACAGAGGCCCCGTAAGCAATCCATCGAGCGACAGAACTTCATCCGCGAAGAAATCAAGAAGCTCCTCGATGTCGGCTTCATACGGGAGGTCCGTCATCCCAGATGGCTGGCCAATCCTCTTGTTGTCCCCAAGGCCGGTGGTAAGCTCCGGATGTGCATCGACTACACCAACCTCAATAAGGCATGTCCTAAAGATCCTTTCCCTCTCCCTAGAATCGATCAAATCATAGATTCAACCTCAGGATGTGATATGCTATGATTTCTAGATGCCTACTCAGGGTTTCACCAAATCCCAATGTCTAGAGAGGATGAAGAACATACCACATTTATAACCGTAGATGGCCTTTACTGCTATGTCTCCATGCCTTACGGTCTTAAGAATGCCCTCCCCACCTTTGTTCGCACCATGGATAAAACATTTGGGGACCTCATTCAGGACCTAGTAGAGGTATATGTTAATGATATTGTAGTTAAGATCCAAACCCATACGTCATTGCTAGAAAACCTCGTCCTAGTCTTTGATAGACTGTGAACCACACGCACAAAGCTCAATCCCGACAAATGCGTGTTAGGGGTCAAAGCTGGGAAGCTCCTCGGTTTCTTGGTCTCACACCGAGGGATTGAGGCCAACCCAGAAAAGATCAAGGTCGTGGAACTGATGCGACCTTCAGCCCGCATCAAGGACGTACAGAAGCTTGTAGGGTGCTTGGCAGCGCTCAGCCGATTTATCTCAAGGCTGGCTGAGCAGGCCCTCTCGTTCTTCAAGCTCTTGCGCCATTTCGAACCATTCGCCTGGAACGAGAAAGTGGAGAAGGCATTTTATGAGCTGAAGCAGCAGCTGACGACGCTACCAATAATGGTGGCATCGGAGCCCATGGATCCCCTATACCTCTACATCGCTGCCACAACAGAGGTGGTGAGCATGGTTTTGGTTGCACAGCGGGTCGGTCCCCAACAGCCTCAACAGACGGGAGGGGTCCCTGCCGCTGATTCTGAGCCCAGGGCTTGGAGCTTGCAGAGAGCCTCGACAACGAAGAAGCCTCTAGGTCCCAGCCCCCACAGAAGGTCCGGGTCCCCCTAGGGGGGCCCGGAGAGCAAGAAGCCTCTGGGTCCTAGCCCCTAGAGGAGGTCCGGGTCCCCCTAGGGGGCCCTGGAGAGCAAGAAGCCTCTGGGTCCCAGCTCCCAGAGGAGGTTCGGGTCCCTCTAGATGGCCCCGAAGGACAAGATGCCTCTGGGTCCCAGCCCCTAGAGGAGGTACGGGTCCCCCTAGGGGGCCCCAGAGAGTAAGGAGCCTCTGGGTCCAGCCCCTAGAGGAGGACCGGGTCCCCCTAGAGGGCCCCGGAGATCAAGGATCCTTTGGGTCCCAACCCCCAAAGGACGTGTCGTGCCCTGGAGATATGGAGTCACCAGGCTAGGAACAGATGGAAGAGGATACACCGTTTTCTTCAAGGAGATCCCGGACCATCCAACGACCGGTCTACTTCATCGGCGAAGTCCTACATGAAGCAAAAACAAGGAACCTTGAGGTGCACAAGCTTCTCTATGCGATACTAATTACGTCTAGGAAGCTCCGCCATTACTTTCAGGCACGCAGAGTCTTGGTGGTGACTTCGTTACCTCTAGGGGCGGTGCTGTGCAGCCCCAATGCAACAGGCAATATCGCCAAATGGGCTGCCAAATTAGCGGAGTTCGAGCTTGACTTCATACCATGACATGCAATCAAGAGCCAAGCTCTGGCAGACTTTGTCGTTTAGTGGACTCCTTCACCAAGCAATCCAGGGGGCCGCGAAATTAGAGAGCCGAAGCCCAGAGCACTAGTGCTTATCGGGCCCCACTAGACACTCTTCTTCGATGGATCCTTGTGGAAGCAAGGAGTTGGAGTCGGTGTACTACTCACCTCTCCAACATGGGGGCAATCCAAGTACACGGTGCGCCTCGACTTCAAGGCGACCAACAACATGGTGGAATACAAGTCCCTCATCTTCGGACTCACAGCTGCGTAGAGTCTCGATATCCTGCAGATGCCGGTCAAGGGAGACTCCCAGTTGAACATCAAGCAGGTCCGGGGAGAGTGCTACTGCAACGACCCAAAACTCGCGGCGTACCTACTACACGTCAAGAAGTTGGAAGCTAGCTTTGAGGCCTTGGACCTCTTCCATGTGCCACGCGCTGACAAATCCATCGCCAACGCCTTGTAAACCATGGCGTCCACGGGAGCCCCGATCCCTGAAGCGGTCTTCGGCAGGAGGTGGTGCAGCCAATTGCAAAGCCTGCGGGGGCTAACGAAGAAGACAAGCCCAGCACCACAGAAATGGTGATTGCGGCGGCCCTTCAACCATGCCCCCCCTCGAGGATCTTGTGCATCATCGGGGACCCCATATTACCCGACGCCCAAGATCCAGAAGCTCAGGAGAGTCCTGATGCGTGGATCACGAAGATCCAGGACTATCTAAAGGACAATATCCTCCTGGAGGATCCAGTATCCGCTAAGAGGATCGTGAGGATGGTGAAGTGCTACACGCTAGTAGAAGGTGACCTCCGCCGGCGTGGCACTATCAGCGTGCTGCTATGGTGCATAACTCGGGAGGAAGGTTGCGTCTTGCTCGCAGAGATCCATGAAAGAGAGTGCGGGAATCACGCAGCCTCCTGCACATTGGTTGGCAAAGGCATCTTGCATGGCTTCTACTAGCCAACAGCACTACAAGACGCCATCAAGCTGGTCAAGAAATGCAAGGTGTGCCAGTTCCACGCCAAGCAAATTCACACTCCGACGCAGCCGCTACAAATGATCCTGCCCTCCTGGCCTTTCGCCGTCTGGGGGCTGGATATCCTGGGACCCTTCCCCAGGGCAGTCGGAGGTATTGGTTCCTCTACGTCGCTGTAGACAAGTGCACCAAGTGGCCTGAGGCAGCCCAAGTGATCAAAATAAACAAGGAGTTCTTAGTCAAGTTCATCAAATTGATCATTTGTAGGTTCGGGGTCCCGAATAGGATCATCACCAACAACGGGACCCAGTTCACCAGTGTAGCTTTCCAGGACTACTGCAAATACCTCGGTGTCCAAGTTTTTTATGCATCTGTGGCTCATCCAAAGAGCAACGGCCAAGTCAAAAGGGCCAATGCTGAGATCCTTAGGGGCCTCAAGACGTGCACATATAACAACCTGGACAAGCATGGTGCCAGGTGGGTCGACAAGCACCCCTGTGCACTTTGGGCAAGCCGGACATCACTAAGCCGCTCCACTGGAGAAACACCTTTCTTCCTGCTGTACGGGGCCGAGGTCGTCCTCCACCCGGAGATCGCAGTAGGCTCACTATGAGTCCGAGCATTTGATGAAGCCTCATAGGACCAGCTCCGACGAGAAGATGTCGACCTCATCGATGCAGCAAGGTGGCACGCCACCATCCGAAATGCACTCTACCGACAGGCACTAAGGCACTACCAGGAGTGGTTCGTGCGGAGTACAGAGCTCCAGGCAGGTGACGTGGTGTTGCAGCGCATACTTTCTCGAGAAGGGTCGCACAAACTCTCCCCCAGCTGGGAGGGCCCCGTCCAAGTAACGCAAGTATCCCGCCGTGGGTGTGTTCGCCTGGCCACAGAATAAGGAGAGCCCCTCCCCAACCCTTGGAACATAGAGCACCTCCATGAGTTCTATCCTTAAGCATAAATTGTAGGACAGTGTATGGTGTCATGGTGTCAGGGAGCGGCACTTAGGACAACCAAGCTCTGTGGGGGGGGGGGGTCCATAGTATTCAACCGTTTAGCTTGGTCCCGTACCCTAAGCATGAACACTCTGCCTCCCTAGCCAACTGGAGTGGTTCATTGCCTTATTGTAAAGCCAATCCACTCTTGAGAACACCAATGAAAGAATTCACTGTATTACCATGTCCTTTCTCTTATGTTCACTTAAAATTACCTATTAATTTTGTGATCAATCAAGCTAGTCTCGTATTTCGTATATTGTCTTCATATACTTGGTGAAATTTTTTCTATATCGCCCCTAGTAGAGTTATGCAACCCTGCTGTAGGCGGATGTATTTGAGGTACCTACAAGGTGTCTTGGAACCTCACGGATGCCCTCTTACTTTGGGTCCTATGGTGCCAAATGGTTCCCCACGAAAGGCCAATGCTAAGCTAGAGGTCCAGAGCGCGCTGCATGCTTAGCTTGGTCCTGTACCCTAAGCGTGTGCGCTTTGCCTCGCAGTGCTGCGGCTAAGTACTGGGGGCCAGGACGATCACACCCCGAATAAGAAGGAAGCCGGAACCCGAGCGCCAATCCACAAAATTACCCAAATCCCGCGTACCAGCCCAGGACTGTAAGACATGACAATACTTAAGAATAGGAAAAGATCACCTGCGAGCAAAACATATGCACCTTTGTTATGTGTGCAGGACATACAAAGCTGGTTGCGACGGAACGATCACCTCCGACACTCCTCATGGGGCCTGCCGTCGACGTTTCTACAAATATGGTGGGCGACGTCGGAGCATCCAGCTCCGACACCTCCCAAGGGGCCTGCCATCGACGACTCTATGACAATGGTGGATGACGCTGGAGCATCCAGCTCCAGCACCCCCCAAGAGGCCTGCTATCGACGTCTCAACGGCGATGGTGGATGACGTCGGAGCATTGAGCGCAGGCACCCCCAAGGGTCCTGTCTTCGACATCTCAACAAAGATGGTGGACGACGCCGGAGCATCCATCTTCGAAACCTCGCAAGGGGCCTACCATCGACGTCCCAGAACATCAACGTCATCACCAAGCATGAATAAGTGAGTAAACTCTCCTGCCCCGCACTTGTGGCTAACAAGGTTCTCTCGCGATAGCCTGTACACCAGGGGCCTGCCGTCGACGACTCTACAACGATGGTGGATGACGCTGGAGCACCTAGCTCTGGCACCCCCCAAGGGGCCTGTCGTCGACATCTCAACAATGATGGTGGACGACGCTGGAGCATCCAGCTCCTGCACCTCCCAGGGGACCTGCCATCGACATACCTACGAAGATGGTGGGTGATGTCGAAGCATACAGCTCCGGCACCTCCCAGGGGGCATGCTGTCAACATACCTACAAAGATGGTGGGCGACACTAGAGCATCTAGCTCCGGCACCCCCTAAGGGGCCTGCCGTCGACGTCTCAACAAAGATGGTGGGCAACGCCGGAGCATCTAGCTCCGGCACCTCACAAGGGGCCTATTGTCGATGCCCCAGAACTTCAACATCAGCACCAAGCATGAATAAGTGAGTAAACTCTCCTACCTCGCACTTGTGGCTAACAGGGTTCTCTCACGATAGCCTGTACACCAGAGGCCTGCCGTCGACGACTCTACAATGATAGTGGACGACGCAGAAGCATCTAGCTCTGGCACCCCCAAGGGTCTTGCCTTTGACGTCTCAACGATGACGGTGGATGATGCCGGAGTATCCTACTTCAGCACCTCTCAGGCAACCTGCCATCGACGTGCCTACAAAGATGTGGGTGATGCCGGAGCATACAACTCTGGAACCTCGCAGGGGGCCGGCCGTCGACGTACCTACGAAGATGGTGGGCCACGCTGGAGCATCCAGCTCTGACACCTCCTAAGGGGCCTACCGTCGACGACTTTACGACGATGGTGGATGACGCTGGAGCATCCAGATCCAGCACACCCCAAGGGGCCTGCTGTCGACGTCTAAACGACGATGGTGGACGACGCTGGAGCATCCAGCTCCGGCACCCCCCAAGGGGCCTGCTGTCGACGTCTTCAAAAATTATGGTGGACGATGCCATAGCATCCAGCACCTCCCAAGGGGCCTGCTGTCGACATGTCTACGAAGATGGTGGGCAACGCTGGAGCATCCAGCTCCGGCACCTCACAAGGGGCCTGCCGTCGACGTCCCAGAATGTCAACGTCAGCACCAAGCGCGAATAAGTGAGTAAACTCTCCTGCCCTGCACTTGTGGCTAACAGGTTTCTCTCACGATAGCTTATACACCAGGGGCCTACCGTCAACGACTCTACGACGATGGTCGATGATGCTGGAGCATCCAACTCCGGCACCCCCCAAGTGGCCTGCCGTCGACGTCTCAACGACGATTGTGGACGAAGCTGGAGCATCCAGCTCCGGCACCTCCTAGGGGACCTGCCATCAACATATCTACGAAGATGGTGGGCGACGCCAGAGCATACAGCTCCAGCACCTCCTAGGGGCCTACTGTCAACGTACCTACGAAGTCTGGTCCCTAGCGGAGTAGTCTGATTTTGCGATCTATTTCCTGTTGAATGAAATCTAAATTGGTTAGAATCGATCCCAAACCTATTCAAACTTGTTAAAAGATATTAGAATTAGTTAGTAAACATCATTAACAACTCATTAACTAGTTTTGCTTTGCAATTGCATTAATCATGCATGTCATGTCATATTGAGTAATATTTGTGCACTCTTTGATTGTAATTCTTGTCTTGTATGTTTATTATGCGGATTAGACATATTTGCGCTAGAGGGTGTTGCGGAGGACCTCCAGCACCAGGAGTTTGAAGACTTTGACCCAAACCAAGCCCAAGAGTAAGGCAAGTGTCCTTGAACATATTGATGTTGTTTTGACAATAAATATTTTGGTTTCAAAACTACATGCTTGTGTCAATTTGATGGGAAATTATATGATAGGAAGTTTACTAGCATTGTATAACCACCCTTGTCACCTGGAATACATGGTAGAGAGTCAGGAAAGGCTTTTTACCTTTTTGCTTCGCTTAATTAATTGGGATGGGAAAACAACATTACACATATAATTATGCATTAATGAGATTATGGTTAATATAAAATGGTCAATATGATATGGTAATGGGTGATCTAAGCAAGCATGGTATGTGGATGGATTGGATGTTATGGTGGTTTCGCTTGCTTTAGATCTAAGGACTGGTTCATGTGAGAATAATCTAGGACAACAGTGCCACCACGAGGCCAAGTATGGGTGCGGCGTAGCTAATTAATTAGGGAATTGCTAATATTGCATGGATCATTTGGCGCACTGGGGAAGGGGACTCAGATTGGGTTTGGATATGGTTGGCGGGACTCCCTGGGATCCGAATGACACAATAGGGGGCCCTTGGTTGAAGATGTGCTCAGTTGGAGACATCGCCACCGGTGAAACCTCAGTGGGTCCATACATGCTAGAAGTCCCTTTGTAAAGGCTATTTTGTGATCTCTTGGCAATACACCTATGGTAGTGTTTTGGCATAATGGAGGTTTTTCTTTAGTCGCTGACGGGTTACGAAATCACAAACACGTGGATAAAGTGGTACAAACTCTGCAGAGTGTGTCTAAAACTATCATGATAGCCGTGCTCCCAGTTAAGAGCATCTGGATGACCTACATTATTAGAGGGAAATTTGAATTTGGGATGGTTTGGTAATGGTTATGGTTGATAATATGGTTATGGCTGGTTATGGATTAAATTCTGGTGATGAGTATGGTTAATGGAATGAGAAATCTGGAATACGGTCGATGGTGATGAAATATGGACTGGTATTATGATAACTACATGGTTTATGATGGGTTCACTTCATATGCATAGAATATATTGCTTTTCAAATGTTTTAATGTACTTTTCAGCACTTGGCCTTTATTATATTTGTCATTTGAATCAGCTACATGCCATACTTTCCACACTTGCTGAGTACGACATGTACTCACCCTTGCAATTCCTCCACCAAAAGTTGCAGATCAGGATTGGGAGTATAACGATGATAATACGGAGTTCTAGGTCGTGTCTGCTGTCAGCTTTGCCTGTGGTGTTGATTGGAGTTGCGCTATACCCTTTTGCTTAGTTTGCTCAGTTTAGTTTATTTTTGCTGCATTAGTTCGAACTTGTCATTAATATTCATTAGAGCTTGTATTTGAGGATATTTTGAATTTGTAACAAAAGTGCTTAAATAATCTTGTTCTGTAGTAATTTTTTGTATATTGTTTTGTGAATGCACTCGTGTATGTGTGTTCAATGTCCTGGGCACACATATGCGTTCACTTGGTTCGTTTTCGGAACCGGGTGTCACAAATTGGTATCAGAGCCACAGGTTGACTGTAGGACGCGGCCTAGATAGAATGGACTCTTTAGAGCACATAGGAACACTGAGGAATCGAGGTGTTTTTGGTTGGTGTGATGTTTGCTTTGTTTTGCTGCTTGTGTGCTTAGTAGAGGATTTTGGGATGCTTTAGCATTGCCATATCCATGTAGGCTAGTATAGGTAGTTGCTTAGTTTCATATCCCTTGATGCATATAGTTGGGGACGTTTTCTGAATTCTTATCTGTTCAATGGACAAGGACCTGCTCAGGGACCTATCAATATTGAGCAGCTATTGGCCATGCAGAACCAGCTCATGCAGACCATGATACAAACTATGGGACAGCTGTAGGATGGTAATATCAACAATCAGCCCCACATGCCTCCACCGCCACCCCCACTGCGTCATAATCGATTGGGGGAGTTTGTGAGGACCAGGCTACCAACCTTAACTCAAGCCGTTGACCCTATGGACGCCGATGATTGGCTCAAGTCGTTGGAGAAGAAGCTAGCTATTGTCCAATCCAGTGACCGGAGAAGGTGCTATTCGCATCTCATCAACTTATGGGAGCAGCTACCGATTGGTGGGATTCCTTATGCAATGCTCATGAGAACCAAGAGAGAATTACTTAGGTTGAGTTCTAGGAGAGCTTCCGTTCTCATTATGTGTCAGAAGGTGTTATGATCTTGAAGAGGAAAGAATTTGAAAACTTGAGGCAAGGAAGATCGAGTGTGGGTGCATATCTCAACAAATTCACTCAACTTTCAAGGTATGCGCCTGAGGATGTGAGTTGGGACAGCCATAAGCAATATTTGTTCATGAGAGGCTTGAACAATGAAATCCGAGTACAATTGTTGAACTGTGATTATGCAAAGTTCCAGAAGCTTGAGGACAAAGTAATTGTGGTTGAGAACAAGGTCTATGAGATGGAGCAAGACAACAAGAGGAAGGTGCCATATCAAGGACAGCAACAAGGAAGTAATGTACGCCCTCGCTTTGCACCACCCAATGCGCCATGATACAGCTCTTCTGCTCCTACTCAACGCCCTGGTTATGCACCGCGCCCATCTCAGTTGGTGCAGCAACGCCCTGTCATGCAAGCACCTAGGCCTCCAATGCCTTATGCACCTTGTGCCAACGTTCCTGGTGCTAATGCGCAAAATCAAGTCCGTCCAAATTCTGGTGCAGTTAGGAAGTGCTACACATGTGGAGAAGCGGGACACTTTGCACATCAATGCCCCAAGTCAAGCCTTGGTCAAGGAAGCAATGCGCCAAGATAGAACCCAAAACCCAGTGGAGGACAGCCGCAAGGAAATCGTGGACAGCTGAATTTTGCTCGTGGCAACATGAACCATGTCTCTACGGAGGATGCGCAACAAGTGGATGACATGGTGATTGGTATGTTTCTTGCAAACTCCAACCCAGCGATTATGTTATTTGATTCTGGAGCGTCGCATTCATTCATTGCATCGAAATATGTTGCCAAGTATAGTTTTCCTATCTCTCATATGAAGTTTACTCTATTGGTTAAGTCTCCTAGAGGAGAGATGAGGACAAATATAGTATGTCCAAAAGTAAGCCTTAGAATAATGGGGGTAGACTTCTTTGCCAACCTCATGGTCTTGGATTCTCGAGGACTGGACATTATACATGGTATAGACTGGTTGAGGAAGCACCATGGAGTCATTGAATGTGCCACAAAGATGGTGAAGTTGACCAATGAGGAAGGGATCACCATAGAATTTGAAGGATCTCAACATGCACTAAAGCAATTGGAGCTGAACCACATGGATGGTGTCGCAATTGAGGAGATTCTAGTGGTGTGTGAATTCTTGGATGTGTTTCCTGATGAGTTGTCAGGTATGCCACCTGATCGAGATACTGAATTTGTTATTGATTTAATACCTGGAACGGCACCTATAGCTAAGAGGTCATATAGGATGCCTCCTAAGGAGTTAGCAGAGCTCAAGAAGCATATTCAAGAGCAACTAGAGAAGGGTTTTATTCACCCAAGCTCTTCACCTTGGGAAGTGCCCGTTCTTTTCGTGGATAAGAAGAATGGATCACAAAGGATGTGTGGACATTATCGAGCTCTTAATGAGGTGACCATCAAGAACAAGTACACCTTGTCACGCACAGAAGACTTGTTTGATCAGATGAAGGGTGCTTGTGTCTTCTCTAAGATCGATTTGAGGTCAGGTTACTTTCAAATGAAGATTAGGCAATCGTATATACCCAAGACAGCTTTCAGGACACGGTATGGATCCTATGAGTACACCATGATGTCCTTTGGATTGACAAATGCGCCTGCTTACTTTATGTACCTCATGAATAAGGTCTTCATGGAGTACTTGGATAAGTTTGTTGTAGCGTTCATTGATGACATTATGATCTACTCGAAGGATGAGAAGGAACACGAGGAACACTTGAGGCTTACATTCCAGAAATTGAGGGAGCATCAATTGTACGCCAAATTCAGCAAGTGTCAGGTTTGGTTGAAAGAGGTGTCGTTTTTGGATCATATCATCTCGGGAGGAGGAGCATCCGTCGACCCCGGAGAAGTGAGGGATGTGCTAAAGTGGGAGCCACCGCAAAACGTAAAGGAAATAAGGAGTTTCCTGGGGTGGATGGATATTACCGTCGATTCATCAAGGACTTTTCCAAGATAGCCAAACCAATAACGGAATTGTAGATGAAGGGGAAAGCTTTTCAATGGACCCAAGCTTGTCAAGAGAGTTTTGAGGAGCTGAAGAAATGGTTAACAATAGCCCCAGTTCTGGTTTTGCTGGACGTAAGCAAGAGTTTTGATATATATTATGATGCATCCAGACGAGGACTTGGATGTGTGCTTATGCAAAAAGGTCAAGTGGGTGCCTATGCATCGAGGCAATTGAAGAAACATGAGCAAGATACATGAGCAGAATTATCCAACGCATGATCTGGAACTTGCAGCCATGATACTGTAACACCCTCAATTTTCGCATCATGTATTGCATACATGATCATGTATTAAACATTAGTAGAATAAAAGAAATATAATAAAAGATAAAACATACATATATGTGTAGCAAAAGAAGAAAAAGAATATAATAGCGTAAAACATGTGTAGGGAATAAATATAAAAATAATAATAATATATAAAAAGAAATATATATAAATAAATAATATATATAATAATAAAATATAAATATAAAAAATAAATAACATAAAGAATAATAAAATAAATAAATAAAAGAAAAAAGAAAAAAAAGGGGCACCGCCGGCCAGGCCGAGCGGCCCAACCGGCGCGCCTGCCTCGCCCGCCGCGCGCGCACCCCCGCACACCCGCGCCCGGGCCACGTGCACCGCCCCGCTGCACCGTGCGCCTGGCGTGACCTCGCTCGCGCCCTGGCCTCGCCCGACCGCGCCTGGCTCCCGCGTGCCGACCACACAGCGCCCCGCACCCCGATGCCCCAGCGCACCGCGCGCCCTGCCCGGCTGCGTCGACTGCGCCAGCGATGCCCTTGGCCCCACCACGCCAAGTCCCACGCCCCAGCCTGCCCGCCCGAGCCCCGCTGCATCGCGCATTGATGGCTCCCGTGCCGCGTGCTAGCCCCAGCGCCCTGCATCCGTGCCCGACCGAGTCGGTACCGACTCTCGTTGCCGCCCGCCTATAAAAAGAGCCAAAGGCTCCGACGTTTTCGGGACTCAAGAAATCGCAGCGCCGCCAGAAGAAGCAAAAGAAAGCCCTAGCCGCCCTAGGAAAAAAACAGAGGAGACCAGAGGTGCCACCAGGAAGAAAAAGAGAGGAAAATAGGGGAGGAAGAGGGAGAAAAAGAGGAGGGCGCCGTCATCCGCCGGAGATCATCGTCGTCGTCGTTGCGTCACCGTCGTCGTGCCGCCGGAGGACCCTTGCGTTGTCCACTTTGTCTACGCGTCGCCATCATCCTGTGATCTTCGAAGCCATCACATCTACGGTAGGATTCGTTTTTTCGATGCGAATTTTAGCGACGTATTAGACCTTATAGACGTAAATTGATTTTAGTTGCATCGTCTTTTTATTTTCAGACGCATTAATTCTCGCTAAAACCCCCGTAAACTCATATGAACACATATGAACTAGTTACATCTAATTAATTAACAACCATAGTTAATTAATAATTGAACCTTGCATGCATGCATATCATCGCACGCTGATTAATGTGTGTGCATCATGTTGATTTGTATATGTTTTCTTGTATGTGTGATCGCGAGTAGAGAGAAGTGCTCAAGAAGTCGTGTATGAGGATTTCGAGAACCAAGACTTCAAAGCACTTGAGCAACCCTATCCGCCGGAGCAAGGCAAGTGTCCTTGAAGCATATTGATCCTGTTTTAAAATAAATGTTTTGTTTGCAAACTTGCATGTTTGTGTCAATTTGATGGGAATCCTATGATAGGAAGTTTACTAGCTTTGTTTAACTACCCTTGTCACTTGGGACATATGGTAGAGAGTCGGGATGGGATTTTTACCTTTTTGCTCCACTTAATCAACTGGGATGGGAAAACAACTATACCACTCAATTTAATTATGCATGAATGAGACTATGGTTAACATGAACTGGTTAAATATGATATGGTAATGGGTGATCTAAGCAAGCCTGGTATGTGGATGGGTTGGATGTATGGTGGTTTTGGCTTGCTTTAGATCTAAGGACCCGTTCGTGGAGCGACCATCCAGGATTTACAGTGCCACCACGAGGCCAAGTATGGGTGTGGCGTAGCTGATTAATTAGGGCTTTGCCAGTGCTATTGGACCATTAAGGATGCTCGGGGAAGGGGTAGTGGGATTGGGTTTGTTGATGATTGGTGGGACTACCCTGGGATTCGAATGGCTCAAGAGGGGGCCCTTGGTTGAAGATGTGCTCAGTTGGAGGCATCACCACCGGTGAAACCTCAGTGGGGCCTAAATAGACTAGTAAGCCCTTTGTAAAGGCTATTTTGTGATCTCTTGGTTATACACCAAAGGAAGTGTAATTGGCATAAGGGAGGTTCTTTAGTCGCCGACGGGTGATGAAATCACAAACACGTGGGTAAAGTGGTACAAACTCTGCAGAGTATTAAAACTATCATGATAGTCGTGCTCCCAGTTATGAGCAACCTGGACCCTCACATGATTAGAGGGAACTCGGTATTGGGATGGTATTTGGGATGGTTATGGTTTGATAATGGTTATGGTTGGTATTATGGTTATGGTTGGTGTTATGGTTATGGCTGGTTATGGATTTATTTTTGTTATTAAATACGGTTATTGGCAATGGTGGAAATGGTTTAATGATGATGGATATGAAATTTGGATATCTAATAATCATTGTGGGATATGATGGATTTACTTCACATACTTATGATATATTGCTTTTCAAATGTTTTACTGTACTTTTCAGCACTTAGCCTTTATTACATTCGTCATTTGAATCGGCCACATGTCATACTTTCCACACTTGCTGAGTACGACACGTACTCACTCTTGCAATCCCCCCCAACAGTTGCAGGTCAGGATTGTGAGTTTAATGGCGATAATGCGGAGTTCTAGGCCGTGTCTACCGTCAGCTTTGCTTGTGGTGTTGCATGGAGCTGCGCTATCCCTTATGCTTAGTCTGCTTAGTTGCTTAATTAGTTTATTTCTGTTGCATTAGTTGAACTTGTCATAAACATTCATTAGAGTTTGAATTCGAGGCTAATATAGGTTGTGTAATAAAATTTGATAATTAATCTTGTTCTGTGGTAATTTTCTGTATACTCTTTTGTGATTGCACTCGTGTATGTGTGTTGAACATCCTGGGCACACATATGCGTTAGCTTGGTTCATTTTTCGAAACCGGGCATCACAGATTGGTATCAGAGCAACAGGTTGACCGTAGGACACAGCCTAGATAGAATGGACACTTTAGAGCACATAGGAGCACTCGGGAATCGATGTGTTTTTGGTTGGTGTGTTGTTTGCTATATATTGTTTGCTTGTGTGCTTAATAGAGGATTATGGGTTGCTTTAGCATTGTCGTGTCCACCTAGGCTAGTATAGCTAGTTGGTTAGCTTCATATCCCTTGATGCATATAGTTGGGGACATTTTCTAATTCTTACCTATTGCTTTCTCTAGATGGTGAGGACTCGCAACCAGAGGGATGTCAATGATGAGGAGGAGAACCATGGAGTACCTCAGAACAACAACGGACAAGGACTTGCTCATGGAGCCATCAATATCGAGCAACTACTGGCTATGAAGAACCAGCTCATGCAGACCATGATACAGACAATGGGACAGCTGCAGGCTGGTAACATCAACAATCAGCCCCACATGCCTCCACCGCCACCCCCGCCTCCTCATAACCGATTGGGAGAGTTTATGAGGACTAGGCCGCCAACCTTTGCTCAAGCTGCCGACCCTATGGAAGCTAATGATTGGCTCAAGTCCATGGAGAAGAAACTTGCTATTGTCCAATGCAGTGACCGAGAGAAGGTCCTATTTTCTTCTCATCGACTAGTTGGAGCAGCAGCGGATTGGTGGGATGCTTATTGCAATGCTCATGAGAATCAAGAGAGGATCACTTGGGCGGAATTCAAGGAGAACTTCCGTTCTCATTACGTGCCAGAAGGTGTTATGATCTTGAAGAGGCAAGAATTCGAGAACTTAAGGCAAGGAAGATCAAGCGTGAGTGAATATCTCAATAAATTCACTCAACTCTCAAGATACGTGCCTGAGGATGTTAGTCGGGACAGCCGGAAACAATACTTGTTCATGAGGGGCTTGAACAATGAGATCCAAGTGCAATTTCTCAACTGTGATTATGTCAATTTCCAGAAGCTTGTGGACAAAGCAATTGTGGTGGAGAACAAGGTTCGTGAGATGGAGCAAGACAACAAGAGGAAGGTGCCATACCAAGGACAACAACAACAAGGAAGTAATGTGCACCCTCGCTTTGCGCCACCCAATGCGCCTTACTTCAGTTCTTCTGAGCCTGCTCAATGCCATGGATTTGCACCGTGCCCAACTCAGTTTGTGCAGCAGCGCCCTGTTATGCAAGCACCTAGGCCTCCAATGCCTTATGCGCCTCGTGCTAACTTTCCTGGTGCCAATGTTCAGAACCAAGATCGTCCTAATAATTCTGGTGGAGTTAAGAAGTGCTATACTTGTGGAGAAGCTGGACACTTTGTGCATCAATGTCCTAAGTTAGGCCTTGGTCAAGGAAGCAATGCACCAAGGCAAAACCCAAGACCTAATGGAGGACAGCCACAAGGGAACCTTGGACAGCAGAATTTCGCTCGTGGCAATGTGAACCATGTCTCTACGGAGGATGCTCAACAAGCGGTTGACGTGGTCATTGGTATGTTTCTCGCCAACTCCAACCCCGCGACTATGTTGTTTGATTCTGGAGCATCGCATTCATTTATTGCATCAAAGTATGTTGCCAAGTATAGTTTGCCTATCTCTCATATGAAGTTTACTCTATTGGTTAAGTCTCCTCGAGGAGAGATGAGGACAAATATAGTATGTCCAAAAGTAAGCCTTAGAACAAGGGGGGTAGACTTCTCTGCCAACCTCATTGTTTTGGATTCTCAAGGATTTGACATTATACTTGGTATGGACTGGTTGAGAAAGCACAATGGAGTTATTGAGTGTGCCACAAATACGGTGAAGTTGACCAATGAGGAAGGGATCGCCATAGAATTTGAAACATCTCAAACCGCACCGAAGCGATTGGAGCTGAATCATATGGACGGTGTCGCAATTGTGGAGATTCCGGTGGTGTGTGAATTTTTGGATGTTTTTCAGGATGAGTTGCCAGGTATGCCACCTGATCAAGACATTGAGTTTGTTATTGATTTAATACCTGGCACTGCACCTATAGCTAAGAGGTCGTATAGGATGCCTCCTGTGGAATTAGCGGAGCTCATGAAGCAGATTCAAGAGCAATTGGAGAAGGGTTTTATTCGCCCGAGCTCTTCACCTTGGGGAGCGCCCGTTCTATTTGTGGACAAGAAGGATGGAACGCAAAGGATGTTTGTGGATTACCGAGCTCTCAACGAGGTGACAATCAAGAACAAGTACACCTTGCCCCATATAGAGGATTTGTTTGATCAGATGAAAGGTGTTTGTGTGTTTTCCAAGATTGATTTGAGGTCAGGTTACTTTCGAATGAAGATTAGACCATCAGGCATACCCAAAACAGCTTTTAGAACACAGTATGGATCTTATGAGTACACTGTGATGTCTTTTGGATTGATAAATGCATCTGCCTACTTTATGTACCTGATGAATAAGGTCTTCATGGAGTACTTGGATAGATCTGTTGTGGTGTTTATTGATGATATTATGATTTACTCGAAGGATGAGAAAGAACATGAGAAACACTTGAGGCTCACATTGCAGAAATTGAGGGAGCATCAATTGTATGCCAAGTTCAACAAGTGTCAGTTTTGGTTGAAAGAGGTGCCATTTTTGGGTCATATCATCGCAGGGGGAGGAGTATCGGTCGACCCTGGAAAAGTGAGGGACGTCTTGAAGTGGGAGCCACCGCAAAACGTAAAGGAAATAAGGAGTTTTCTTGGGATGGCTGGATATTACCGTCGGTTCATCAAGGACTTTTCCAAGATAGCCAAGCCTATTACGGAGTTGCTAATGAAGGGAAAGGCTTTCCAATGGACCCAAGCTTGTCAAAATAGTTTTGAGGAGTTGAAGAAGAGGTTGACAACAGCCCCAATTTTGGTATTACCGGACGTGGGCAAGAGTTTTGATATTTATTGTGACGCATCAAGACAAGGACTCGGATGTGTATTGATGCAAGAAGGTCAAGTGGTCGCCTACGCATCAAGACAACTGAAGAAACATGAGCAGAATTATCCTACACATGATCTTGAACTAGCAGCTGTGGTACATGCATTGAAGATTTGGAGACACGATATCCTTAGACATAGGTGTGAAATTTATACGGATCATAAGAGTTTGAAGTATATTTTCACACAAACGGATCTTAATTTGAGGCAACGAAAATTGTTGGAGCTCATCAAGGATTATGATGTGGGGATCAACTATCATCTAGGAAATGCCAATGTAGTGGCCGATGCCTTGAGCCGGAAAGGAGTAAGTAATCAACTCACAGTTCGAGAGTTACCATCCGAGCTATGTAAGGAATTCGAACAGTTGAACCTTGGATTCCTGAATGAGATGGGAATAATGGAGTTAAATCCAACCTTGGAGCAAGAAATTCGAGAAGCACAAACCACAGATGAGGATATCAAGGAAATCAAGAAAAGGACCGAAGAAGGGAGAGAATTCAGATTTGACGAGGATGAACATGGTAACTTATGGCTTGGAAAAAGGATTGTCGTGCCTAATGTGAAGCATATTCAGGAGACATTACTAAAGGAGGCACATGACTCGCCATACTCGATTCACCCCGGTTGTACAAAGATGTACAAAGACTTGAAGGCTTGGTATTGGTGGGATAGCATGAAAAAGGACATAGCTGAATATGTGTCATTGTGTGATGTGTGTCAACGAGTCAAGGCGGAACATCAAAGGCCAGCTGGATTATTGCAACCATTGAAGATCTCGGAATAGAAGTGGGAAGAAATCGGAATGGACTTCATAGTTGGGTTATCACGTACACAGTCCGGATATGACTCGATTTGGGTAATCGTGGATTGATTAACTAAGTCAGCTCACTTCATTCGCGTCAAGACCACCTATAATGGAGAGAAATTGGCGGAATTGTATATAGGAAGGATAGTATGTTTGCATGGAGTTCTGAAGAAGATAGTCTAGGATAGAGGTTCACAATTCACTTCCAGGTTTTGGTAGAAATTGCATGAAGCTTTGGGAACGAGGTTGAATTTTAGTTCAGCATATCACCCTTAAATGGATGGACAAACCGAGAGGACCAATCAAATTTTAGAGGACATGTTAAGAGCTTGTGCTTTAAATCAAGGGAAAAGTTGGGATAAGAGCTTGCCATATGCAGAATTTTCATACAACAATAGTTACCAAGCCAGCTTGAAAATGTCGCCCTATGAAGCACTATACGGAAGGAAGTGTAGGACACCTTTGTTTTGGAATGAGACAGGAGAGAATCAAGTATTTGGTCTGGATGTGTTACAAGACGCTGAAAGACAAGTTCAAATAATACGAGAAAACCTAAGGGCTGCCCAGTCTCGACAGATGGGTTATGCGGATAATAGGCGAAGGGGTCTGACTTTCGAAGTTGGAGATTTTGTATACCTCAAAGTGTCACCTATCCGACGGCAACGCCGGTTTCACGTCAAAGGAAAGTTGGCACCTCGCTATATCGGGCCATTTAAGATTGTGGACAAACGAGGGGAAGTAGCATATCGACTTGAGCTGCCAGCGTATCTCTCCGATGTACATGACATGTTTCACGTGTCTCAACTCAAGAAGTGTCTCAGGGTGCCGGAAGAACAAGTGCTAATGGACGAGTTAGAACTTCAAGAGGATTTGTCCTATGTCGAGCAACCTATCAAGATCTTGGACGTGAAGGAAAGGGTCACAAGGAATAAGAGGATCCGTTAGTGCAAAGTGCAATGGAAACACTATACGGAAACTGAAGCTATGTGGGAATGTGAAGAAGACCTGAAGGCAGAATTCCCTCATCTTTTCTCCACGCTGTCGAATCTCGAGGGCGAGATTCACTTTAAGGGGGGTAGGTTTGTAACACCCTCAATTTTCGCATCATGCATTGCATACATGATCATGCATTAAACATTAGTAGAATAAAAGATATATAATAAAAGATAAAACATACATATATGTGTAGCAAAAGAAGAAAAATAAAATAATAGCGTAAAACATGTATTAGGGAATAAATATAAAAATGATAATATATAAAAAGAAATGTATATAAATAAATAATATATATAATAATAAAATATATAATAATAATAAAATATAAATATAAAAAAGAAATAACATAAAGAATAAATAAATAAATAAATAAAAAGAAAAAAAGGGGCACCGCCGGCCAGGCCGAGCGGCCCAACCGGCGCGCCTGCCTCGCTCGCCGTGCGCGCACCCCCGCACACCCGCGCCCGGGCCACGTGCCCCGCCCCACTGCACCGCGCGTCTGGCGCGACCTCGCTCGCGCCCTGGCCTCGCCCGACCGCGCCTGGCTCCCGCGTGCCGACCGCATAGCGCCCCACGCCCCGATGCCCTAGCGCACCGCGCGCCCTGCCCGGCCGCGTCGATCGTGCCAGCGACGCCCCTGGCCCCACCGCGCCAAGTCCCGCGCCCCGGCCTGGCAGCCCGAGCCCCGCTGCATCGCGCGTTGACCACTCCTGCGCCGTGTGCTAGCCCCAGCGCCCTGCGTCCGTGCCCGACCGAGTCGGTACCGACTCTCGTTATCGCCCGCCTATAAAAAGAGCCAAAGGCTCCGATGTTTTTCGAGACTCAAGAAATCGCAGCGCCGCCAGAAGAAGCGAAAGAAAGCCCTAGCTGCCCTAGGAAAAAATCAGAGGAGACCAGAGGTGCCGCCAGGAAGAAAAAGAGAGGAAAATAGGTGAGGAAGAGGAAGAAAAAGAGGAGGGCGCCGTCATCCGCCGGAGATCATTGTCGTCATCGTCGCGTCACCGTCGTCGTGCCGCCGGAGGAGCGTTGCGTTGTCCACTTTGTCTACGCGTCGCCATCATCCCGCGATCTTCAAAGCCATCACATCTACGGTAGGATTCGTTTTTCCGATGCAAATTTTAGCGACGTATTAGATCTGATAGACGTAAATTGATTTTAGTTGCATCATCTTTTTATTTTCAGTCGCATTAATTCTCGCTAAAACCCCTGTAAACTCATATGAACACGTATGAACTAGTTACATCTAATTAATTAACAACCATAGTTAATTAATAATTGAACCTTGCATGCATACATATCATCGCATGTTGATTAATGTGTGTGCATCATGTTGATTTGTATATGTTTTCTTGTATGTGTCATCGTGAGTAGAGAGAAGTGCTCAAGAAGTCGTGTACAAGGATTACGAGAACCAAGATTTCGAAGCGCTTGAGCAACCCTATCCGCCGGAGCAAGGCAAGTGTCCTTGAAGCATATTGATCTCGTTTTAAAATAAATATTTTGTTTGTGAAATTGCATGCTTGTGTCAATTTGATGGTAATCCTATGATAGGAAGTTTACTAGCTTTGTTTAACTACCCTTGTCACTTGGGATATATGGTAGAGAGTCGGGATGGGATTTCTACCTTTTTGCTTCGCTTAATCAACTGGGATGGGAAAACAACTATACCACTCAATTTAATTATGCATGAATGAGACTATGGTTAACATGAACTGGTTAAATATGATATGGTAATGGGTGATCTAAGCAAGCCTGGTATGTGGATGGGTTGGATGTATGGTGGTTTTGGCTTGCTTTAGATCTAAGGACCGGTTCGTGGAGCGACCATCCAGGATTTACAGTGCCACCACGAGGCTAAGTATGGGTGCGGCATAGCTGATTAATTAGGGCTTTGCCAGTGCTATTTGGACCATTAAGGATGCTCGGGGAAGGGGTAGTCGGATTGGGTTTGTTGATGACTTGTGATACTACCCTGGGATCCGAATGGCTCAAGAGGGGGCCCTTGGTTGATGATGTGCTCAGTTGGAGGCATTGCCACCAGTGAAACCTCAGTGGGATCTAAATAGGCTAGTAATCCCTTTTTAAAGGCTATTTTGTGATCTCTTGGCTATACACCAAAGGAAGTGTAATTGGCATAAGGGAGGTTCTTTACTCGCTGACGGGTAATGAAATCACAAACACGTGGGTAAAGTGGTACAAACTTTGCAGAGTATTAAAACTATCATGATAGTCGTGCTTCCGGTTATGAGCAACATGGACCCTCACATGATTGGAGGGAACTTGGTATTGGGATGGTATTTGGGATGGTTATGGTTTGATAATGGTTATGGTTGGTATTATGGTTATGGTAGGTGTTATGGTTATGGCTGGTTATGGATTTATTTCTGGTATTAAATATGGTTATTGGCAATGGTGAAATCTGGTTTAATGATGATGGATATGAAATTTGGATATCTAATAATCATTGTTTGATATGATGGGTTTACTTCACATACTTATGATATATTGCTTTTCAAATGTTTTACTGTACTTTTCAGCACTTAGCCTTTATTACATTCGTCATTTGAATCGGCCACATGTCATACTTTCCACACTTGCTGAGTACGACACGTACTCACTCTTGCAATCCCCCCCAACAGTTGCAGGTCAGGATTGTGAGCTTAATGGTGACAATGCGGAGTTCTAGGACGTGTCTACCGTCAGCTTTGCCTGTGGTGTTGCATGGAGTTGCGCTATCCCTGATGCTTAGTCTGCTTAGTTGCTTAATTAGTTTATTTCCGCTGCATTAGTTGAACATGTCATAAATATTCATTAGAGTTTGTATTCGAGGCTAATATAGGTTGTGTAACAAAATTTGATAATTAATCTTGTTCTGTGGTAATTTTCTATATACTCTTTTGTGATTGCACCCGTGTATGTGTGTTGAACATCCTGGACACACATATGCATTAGCTTGGTTCATTTTTCGGAACCGGGCGTCACAGGTACACACATTGAAAATTTGGAGACACTACATCCTTGGTCATAGGTGTGAAATTTATACGGATCATAAGAGTCTTAAGTACATTTTCACACAAACGGAACTGAATTTGAGGCAGCGAAGATGGTTGGGAGCTCATCAAGGATTATGATTTGGGAATCAATTATCATCCAGGAAAGGCTAATGTAGTGGTCGATGCCTTGAGTAGGAAAGGAGTAAGCCATCAACTTGCGGTTCAAGGGCTGCCATCCAAGCTATGCAAGGAGTTTGAACGATTGAACCTTGGATTTGTAAATGATATAGGGATGATGGAGTTAAATTTGACTTTGGAGCAAGAAATTCGACAGGTTCAAACAAAGGATGAGGAGATTTAGGAAATCAAGGAAAGGACCCAAGAGGGGAGAGAATTCAGATTTGATGAGGATGAACAGGGTACCCTATGGCTTGGAAAAAGGATTGTTGTGCCTAATGTGAAGCATATTCAGGAGACAATACTAAAGGAGGCACATGACTCGCCATAATCGATTCATCCCGGTTGTACGAAGATGTACAAGGACTTGAAGACGTGCTATTGGTGGGCTAGCATGAAAAGGGACATAGCTAAATATGTAGTGTTGTGTGATGTGTGCTAACGAGTCAAGGCGGAACATCAAAGGCCAGCGGGATTATTGCAGCCATTGAAGATCCCGGAATGGAAGTGGGAAGAGATTGGTATGGACTTTAGAGTTGGATTGCCACATACACAGTGCGGTTATGACTCAATTTGTGTAATCGTGGATCGATTGACCAAGTCAGCTCATTTTTTTCCTGTCAAGACCACCTATACCACCGCAAAGCTAGCAGAGCCATATATGGAGCATATTGTGTGCTGACATGGAGTATCAAAGAGGATAGTTTCGGATAGAGGTTCTCAATTTACCTCCAGGTTTTGGCAAAAGCTGCATGAAGCATTGGGAACAAAGTTGAATTTTAGCTCGGCATATCACCCACAAACGGATGGACAAACTGGGAGGACCAATCAGATTTTGGAGGACATGTTAAGAGCTTGTGCTTTAAGGCATGGAAGAAGTTGGGACAAAAGCTTGCCATATGCGGAATTTTCATATAATAATAGTTACCAAGCAAGTTTGAAGATGTCACCTTATGAAGCACTATATGGGAGGAAGTGTAGGACACCTTTGTTCTGGAATGAGATAAGGGAGAATCAAGTATTTGGTCCGAATGTGTTGCTAGAAGCTGAAAAACAAGTCCAGATTATTCTCGAGAACTTGAGGGTTGTCCAATCAAGGCAAAAAGGGCTATGCGGATAATAGGAGAATGAAACTATCCTTTGAAGTGGGATATTTTATTTACATCAAGGTATCACCAATGAGAGGTCATAAGAGGTTTAACATAAGAGGCAACCTAGCACCTCGATATATTGGGCCATTCAAGATTTTGGACAAAAGAGGGGAGGTAGCATATAAGTTGGAGATGCCAGCTCACTTAGAGGATGTTCATGATGTCTTTCATGTTTCCCATCTCAAGATGTGCTTGAGGGTACCGAAAGAACAAGTGTCAATGGAAGAATTGAAACTAGAGGCAGATTTGACTTATGCCGAGCAACCGGTCAAAATCTTGGAAACCAAGGAGAGGGTCACAAGGGACAAGACTATTAGATGGTGTAAAGTTCAATGGAAACATCACACAGAATCGGAAGCAACATGGGAGCTGGAGGATGATCTCAAGAAGGATTTTCCCTATCTTTTCTCTTCCGCGTCGAATCTCGAGGGCAAGATTCATTTTAAGGGGGGTAGGTTTGTAACACCCTCATTTTTATGCATCATGCATTGCATAAGTTCATATGCATGTTAAACATTAATCCACATAAAAAGAAATAAGGTTAAAATGAATTTAGAACAAACCGCACTTAAGAATTCTGGGAACTGCGGACTAGTCTATTTTCGGTGCGGGCTAGTCCGATTTCTCTCTGACCTTCGTCGGACTTGTCCATTTTGCTGTGGACTAGTCTATTTTTTCTCTCTGGGCACTTTCGGACTTGTCCGGTCCATTGCGGACTAGTCCAGTGTACCGAGTCCTTGGAAATTTTGCTAAGTCCCTCGACTTGTCCAGACTAGTCCGGTATTCCAGCGGACTTGTTCGTTTTTCCTCTCACTAAAATCGGACTTGTCTGGTTTCGGCCAGACTTGTTTGTTTTTCCTCTGATCAAGTTCAGACTTGTCTGATTTAGTCCGTACTTGTCCGATATCTCTCTGACCAACTTTGTACTAGTGTTGCCTTTTTCGTACTTGTCCGATAAATCGTGACTCCGAGTTGATCCTCTGTTTCACGATTTGTTTTTGTGTTCTACTTTAAGTGAGCCTAAGGACGTCGTGTCTAACTCTTTGTGGAGCCCATGTGGGACCCCACACCAGCCTCAACCCTCCCCAAACTCGAATTCATTGAAACCCTAGCCTCCACCTCTATATAAACAACTCCACCCCTTGACTTAACATCATTTTTCCTCAATTGAAGTCCACCAAAACCCTAGTTCGTGGAGAGCCGCCATCAAGGAGCAAGAAGGAGATCCCGAGCAAGAAGAAGAAGAGGAGGAAAAGAAAGAATATCAAGATATCCATCAAGCTTTTGTTCTCCATCAACAAGTCACCATTAAGTTCTTCATCAACCCTATATCATCAAGATCCAAGTGTTACCTCCAAAACTCTTGATTTATTGGAGCTCTAAACACCTGGTATACCTTATACTTCCTTTTCCTCACAGGAATTCAACCCCGTTTCTCCAAATTCACATCGATCTAGAAAACCATAATTCAATGTTCCTGCAAAGGGCGGACTAGTCCAGTCCCTAGGGGACTAGTCTGATTTTGCGATCTATTTCCTATTGAATTAAATCTAAATTGGTTTGAATCAATCCCAAACCTGTTCAAACTTGTTAAAATCTATTAGAACTAGTTAGTAAACATCATTAACAACTCATTAACTAGTTTTGCTTTGCAATTGCATTAATCATGCATGTCATTTCATATTGAGTAATATTTGTGCACTCTTTGATTGTAATTCTTGTCTTGTATGTTTATTGTGCAAATTAGACGACATTGCGCTAGAGGGTGCTGCGGAGGACCTCCAGCACTAGGAGTTTTAAGACTTTGACCTGAACCAAGCCCAAGAGCAAGGAAAGTGTCCTTAAACATATTGATCCTATTTTGACAATAAATGTTTTGGTTTCAAAACTGCATGTTTGTGTCAATTTGATGGGAAATCCTATGATAGGAAGTTTACTAGCGTTGTATAACCACCCTTGTCACCTGGAATACATGGTAGAGAGTCGGGAAGGGCTTTTTATATTTTTCCTTCGCTTAATTAATTGGGATGAGAAAACGACATTGCACATATAATTATGCATTAATGATATTATGGTTAATATTAACTGGTCAATATGATATGGTAATGGGTAATCTAAGCAAGCATGGTATGTGGATGGGTTGGATGTTATGGTGGTTTCGCTTGCTTTAGATCTAAGGACATGTTCATGCGAGAATAAGCCAGGACAACAGTGCCATCACGAGGCCAAGTATGGGTGAGGCGTAGCTGATTAATTAGGGCATTGCTAGTATTGCATGGATCATTTGGCGCACTGGGGAAGGGGACTCGGATTGAGTTTGGATATGGTTGGCGGGACTCCTTGAGATACGAATGGCACAAGAGGGGGCCCTTGGTTGAAGATGTGCTCAGTTGGAGATATCGCCACCGGTGAAACCTAAGTGGGTCCGTACATGCTAGTAGTCCCTTTATAAAGGCTATTTTGTCATCTCTTGGCTATACACATATGGTAGTGTTTTGGTATAATGGAGGTTTTTCTTTAGTCGCCGACGGGTGACGATATCACAAACACGTGAGTAAAGTGGTACAAACTCTGTAGAGTGTGTCTAAAACTATCATGATAGCCGTGCTCCCGGTTATGAGCACCTGGATGACCTACATGATTAGAAGGAAATTGGAATTTGGGATGGTTTGGTAATGGTTTTGGTTAATAATATGGTTATGGCTGGTTATGGATTAAATTCTGGTGATGAATATGGTTAATGGAATGAGAAATCTGGAATATGGTTGATGGTGATGAAATATGGACTGGTATTATGATAACTACATGGTTTATGATGGGTTTACTTCACATGCATATAATATATTGCTTTTCAAATGTTTTAATGTACTTTTCAGCACTTAGCCTTTATTATATTCGTCATTTGAATCAGCGACATGTCATACTTTCCACACTTGCTGAGTACGACATGTACTCACCCTTGCAATTCCCCCACCAACACTTGCAGGTCAGGATTGGGAGTATAACAATGATAATGCGGAGTTCTAGGTTGTGTCTGCTACCAGCTTTGCTTGTGGTGTTGATTGGAGCTGCGCTATACTCCTTTGCTTAGTTTGCTTAGTTTAGTCTATTTCAGCTGCATTAGTTCAAACTTGTCATTAATATTCATTAGAGCTTGTATTCGAGGATATTCTGAATTTATAATAAAAGTGCTTAATTAATTTTGTTCTGTGGTAATTTTCTGTATATCCTTTTGTGAATGCACTCGTGTATGTGTGTTGAACGTCCTGGGCACACATATGTGTTCACTTGGTTCGTTTTCGGAACCGGGTGTCACAAGAACTGACGTGCCGCTGCACGGCTCTGAAGCCCCCTCCTCTGCTGCAAAGACATGGCCGTCTGTCGGGGGCGAGTCGCCATGTTGCGCGCCAGTAACGTCAGGCGTCGGCACCGCTTCAACGTCCAGCGGGTCAGCCCCACCAAGGGAGGCAGCCTCAACCAAGGTAGCCCTCTCCTCGACGGGTACCTCCTCATCTGGCACCTTCTCACCAGACACCCACTCGCCTAGCACTTCCACGCTTGGCGTCACTTCTGCCACACCTGCCTCGTCGGATGGGGGTGCAAAGTCATCAAAGGCACATAAGGCCGACGCACCCTCGGGCGTAGGATGCGGCGCGGCAGACCCCGTTCCATCTCCGGGAAGGGCAGGGGCTATCAAGCCCACCCCTGGAGCACCAAGGGCACCAAATTGGCTGACGAAGCCCTGAGAAACCAAGATAAAGCTTCATCAAGAACGAAAAAGAAATGAAGAGAAATAACATAGGGGAGAAGCTGCGACTTACCGGCGAGTCGGGCCACTCCAATGACTCTTGCCTCCCACCCCGCGCGATAGATCAAGGTCACTGGGATCTGACGACAAGGCCGGTGCCGCCGTCTCTGGTACTGACTCCCGGTCAATCCGCGTCGGTGTGGTAGTCTGCGCAGGCCCCTCACCACCTCCTCTGGGACCAGGGCCACTTCTGGAATTAGAGGCTAAGTCTACGACAGAAGCTTCAGCCCCGCCAGCTCTCTAGTGACAAGAGATGGGAGTATCATCGTCCCTAAATAACTTCTGCTTCTTCGGTATAGAAGTAGCAGAGCCCGCGACCAACATGCGAGAACGCTTTCTTGGCTCCGGAGCTGGTGCCGGCTGGCTGACCTCTGCCCTGACAGAAGTAGCTGAGGGCTCTGCCTCTGCCCTTGACGAAGGATGCGAGGAAGACCACGATCCTGGATGCACAGCTTCACGACACCGCTTTAGGACTGCCGAGGCTCCAGCTGTATCTTCAGGATGCAAGCGAGCGAGTCCGAACAAGTTGACCTTCGGCATTGAGCTCTGCAGTTCAGTCCTCATGTCAATGTTCATATGGAGCGGTTGGCGGTCATCCGGAATGGAGACGTGCTCATCGTCAACAACGTTAGAGGTCACTATTTTCAGCATCTCCTCCAACATCTTGGGAGTCAGGGTGTCCGGACCCAGCCGGCATTCGCATATTTGTCGTTGAAAACTCAGGCCCTGTATAGATGCTGCTGAAGAGGGGCGATACGGCGGAGCAAGAAGTCTGCCAACACTATTATGGAGGTCAAGCCCTTGCCAGCCAAGAAGCGGATCTTCCTCAGGGCGGGCATGTATTCATTTGGCAACCCATGGGATGCCTCCCAAGTGGTAGGGTCAGAGCTTGGACCGTTGTACGGCATCTTCAGCGAGGGATGGGGGTTTGTCCTCACGATCGCCCAGTCTTCCCTCTAGTCGCTCCATTTACCCCACTTTGAATGAGGCAATGTAACCCCGGGAGGTATTGTCTCGATGGCGGAAGTAGTAGGCCCCCAATTGAGTCGTCGCACTCCTTCCATTTGTCTTCATTATGAAAAAATGCTGAAACAGCTCCACGGTGGGCGGGCAGCCCATGAACGCCTCGCATAGGTGGACGAACACAACCACCAAGGAAATGGAGTTCAACAACAGGTGGTGAAGTTGCAGCCCATACTCCCCCAGCACTGCAAGGAAGAACCTTGACAACGGGAGTGCGAGCCCAGCAGTGGCGTAGGCGACGAAGAGGACAGTCTTGTCCTCACGTAGATCCCAGATATCAGGAGATCCGCAGCGGATCATCCATCCGCACTCTGAAGACGCACTAGATCTCTGGCCGATCGGAAGCGGGAAGGAGGCAACAGGGAAGCCACTGGAGAAAGCTAAGGTGAGAGCTTTGGTGAAAGGAGTGAAGAAGGATCGGGCGCTCGAGGAAGAAGGCGAAAACTCAGGCTGCGTGGATTGAGTAAGGAAGGAATCGTTCCTCTAACAAAGGTTTCCTTTTTTATCACCCCCGCGACGCTTGGGTACTCCGAGCAAAGGTTCAGACCGCACCGCTCAACACCTGGCACCCATGACAATGGGCCCTACATGCCCGCACTGACACGCTGGCCCAGTCGGTCGGCCGCCTGGGGAAGCCGCTGAGGTGACTCCTATAATGGCGGAGCGAACAAAAGTGCTATAGCTGCATCGGGAACCATCGCAGATAAAGGCATGACAGAAGACAGAGATATTACAGCAAGCAAAGAACCTGTCACCGTTGTCTCTCAACCAGAAGAGAACCGGTGGTGACGATTGGCAAAAGCGCCCACCTCTTCGGCTCTCCAAGACAGAATTCAAAGCAAAGTGCGAGAAGGCATGGAAAGGGCTCCACCTTTGGGCTCATCACCACCCTCCAAGGTGGACCCAGGGGCCACTGTGGGTACCCTATAGATGGGGTACCCTCGCACACAGTATAAAGACACTGAGGCACGTCCGGAGCCACCACTTGTCCTATAGGCGCCAAGGCCTTTGCCTCCCTCAAGATTGAGCTGCGGTGCTGCCATGTAAGCCTTGAAGATGGGACCTTGCCCCTCCGGTGTGACGGGCTCCCAAGATGCCACATGTAGGGACGGGACCTCACCCAACCTTGGGGGAGCACCCCTGGCACAACCACGTTGTACGGACTGCAAGTGTGACACCCAGTTTCGAAAATGAACCAAGAGCAGTGTATGTGTGCCCAGGATGTTTAACACACATACACAAGTGATCCACAATTAATAAACACATAATTACCACAGCTCAAGTTATTAAATAAGTACTTTAATTACACAATTCAAAATATTCTCGAATACAAGCTCTAATGAATATTAATGACAAGTTCAACTAATGTAGTGGAAATAAACTAATTAAGCAACTAAACAAACTAAGCATAAGGGATAGCGCAGCTCCATGCAACACCACAGGCAAGTCGACGACAGCACACAGCCTAGAACTCCGCATTATCCTCAAGACACTCCCAACCATCACCTGAAACTGTTGGTGGGGGATTGCAAGGGTGAGTACATGTCGTACTCAGCAAGTGTGGGAAAGTATGACATGTAGCTGATACAAATGACAAAATGTAATAAAGGCTATGTGCTGAAAAGTACAGTAAAATATTTGAAAAGCAATATATCATATGTATGTGAAGTAAATCCATCATAATCTATGTAGTTATCATAATACCAGTCTATATCTCATTACCAATAACGATATTTATAACGATGAACCATAATACCATCCCAAAGCCAATGCCAAACCATCCCAATACCAAAACCCTCCAATCAGGTAAGTTGTCAAGGTGCTCATAATCGGGAGCACAACTATCATGATAGTTTTATTAGACTCTACAAAGTTTGTACTACTTTACCCACGTGTTTGTGGTTTCATCACCCGTCGGCGACTAGAGAACCTCCCTCACGCCAACTACACTTCCTTTGGTGTATGGCCAAGAGATCACAAAATAGCCTTTACAAAGGGATTACTATCCTATTTGGACCCCATTGAGGTTTCACCGGTGGCGATGCCTCCAATTGAGCACATCTTCAACCAAGGGCCCCCTCTTGAGCCATTCGGATCCGAGGGTAGTCCCACCAATCATCAACAAACCCAATCCGACTACCCCTTCCCTGAGCATCCTTAATGGTCCAAATAGCACTAGAAAAGCCCTAATTAATCAGCTACACCGCACCCATACTTGGCCTTGTGGTGGCACTGTAATCCTGGCTTATTCTCGCATGAACCGGTCCTTAGATCTAACGCAAGCAAACCACCATAAAATCCAACCCATCCACATACCAGGCTTTATTAGATCACCCATTACCACATCATATTAACCAATTCATATTAACCATAATCTCATTATTGCATAATTAAATTAAGTGGTATAGTTGTTCTTCCATCCCAATTAATTAAGCGAAGCAAAAGGTAAGAAGTCATTCCCGACTCTCTACTATATTTTCCAGGTGACAAGGGTGGTCAAACAAAACTAGTAAACTTCCTATCATAGGATTCCCATCAATTTGACACAAGCATGCAGTTTTGCAAACAATACATTTATTTTAGAAACAGGATCAATATGGTTCAAGGCCACTTGCCTTTATATCCCGCAATTCGATAGTCAACCAATTCAACTTCTTGCACACGAAGATCCACACATACTCGCTTCTCGATCGTAACCTCTTAAGCGTACCGGTCTACTTGCAATCAACCACATACACAAGCAAACATACATAATAAATACATTGCAACCACTAATCATTATGCAAAATATGGATACATGCATAAAATATGTTCGTATTAATGTTATATAAATTTCTATGGCTTTTTAATAATTTTTGATAATGATTTCCTATTTATTTGAGCAAGTTTGCAATTAATCAAATTAATTCAGAGGCAAAAATAATTAATTCAGAACATTAAATATGTTGAAAATATTATTAATAACTTTCTAGAATTTATTCTAAATTTTCTGGGATTTCTAGATTTATTTTGACACTTTATGAAGTAACTAGGATTTAATCTTATTTAATAAATCTGAAAAATAGATTAAATAATACTGAAAATATAAATTTAGTCAAATCTAAAATAACATATTGATCTTATATGATTTAATCTAATATGTAAGTTTCCATGTGGTTTGAGATGATTTGACGATGATTAATGATCGCTTAAATAAAACACGTTCTACACGTGATTCCGTTCAAATATTAGAATTAAAATACTTATCTAGATTTAAATCGTAATACCTACCGTAGGTGTAGCGGCTTCAAAAATCGCGGAACGGAGGCGTAGTGTGGACAAAGTAGATGACACAGCGGTCCTCCGATGACATGACGACGGCGACAATCTCCGACGGATAACGGCTCCTCCCTTTTCTTCCTTCCTTCCTTCTTCTCTAGTGTCTGCCCTCAGCTGGCCTCTTTTCTTTTTCCTAGCGGCGGCTGTTGCCCTAGGTTTTTATTTTCTGAGAGCATTAGTGACTATTTAATTGCGGGGCGGTGCTGGGACTTCAAGAGTCCGGCTCGGCCGCGAGCCATGCGCTGCTCTGGTGGAGCACCGAGTCCATCGTGGCTCCCGTGGGCACACGGTGCTTGCCGGTTCGTGGATGTGGAATTTGTTTCCGTTATTATATTTTTTCTATCTTTTTTGCATGGTGGTGGCCAGGGCTGTGCGGGCTCGTTGTGGGCCAGGTCTTTGATGCGGCTACGACTGGAGCAGGGTTGACTTTTATTTTGTTTTTGTTTCCCTTTTTTTATATTGTCTTTTTGCATGGCGGTGGGTTTCTTCTTTTTTTTCTTGTTTTCTTTTTATTGTGCAGGGGGCTTTTGCGTGCGGTACGACCAGGGTTTGGTTGACTTATTTTCTTTTTTATTCTTTTCCTTTTATGTATTATTTTCTTTGTTCATTTTTTTATTTATTTTACTTACTTATTTTTATCTCTTTGGTGGTTCAGTCAGGTTATTTAGTGTGATTCGTGATAAGACTAGTGATTGACTTAGGTTTATTATTTATACATACATGGTGTGGTGAATATTAAAATACACCAAACTGCAGAGTGTCGGACTAGTCCGTTTAATACCGGACAAGTCCGTTATGGTGTCGAACAAGTAAGGGATTTGTACAATAAAGGTTTTTGGACTAGTCCGTTATTGTTCAGACTAATCCGGTGCCTGAATCAACTTTTAGTTGCATCTTTATTTCTAATTCTTTTATATTTGTTCCTTTTTATCCTACTTAATTATTTTTGCATGAATTCATCATATAATTAAACAATTATATATATATATATATACACACACCTTTAGTTTCATTTATTTCTTTTATCTCATATTTGTTATGGCAAATAAATTACATTTGGTGTATTTATTTTGGTAATTAATTTCCAATGCTTGAGGATGAATGCAAAATGCAATATGAGATGCATATATTTTATATTTTCCTTTATAAAAACAATTTCTTCCTATTATTAACTCTAAATTCCCATTTAAGTTTTTAATTTGCCGAAACTTGAAAATCAAGGTGTTACAATTCTACCCTCCTTAAAATGAATCTCGCCCTCGAGATTCGGACGGATTAAAGAAGAGATGAGAAAACCCTTGATAACATCTTCACGCTTTCATGTAGCTTCATCCAGGGTTATGAATCTTATTGTAGTGCCAATCTTTCACAAAAATAGAGACAAGAATGAAGATATATGGAATCCCAACCTATATGCATGCATCAAGTTATAGGATCCTAAACAACTACCTATACAAGCCTATATGGATATGGCAATGATAAAACATCCCACAATCCTCTAATAAGTACACAAGCACACAAGTAGACATTACATAGCAATCAGCACATCAATCAAACCACGATGTTTCCTGAGTGCTCCTATGTGCTCTAAAGTGTCTATTCTATCTAGGCTGCATCCTACGGTCAACCTGTGGCTCTGATACCAATGTGTGACACCCGGTTCCGAAAAATGAACCAAGTATAGTGTATGTGTGCCTAGGATGTTTAACACACATACACAAGTGATTCACAATTGATAAACAGATAATTACCACAGCTCAAGTTATTAAATAAGTATTTTAATTACACAATTCAAAATATTCTCGAATACAAGCTCTAATGAATATTAATGAAAAGTTCAACTAATGAAGTGGAAATAAACTAATTAAGCAACTAAGCAAACTAAGCATAAGGGATAGTGCAGCTCCATACAACACTACAGGCAAGTCGACGGCACCATATAGTCTAGAACTCTGCATTATCCTCAAGACACTCCCAACCATCACCTGAAACTGTTGGTGGGGGATTGCAAAAAGGGTGAGTACATGTCGTACTCAGCAAGTGTGGGAAAGTATGATATGTAGCTGATACAAATGACGAAATGTAATAAAGGTTATGTGCTGAAAAGTACATTAAAATATTTAAAAAGCAATATATCATATGTATGTGAAGTAAACCCATCATAATCCATGTAGTTATCATAATACCAGTCTATATCTCATTACTAATAACCATATTTATCACCATGAACCATAATACCATCCCAACGCCAATACCAAACCATCCCAATACCAAAACCCTCTAATCATGGAAGTTGTCCATGTGCTCATAACTAGGAGCACGGCTATCATGATAGTTTTATTAGACTCTGCAGAGTTTGTACCACTTTACCACGTGTTTGTGATTTCATCACCCGTCGGCGACTAGAGAACCTCCCTCACGCCAATTATACTTCCTTTGGTGTATGGCCAAGAGATCACAAAATAGCCTTTACAAAGGGATTACTAGCCTATTTAGACCCCATTGAGGTTTCACCGGTGGCGATGCCTCCAACTGAGCACATCTTCAACCAAGGGTCACCTCTTGAGCCATTCGGATCCCAGGGTAGTCCCACCAATCATCAACAAACACAATCCGACTACCCCTTCCCCGAGCATCCTTAATGGTCCAAATAGCACTGGCAAAGCCCTAATTAATCAGCTACACTGCACCCATACTTGGCTTCGTGGTGGCACTGTAATCCTGGCTTATTCTCGCATGAACTGGTCCTTAGATCTAAAGCAAGCAAACCACCATAACATCCAACCCATCCACATACCAGGCTTGCTTAGATCACCCATTACCACATCATATTAACCAATTCATATTAACCATAATCTCATTATTGCATAATTAAATTAAATGGTATAGTTGTTCTTCCATCCCAATTAATTAAGTGAAGCAAAAGGTAAGAAGCCCTTCCCGACTCTCTACCATATATTCCAGGTGACAAGGGTGGTCAAACAAAACTAGTAAACTTCCTATCATAGGACTCCCATGAATTTGACACAAGCATGCAGTTTTGCAAACAAAACATTTATTTTAGAAACAGGATCAATATGGTTCAAGGGCACTTGCCTTTATATCCCGCAATTCGATAGTCAACCAGTTCAACTTCTTACACGCGAAGATCCACACATACTCGCTTCTCGATCGTAACCTCTTGAGCGTACTGGTCTACTTGCAATCAACCACATACACAAGCAAACATACATAATAAATGCATTGCAACCACTAATCAATATTCAAAATATGGATACATGCAGAAAATATGCTCGTATTAATGTTATATAAATTTCTATGGCTTTTTTAATAATTTTCGATAATGATTTCCTATTTATTTGAGCAAGTTTGCAATTAATCAAATTAATTCAGAGGCAAAAATAATTAATTCAGAACATTAAATATGTTGAAAATATTATTAATAACTTGCTAGAATTTATTCTAATTTTTCTGGGATTTCTAGATTTATTTTGACACTTTATGAATTAACTAGGCTTTAATCTTATTTATTAAATCTGAAAAACAGATTAAATAATACTGAAAATATAAATTTAGTCAAATCTAAAATAAAATATTGATCTTGTATGATTTAATCTTATATGTAAGTTTCCATGTGGTTTGAGATGATTTGACGATGATTAATGATCGCTCAAATAAAACACGTTCTACACGTGATTCTGTTCAAATATTAGAATTAAAATAGTTGTCTAGATTTAAATCGTAATACCTACCGTAGGTGTAGCGGCTTCAAAAATCGCGGAAGGGAGGCGTAGCGTGGACGAAGTAGACGGCGCAACGGTCCTCCGACGGCATGAAGACGGCGAGGATCTCCGACGGATGACGGCTCCTCCCTTTTCTTCCTTCCTTCCTTCTTCTCTCGCGCCTGCCCTCAGCTGGCCTCTTTTCTTTTTCCTAGCGGCGGCTGTTGCCCTAGGTTTTTATTTTCTGGGATTAGCTCACGGTACAGATCACTGGTAACTATTTATAGGCGGGACGGTGCTGGGACTTCAAGAGTCCGGCTCGGCCGCGAGCTAGGCGCTGCTCTGGTGGAGCACCGAGTCCATCGTGGCTCCCGTGGGCACACGGTGCTTGCCGGTTCGTGGGTGTGGAACTGTTTCTGAATGTGGCCTAGAGGGGGGTGAATAGGCCTCTTTGAATTTTAGTCGGAACCTGCAACACTTAACAAACTGATCAAATCCCGAGATATCGGAATAGTTCGCTAGAGTGCGAACTAGTTCGGTGCATGCGAACTAGATTGACCAAGCTTGATCGATTATCTCGATCCTAGACTGTATGCAGCGGAAAAGTACTTGTAATTGAGTGTCACACTACCATGAACTAGGATGTACCACAGAGGCAACCTACATCCGCGTTGAGGAGTCCACAAAAGGATCGGGTCTTCTCCAACCCTACCCTCGTCGGATCGCCACGGAGGCCAATCCTTTTCACTAATGAAAAAAGGCAAATAACCGAATTCAAGGGGCCTTCTCACAAGTTGAGGGCTCCCCAAGATTACAAGATGAACACCACCAAGAACACACTTTTAATATTACAATGAAAACCATAGGAGTGTGTTAGGGAATCAAACCAAGATCTCAATGAGTGAAGAACCATGTCTCTCCTTGGATCCAAAGTGTATCCTCAAAGGATTATGCTTTCTTGCATTGGATTGCGTGGAGAGATGAGTTTTCTAGGCTCTTGGAGGGTGTGACAGCGTAGGGTGTCGAGAGATATGAAAGTTGGGTCGTGCGCACCTATTTATATAGGATTTCCAAAAGTTACCGTTAGGGTTTAGAAAGATCGAACTAGTTCGTGGTGGACACCGGACTAGTCCAGTGTGCTGCGTGTAGGAAACCCTAGGTGTCCCAAAATATCGTACTTGTCCGAAGTGAAAGTGGACTAGTCCGATTTGGTTTTTGAAATCTTCGGACTAGTCCGATGAATATCGGACTTGTCCGGATATGTGAAACCCTTAGTGAATTTGGAGTACAAGTCCGCACTTGGAGGACTTGTTCGATTTAGGTTAGAGGGATTTCATACTAGTTCGTGCTAATATCGGACTTGTCTGATTGACATCAGAAAGATATCAGACTAGTCCGTGGTGTTGTCGGACTTGTCCGATTTCGTGCAACTTGTGAAGGTTTGGGGGACTAGTTCGCACTAGGGAGGACTAGTCTGATTCTAGTCAGAAAGATATCAGACTAGTCCGTGGTGATATCGGACTAGTCCGGTCAGTGGAAAACTGGACTATGAGGACAAGTCCGCATTGTGAGGACTTGTCCGATCTGGTGCAGAAAGATATCGGACTAGTCCGGTGTCAGTCGGACTAGTCCAGTCCTGTATAACTTTGTGCAATGTGTGAGATTATTTGTGCTTGAGCTCTTGGGGTGTGTTTCCTTAACACACTCCATACACAATGATCTACTACACTTGGTTCTTGAGCTCTTTTCCGCATTGCTCCTACTTCTTCTTTCTTTTTGGTGCTTTGTTCATTCTTTCATTAGAACATGTTATCATCTCAACAATGTGGTTAGGATCTCATTTGCTTGTCATAAATCAACCAAAACCCACAAGGGATTCCTAGATGCACTTTCAATCTCCCCCTTTTTGGTGATTGATGACAATCAATTGAGATTTTACAAAATATGATAAAAAGTTGAGATTTTCATAAAGTGTGCACATATGAGTTTGAAACACATTAAGCAATGAAAACATAAGTCATATGTGCATTCTTTTTGGTGGGATGCAAAACTAAGTATGTATAAACGATAATCATGATGAGAATGATATAAATGACACCAATATATCAACAACAAGCATATATGTCATTTTTAGAGCAAAATCACATATTTCATAAATATCTTCATAAGAAATTCATAACATTGCATCACAAGACCAAAAGTACCAAAATACCATGATATAAGTCTTACAACCCATAAAGAGACAAAATATACAAAAGATAGCTCTCCTCGCAGCCAACAGCTAAAGCCTAAGACTCTAAGACTCCCCCTCAATCTCTCCCCCTTTGGCATCAAGACACCAAAAAGGAGAGAAGGGACCTAAGGTCTTCAAGGCTCGTTGTCGGTCCTCTCATCGTCTTCATCTCCATTCTCGAGCTGAGGAGGAGGAGGGGGGAGGAGGAGGAGGAACGGTTCCACTCGAGTCCCCAATGCCAAAATAGGCAAGCTCGAAGGGAGTCAGGGGCCCGAGCTCAGTGAAATCAGAATATGAGTCATTAGAAATGACTGGAGATCCAATGGGCTCGATCTCCAGCTTTTGGTAGATGTTCTTCACATTCTCCTTGACATATCGCATATCAGCCTTCCTCCTCTTGTTCAGCTTATGAGTGTTCACTTCCGCCTTCTTGCAAGAGGCAAAAATAGCTTACAAGTACTTTAGGATGCCACTTGGTGACCCCTTTTGAGGAGGGGCCCTAATGGCGGGAGCAGCCCTAGCATCTTCACTAGCTCTCACTGGAGCCTCTGCACTGGAAGAAGGAGAGGGAGCAGCTTGAACACTTGCTTGTTGAGGCATCTGGGGCCTCAAGGGGGTGTGCTCCACATCCTTGACGAACTTGATACATGTGACCTTCTCAATCATAAACATCAGGTAGGGGCATAGCCACAGGATCTGTTCGGCGTGCAAGAGATGTTGACCATGTCGTTCCAAATGTTGTAAAAGACATCAAACTTTCTGTCTTTGCTAATGACCTTCATCAAGGTCCTGAGATATCCCTGAACACTTCCAGCATCCCCATCCTTCGGGGCAATGGTCTTCCTGAGGATCCGGTTGAGCACCACGAAGAAAGGCTTCATGTTCTTGGTGGAGGGAGGATTGAACTGAGTGGGGTTCATAAATAAACTTCATCTTGTCCTTCTCAATGACACCAATGTTGTGAATTATCAAGTTATCATTGCTAGAGCTATCAAGATGAAGCAATCTTGCAAATTCTTCATAGGTGATGGTGTACGTGGATCCATAAGTCATCCAAGTCACCCTTTCTTCCTCATCACTGGAAAAGTGGAAAGTAGCATAAAATTGGGCAATGACTTCGTTGTTCGAATTGTTCCGGAAGGCAAATAGGTCTTTCAAACCATGCTTCTCGACTGCCTCGACCACCTCAACAAAAGGTGAGCAACCCTTCTTCTCGATGTGCACCCAATCTATCCATTAGCTGCGCACAACTGGGGTCTTCATCGGGAGATAGATAGAATTGTAAAAGTCTGCATGGAAGTTACTCCAGAACCTCCCATCGGCAGCCTGCTTGGGTCGGCTGTAACAATCCACGTTTCTGAAATTTGCAGCCGTGTCACTGCCCTTCCCATTGAACTTCTCTTCAGCGGGATCCCGGGCTCCTTTACTTAGAGATGACATCTTGAGGGGGCCAATCGGGCCCGTGGCAATCCCCTTTCCTTTGCCCTTAGCTTGGCAAGAGGTTGCCGAGCTAGGGCCTGCTGAAACCGCACCCTTAACTTTCAACGCAGGTTTCTTCGCGAGAACCTTGCGTCTAATATGCAAAGGGGAGGGTGCTGGCTCAGACGGGCACTCTTGGCGCTTCTTGCCTTGGCCCATCGGGGACTGAAGCAAGGCTTCTTGGTCCATCTCAGCCTCGAAGTCGGAAATTTCGTCGTTGGAGCTTGACATTGTCATGAGAATGGATTACACAAGGTACGAATGAGAATGTATGGCAAGGAATTGCATTGAGGAATAATAAGTTAGGGTCGAGTTCAGAAGAAATCGGACTAGTCCGGTGTACAGGCACGGACTAGTCTGGGTGATCGGACTTGTCCATGCATGGATCGGACTAGTCCGGTATTCAACCTCTAAAACCCTAACTATGAGACAAATGGTGATTCCTAATACACAAATAGCTTAGCATCAATGTAATACATCAAGGAATCATGTATATGGTGAAAGGAACTAAACTATTTGATCAACAACGAAGAGGAAATAGCGATTTCTAGGGTTTGGGAAGAAAATTTACCGAAATCGCTTGATTCTTGAGAATGAAGGGGTTGAAGGCGCAGACAAGTCTGTGGTCTTCAATTCCTGAGCAATGGAGGTCGTTTTCCGCCAAAATACGAAGAGTTTTGATGGAGGATGAAGGAAATCGACTTTGGGAGCTCGAGCGAGGAGAGAGAGCGTAGGTGAGGTTGTGAGGATGAAGAGGATTCGGGTTTGGCGGCAGCTAGGGTTATGGATACGAATAATCGGACTTGTACAAAAATGATCAGACTAGTCCAAACTTTTACAGAGCCTATATCGGACTAGTCTGTGGTCGGTCGAACTAGTCTGGACCTACAGTCACTCTGCAGACTAGGTTGCAGGGGCGGACTAGTCTGGGCAACCACGGACTAGTCCGTGGTCACTAGGGAAGAAATGCTTAGCCCAATCGTATATATTTTAAGGTACTTATTAAGAAAATTAGGGAGCCAAAAACACACAATAATCTTGATGAATATGATCAGTAAACATTCAACAATCAAGCAATGACCATAATTCACCAAGATCTAGTAATTGAGATAGTTTTTCAGAAAAATTGAGAGAGATGATTTTCACAACACAATCAATGAATTTTGAAGATAGCATTCAGGTATACAAGATTTAAAGCCACATTCTGAGCATCAAGGATATTTAGTTCATTTCGGAGCTCGCAAAAGCGTTTTTCATCAAGTGGCTTGGTGAATATGTCGGCTAGTTGTTTTTTGGTGTTGACATGTGAAATGGTTATATCTCCCTTCGTTGAGTGGTCTCTCAAAAAGTGATGTCGGATGTCCATGTGTTTGGTCTTAGAGTGCTCAACGGGATTATGGGCAATTTTAATGGCACTCTCATTATCACAAAGGAGTGGAATATGGCTCATATTGTAACCATAATCCCTTAGAGTCTGTCGCATCCAAAGGATTTGTGCACAACAACTCCTGGCTGCAACATACTCTTCTTCGGCCGTGGATAAGGCAATGGAGTTTTGTTTCTTGGAGGACCAAGAAACTAGAGATCTACCTAGGAATTGGCATGTACCAGAGGTACTTTTTATATCTACTTTGCATCCGGCATAATCTGCATCGGAGTAACCAATGAGATTGAATTTAGAAGCTTTGGGATACCAAAGGCCTAGGTTGGTTGTATGAACTAAAGACCGCAAGATTCTCTTTACGGCTGTCAAATGACACTCTTTTGGGTTGGCTTGAAACCTTGCACACAAACATGCACTCAACATAATGTCTAGCCTAGATGCACATAAGTAGAGTAGAGATCCAATCATGGAGTGATATACCTTTTGATCAACGTTTGGTCCATCTTCATTGAGATCCAAGTGGCCATTCGTTGCCATGGGAGTCTTTATAGGCTTTTCCTTGTCCATTCCAAACTTCTTGAGTATGTCTTGGGTGTACTTAGTTTGGCTTATGAACGTCCCTTCCTTTTGTTGCCTCACTTGGAATCCCAAGAATTACTTTAGCTCTCCCATCATAAACATCTCAAACCTATCTGTCATAATCTTACTAAACTCCTCACAAAAAGATTTATTAGTTGAACCAAAGATAGTATCATCAACATAAATTTGATAAATAAAGAGATCATTGTCAAAGTTCTTTGTAAACAATGTATAATCTACTTTACTGATCTTAAAACCATTTTCAATTAAGAAATCTCTAAGACACTCATACCAAGCTCTAGGAGCTTGTTTGAGGCCGTAGAGAGTCTTACGCAATTTAAAGACGTGGTCGGGGAACTCTTCATCTTCAAATCTGGGGGGTTGCTCCACATACACCTCCTCCTTGACTGGTCCATTGAGGAAGACGCTTTTCACATCCATTTGATAGAGCTTGAAATCATGGTGAGTAGCATATGCAAGTAATATTCTATTAGACTCAAGTCTAGCTACGGGAGCAAAGGTTTCATCGAAATCCAAACCTTCGACTTGTGAATACCCTTTGGCCACAAGTCGTGCCTTGTTTCTTGTCACCACCCCGTGTTCATCTTGTTTGTTGTGGAAGACCCATTTGGTGCCGACGACATTGAACTTGGGTCTTTCGACTAGTTCCCATGCCTAGTTCTGAAGTTGTTGAGTTCTTCTTGCATGGCCACTACCCAATTTGGATCCTTCAATGCATCCTCAACCATGTGCGGTTCCAAAAAGGATACAAACGAATAATGCTCATAAAAATTAGCTATGCGAGATCTAGTAGTTACTCCCTTTTGGATGTCAATGATGATATTGTCGATTGGGTGATCCCTTTGGACGCATTGGTGTACTCTTGGGTATGGCACTTGCGGTCTTGAATCTTCATGGTCATCTTCTTCTCCCCCTAGATGGTTGCCCTCATTGACTTGTTGATCATTTTCGTCTTCTTGAGGTTGATCTTGTATGGAGGCTCCCCCTTGATCATTGGCCTCCACTTGTGGTTCATCTTCCTCATGCATATGTAGA
Source organism: Tuctoria greenei (assembly GCA_036927565.1). Lineage (NCBI taxonomy): Eukaryota > Viridiplantae > Streptophyta > Magnoliopsida > Poales > Poaceae > Tuctoria > Tuctoria greenei. Next base: position 68,216,845 of record JAYESD010000004.1, on the reverse strand, counting down.
GGGGGTTCTTGTGGTCGAACTTCTCCCAATGCCATTCTTCTCAGTGCTTGGCAAGGAGATTCTTCTATTTCTAGCACACATGGATCAACTTGCTCCTTTTGGGAGCCGTTAGTTTCATCGAACACTATGTCACGTGCTACTTCAACAAGTCCGGAGGTCTTGTTGAAGACACGATAGGCATAAGAGTTCGAATCATAACCAAGCAAGAAACCTTCATCAGACTTTGAAGCGAACTTTGAAGTCCTAGGCTTCTTGTTCAAAATATAGCATTTGGAACCAAAAACTCAAAAATATGAAATATTAGGCTTATTACCGGTGAGTAGCTCATATGATGTCTTCTTGAGAAGTCGATGAAGGTAGAGTCGGTTTATGGCGTGGCAAGTGTTGACGGCTCCTAAGATATACTAACAAATCATCCCTGGCAACGGTGCCAGAAATGCTTGTTGGTATTACTTATGCACCATTAACTAAACATCTCCAACTGATGTGTCAGAAATGCTTGTTAACGGTTCTATTGGATCACAGAGTGAATTCCGCAAGCGCGCGGAGGTATCATTGTAGCATTTCCCCTTAAGAGTATTCCCAAGGGTGTCATTTATTTGATCCCAAAGGAAGGTGGGGTAGAGATATAACAATCATCAAGTGGAAAGGGTAGAAAGGTCTAGGTAAGAATCTAGTAAGGATGGATAAAATAATAGTGGAGGTAGTGTGACACACACAAAAGCTTTCACGTCTAAGGGGGGTAAGAGGATCCTAGAGGTTAGTTAAGGTTGAGAGTTATGGAGGTACTCCTACTATGCTCTATTGTACATATACATAGTCTAAACTAATTGTTCATAAGCTAGATCAATAGTGAATACTTATGCTATGTGGTTCAACACATCGAGCACGGGCTTACCCGTAGCAATACTAGGGTGACTCCCGCCAAGAGCTTGTGGCATAGCCGAACGTGGAGGATTACAAAGGACAGATAGGGCTGTCACCACCTACTGCCTACCTCTTCAATCCGTGGATCTATGAGACATCCAATGCTATTTAGCTATCCTAGCACCATGCTAGCATATTAAGTAATTACCTTAAGAGCCTAGGCACAATCCATCCTAAGGCAATGAATTGAATCATCATTGAACCAATGTTGATATATAACATAATTATCCATACTAACCTAGTTATGTTATAATTAACTAGACTATAGTGGGGGTCTATAGGTTCTATGATAATGAGATATGTTCATGATGAAATAGTCATAGAAGCTATACCTTCCACATACATGGACTCCACAATCAAACAAGAAACACTTTGCCAAAGTATATGTATAAGTAGAGACTAAAGATACTATCTTTATTATGCATAAAGTCACAAATACAAGAAATAATACATGAACCATACCTTTCCCAATGTAGGATTGGGAAGAGAGAGACTCCTTACTCCTTTCCTAATTTGGACTTGGGACTAGAGACTCTCCTCTCTACAACCTAACTCCTCTAAGACTATGGGTGATAGTGTATACAATAGAGATGAAGCTCAAGTGGTGTGTGTTGAAGTGAGGGGTAGGGGGTCCTATTTATACTAGTGTTGAGGTGATGAGTAGGTTTAGGCCCGATCTTCCGAAAGGTGTGTCGATTGGGGTGGAGAACTCGACGTTGATGATCTGCGGCACTCGAGCGGTTCGAGTACCCCTGCAATCACTACACCACGGCTCCGTTGGTTATCAACCGTGCTGCACACGCTTGACCTCGCCAAGAAGGCTAATCCCTGCAAGTGCAACCGAGAACACGAGCAAGAACGTAGAAGACACGATCGGAAATCGCGAAGTTGGGGTCTCACAAACCGTAGAACGACGATTTTATTGATCTAAGCAAAACCCAATCGTCCATGGCGGCTACCATGGAGTATATATAGGTGGGAGGATGTCCAAGGGGTTGTTAGGGTCGTGACCTAACCTTAAGACACGAAAATAATGGACTTAGACTTGATACAAGGCCCAATAGCCCAATACGGTGGCGCAGCACCCTGACAGATTCTGTACTTGATTTTGTTTCCATGATTCCTGTCGACTTCGAAGGTATTTTGACATGGGACCGGTGCCATTGTAAAGGTTATCCTCTCCCCTTTCCATGCATATGTAGAACGTCCTAAACGGAGTTCTTATACGTCCTAGGCGTCCGTTTTAGTGTGTACTGCTCCTGGACTCCGAGTTGGATATGATTTGGAGTTTGGTTCGGTTTCCATCTTCTTTGAACGAATTCTCTGGTCTTCCACGTCCCTAATACTCCCTCCAAGTACTCCTTTAACCTCTCCATGTATCCTAATCACAAATAAATCATTAAGTAGCAATCTATGCTCAAAAACATATAAGGAAATATATAAGAACAAGTTCACCTCTGAGATTAATTGTTGTGTATGAAATCTATTGATTGCATCTTGTATGTTCAATGGAGTGTTGTTTGTATCCATAGAAGTGATGTCCTCATCATCCTCCCCTTCTTGAATTGGAGTCGTCCTCGACTCAAGTTCGTCTCCTCTCATTTGTTGGTCCAAATGTGCAACGCCATCAAATCTTCTTGTATGCATGAATGGAGGAGGTCAAGGTGGTGGACGGCATAGTGCGCCATCTTGATCTTGTCCATCGAATAAGACTGCACATTCAATTGAGCCAGGATCCTAAACAAATAAACATTGTGTCATGTTTGTAGGTGCAATAATAATATGCATGATCTCATCATTCTCCCCTTCTTTATGACAAGCCGTCCTCGGCTTGCTCGTATGTCGAGGAAAAAGGATTGCTCTGGGGGTAGAATGAACACTGTCCATATTGCACAACCGCAATGAACAATGCTTCTTTTTTATTTGTTGTCCGTGCTGCAATAAAAAAATGCTAGAAAAACTTGACAATACATTATTAGTGTTAGTGCATCCATTCATTTCACCATGTTGTTGCAGCACAAAAGGAGATTGCACATTTGAACATATGTAAACTTTATGCACCATAAATTCACCACTATCTTTATAGTTGCCTATAGCATGAAAAATATTTCTACTTAATAAAGGCAATTCAGATTGTGAAAATATTCTTCTCTCTACAATATTTAGATCACAAAGAGTGTCAAATTCAATATAACCCAAAGTATTTAGAGAAGACAAAAATTTCAGCTCATCATTTTCAGCAGTAGCGGTGATCAAATTATGAATTTCAGCACAAGTAGGTGAATCCAAAACACAATCATCTTGTATATTAACTTGTTTTTGCATAGGTATAATAGAGTTATCAGCATACAACTCTTTCGTAGCGCAACGATCAGCAAGAAAATCAACATGTGATAATGGTGTATAAATAAACGATTCTAATAGTTGCTCCTCGAAAATAGCATGATTGGTGGGAAAATTCAGAACATCCAAAAACTTCTCACCTTCTGTATTTGTAGAATGTTTTGCCTTACCATTTTCAGCAGTGATTTCGAGTGCATTATGAGTTGATCCATCTAAAATTTCACAAGTGTTGTCAAAAGCCTCGTTCTCTTTTGCATCATCTATATTATTTTCTATATTGTCCTGCAAAATGTTAGACACAAAAGGAGGTACAACAAGAAATTTCTCCTCAAATTGCTGAATTTCTTCTTTGCACATAGATACATTAGCAAAAGTTTCTCGCATAAGAATTTTCATTTCTTTCCATGTTCGAGGTTTTTCTAATTCATTTAAATTGTTCCACCAAGTTAATGCACAATCTACTAATGCACTTGCAACATTTCTAGTCTTTCTCCTCTCACACATATGACATTGTCCAAAAATTTTATCCATCTCTATTTCCCAAGTAATATATTCATCATAACCAAAACCATCATAAGAAGGAAGAGATGGGTGAATGTAATTACTTCTTGTGGAAGGTTTTGTAAAGGTGGTCGGTATGTCATGTGAATCCTTGGTTGATGTTTGATTTTTACTGAGCAACTCCATCGTCGTCTTCATCATGTCCATCATCTCAGCATATAATGCATGATTCTTGCTTTTACCTGACATTGTTAGTAGCAAACAGAAGACAAAACAAAAAATATGTTATCCCTATCAACTACAAAGGATAATGGCAAAGTGGAAGTGGAATCACACACTCTCAAGCATCTTACCACGCTCTTACAAGTGTTCTTACCGACACTGCAGGTGGCAAACGGTGGCCGGTATGAAGAAACCAATGAAGCGTGGGATGATTGCAAAGGTGTATCAATTCTGCTCAAGAGTAAAGTGTATCTTGGATGGCACTTTATATGTAGCAAGGATTAGCAACAATGAAATCATATAGTAAAGTTGAATAAGTGTCCAAAGTATTTGTCAAAGTTGCTGGCCTAAATGTGTTCCTAGTAGTTCAAGCTAGCAAGACATGAGACAAAACTAGATGACACAAAGAATGCAAGCACTTCTGTTTTTTTGTTGTTTTTTTTCCACTTTTTTGTGCGGCTTTTGTTTCTTGTTTTGCACTTGCCTTTTTCTTTTTTCTTCCATTTTTTCCAGAATGTGCTGCAAGGGAAGAACACAATGAAAATCAATCCAAGATATCTCGTGTGTCTGTCGCAGATTTTCTGCTCAATCTTCCAAGGACAAATAGGCACACTTATAGGCTCTAAATTGGAAAACTTAGAACATCAAGATCGTAGATATATCTCTCCTCTTTAATTTCAATATATGGAATACCTATTTTAGAAAAGAACAATAGGAGATACTGCCCCTGAAATACAGATTGTTCAGAATTTTTAGGTCAATAACAGATTCGGATCTATTGCGATTTCTACATCGATAACTATATTTTCTGGGAAAATGATGAATAGGAAAGTTATAGAGAACTTCTTAAGATTTCCAGAAAGTATAAGAACACGAAAATACGAGTTCGTATGAGCTAGATATGATGAAAATACTGAACTGAACAGAGATGAATCTAATCTGGACGTGATGACGTGATTCAAAAGGATGAATCAACAAAATGCAAAACTCAAACTAAGACTAAAAACACTTCTAAACCAGCAATATGACTCAACCACGGACACAAACTCAACCAAACCAAACTGAATAACAAAGTTGCAAAGGCTCAATGTGGTTTGGACAAAGTAATGAACAGATCTACTAAACTGCAAGTTTTTTGTGGCTTTTTTGTGGACTCTAGGTATGAAAAACAAAAATAATGTAATGGATAGATGAATTACCTAACGGGCAACCTGGAAATCTGCTACCAATTGATGAGTATTGGCTGATGCCCGATGTTCCGAAAGGTAATGGATAGGTTGATTGATGTGGAGAACTCGATGTTTATGATCCGCGGCACTCGAGCGGTTCGAGTACCCCTGCAATCACTACACCACGGCTCCGTTGGTTATCAACTGTGCTGCACACTCTTGACCTCGCCAAGAAGGTTAATCCCTGCAAGTGCAACTGAGAACACGAGCAAGAACGTAGAAGACACGATCGGAAATCGCGAAGTTGGGGTCTCACAAACCGTAGAACGGCGATTTTATTGATCTAAGCAAAACCCAATTGTCTATGGCGGCTACCATGGAGTATATATAGGTGAGAGGACGTCCAAGGGGTTTTTAGGGTCGTGACCTAACCCTAAGACACGAAAATAATGGACTTAGACTTGATACAAGGCCCAATGGCCCAATACGGTGGCGCAGCACCCTGACAGATTCTGTACTTGATTTTTTTTCGACGATTTCTGTCGACTCCGACGGAATTTTGACATGGGACCGGCGCCATTGGAAAGGTTATCCTCTCCCCTTTCCGTGCATATGTAGAACGTCCAAAACGGAGTTCGTATGCGTCCTGGGCGTCCGTTTTAGTGCGTACTGCTCCTGGACTCCGAGTTGGATACGATTTGGAGTTTGGTTCGGTTTCCATCTTCTTTGAACGAATTCTCTGGTCTTCCACGTCCCTAATACTCCCTCAAAGTACTCCTTGAACCTCTCCATGTATCCTAATCACAAATAAATCATTAAGTAGCAATCTATGCTCAAAAACATATAAGGAAATATATAAGAATGAGTTCACCTCTGAGATTAATTGTTGTGTATGAAATCTATTGATTGCATCTTGTATGTTCAATGGAGTGTTGTTTGTATCCATAGAAGTGATATCCTCATCATGAGGTCGGTTCCCGCCACCAAAAGCGCGCGAATCAGTCACCATTGACTCCAGGGAGCCGGGAGGAGCCAACATGTGGAGTTTGACCGAGTTTGACGCCAAGAAGAGGTCGGCCGAACCTCTGGTTCGGCTGACCTGGTCAAGGCACCAATTCTTGTGTGCTTTCTCAAGGTGGCTGCCAGGTGGGTCCCCTCGATGTATATGGTTGCAACACCGTTGGATCTCCTCGGATACTTCTGTTTGTGGGCCATTTTATCCATGGGATGCCATGTGTCGTCGCTTGATTGGCTGGGATGATATTTTATAGGATTGGTCCTTCTATATTTCCTCATTTTCTGCATAAAATGTTGCATACACATATTTCTCCAAGTCCAAGTGGAATTGGGTTAGATAGAAAGGTGATGTGTGCAAGAAATGACAAATCCTTCACATAATCGAGTTAAATTGACGGATGGATTGGTGTATAAAAGCCGTCAACAAACTCCCCCAAGCTTATCCTTTGCTCGTCCCGAGCAAAGTCAAAACTTTAGGTTGATGATCAGGAGTTGTTACAATGTCTTATTTTCAAAAGTATCTAATGCACAACAAGATACTCTACCTAGTATTGCAGAAATTGGCTATGATACTCTACCCTTCTTGAGTTATCATGGGGCTTATGCTTTCTCATATTCATGAGCAGTTGAAAGGTAGAATAGCAAATGGGGCAAACATAGCCTAGAAATCAAGTTCCACTTAAATCCCAGAGAATTCAATTTAGATATTAAGTACCTCAATTTGATTCTCTCAGTCACTCCTTTGTGGATAGAAATATTTCCTCACCAAAGCATTGTGCCTCTACTATTCCTACTCATTGAATGTGGCTTGTATGTGGAGCTCGGTATGGAAAGTAAGTAGGCATATTTGCATCACATATATTGCTAAGTCAAAAGAATAAGCCTTAGGAGAATTCAATTCAAAACTTTTTGATTCAAGACTAGTGCATGTGTGATGGAGTGGAAGTGGATACTTGAGATAACTCCTTTTTGATATAATCTCTCTTTCTTTTGCAGGGATGAAACATGGCTACTTTTTTTCTCATGCTTATGATGTAAGCATGCTTTTTTTATTTTGTATCCATGTCTTCTACTCCCTTTATTTGTAATGAATTTTGAAGAGACTGCTAAACATGAATAACATGGAGTTTCTCTTTTTATTATGGTATGGTGAATATGATGGACGCTTTGCTTACTTCTAGTGTATAAGTATAGCATGTGCAAGTGAAGTCTTGAATTCAAAAAGAGTTGAATGATTTATCACATAGGTCTATACTAGTTTGACTAGGCTCAATGTGAAAGCAAATAGCATATGCATAAATTTTTGTCTATGTATAAACATCATATGGCTTTGGTAGGTATTTCCAATCAATTGAGGGAAACATAAATCTTTTTAGAATTTCTCCGGAAATCTAAGTTTTACTTTCAAACTAGGACTAGCAGCCCTATTACCAATTCTAATCTCGCAACAACCTAGAATTAGATCAAGCTTTTGCTACCCACAACTTCCAAATTAAGTTAAAAGTATTTCAAACCAATGAAAGCAATATTCGGAGAGTAGCAAGTTGTAAACTAGAGACTTAGGAAAATAAAACAGAGCAACTATTCATCATTTCATCTTTGTGAATTCTTAAATCATTCTTACCGCACATCTTTATTTGACGAAAGCAAATTTAACCTATTTTTTTAAAAAAAAATGCAAGGTGGATGATGGATGGATGGAAAATAAATATGCAAGGAATGTGATACATGTTACCTAAAGTGGGGGTCATCCCCCAAGCTTGTTCTTCAACTACCTCCGTGATAAGGGTTGAACCCTTGATGAAGGAAGTACGCTGCAAGATCGGCTTGTTGTTGTTGTAGCGTCGTGTTGAAGTTGGTGAATTGGGCATCCATGTGTTGTTGCCAATCCTGGGTACCTTGAACATGCTCCTGGAGTGTGTTGTAGTTGTCACCCGTTCTCACTTCAAGTTCTCCCATACGTCTAGTGAGGTCCGTCATTCCTTGGCTATAGTCATGATGACTTCTAGTCGAAAAGGAACGACGTCCTCTCATGGATGTTGGGGGCAAGCTGCTAGAGCTTGAAGAGGATAAGGGTGGATCCCTTTGCCATTCTTGCCAAGATGATCCCCCCAGTCTCATACATCGGAGGTTGAGTCCATCCGGGTGCATAACCCGTTGGGTTCTCTTCCTCTTGGTATTCATGGACCGGAGAGATTATCAAGGGCATGCCTGTGGTTGCAGCCCTCGCACGATTCCTTGTTACCCTGCCAGGGACATTACTTCGTCGTGCTTCCTCAAGGGGAAGAAGGTCAATAGTTAGTCTCCGGCATTTGTACAAATGAAAATTCGGGTTAGGTAACTGAATTTCATTGACAAAGCCAGGATAGAAAAATATCAAGGACCCATCTTGATCATGCTTAAGGGTATGTCCTTGCACTAAATAGTCTTCGTCAATTAATTCTCTTTCAGTTTCAATATATTCAAATGAAGAGTATTTAAGTGCTCCTACCCTTTCAGCAATATGAGTAATCAATAAAGTGCATTCAATTGGTCCTGATTTTGAAATGTAATCTAATCATTGTGTCATCATGGCTTTGACTGGAGCAATTTTTATCTTTTTAGTCATGGCAAACAAAATTTTCAATTCATCATCTCGCACAACTCTAACATAGTCATAGCCACCCATCTATGCATGAAGCGTAAGGTAGGGTTTTGGATGTGGCTATTCCTAGGAGCCCTACATGTGACCTCACTAGTTAGCTCATGCCAAAAACTTTGTTTGTTAAACTTAGGAAAATTGTCTAAATCTAGCAAACACCGTTTATGGAAGTCTAGGATGCTACCTAATTCTTTCCATAGGATGTTGTATTCTTTTTGAAATAATCTAAAAGCAATACCATCAAATCCTATTCTTAGCGTGCAAAGGAATTGGATAGTGAGAAGGCGTGAACCTTTCTCTTCTATGTGAGCAAAGTCATCAAATCCAATTGCATGCCAAATGGAAAGGAATTCGGAGGCCATACCTATTTTGAAGATCAAATGTGGATCGTAAGCCTTGGTGTGGCGGAACTCACGATCTTGGAGAAGCTTGCGTGTTTGATCTTCAACTTCGCTTCGTATGTCGAGGTTGTTGTCATGAAGAAGTTGGTGTGGGTTGCCTCTTTCTTCCATGGGAGTGTCCTCACACACACTTCTCCTCCTTGGGCTTGTACCCATGGAATAGAGGCGTGCACTAGAACCTTCACCATGGCTTGAGCTTGCAGCCCCCTTCCTCTTTCCGAACAACCTCTTCATGTCTTTTTGAGTTCAACAAGCAAGAACAAAACAAGGCGAGAAAAATCCGAAAAGAAGCGATGGTTGGAAAACAAAACTATCAACGAATTTGCTCCTCTTGAAAGCTTGAGTGTAAAATGCAAATGCAAACAAAAGAAAATCTTTTTGGGGATGGATTTGAGCAAGAGTGTTGCAATGAAGAGCAAGAAAAACAAGGTGAGCTAGAGAGTGACTTGGAGAGGTGTAAAATGATGTGGTGTGTGAAGAGAAGTGCTCTTCACGGCCACTATTTATAGGGTGTACCTTCCAACAGTCACTTAGGGTTCAAAATGTAGCTGTTGCAGGAAGGGGAGCCAATTTGGCTTCACTCCCTATTCGGCCGACCAGGGGGTTCAGCCGACCTGACAGGTGGCCCCCCTGGTTCCCCTTTTGGCAAGTGGCTCCCCAACGGCTATAAAGTTAGCACGTTGGTGAAATGTCACATGTGCAGCTCAGAAAAATTGTTTTTCAAATAAAAACCCTTTTTCAAATCCAACAAAAAATTTTTTTTGAAAAGAAAGAAAGAAAAATGATAGTTGAGAATATAAAATTCTCAACTTGCTAGGAAAAATCAAATATGCAATGGGAAAAATCAAAATGGGATGAAAAAAAAAAGAAAGAAAGAAAAATAAAGTGGGATAACTACCAATTAAACCTATTGGCGTAGGTCTCACCACCGTCCGATGAGATGGACATTCCTCTGTCTTTATTTCACATTCGGGCCCGGAGGGATGAGCTTGGACGGCTTGTCTTGCTTCTTCCGCCATTCCTTCTTTGGCAGCTTGGTGGACTTGGGCCTTCGGGAAGGTCCAGATGATTCTGTCGCCTTTGGATATCGGCGTGGTCGAAACGACGGATTCTCCTCATAGATTAGTCTTCTCATGAATGCAATGAGTGAGTCCACCTTTGGAGGTGTGACTATGACCTCTCTAATGTGTTTATGATTCGGCCCATACTTGATTCGAATCATGGAGCATTGTTTTGGTCTAGGCCAAAAGTTAAACTTTTCCTCCTTGCCATTGATATGGAAGAGGATTTCTCCAGCTCCCACATCTATGTGAGCTCTTGCAGTGCTTAGGAATGGACGCCCAAGAATGACTGGTGTATCCTTCTCAGTGTCCATGTCTAGCACCACAAAATCCACGGGTATGAAGCAGTTCCGGATCTTCACTAGGACGTCTTCAGCAATACCCACTGTATAACGAACTGAAGAGTCAGTCAGTTGTAGATGCATTGGTGTTGGAGTCAGCTCTGTGAAGTTTAGCTGGTCGAACACAACCTTGGGCATCACACTAACACTTGCTCCCAGATCACAAAGTGCCATGTCAAAGTAGTGAGCCCCAATTGAGCATGAAATGGTAGGACATCCAGTGTCTTTCTGCCAGTTGCTCTCTCGTACGAAAATCATGTTGACATTTTCCGTCGAAGGTTCTGGCTGGCCTGGCATCTTGCCATTTTCCATCGGGGGAATAGCAGCTGCCAGCTGAGCCAACTGAGTCTCGAGCATCTTGTTGAAACTTAGTTGATTCTTGAAGGCTGAGGATAGTCCTTCCATCTTTGCATTGATATTCTATAGGGTCTTGCCATTAGCTGACAGCTTCTTGGATAGGGCCACGTTGATCTTGAGCTGGCTAATGGCAAGTTCTCTCAGGTTGGGATGATTTCCAGGGTTGCCATTGTTGTTGTACCCTCCTTGAAAGAATGGGCGTTGTTGACCCCACCCTTGACCTCCTGGACGATAGCCATTGTTGTTGTTGAAATTTCCGTTGTTGGCGAGGTATAAGGCATCCTCACGAGTTTCTGGGCAATTATTGCCCATATGACCCGTGTCGCCAAAGACTTCACACGTGATGTGAGAGTCTAGGGCATAGGCATTGCCAGACACTTCGCCACTGGCTTGTCCATCAATTTTCTTCATTAGGAGGTCCAATTTTGTAGTGATCATGTCCACCTACTTCAAGGTGTGCATGCCTCGCTGTCGAGTATGGAGACGCTCATCGTTCCATCCCATGTTGGACACCATCTTCTCAATAAGATCTTTAGCTTTTGGCACCGTCAATGAGAAGAAGGCTCCTCCAGCAGCAACATCCAAATTGTCACGAGCTGATGGGATCAACCCGTTATAGAAATTCTGAATAAGGAGCCAGTCATCCATCCCATGGTGGGTACAGGCTAGGATGTACTCCTGAAGCCTTTCCCATGCCTCGGGCATAGATTCCTTGAGCTCTTGCTGAAACCTGGAAATCCTTCCACATAGGGCATTGGTTTTGCCCAACGGGAAAAATTTGGCGAGGAATGCCGTAGAACACTTCTCCCAAGTGTCTACAGCACTTCGGTTTGCGTAGAACCACTGTTTCGCTCTCCCAAGGAGAGAGAACAGGAACAGTCTCAGACGGACCGCATTCGGAGACACGTCCTTGATCTTAAAAGTGCTGCAGATCTCGAGGAATTGTTGCAAGTGAGCTCTTGCATCCTCGTCAGCCTTCCCATAGAATGGGTTGGCTTGCACCATAGTTATAAGGCCAGTTTTGATCTCGAAGTTCACATCTCCCGTGTTAACAGTGGGCCCAATAGGCACATTGTTAGCAGAGGGAGATGAGAACTCACGAAGGGTCTTCTGAGCCATTGGCGTTTGGATTGTTGGTGCAGAAATGTTGGCTTGCTTTGACGCTCGAATCCTCTGAGGAGTAACGACACGGGGTCGGTCTCACAGAAGAGATTCGGGATCTTTCAACAAGTTTTCTGGGAGGCAGAAACCAGACATACACTACTCTGTTTTCACATTTAAAATGCAAAAAAAAAAGAATGGTTATCCTACTAAAATCCTACCCATGGTTCTATCCTATTCACTCAGTCATGTTATATATCTATTTGCCTTCCCCGGCAACGGCGCCAGAAATGCTTGTTGACGGCTCCTAAGATATACTAACAAATCATCCCTGACAACGGTGCCAGAAATGCTTGTTGGTATTACTTATGCACCATTAACTAAACATCTCCAACTGATGTGTCAGAAAGGCTTGTTAACGGTTCTATTGGATCACAGAGTGAATTCCGCAAGCGCATGGAGGTATCATTGTAGCATTTCCCCTTAAGAGTATTCTCAAGGGTGTCATTTATTTTATCCCAAAGGAAGGCGGGGTAGAGATATAACAATCATCAAGTGGAAAGGGTAGAAAGGTGAAAGTGCATCTAGGACTCCCTCGTGGGTTTTGGATGATTTATGACAAGCAATTGGGATCCTAACCTCTTTGTTGAGATGAATACCGGCCTATAATAGAAAAATGAGCAAAATACCAAAAAGAAGGGATGATGAGGAGCAAAGTGGAAATGAGCTCAAGGAAAAAGAGTAGTAGATTATTGTGTATGGAGTGTGTTAAGGAAACACACCCCAAGAGCTCAATCATAATTAAACACACACATTGCACAAAGTTACACAGGATCGGGCTAGTCCGATCACAATCGGACTAGTCCGATAACCTTTCTGCACCAAATCGGACAAGTCCGATATCGGTCGGACTAGTCCGATATCTTTCTGACTAGAATTGGACTAGTCCTCCCCAGTGCGGACTAGTCCTCAAAACACTACACAAGTCACACAAAATCAAACAAGTCCATTATCAACCGGACTAGTCCGATATTCTTTCAGATCCACTTCAGACAAGTCCGATATTCACACGGACTAGTCCGAAAAACCCACTGATCTAAATCGGACAAGTCCTCCAAGTGCGGACTTGTCATCCAACACACTTAGGGTTTCACATATCTGGACAAGTCCGATGGACATCGGACTAGTCCGAAGATTTCCAGTAGCAAAATCGGACAAGTCCGTTTTCAGCCGGACTAGTCCGATATTTCGGGACACTTAGGGTTTGCTACACACAGCACACCGGACTAGTACGGTGACCACCACGGACTAGTCTGAACTTTCTGAACCCCAACGGTAACTTTTAGAAACCCCATATAAATAGAGGTGCACGGCCTAATTTCACACACTCTCGAACCCTAGCGCCGTCACACCTCCCAAGAGCCTCAAAAACGACATCTCTCCACGAAATTAAGTGCAACATCGACCAATCCCTTGAGGATTCACTCTAGATCATTGGAGAGACACTTGCAACACCACATTGAGCTCTTAGTTTGATTCTCTAACACACTCCTGCGTTTCAATTGTAACTTTTGAGTGTGTTTTCGGTGGCATTGTGTTTTGTAATCTAAGGGAGCTCTCAATGTGTGAGAACACCCCTTGAATTCGGTTATTCACCCCTTTGTGATTAGTGGAAGAGGATTGGCCTTCGTGGCGATCCAACGAGGGTAGGGTTGGAGAAGACCCGGTCCTTTTGTGGACTCCTCAACGTGGACGTAGGTTGCCTTCGTGGTAGCCAAACCACAGGATAAATCGTTGTGTCTTGTTTTAGTGTTCATCATTCTAATTAATCAACTCAATCTAGGGTTTCATACACATTGTTCATCTTACGTTAAATTGTTGAACATAAGACTTAATTGTGATATAATTCAGCATATAACTGTTAAACTGTTGTTAGATTCTATATTTCCATTGTACACCTAAAAGAATCAAACCAATCAATCAAGTTTAATCAACTTAGTCCGTGAACACCAGACTAGTCCGCACTTTACCGGACTAGTCCGCTATCTCTGGTATTGAAATGGTTGTTGAGTGTTGCAGGATCTGACAATTTTCAAAAAGGCCTATTCACCCCCCCCTCTAGGCCTACATTCAATTGGTATCAGAGCAGGTTCTTCAAGAAAGAGTCTAATAACTCGAAGAGATCATGTCGGACATGAAGGACGTCCACAAAATCAACAACCAAGAGGAGGTTAACAACGACAAGACCCAAAAAGTGGAGAAGTACCTCGAAGCCATTCAAGACTTCGAGGACGATGATGAGGAGACGCTGGAGCTAAAGGCACTCCTCAGAAAGAAGGCACTTTCCAAAGGGAAAGCGAAAGTTGAAGAGAAGAAGAAGGGGAGTAGTCACACCGACTACTCCCGATATCCTTTTAACTATGATCGTCTAAATTCCAATAACAACCATTATTTATCTATCCCACTTGGAAAAGCCCTACACTTCGATGGGAGTGATTACTCAATGTGGAGGCAGAATATGAAGATGCATTTGATTTCCCTAAATCCAAGTCTATGGCATGTTGTATGCACAGGGATAGATATTCTGGATGACGACGAAGAGGTCACCCCAAGCCAAGAGCAGGCCATTCATAGAAACGCTCAAGCCGCAGCTGTAATCACCTCCTCACTCAGTCGGGACGAGTTCACCAAGGTGGATGGACTCGAAATTGCTAAGGAGATATGGGATACTCTGCAAACTGCACATGAAGGTGACCGACATGTGCGTGAAGCAAAGATTGAGATGATCGAAGGCGAACTAGGAAGATTCGCAATTGAGGAAGACGAGTCACCCCAAGATATGCACAATCGATTGAAGACACTCGTTAAAAAAGTTCGATCATATGGGAGCAAGAAGTGGAATGACCACGAGGTTGTAAAGCTCATCCTTAGAGCTTTTATGCCTCGCAATGTCACGCTATGTTCCATGATTAGATAAAGCCCCGGATACAAAAAGATGACTCTGGATGAATTGCTTGGAAAAATTATCAACTTTGAGATGATGGAAAAACAAGCAAAGCACGTCAAGGAAATTGCCGACCTCACCTCGGCTAAGAAGAAAGGGGTTGCTTTAAAGTCCACCCTCAAGCCTCTATCCAAAGAAGCAAGAGAAGCACAACTAGAGGAAGACAGTGACGAAGAGAGCAGTGAGCTAGATGAAGAGGACATGATATTATTCATGAAAAAGTTCAAGAGAATAATGAAGAAAAGATAAGGGACAAAATCAAGTGAAGGCAAGTACAAGGAAAGAACAAAGCCAAAGTTGAGACGGGCGTGCTATAATTGTGGTGAGTATAACCACTTTATAGTTGATTGCCCATATGAGGAGAACAAGAAGAAGACCAAAGAATCCAAGCCTCAACCTAAGAAATTCTTCAAGAAGAAGAAACAAGCCGAACAAGCGCACATTGGGAAGGAGTGGGACTCAAATGATGAGTCCTCATCATCCGATGAAGAAGAGATGGCTAGCATAGCCATCGAGAGCACGTCCAAGAAATCTACACTCTTCCCTACACTCGGTGCAAGGAAGGGAAATGGCACTTTCCTTATGGCAAAGGAAGGTAAACGCAAGGTAATCATCAAAACCCCTTCCGTGCATTCCTACTCTAGTGATGATGAAATAGATAGTGATGATGAGGATATGCTAAATGGACTAGATAGGAAAACTGCAACAAAACTAAAATTTTTACTTGATCAACTTGTTGAGAAGGAGAGGTTAATTCATCGTCAAGAGGACATGATTATCTCCCAAAAGGAGGAGTATGTCGAACTTGACAAACTTCTAGAGCTTGAAAAGGAGAAAAACAATTCACTAGAGCTTGAGTTAGCTTCAAGCAAGAAAGCTTGCTTGGAGTTAACTGACTCAAATGTTGCAATCAAGGACCAACTTGCTGACCTGATCAAGGTTAACAAGATCCTTGAAGTGCAAGTTGAGTCACTCAAGCTGAGTGAACCTTCCTCCTCTTCAAATTCACCTTCTCAACCTACTAAAACTGAGTTTGCTCATATGTGCACATGTAGTAAAACTGACACCAGGTTGAAAGGGAAGTCAACCTCCACAAAGGATAAAAATCCTACCCAATGTGGCATATTTGACAAGGAGAAGATCAACTATGCACGTAGTGCATACTTGGTCCAAAGACCTCCAAATGTCAAATATGGCATTGGTTACTCTTATGATGAAAAGCAGCATGCTGGAAGTCATAAGAATAACAAGGGAAGGATTTCTTTTGTGAAGGGAAGACCCTCTCAAACTGGTAAGTCGAAGGATAAAAACTTGAACTCACACGAATACTGGACTAGTTCGGTTGGTGTGCGGACAAGTTTGGTCATCCGGACAAGTCCGGCCCCCCAGACTAGTCTGATTCATAAACAACAGCAGCTATTATTCAAAACTTTTGATACCTCCTATGTGTTAATGAGAAATAATCTTGGCAATGTCTGTGCTTATTATGTTGGGCCACGCCATGGGAACATAAAATCCCATGTGTGGGTGCCCAAATGTATTGTAACTAACCTCCAAGGACCCAAGCAAGCTTGGGTACCTAAAACCAAAGCATAATTTGTTTTTGCAGGCCTATTCCTCTGGTGGATCCAAATGGGTGCTAGACAGTGGATGCACCAACCATATGACCGGAGAAAGGAGGATGTTCGTGGAATATGAAGAGAATGAAGATCCAAACGAGGGCATCTACTTCGGAGATAATAGTCAAGGAAGGGTGCTCGGTACCGGTAAAATTGCAATATCCTCTGAACACACACTTTCTCATGTTTTACATGTTGAATCTTTAGATTATAACCTGTTGTCCATATCTCAACTATGTGACAAAGGTTATAATTGCTTGTTCACTAACGAGGGTGTGACCGTCTCTAGGAGGAGTGATGATTCCATTGCATTCAAGGGTATGTTGAAGGGAAACCTTTACCTTGTTGACTTCAACAAGGATAAAGCCGAACTCGACACATGCTTGATTGCAAAAACCAACATGGGTTGGTTGTGGCATAGATGGCTATCGCATGTTGGTATGAGGAATCTTCAAAAACTCCTCAAGGGCGATCACATCCGTGGTTTGAAGGATGTTGTTTTTGAGAAAGATAGGCCTTGTAGCGCATGCCAAGCCGAGAAGCAACTTGGAGCACATCATCCCGCAAAGAACGTCATGACTACAACAAGACCGCTCGAACTACTTCACATGGACTTGTTTGGTCCAATTGCTTACATAAGCGTCGGCGGTAACAAATACAGTTTAGTTATCATTGATGATTTTTCTCGCTTCACTTGGGTTTTCTTTTTGCATGATAAGTCAGAAACACAAGGAACACTCAAGAAGTTCTTCAAGTGAGCTCAAAACGAATTTTCATTGACAATCAAGAGTATTCGAAGCGATAATGGCACGGAGTTCAAGAACACACAAGTGGAGGAGTACCTTGATGAAGAGGGCATCAAGCACGAATTTTCAGCGCAATACTCACCACAACAAAACGGAGTTGCCGAAAGAAAGAACCGAACACTCATAGAGATGGCAAGAACAATGCTCGATGAGTACAAGACTTCGGATCGATTTTGGGCGGAAGCGATTAACACCGCTTGCCACGCAGCAAATCGACTTTATCTTCATCGACTACTCAAGAAGACTCCCTATGAGCTACTTACTGGTAACAAACCAAACATTTCATATTTTCGAGTTTTCGGTTCTCCATGTTATATCCTGAACAAGAAGCCTAGGACTTCAAAGTTCGCTTCGAAGTCCGATGAAGGTTTCTTGCTTGGTTATGATTTGAACACTTACGCCTATCGTGTTTTCAACAAGGCCTCCGGACTTCTTGAAGTAGCACGTGACGTAGTGTTCGATGAGACTAATGGCTCCCAAAAGGAGCAAGTTGATCCATGTGAATTAGGTAAAGAAGAAGCTCCTTGTCAAGCATTGAAAAGAATGGCTCTAGGCGAAGTTCGACCACAAGAGCCACCTTCACACGTACATGAGGAAAATGAACCACAAGAGGAGACCATCAATCAAGGGGGAGCTTCAACACAAGATCAACCACAAGAGTACGAAGATGATCAACAAGTCAATGAAGGCAACCACTTAGGGGGAGAAGCAGACAATCATGCAGACACAACTCCTCAAGTGCCACACCCAAGAGTACACCAATGCGTCCAAAGGGATCACCCAATCGACAACATCATCGGTGACATCCAAAAGGGAGTAACCACTAGATCTCGCATAGCTAACTTTTGTGAGCATTATTCGTTTGTATCCTTTTTGGAACCACGTAGGATTGAGGATGCATTGAAGGATTCGGACTGGGTGGTGGCAATGCAAGAAGAATTGAACAACTTCAAGTGGAACGAGGTGTGGGAACTTGTGGCAAGACCCAATGCAAAAATCATCGACACCAAGTGGGTCTTCCGCAACAAACAAGACGAACACAGGGTGGTGACAAGGAACAAGGCATGACTTGTGGCCAAAGGGTACTCACAAGTCGAAGGTTTGGATTTTGATGAGACTTTTGCTCCAGTAGTTAGGCTTGAATCTATTAGAATATTACTTGCATATGCTACTCACCATGATTTCAAGCTATATCAAATGGATGTGAAAAGTGCCTTCCTCAACGGACCGATCAAGGAAGAAGTGTACGTGGAGCAACCACCCGGGTTTGAAGACAAAGAGTTCCCCGACCATGTATTCAAATTGCGTAAGGCTTTCTACAGCCTCAAACAAGCTCCTAGAGCTTGGTATGAGTGTCTTAGAGATTTCTTAATTGAGAAGGGTTTTCAAATTGGCAAAGTAGATTATACATTATTTACAAAGAATTTAGACAATGATCTCTTTATTTGTCAAATTTATGTTGATGATATAATCTTTGGGTCGACTAATCAATCTTTTTGTGAGGAATTTAGCAAAATCATGACAGGCAGGTTTGAAATGTCAATGATGGGAGAATTAAAATACTTCTTGGGATTCCAAGTGCGGCAACAAAAGGAAAGAACGTTCATAAGCCAAACCAAGTACACGCAGGACATACTTAAGAAGTTTGGCATGGACAAGGCAAAGCCCATAAAGACCCCCATGGCAACAAATGGCCACTTGGATCTCAATGAAGATGGACCTAACGTCGATCAAAAGGTATATCGCTCCATGATTGGATCTCTACTCTATTATGTGCATCTAGGCCTACATTCAATTGGTATCTAGGCCAGATATTATGTTGAGTGTATGTTTGTGTGCAAGATTTCAAGCCAACCCTAAGGAATGTCACTTGACTGCCGTAAAAAGGATCTTGAGATATTTAGTTCATACACCCAACCTTGGTCTTTGGTACCCAAAAGGCTCAAAATTCGATCTCATTGGTTACTCCGATGTAGATTATGCTGGGTGCAAAGTAGATAGAAAAAGCACCTCCGGCACATGCCAATTCCTAGGGAGATCCTTAGTTTCTTGGTCCTCCAAGAAACAAAATTTCATTGCCCTATCCACAGCCGAAGCGGAGTATGTTGCAGCCGGGAGTTGTTGTGCACAACTCCTTTGGATGCGACAAACTCTAAGGGATTACAGTTACAATATGAACAGTATTCCTCTCCTTTGTGACAATGAGAGTGCCATTAAAATTGCCCACAATCCAGTTGAGCACTCTAGAACTAAACACATAGACATAAGACATCATTTTTTGAGAGACCATTCCATGAAAGGAGACATAGCTATTTCACATGTCAACACCCAAAAGCAATTGGCCGACATATTCACCAAGCCACTTGATGAAAATCGTTTTTGCGAACTCCGAAATGAACTAAATATCCTTGATGCTCGGAGTGTGGCTTGAAAAGTTGCATACCTGTATGAATTCTTCAAAAATGTTGATTGAATTGTGAAAATCATCTCTCTCAATTTTTCTCGAAAAACTATGTCAATTACTAGATCTTGATGAATTATGATCATTGTTTGATTGTTGTATGCTTACTGGTCAAATTCATCAAGATTAATTGATTTGATTTGCCCCTCTATTCTCTATTTATGAACCTTCAAATATATATGAATGGGCTATGCAAATTTCTCCTGGTGACCACGGACTAGTCTGTGGTTACCCGGGCTAGTCCGCCCATGCAGACTAGTTCGTTGAGTGCCGGTTTGGCTGGACTAGTCCGATAGACCACGAACTAGTCCGATATAGCTCTCTGGATGAGTTCGGACTAGTCCGGTTATCTCTGGACTTGTCCGATTTTTTGTGTCCATAACCCTAGCCGCCACCAAACCGTAATTCCTCTCATCCCCACTCTTGCTCACGCACTCTCTCTCTTGCGCTCGAGCTCCCAAGGCGATTCCTTGCTCCCCTCATCAAAAAGGTCCGCATTTTGGTCATACACAATGTTGGTGTCATCGACAAGGATAGGATGAAATTTCTCTATGATCCCAACTCAAAGTTAATCCCTCCCTCCACGAAGAACATGAAGCCATTCTTTGTGGTGCTAAACAGGGTCTTGAGGAAGACCATTGCCCCTAAGGATGGGGATGCAGGGAGTGTACAAGGATACCTCCGGACCTTGATGAAGGTCATAAGCAAAGGGCGTAAGTTTGATGTGTTTGACTACATATGGAATGATATGGTCAACATCTCCAGCACCCCCAACAGGTCATGTGGCTATGCTCCCTATATCATGTTTATGATTGAGAAAGTCACAGGGATTGAGTTTGTGAAGGATGTGGAGCATACTCCTTTGTGGCCTCTAAAGCCTCAACCAATGAATGTCCAGGCTGCTCCCTCGCCGGCCTCAAGTCCCGAGGCACCGGCAAGATCAAGAGAAGGTGCTAGAGCTGTCCCTACTTCTAGGGAAGCCCCTCAGAGAGGATCAGCTAATGGGATCCTCAAGTATTTGGCTGCCATATTCTCCTCCTGCAAGAAGGCCGAAGTGAGGGCCCATAAACTCAACCAGAAGAGAAAGGAGGACATGAAGTACATAAAGGCCAACGTGAAGCAAATCTGCCAAAAGCTGGAGATCGACCCCATTGGATCTCCAGTGATTTCTGAGGAATCCGACCCAGACTTCACTGAGCTTGGGTCCCTGAACCCCTCCGAGCTTCCCTACTTTGGCATTGGGGGCTCGAGTGGCTCCGCCCCTCCTCCTTCTCCTCCTCGTCAAGCTGAAGATGAAGAAGATGAAGACGACGACGAGAGGACCGATAGTGAAGAGTGAAGAACTTAGGACCCTCCTCTCCTTCTTTTTCGTGTCTTGATGCCAAAGGGGGAGAGATTGAGGGGGAGTCTTAGCTTTAGCTGCGGCAGGATGCGAGGAGAGAGCTCTTTTTATCTATCTTTGTGATTGTAATGATTTAACGTTGTTTCTAAGTTAACTATGGTTCTGTGATGCAATGCTTACTTAATTTGAGAAGTATTTGTTAAAATCTATAATTTTGCTCCTGGAATGACATGTGTGCTTTGTTTTAGTTGATTAATGTAAATTATGTCACTCTCAATGTCTTAATGTACTTAGTTATGCGTCCCACCATAAAGAATACACATATGGATAATTCTTTTACTGCTTCATGTATTTTTGATTCATATGTGCATACTTTATGAAAATCTCAATTTTTGTCATATTTTGTGAAATATCAATTGGTTGTCATCAATCACCAAAAAGGGGGAGATTGAAAATGCATCTAGGACTCCCTTGTGGGTTTTGGATGATTTATAACAAGCAATTGGGATCCTAACCTCTTTGTTGAGATGAATACAGGCCTATAATAGAAAAATGAGCAAAATACCAAAAAGAAGGGATGATGAGGAGCAAAGTGGAAATGAGCTCAAGGAAAAAGAGTAGTAGATTATTGTGTATGGAGTGTGTTAAGGAAACACACCCCAAGAGCTCAATCATAATTAAACACACACATTGCACAAAGTTACACAGGACCGGACTAGTCCGATCACAATCGGACTAGTCCGATAACCTTTCTGCACCAGATCGGACAAGTCCAATATCGGACGGACTAGTCCGATATCTTTCTGACTAGAATCGGACTAGTCCTCCCCAGTGCGTACTAGTCCTCAAAACACTACACAAGTCACACAAAATCGGACAAGTCCGTTATCAACAGGACTAGTCCGATATTCTTTCTGGTCCACTTCGGACAAGTCCGATATTCACACGGACTAGTCCGAAAAACCCACTGATCTAAATCGGACAAGTCCTCCAAGTGCGGACTTGTCATCCAACACACTTAGGGTTTCACATGTCCGGACAAGTCCGATGGACATCGGACTAGTCCGAAGATTTCTAGTAGCAAAATCGGACAAGTCTGTTTTCAGCCGGACTAGTCCGATATTTCGGGACACTTAGGGTTTGCTACACACAGCACACCGGACTAGTCCGGTGACCACCACGGACTAGTTCGAACTTTCTGAACCCTAACGGTAACTTTTAGAAACCCCATATAAATAGAGGTGCACGGCCTAACTTCACACACACTCGAACCCTAGCGTTGTCACACCTCCCAAGAGCCTCAAAAACGAAATCTCTCCACGAAATTAAGTGCAACATCGACCAATCCCTTGAGGATTCACTCTAGATCATTGGAGAGACACTTGCAACACCACATTGAGCTCTTGGTTTGATTCTCTAACACACTCCTGCGTTTCAATTGTAACTTTTGAGTGTGTTTTCGGTGGCATTGTGTTTTGTAATCTAAGGGAGCTCTCAACGTGTGAGAACGCCCTTTGAATTCGGTTATTCACCCCTTTGTGATTAGTGGAAGAGGATTGGCCTTCGTGGCGATCCAACGAGGGTAGGGTTGGAGAAGACCCGGTCCTTTTGTGGACTCCTCAACGTGGACGTAGGTTGCCTTCGTGGTAGCCGAACCACGGGATAAATCGTTGTGTCTTGTTTTAGTGTTCATCATTCTAATTAATCAACTCATTCTAGGGTTTCATACACATTGTTCATATTACGTTAAATTGTTGAACATAAGACTTAATTATGATATAATCCAGCATATAACTGTTAAACTGTTGTTTGATTCTATATTTCCGTTGTACACCTAAAAGAATCAAACCAATCAATCAAGTTTAATCAACTTAGTCCGTGAACACCGGACTAGTCCGCACTTTATCAGACTAGTCTGATATCTCTGGTATTGAATTGGTTGTTGAGTGTTGCAGGATCCGACAATTTTCAAAAAGGCCTATTCACTCCCCCCCCTCTTGACCTACATTCAAAAGGTCTAGGTAAGAATCTAGTAAGGATGGATAAAATAATACTGGAGGTAGTGTGACACACACAAAAGCTTTCACGTCTAAGGGGGGTAAGAGGATCCTAGAGGTTAGTTAAGGTTGAGAGTTATGGAGGTACTCCTACTATGCTCTATTGTACATATACATAGTCTAAACTAATTATTAATAAGCTAGATCAATAGTGAATACTTATGCTATGTGGTTCAACACATCGGGCACGGGCTTACCCCTAGCAATACTAGGGCGACTCCCGCCAAGAGCCTGTGGCATAGCCGAACGTGGAGGATTACAAAGGACAGATAGGACTATCACCACCTACTGCCTACCTCTTCAATCTGTGGGTCTACGAGACATCCAATGCTACTTAGCTATCCTAGCACCATGCTAGCATATTAAGTAATTACCTTAAGAGCCTAGGCACAATCCATCCTAAGGTAATGAATTGAATCATGATTGAACCAATGTTGATACATAACATAATTATTCATACTAACCTAGTTATGTTATAATTAACTAGACTATAGTGGGGGTCTATAGGTTCTATGATAATGAGATATGTTCATGATGAAATAGTTAGAGAAGTTATACCTTCCACATACATGGACTCCACAATCAAACAAGAAACGCTTTGCCCAAGTATATGTATAAGTAGAGACTAAAGATACTATCTTTATTATGCATAAAGTCACAAATACAAGAAATAATACATGAGCCATACCTTTCCCAATGTAGGATTGGGAAGAGAGAGACTCCTTACTCCTTTCCCAATTTGTACTTGGGACTAGAGACTCTCCTCTCTACAACCTAACTCCTCTAAGAGTATGGATGATAGTGTATACAATAGAGATGAAGCTCAAGTGGTGTGTGTTGAAGTGAGGGGTAGGGGGTCCTATTTATACTAGTGTTGAGGTCGGCTCCCGCCACCAAAAGCGTGCGAATCAGTCACCATTGACCCCAGGGAGCCGGGAGGAGCAAACACGTGGAGTTTGACCGAGTTTGGTGCCAGGAAGAGGTCGGCCAAACCCCTGGTTCGGCCGACCTGGTCAAGGCACCAATTCTCGTGTGCTTTCTCCAGGTGGCTGCCAGTTGGGTCCCCTCGATGTATATGGGTGCAACATCGTTGGATCTCCTCGGATACTTCTGTTTGTGGGCCATTTGATCCATGGGATGCCACGTGTCATCGCCTGATTGGCTGGGATGATATTTTATAGGATTGGTCCCTCCATATTTCCTCATTTTCTGCATAAAATGGTGCATAAACATATTTCTCCAAGTTCAAGTGGAACTGGGTTAGATAGAAAGGTGATGTGTGCAAGAAATGACAAATCCTTCACATAATCGAGTTAAATTGACGGATGGAATTGGTGTATAACAGCCGTCAATAGCAACCGGTGTTAACCACTTCCGCCCAAAACCGATCGAAGGTCTTGTATTCATCGAGCATTGTTCTCGCCATCTCTATGAGGGTTCGGTTCTTCCTTTTGGCAACTCCGTTTTGTTGAGGGGAGTAAGGTGCTAAAAATTCATGCTTTATCCCTTCTTCATCTAAGTACTCCTCAACATGTGTGTTCTTGAACTCCGTGCCGTTGTCGCTTCGAATATTCTTGATTGTCAACAAAAACTCATTTTGAGCATGCTTGAAAAACTTCTTCAAGTTTCCTTGAGTTTCTGTCTTATCATGTAAAAAGTAAACCCAAGTGAAGCGAGAAAAGTCATCAACAATCACTAAACCATATTTGTTACTGTTGATGCTTATGTAAGCAATTGGACCGAAAAGATCCATGTGAAGTAGCTTGAGCGGTCTTGTTGTAGTCATGACGTTCTTCGCGAAATGAGGTGCTCCTACTTGCTGCCCGACTTGGCAAGCGCTACAAGGTCTGTCTTTCTCAAAAACAACATCCTTCAAACCTCGGATGTGATCGCCCTTGAGCAGTTTTGAAGATTCCTCATACCAACATGCGCTAGCCGTCTATGCCACAACCAACCAATGTTGGTCTTTGCAATCAAGCATGTGTCAAGTTCGACTTTATCTTTGTTGAAGTCAACAATGTAAAGTTTTCCCTTTAACATACCCTTGAATGCAATGGAACCATCACCCCTTCTAGAGACGGTCACACCCTCATTAGTGAACAAGCAATTATAACATTTGTCACATAATTGATATATGGACAGTAGGTTATAATCTAAGGAATCAACATGTAACACATGAGAAAGAGTATGTTGAGATGATATGACAATTTTACCGATACTGAGCACCTTTCCTTGACTATTATCTCCAAAATAGATGCCCTCGCTTGGATCCTCATTTTCTTCATACTCAACGAACATCCTTATTTCTCCGGTCATATGGTTGGTGCAACCACCACTGTCTAGCACCCATTTCGATCCACTAGAGGAATAGGCCTACAAAAACAAATCATGCCATGGTTTTAGGTACCCAAGCTTGCTTGGGTCCTTTGAGGTTAGTCATAAGGGATTTGGGCACCCACACATGAGATTTGGTGTTCCCATGGCGTGGCCCAACATAATGAGCATAAACTTTACCAAAATTACTTCTCATTAGAACATAAGATGCATTGAAAGTCCTGAATAATAGTTGTTATTGTTTATATACAGGACTAGTCCGGGAAATCGGACTTGTCTGGAGGACCGGACTTCTCCGTGTCCGAACTGGACTAGTCCGGTGATCATATGTTTTGACTTTGGACTTTCCATCTTGAAAGGGTTTTCCCTTTACAAAGGCAATGATTTCCTTGTTATTTTCATGGCTTCTAGCATGTTGCTTTTCACCATAAGAATAATCAAAGCCATATTTGACATTAGGAGGTCTTGTGACCAAGTATGCACTACGTGTGTTGACGGCTGTTATATACCAATTTCATCCGTCAATTTAACTCAATTATGTGAAGGATTTGTCATTTCTTGCACACATCACCTTTCTATATAACCCAATTCCACTTGGACTTGGAGAAATATGTGTATGCAGCATTTTATGCAGGAAATGAGGAAATGTAGAGGGACCAATCCTATAAAATATCATCCCAGCCAATCAGGCAATGACACGTGGCATCCCATGGATCAAATGGCCCACAAACAGAAGTATCCGAGGAGATCCAACGGTGTATCCGAGGAGATCCAACGGTGTATCACCCATATACATTAGTGGGACCCACCTGGCAGCCACCTGGAGAAAGCACACGAGAAACGGTGTAATGACCAGGTCGGCCGACCTAGTCTCTGCACCAAACTCGGTCAGCCTACACGTGTTGGCTCCTCCCGGCTTCCTGGAGTCAATGGTGACTGATTTGCGCACTTTTGGTGGCGGGAACCGACCTCAACGCTAGTATAAATAGGACCCCTACCCCTCACTTCAACACACACCACTTGAGCTTCATCTCTATTGTATACACTATCATCCATAGTCTTAGAGGAGTTAGGTTGTAGAGAGGAGAGTCTCTAGTCCCAAGTCCAAATTGGGGAAGGAGTAAGGAGTCTCCCTCTTCCCAATCCTACATTGGGAAAGGTATGGCTCATGTATTCTTTATTGTATTTGTGACTTTATGCATAATAAAGATAGTATCTTTAGTCTCTACTTATACATATACGTGGGCAAAGCATTTCTTGTTTGATTGTGGAGTCCATGTATGTGGAAGGTATAGCTTCTATGACTATTTCATCATGAACATATCTCATTATCATAGAACCTATAGACCCCCACTATAGTCTAGTTAATTATAACATAACTAGGTTAGTATGGATAATTATATTGTGTATCAACATTGGTTCAATGATGATTCAATTCATTGCCTTAGGATGGATTGTGCCTAGGATCTTAAGGTAATTACTTAATATGCTAGCATGGTGCTAGGATAGCTAAGTAGCATTGGATGTCTCGTAGACCCACGGATTGAAGAGGTAGGCAGTAGGTGGTGACAGCCCTATCTGTCCTTTGTAATCCTCCACGTTCGGCTATGCCACAAGCTCTTGGCAGAAGTCGCCCTAGTATTGCTAGGGGTAAGCCCGTGCTCGATGTGTTGAACCACATAGCATAAGTATTCACTATTGATCTAGCTTATGAATAATTAGTTTAGACTATGTATATGTACAATAGAGCATAGTAGGAGTACCTCCATAACTCTCAACCTTAACTAACCTCTAGGATCCTCTTATCCCCCTTAGACTTGGAAGCTTTTTTGTGTGTCACACTACCTCCACTATTATTTTATCCATCTTTACTAGGTTCTTACCTAGACCTTTCTATCCTTTCCACTTGATGATTGTTATATCTCTACCCCGCCTTCCTTTGGGATTAAATAAATGACACCCTTGGGAATACTCTTAAGGGGAAATGCTACAATGATACCTCCGTGCGCTTACGGAATTCACTCTGTGATCTAATAGAACCATTAACAAGCATTTCTGACACATCAGTTGGAGATGTTTAGTTAATGGTGCATAAGAAATACCAACAAGCATTTCTGGCGCCGTTGTCGGGGTGATTTGTTAGTATATCTTAGGAGCCATCAACAAGCATTTCTGGCGCTGTTGTCGGGGATGATTTGTTAGTATATCTTAGGAGCTGTCAACAAGCATTTCTGGCGCTGCTGCCGGGGAAGGCAAATAGATATATAACATGACTGAGTGAATAGGATAGAACCATGGGTAGGATTTAGTAGGATAACCATTCTTTGTTTTTGCATTTTAAATGTGAAAACAGGGTAGTGTATGTCTGGTTTCCGCCTACCGGAAAACTTTGTTGAAGATCCTGAATCTCTTCTGAGAGACTGACCCCGTGTCGTTGCTCCTCAGAAGATTCGAGCGACAAAGCAAGCTAGCATTTCTGCACTAACAATCCAAACGCCAATGGCTCAGAAGACCCTTCATGAGTTGTCAGCTCCCTCTAGTAACAATGTGCCTATTGGGCCCATTGTCAACACGGGAGATGTGAACTTCGAGATCAAAACTAGCCTTATCACTATGGTGCAAGCCAACCCATTCTGTGGGAAGGCTAACGAAGATGCAAGTGCTCACATGCAACAATTCCTCGAGATCTGCAACACTTTTAAGATCAAGGACGTGTCTCCGGATGCGGTCCGTCTGAGACTGTTCCCATTCTCTCTCCTTGGGAGAGCGAAACAGTGGTTCTACGCGAACCGAAGTGCTGTAGACACTTGGGAGAAGTGTTCTACGGCATTCCTCGCCAAATTATTCCCGCTGGACAAAACCAATGCCCTACGTGGAAGGATTTCCAGCTTTCAGCAGGAGCTCAAGGAATCTATTCCCGAGGCATGGGAAAGGCTTCAGGAGTACATCCTAGCCTGTCCCCACCATGGGATGGATGACTGGCTCCTTATTAAGAATTTCTATAACGGGCTGATCCCATCAGCTCGTGACCATTTGGATGCTGCTGCTGGAGGAGCCTTCTTCTCATTGACGGTGCCAAAAGCTAAAGATCTTATTGAGAAGATGGTGTCCAACATGGGATGGAACGATGAGCGTCTCCATACCCGACAGCGAGGCATGCACACCTCGAAGGAGGTGGACATGATCGCTGCAAAATTGGACCTCCTAATGAAGAAAATTGATGGACAAGCCAGTGGTGAAGTGTCTGGCAATGCCTATGCCCTAGACTCTCACATCATGTGTGACGTCTGTGGCAACACGGGTCATATGGGCAATGATTGCCCATAAACTTGTGAGGATGCCTTATACATCGCCAACAATGGAAATTCCAACAACAATGGCTATCGTCCAGGAGGTCAAGGGTGGGGTCAACAACGCCCATTCTTTCAAGGAGGGTACAACAACAAAGGCAACCCTGAAAATCAGCCCAACTTGAGAGAACTTGCCATTAGCCAGCTCAAGATCAACGATGCCTTGTCCAAGAAGTTGTCAGCTAATGACAAGACCCTAGAGAATATCAATGCAAAAATTAAAGGACTATCCTAAGAATTCAAGAATCAACTAAGCTTCAACAAGATGTTGGAGACTCAGTTGGAACAACTTGCTGCAGTTGTCCCTCCATTAGAAAACAACAAAATTCCGGGGCAGCCAGAAGCCCCAGTGGAGAACGTCAGTGCAGTGGTTACGAGAGGAGGAAAGACCACTCGTGACCCACGATATCCCACACAAGAAAAGAGGACAATTGAGCCTAAAAAGGAGGATGTCCCCAGTGAATTACTTGGTGAGAGAATGGCCAAACACTTTGAAGACACCAACTTATTGTCATTCCCACACAGAAAAAGGAAGCCAACAGTGGATGAGCAATTCAACCGTTTTGTTGAGATCATCCAAAAGATCCACATCAATGTGCCCTTGATTGATGAGATGCAAGTCCCCACTTATGCTCACTATCTCAAGGACATATTGAACAACAAACAACCATTGCCCACCACTGAGGTCGTCAAGCTTACGAAAGATTGCAGTGCAACCATCCTCAATAGGCTTCTTGAAAAGAAGAAGGACCCTGGATGCCCTACTATTTCATGCTCAATTGGGGCTCACCACTTTGACAAGGCACTTTGTGATCTGGGAGCAAGTGTTAGTGTGATGCCCAAGGTTGTGTTCGACCAACTGAACTTCACAGAGTTGACTCCAACACCAATGCAGCTACAACTGGCTGACTCTTCAGTCCGTTATCCAGCGGGTATTGCTGAAGATGTCCCGATGAAGATCCGGAACTGCTTCATACCTGTGGATTTTTTGGTGCTAGACAAGGACACCGAGAAGGATACACCACTCATTCTTGGGCGCCCATTCCTCTAAGCACTGCAAAAGCTCGCATAGATGTGGGAGCTGGAGAAATCCACTTCCATATCAATGGCAAGGAGGAAAGGTTTAACTTTCGGCCAAAATCAGAACAATGCTCCATGATTCGAATCAAGTATGGGCCGAATGATAAACACATCAGAGAGGTCGAAGTCACACCTACAAAGGTGGACTCTCTCATTGCATTCATGAGAAGATTAATCTACGAGGAGAATTCGTCATTTCGACCATGCTGATATCCAAAGGCGACGGAATCGTCTGGACCTTCCCGAAGGCCCAAGTCCACCAAGCCGCCAAAGAAGGAATCGCGGAAGAAGCAAGACAAGCCGTCCGAGCCCATCCCTCTGGGCCCGGATGTGAAATGAAGACGGAGGAATGTCCATCTCATCGGACGGTGGTGAGACCTACGCCAATAGGTTAAATTGGTAGTTATCCCACTTTATTTGTCTTTCTTTCTTTTTCCACCTCATTTGGATTTTTCCCATTGCATATTTGATTTTTCCTAGCAAGTTGAGAATCTTATATTCTCAACTATCATTTTTCTTTCTTTCTTTTCAAAAGCAAATTTTTATTGGATTTGAGAAAAAGTTTTTATTTGAAAAACAATTTTTCTGGGCTGCACATGTGGCATTTCACCAACGTGCTAACTTTATAGCCGTTGGGGAGCCACTTGCCAAAAGGGGAACCAGGGGGGCCACCTGTTAGGTCGGCTGAACCCCCTGGTCGGCCGAACAAAGAGTGGAGCCTAATTGGCTCCCCTTCCTCCAACGGCTACATTTTGAACCCCAAGTGACCTTTGGAGGGTGCACCCTATAAATTGTGGCCGTGAGGAGCACCTCTCTTCACACACCACATCATTTTACACCTCTCCAAGTCACTCTCTAGATCACCTTGTTTTTCTTGCTCTTCATTGCAACACTTTTGCTCAAATCCATCCCCAAAAAGATTTTCTTTTGTTTGCATTTGCATTTTACACTCAAGCTTTCAAGAGGCGAAAATTCGTTGAGAGTTTTGTCTTCCAAACATCGCCACTTTTTGGATTTTTCTCGCCTTGTTTTGTTCTTGCTTGTTGAACTCAAAAAGACATGAAGAGGTTGTTTGGAAAGAGGAAGGAGGCTGCAAGCTCAAGCCATGGTGAAGGTTCTAGTGCACGCCTCTCTGCTATGGGTACAAGCCCAAGGAGGAGAAGTGTGTGTGAGGAGACTCCCATGGAAGAAAGAAGCAACCCACACCAACTTCTTCATAACAACGACCTCGACATACGAAGCAAAGTTGATGATCAAGCACGCAGGCTTCTTCAAGATCGTGAGTTCCGCCACACCAAGGCATACAATCCACATTTGATCTCCAAAATAGGTATGGACTCCAAATTTCTTTCCATTTGGCATGCAATTGGATTTGATGACTTTCCTCACATGGAGGAGAAAGGTTCACGCCTTCTCACTATCTAATTCCTTTGCACGCTAAGAATAGGATTTGATGGTATTGCTTTTAGATTATTTCAAAAAAGAATACAACATCCTATGGAAAGAATTAGGTAGCATCCTAGGCTTCCATAAACTGTGTTTGCTAGATTTAGACAATTTGCCTAAGTTTAACAAACAAAGTTTTTGGCATGAGCTAACTAGTGAGGTCACATGTAGGGCTCCTAGGAATAGCCACATCCAAAATCCTACCTTACGCTTCATGCATAGATGGGTGGCTATGACTATGTTCCCTAGGGGAGATGTTAGGGTTGTGCAAGATGATAATTTAAAAATTTTGTTTGCCATGACTAAAAAGATAAAAGTTGCTCCAGTCAAATCCATGATGACACAATGGTTGGATTACATTTCAAAATCAGGACCACTTGAATGCACTTCATTGCTTACTCATATTGCTGATAGGGTAGGAGCACTTAAATACTCTTCATTTGAATATATTGAAACTGATAAAGAATTAATTAATGAATACTATTTAGTACAAGGACATACCCTTAAGAATGATCAAGATGGGTCCTTGATATTTTTCTATCCCGGTTTTGTCAATGAAATTCGGTTACCTAACCCGGATTTTCATTTGTACAAATGCCAGAGGCTAACCATTAATCTTCTTCCCCTTGAGGAAGCAAGAAGAAGTAATGTCTCTGGCAGGGTAACAAGGAATCGTGCGAGGGCTGCAGCCACAGGCATGCCACCGATAATCTCTCCGGTCCATGAATACCAAGAGGAAGAGAACCCAACGGGTTATGCGCCCGAATAGACTCAACCTCCAACGTATGGGGCTGGGGGATCATCTTGGCAAGAATGGCAAAGGGATCCACCCTTATCCACTTCAAGCTCTAGCAGATTGCCCCCAACGTCCATGAGAGGATGTCGTTCCTTTTCGGCTAGAAGTCATTATGACTATAGCCAAGGAATGACGGACCTCACTAGACGTATGGGAGAACTTGAAGTGGGAACGGGTGACATCTACAGCACACTCCAGGAGCATGTTCAAGGTACCCAGGATTGGCAACAACACATGGATGCTCAATTCACCAACTTCAACACGGTGCTACAACAACAACAAGCCGATCTTGCAGCGTACTTCCGTCATCAAGGGTTCAACCCTTATCACGGAGGTAGTTGAAGAACAAGCTTGGGGGAGGACCCCCACTTGAGGTAACATGTATCACATTCCTTGCATATTTATTTTCCATCCATCCATCATCCACCTTGCATTTAAAAAAATATAAATAAAAATAATAGGTTAGATTTGTTTTCATCAAATAAAGATGTGCGGTAAGAATGATTTAGAATTCCCATAGATGAAATGATGAATAGTTGTCTGTTTTATTTTCCTAAGTCTCTAGTTTACAACTTGCTACTCTCCGAATATTGCTTTCATTAGTTTGAAATACTTTTACCTTAATTTGGAAGTTGTGGGTAGCAAAAGCTTGATCTAATTCTAGGTTGTTGCAAGACTAGAATTGGTAATAGGGCTGCTAGTCCTAGTTTGAAAGTAAAACTTAGATTTCTGAAGAAATTCTAAAAAGATTTAAGTTTCCCTCAATTGATTGGAAATACCTACCAATGCCAAATGATATTCATACATAGACAAAACCTTATGCATATACTATTTGCTTTCACATTGAGCCTAGTCAAACTAGTATAGACCTATGTGAGAAATCATTCAACTCTTTTTGAATTCAAGACTTCACTTGCACATGCTATACTTCTACACTAGAAGTAAGCAAAACGTCCATCATATCCACCATACCACAACAAAAAGAGAAACTCCATGTTATTCATGTTTAGCACTCTCTTCAAAATTCATTGCAAAGAAAGGGAGTAGAAGACATGGCTACAAAAAGAAAATAAAAAATGCTTACATCATAAGCATAAAAAAGGGAAAGTAGCCATGTTTCATCCCTACAAAAGAAAGAGGGATTATACCAAAGGGAGTTATCTCAAGTATCCACATCCACTTCCACTCCATCACACATGCACCAGTCTTGAATCAAAAAGTTTTGATTTGAATTCTCCTAAGGCTTACTATTTTGACTTAGCAATATATGTGATGCAAATATGCCTACTTACTTTCCTTACCAAGCTCCACATACAAGTCATATTCAATGAGTAGGAATAGTAGAGGCACAATGCTTTGGTGAGGAAATATTTCCACTATCCACAAAGGAGGGATTGAGAGAATCAATTGAGGTACTTAATATCTAAATTGAATTCTCCGAGATTTAAGTGTAACTTGATTTCTAGGCTATGTTTGCTCCATTTGCTATTCTACCTTTCAACTACTCATGAATATGAAAAAGCGTAAGTCCCATGATAACTAAAGAAAGGTAGGATATCATAGCCAATTTCTGCAATACTAGGTAGAGTATCTTGGTGTGCATTAGATACTTTTGAAAATAAGACATTTTAGCAACTCCTGATCATCAACCTAAAGTCTTGACTTTGCTCGGGACGAGCAAAGGATAAGCTTGGGGGAGTTTGTTGATGGATGTTATATACCAATTTCATCCGTCAATTTAACTCAATTATGTGAAGGATTTGTCATTTGTTGCACACATCACCTTTCTATCTAACCCAATTCCACTTGGACTTGGAGAAATATGTGTATGCAACATTTTATGCAGGAAATGAGGAAATGTAGAGGGACCAATCCTATAAAATATCATCCCAGCCAATCAGGCAACGACACGTGGCATCCCATGGATCAAATGGACCACAAACAGAAGTATCTGAGGATATCCAACGGTGTATCACCCATATACATCAATGGCACCCACCTGGCAGCCACCTGGAGAAAGCACAAGAGAAACAGTACAATGACCAGATCGGTCGAACCAGGGGGTCGGCCGACCTGGTCTCTGCACCAAACTCGGTCAGCCTCCACGTGTTGGCTCCTCCCGGCTTCCTGGAGTCAATGGTGACTGATTCACGCGCTTTTGGTGGCGGGAACCAACCTCGACACTAGTATAAATAGGACCCCCTACCCCTCACTTCAACACACACCACTTGAGCTTCATCTCTATTGTATACACTATCATCCATAGTCTTAGAGGAGTTAAGTTGTAGAGAGGAGAGTCTCTAGTCCCAAGTCCAAATTGGGAAAGGAGTAAGGAGTCTCCCTATTCCCAATCCTACATTGGGAAAGGTATGGCTCATGTATTCTTTCTTGTATTTGTGACTTTATGCATAATAAAGATAGTATCTTTAGTCTCTACTTATACATATACTTTAGCAAAGCGTTTCTTGTTTGATTGTGGAGTCCATGTATGTGGAAGGTATAGCTTCTATGACTATTTCATCATGAACATATCTCATTATCATAGAACCTATAGACCCCCACTATAGTCTAGTTAATTATAACATAACCAGGTTAGTATGGATAATTATGTTGTCTATCAACATTGGTTCAATGATGATTAAATTCATTGCCTTAGGATGGATTGTGCCTAGGATCTTAAGGTAATTACTTAATATGCTAGCATGGTGCTAGGATAGCTAAGTAGCATTGGATGTCTCGTAGACACACAGATTGAAGAGGTAGGCAGTAGGTGGTGACAGCCCTCTCTATCCTTTGTAATCCTCCACGTTTGGTTATGCCACAGGCTCTTGGCGGGAGTCGCCCTAGTATTGCTAGGGGTAAGCCCATGCCCGATGTGTTGAACCACATAGCATAAGTATTCGCTATTGATCTAGATTATGAATAATTAGTTTAGACTATGTATATGTACAATAGAGCATAGTAGGAGTTCCTCCATAACTCTCAACCTTAAGTAACCTCTAGGATCCTCTTATCCCCCTTAGACTTGAAAGCTTTTTTGTGTGTCACACTACCTCCACTATTATTTTATCCATATTTACTAGATTCTTACCTAGACCTTTCTACCCTTTCCACATGATGATTGTTATATCTCTACCCCGCCTTCCTTTGGGATCAAATAAATGACGCCCTTGGGAATACTCTTAAGGGGAAATGCTACAATGATACCTCCGTGCACTTGCGGAATTCACTCTGTGATCCAATAGAACCATTAACAAGCATTTCTGACACATCAGTTGGAGATGTTTAGTTAATAGTGCATAAGAAATACCAACAAGCATTTCTGGTGCCGTTGTCGGGGATGATTTGTTAGTATATCTTAGGAGCCGTCAACAAGCATTTCTAGCGCCGTTGCCGGGGATGATTTGTTGGTATATATTAGGAGCCATCAACAACGTGCATATTTGATCTTCTCCTTGTCAAATATGTCATTTTGGGAAGGATGCTTGCCCTTGGTAGAGGTTGACTTGTCTTTCAAGCTAGTGTTAGTTTTAGCACATGAACAAGTAAAGATAGCTTCAGTTTTATGTGGTTGAGAGGGTGAGCTTGAAGAGGATGAGGGATCACTTTGTTTGAGTGACTCAACTTGTACCTCAAGGATTTTGTTAACCTTGGATAGGTTAGCAAGTTCATCCTTGATGGTGGTGTTGAGTCGCTTAACTTCAAGCAAGCTTCCTTGCTTGAGGCTAACTCAAGTTCCAGTGACTTGTCTTGCTCCTTTTCAAGTTCGAGAAGTTTCTCAAGTTCAAGATATTCCTCCTTTTGGGAGATAATCATGTCTTCTTGACGGTTGATTAACTTCTCCTTCTCAACAAGCTGATCAAGTAGAAATTTCATTTTTGCAGCTATTTTCTTATCTAAACCAACTAGCATGTCTTCATTATCACTAGTAACTTCACTATCACTAGAATAGGAATGCAAGGAAGAGGATTTGTTTGTTACCATTCGTTTACCTTCCTTTGCCATGAGGCAAGTGTTGTTGCCCTTCCATGCGCCTACAGTTGGGAAGAGGGTGAACTTCTTGTACGTCTTCTCGATGGCTATGCTAGCCATCTCTTCTTCATCTTCGGATGAGGACTCGTCATTTGAGTCCCACTATTTCCCTAGATGCGCTTGTTCAGCTTGCTTCTTCTTCTTGAAGAATTTCTTGGGTTGAGGCTTTGTTTCCTTGGTCTTCTTCTTGTTTTCTTCATATGAGCAATCAACTATAAAGTGGTCATACTCACCACAGTTATAGCATACCCGCCTCAACTTCGGTCTTGATTTTTCTTTGTACTTCCCTTCACTTGATTTAGCCCCTTGTCTTTTCTTCATCACCCTTTTGAACTTATTCATGAATAGTATCATGTCATCTTCATCCAAGTTGTTGCTCTCATCATCACCGTCTTCTTCTAGCTGAGCTTCTCGACCTTCTTAGACAAGGGCTTGACAGTGGACTTCAAAGCGACCTCTTTTTGCTTTGTAGATGTGAGATCGGCAATCTCCTTAACATGCTTCGCTTGCTTTTCCATCATCTCAAAATTGATGATCTTCCCAAGCAACTCATTTGGGTCATTTTCTTGTACCCGGGGCTTTCTCTAATCATCGAGCATAAGGTGACATTGCGAGGCGTGAAAGCTCTAAGGATGAGCTTCACCACCTCGTGATCATTCCACTTCTTGCTTCCGTATGCTCGAACCTTGTTGATGAGTGTCTTTAAGCGGTTGTACATGTCTTGCGGCGACTCATCTTCTTCAATGGTGACTCTTCCCAATTTGTCTTCAATCATTTCAATCTTTGCTTCTCGCACATGACGATCGCCTTCATGTGCGGTTTGCAATGTATCCCATATCTCCTTTGCAATCTTGAGTCCATCCACCTTTGTGAACTCGTCCCAACTAAGTGATGAGGTGATGACAGTAGCAGCTTGGGCATTTTGATGGATTGCTTGCTCTTGGCTAGGTGTGAGCTCCTCATCATCGTCGGGGATATCTATTCCTATAACCACAATGTGCCACAAGCTTGGATTGAGTGAGATCAAGTGCATTTTCATATTTTGCCTCCACATTGAGTAGTCACTGCCATCAAAGTGTGGAGCTTTTCTAAGTGGAATAGATAGATAATGATTGTTGTTAGAATTTAAGCGGTCATAATTAAAAGGGTATCGGGAGTAGTCGGTGTGACTACTCCCCTTCTTCTTCTTCTCGTCTTCGATCTTCACTTTTCCATTGGAGAGGGTTTTCTTTCTTAGGAGCGCTTTGAGTTCTAGCATCTCCTCATCGTCCTCCTCAAAGTCTTGAATAGCCTCGAGGAGCCTCTCCAATTTTGGGTTCTTTTCTTCTTCAACCTTCTCTTGGTTGATGCTCTTGTGTACGTCATTCATGTCCGACATGTTCTCTTCGAGCGATTAGTCTCCTTTTGAAGAGTCTTGCTCTGATACCAATTGAATCTGGCCTAGAGGGGGGTGAATAGGCCTCTTTGAATTTTAGTCGGAACCTGCAACACTTAACAAATTGATCAAATCCCGAGATATCGGACTAGTCCAGTAGAGTGCGGACTAGTCCGATGCGTGCGAACTAGATTGATCAAGCTTGATCGATTATCTCGATCTTAGACTGTATGCAGCGGAAAAGTAGTTGTAATTGAGTGTCACACTACCATGAACTAGGATGTACCACAAGTTAATCTTATATTCAATGTTTCAACGTAATGTAAACAAGATTGATTGGAACCCTATATATATATATGTATATATATATATATATATATATATATATATATATATATATAAAGTAAGAACAATATGCGCAAAGTAAGAACACAAGCTCTTTATCCCGTGGTTCGGTTCTCATAGAGGCAACCTACATCCACATTGAGGAGTCCACAAAAGGATCGGGTCTTCTCCAACCCTACCCTCGTCGGATCGCCACGGAGGCCAATCATTTTCACTAATCACAAAGGGCAAATAACCAAATTCAAGGGGCCTTCTCACAAGTTGAGGGCTCCCCAAGATTACAAGATGAACACCACCAAGAACACTCTTAAGATTACAATGAAAACCACAGGAGTGTGTTAGAAAATCAAACCAAGAGCTCAATGAGTGAAGAACCGTGTCTCTCCTTGGATCCAAAGTGTATCCTCAAAGGATTATGCTTTCTTGTGTTGGACTGCATGGAGAGATGAGTTTTCTAGGCTCTTAGAGGGTGTGACGGCGCAGGGTGTCGAGAGATATGAAAGTTGGATCGTGCACACCTATTTATATGGGATTCCCAAAAGTTACCGTTAGGGTTTAGAAAGATCGGACTAGTCCGTGGTGGACACCGGACTAGTTCGGTGTGCTGCGTGTAGGAAACCCTAAGTGTCCCAAAATATCGGACTTGTCCGAAGCGAAAGCGGACTAGTCCGATTTGGTTCTAGAAATATTTGGACTAGTTCGATGAATATCGGACTTGTCCGGATAGGTGAAACCCTTAGTGAATTTGGGGAACAAGTTCGCACTTGGAGGACTTGTCCGGTTTAGGTCAGAGGGATTTCGGACTAGTCCGTGCTAATATCAGACTTGTCCGATTGACATCAGAAAAATATCGGACTAGTCCATGGTGTTGTTGGACTCGTCCGATTTCGTGCAACTTGTGAAGGTTTGGGGGACTAGTCCACACTGGGGAGGACTAGTCTGATTCTAGTCTGTGGTGATATCGGACTAGTTCGGTCAATGAAAAACTGGACTGTGAGGACAAGTCTGCATTGTGAGGATTTGTCCGATCTGGTGCAGAAAGATATCGGACTAGTCCGGTGTCAGTCGGACTAGTCCGATCCTGTATAACTTTGTGCAATATGTGAGATTATTTGTGCTTGAGCTCTTGAGGTGTGTTTCCTTAACACACTTCATACACAATGATCTACTACACTTGGTTCTTGAGCTCTTTTCCGCATTGCTCCTCATTCTTCTTTCTTTTTGGTGTTTTGTTTATTCTTTCATTAGAACATGTGCTCATCTCAACAATGTAGTTAGAATCTTATTTGCTTGTCATAAATCAACCAAAACCCACAAGGAATTCCTCGATGCACTTTCAATTTCCTTTATTATAATTTTTTTTTATCTTTTTTGCATGGTGGTCGCCAGGGCTGTGCGGGCTGGTTGTGCGGCCAGGTCTTTGATGCGGCTACGACTGGAGCAGGGTTGACTTTTATTTTGTTTTTGTTTCCCTTTTTTATATTGTCTTTTTGCATGGCGGTGGGTTTCTTTTTTTCTTCTTTTCTTTTTATTGTGCAGGGGGCTTCTGCGTGCGGTACGACCAGGGTTTGGTTGACTTCTTTTCTTTTTGTTTCTTTTCCTTTTTATGTATTATTTAATTTGTTCATTTATTTATTTATTTATTTTACTTACTTATTTTTATCTCTTTGGTGGTGCAGTCAGGTCCTTTAGTGTGATTCGTGATAATACTAGTGATTGACTTAGGTTTATTATTTATACATGGATGGTGTGGTGAATGTTAAAATACACCAAACTGCAGAGTGCCGGACTAGTCTGTTTAATGCCGGACAAGTCCGTTATGGTGTCGGACAAGTACGGGATTTTTACAATAAAGGCTTTCAGACTAGTCCGTTATTATTCGGACTAATCCGGTGCCTGAATCAATTTTTAGTTGCATCTTTATTTCTAATTCTTTTACATTTGTTCCTTTTTATCCTACTTAATTCTTTTTGCATGAATTCAACATATAATTAAACAATTATATATATATATATACCTTTAGTTTCATTTATTCCTTGTATCTCATATTTGTTATGGCAAATAAATTACTTTTGGTGTATTTATTTTGGTAATTAATTTTCAATGCTTGAGGATGAATGCAAAATGCAATATGAGATGCATGTATTTTATATTTCCTTTATGAAAACAATTTCTTCCTATTATTAACTCTAAATTCCCATTAAAGTTTTTAATCTGCCGAAACTTGAAAATCAGGGTGTTATAGCAAGGACCAGGACACCTCAAGGGAAAGGGGCCCGGAGCTGCCATGTCCACTGACGAGCCCCGGAGCTGCCACGCATCACAAAGGATCAGGTCTGACCTCCCCAGCGGAGACCAGCCCCGCGGTTGTCGCGTGTCCTGTGGCTCGCCTCGGACGGCAAGATACGGGTGTCCAGGGATGGTGCGCCCTACTCAAGTCAAACATTGAACACGCGAACCCACCTCCGGCGCCCAACGTGGAGCACGCTAACGGTCAGAGACCGCTACGACCAATCGTGTCACAGTGAAGGCATCGCAGGCCTACCCCACTTAGCCAAGTGGGTAGCTTGCGGCAACAAGACAGGCTGACGGGACACCTTCTGCCACCGCCAGCAACGGCGCGTGGGCACTGACGACGTAGGTGGTAAGACGACGAGTCTTGAAGACCATGGTTAGAGCAAGCTTACAGACGAAGCCTTATATCTTTAGAATAAGATCGTACCGGGACCACCTATCGGGCCATGTGACCCCACTTGTAAGGCGTCCGACCTTGTCTATAAAAAGCACGGACCGCCACCATTGCAAGGATCCCCACATCGACATCACACACACACACACATTAGCAATACCATCCACTGTGGAGTAGGGTGTTACGCTCCTTGAGGCCCAAACCACATAAAAACCACTGTCTCATACATCCATCCACTAGAACACTTGATTGAGGTCTAAGCCCCGCCGAACTAGAACCTCCGAGGGTTGCTCCTTAGCAGATGCAGGGGAAGTGTCACTCTAACACTTCGACACCATCATACCTCATTTATAGTCAACCAACAATTAATATCATTACCAAATGTCAATTTCATATCTTGTTATAACCAACCATACTCATATGACATAACCAATCCCATACTCAACCATCCCAAAACCCAAATCCAAATCTAATTGCTTAGGTCATCCGGACGCTCTTAACCGGGAGCACGACTATCATGATAGTTTTACACTCTGTAGAGGTTGTACCACTTTACCAACATGTTTGTGATTTCATCACCTTTCGATGACTAAGAACCTCCATTATGCCATCTCACACTTCCGTTGGTGTGTGGCCACGAGATCACAAAATAGTCTTTCAAAAGAGACTACTAGTATGTACGGACCCACTAAAGTTTCACCGACAGGCTTGAATCTCCATTCTCCCACCCACAGGCCCCCTCGTGTGCCATGCAAATCCCAGGGTAGCCCTACAAGACTCCCATTCCTCGTGCCATCCAACGGTCCATACAACACTAGCAACACTTCTAATTATTCAGCTATGTTGCACTCATACTTGGCCTTGTGGTGGCACTGTTGTCCTGGCATATTCTCGCATGGACCGATCATTAGATCTAAGACAAGCAAACCACCATATCACCCAACACATTCTACAAAACCATGCTTGCTTAGATTACCCAAATTCCGTATTACTAAAATGATTCATCATTATTCTATCTTCATTAATCCACATTATTAAAGTTGTTGAGCAAGTTTATTTTGTTTTCCATAACCCCATAAAGCAATGTGACTCAAAAGAGAAACACTCGTACCTGACTCATCATGTACCCGGCGACAAAGGATGACAAGCAATACTAGTAAACTCTTACGAATAGGTTTCCCATCAAGTTAACACAATCATGCAATTCTGCAAACAAAACATTAAAAACATAGGTTCAATATAGTCAAAAACTTGTCTTATATTTCGCAATTCGATGCTCAAGCAAATCAAAGTCTTGCGCATGAAGATCCTCACATATTCGCTTCTCGATCGTACCCATCTACTTGCAATCAACCACATACACAGGCAAACATACACAATAAATACATTGCAATCAACATTGACAAATATGCAATGACATGAATGCACGTGAATAATTTGTTATAATGATTAATGATTTATTACATGTGTTTCATATTTATTACAGATTATTTAAACAAGTTTTTGGATTAATCACTATTAACTAAAAATTGAAATAATTATCCTAGGATAAGAATTAAGTTGAAAATATCATAAAACACTTCCTATAATTTATTTTAAATTTTCTACGGCTTTTAAATAATTTTCCTTATTGATTTACTATTTATTTGATCAAACTTAGAATTAATTACAATTAATTTAGAGGCAAAAAAATTATTACAGAATGTTACATAGTCTAAAAATATTATTAATAACTTACTAGAATTTATTCTAAATTTTTAGGAATTTTTCTGGATTTAATTTGATACTTTATGAATTAACTAGGTTTAATCTTATTTATTAAATCTAAAAACAGATTAAATAATACTGAAATATAAAAATTTGGTCAAATCTAAAATAACAGATTGATGTTGTATGATTTAATCTAACTTACAAGTTTTAGTTTGATTTATGATGATCTGGTGATTATTTATGGACGCATGAATAAATTAAATTCTACACATTGTATAATTTGAGTATTAGATTAATCTGTGTTTTTTAATCTAAACTGTAAACCTACCGTGTGCACATCTAGTCTGAACAGTCGCGGAACGGCGGCGCGACGCATGTCTCCGGGATCTAGAGTTTTGTTGATAAAGAAGACGAGACGACTTAACGACTCCGTCGAATATCGGTGCTATGATATAAACGAAGAAGACGACAGCGATACGTTGACGAAGAAGGTGATACAACTCTCTTCCGCAAAGAATAATGACAATACTACGACCTCTGGCAGAACTTCAATTCCTCCCTTTTCTTCCTCCTCTTTTCCTCTTCTTCTCTTCCCTGGCCGTAGCCTTTTCCTCCGTTTCCTAGCGGCTAGGGCGTCGGTCCTTTTTTTTTTCTCTCTCTCGCTGGCGACTGTTCCGTAGGCAATCGGTGTCGTGGGATTTCCCTACGCTAGCAATGCTCCTATTATAGAGGCCTGGCAGGGCTACGGGACTAGATGGGGCTCGTCGGTACCAGGCGGCCAGGTGCACGAGACTTAAGTCCCGATGGGCCTCGGCGCCAGGCACGCTCGGTCTTTGGACGCTGGGCACTTTGCCTCTTTCCTTTTTTACCGGTACGGGGCCGTGGCGCTGGAGTCCAGTCCTGGCTGTGCACTCAAGAGTTGACTTTCTTTTTTTTCTTTTTGTTCCATGGCCAGGGTGTGCGGCCATAATTCTCTTTACGTGGCCTGGTTTCTACGTGCAGCCAGTGCTACTGATCTTAGGTAGACTGACTTTTGTTTTTTTCCTTTCTTTTCATTTTTACTTATTTATTTAGTTATATTATATATATATTCCTCTTATTTTTTGCTTCTTATTGTTTAGTAATTCTTATTCTTTTGTTTACTGTTGTTTATTATTTGTTTCTTTATATTTATTTATTATTTGTGTTTGTCTATTTTTTCTCACGTGTGGCAAGGCTTTTTGTGCAACAAGTGATCTGATCAATAGTTGACTTATGTTTATTATTTAAAATTGTTTAGTGTGGTGAAGTGTTAAATTACACCAAAATGTAGAATAGCGGATTAGTCCGTTGTTATCGAGTGAGGGTATTCGGACTAGCTCGTTATTTTCTGGACTATTGCGGTGCTTGGCTCAATTTTACTTGCATCTTTATTTTCAACTCTTTTACATGTGTTCCTTTTCATCCTACTTAATGATTTTGCATGAATTCATCATATTAAAATATTATACACACACACACACACACACAGATATATATATATATATATATATATATATATATATATATATATATACTTAATTTCATCTATGTCTTTCATCCCATATTCATTATGGCAAATAAATTACTTTTAGCGTATTTATTTTTGCAATTAATTTTTTGTACTCGAGGAAAAATGCAAAATGCAAGATGAGATGCATATATTTTATATTTTTCTTTATAAAAACAATTTCTTCTTGTTATTAACTCTAAATTCCTATTTAAGTTTTTAATTTGTCGAAACTCGAAAATTACGGTGTCACAATTCTATCCTAAGAGGATAAATGGGGTAAAGAGAGACTAGGCTAAGAGTTAGGCATAGACTCTTACGATGCTTCTAATGTACATATACATAGACTAAGTTATTTACTAATGATCATATCAATTATGAATTCTCATGCTAAGTGGATTAACACATCAGACACGGATTTACCCCTAGCAATACTAAGACGACTCCTGCCAAGAGCCCGTGTGTCGACTGTTGGAGTCGGCAGATCCCCTAACACTAT
This sequence comes from Tuctoria greenei, assembly GCA_036927565.1. Lineage (NCBI taxonomy): Eukaryota > Viridiplantae > Streptophyta > Magnoliopsida > Poales > Poaceae > Tuctoria > Tuctoria greenei. The sequence continues at coordinate 68,172,291 of JAYESD010000004.1, read as the reverse complement.
GAAAAGTGTTTGAAGGAGTTTGTGGTTCGGTCTGGGCGCGCGGAGATCTAAGAAAGTGAAATGCGATTTGGACACGAGTGACACGGTGGTTTACGTGGTTCGGGCCGCCTGAGCGTAATACCCTACTCCACGGGTGTGTGTTTTTTGTATTAACTTGTGAGCTTCAGAATCTTTTTTTCTGTGTATCATTGGTTTGCCCTTTTATAGTACAAGGACCAACCGTTACAAGTCAGCCTGGCCCGACATGTGGCCCTGGCGGTTATTAGTATTGATACACGAGATTAATTGTTGTTAATAACCCTGTAACGGCTCCAACAGTGCCGTTACAGGTGTTAAGGCTGTCCGATTAATTATCATTAACGTGGAATTAATGGTAATTAATCGGATCTTGAAGTCTGCGGCTGTCCTTTGGAGATCCGGAGCCGTTACAACGTCTCCCGGGGGCTTTAAGCATCTAGCTCCGTCGTGTGGACACGTGGCAGCTCCGGAGCTTGCTTGGGAGAAGCGGGAAGCTCCGGGGTGACCTGGCACGTGTCATGTCCGGAACTTCTCTCGGTCGGGGGCTACCTCCGGAGGTGCCGTTTCAGTACTTGGCCCGGAGCTTCACCCTTGCGGGTAATAGCTCTGGGCTGACAGTACACGTGGCAACCTAGAGGTTAACCATGTTGGAGAAGCGGGTCCGGTCACGTCTGGCGAGTGGGCCCCCGAGGGTCTTCAATTTGAGTTGATGTCCTTCCCTTGAGATCTTTGTAACCTCAGGGGGTGTATGGTTTTTAGGGTACCGACAGTGGCCCCCTGGACCTACCTCCGGGGAAGGCCAACGGGATGAAGTCGTTCCGCCGGAGGTGGTCCATACTTGTGACTCTTGAACTGGGTCTTCAAGAGTCTTCGGAGGTGCCTTTGGCGGGGCTTTATGGCTGAGTCCCGACGCGTGGCGCACCTCAGGCGGCGGATAAGATCTTTGACATGCGGATCTCTCGCAATTGAAGGTCGTCGGTTCCCGATACGAAAACCGTATCGGTTCCGCGCGCCTTGTCAGTCCGCCGCCTTTGGGTTTCCCGCCTCGTGATGACAACTGTTTGCCTGGGTAAGAGCCTCGACTTGGTCGTCGGGGTGGTCCCGGGCCCTCTTGTCATCGGCTGGGTTGAATTCTTGAGTAGTATGCTTGATTCCCCTGCAGTTTCCATCCAAGCGTTGCGAGGGCTTACTTAAGAAGGAAAGCGCACCGTCGGAGTTCTTTACGCTTTCCATCTGTTCTTGCGCTCAAACTCCCAACTCATGCTTTGCTTTTCTTCTCTCGCCTAGCTGTGCTGCGATGAGTTGGGTCTGCGTGAGAGTCGTTTGAAGACGGAGAGCGATCTGAAGAAGGTCCGAGCCCTCATGGGGTGGTCGTCGGACTTCTTCAACCGTTCAATCCGCACCGGAGGAGAGCTTCCCTTTAAAAAGGAGCACTCCGGCGAAATGGTATACTTTTCATCGTATGCCATGGTGGGGCTGATCCCACCATTTTCTTCCTTCTTTTTGATGCTGCTGGACTTCTATGGTCTGCAGCTATACCACCTTGGCCCTCACTCCCTTCTCCTTGTGTCCATCTTTGTCCACTTCTGCGAGATGTGGGTGGGCATTTCTCCCTGCATCGAGCTCTTCCGCACTTTCTTCACCGTCCAAACCACCGGCCGAAGTGACGAGTACCTTGGCTTCTACTACTTTGTGAAGCGCAAGAAGTGCCCGTTCAAGTACCTCCGGTCGTTCCCTTCCGGGAAGTGGATGACTGAAGAAAGATTGGGTAGTTGTCCGGGTGGAGGAGCACGAGCGGTTGGAGCTGCCAGAAGGTCTGCCCGGCATTGACACGTCGGTGTGGAGCGAAGTTCCGGTGCTGGCGGCAGCCTTCGATCTCGTCCTATCAAGGATCCGCCAATGTGTGGAGGGAGGATTGACTCCCCAGGCGGTGTTCTGCAACTTCCTGTTCAACAGGTGGGCACCGCTGAAGAGGAGGAGAAGCTCGCCTGGGCCCTCAACAGCGTGATGGATGAAGACCGGGTTGAGACCGGGTTGAAGTCCAGCATGGTGGGGGAAGTCCTTGGAGTTTCACCTCAAGAAATTCCAGCACGGCATCGATGTGGACGGAGCGTACTTGACTCCTCCACCGGCTTTCCTCCCCCTGAACGAGGAAGTTGAGTTCAGCAGGGAGCTCCGGCGGAAGATGCCCGCGCTAGACGACCTTGGCGTCGTCGAGAGAAGATCGACCGCCCCGTTGGCGATCCCCCGGGTTGTCGGAAGGCGGCTCCGCCCCTGTCTTTCAGCCAAGAGCTGAGGTCACCGGCAAGGGGCAAGGAGCTGGCGGAGGAGCCGGAGAACCGGAAGAGGAAACTGCGACATGCTGACGGAAGGTCCGTCGGGCTTGCTACTTCACCGCCAGTTCCCCGTCCTCAGGAAGGAAGATCCTCCGCCACTGTAGCATCTGTCCCCGTGGTGGGGTCTTTTCGAAGCGCTACTGTTCCGGCGGTGGGATCCTCCCGGAGTGCAGCTGTTCCTGTGATGGGTCCCTCCGGTGGTGCCAGTTCCGGACGGGCGACTCCGGTTCGAGAAGCGGTGAGGGCCTCCAGGTCTAGGAGTTCCTCTCGATCAAGGAGAGCTCCGACCCGGGAAACGCCCGTGGCTACGGCAAGTCCTGGGAGTCCTCCCGGAGCTCCTACGCCGACCGTGGCCAGCCCGGAACGTCCGGGAAAGAGGTTCCGCGCAAGCTGGTGCGTGAGCCTCCCAAGGTAAATTTTTCTTGCTTACCTCAATTAACTTTTAATTATAGCATCTGTTTGCTCAATTTCTTCATTCTCCATCTGCAGCGTTCCTAAGAAGGGGAGAGTGAAGCTCCGCCCTCAGCCACAGTGTCTGAGGCTACGAGGGCTTCTGCTCAGCTCCGGTGCTGCCCCAGGCAGAGGCTGCGACAGCTCCGGCGCCGGCTGTCGTGGTCATGGACCTCGACTCGTCTCCAGAAGTTCCCGTGGTAGCGCCGGACCACGGGATTGAAGATGCGCCAGCGGCACCCGCTCCGGAGGTTGAAGCTCCGGGCCCTGGTGCTGCAGAAGTAGATGCTCCGGCTGTCGAGCCGGAGGAAGTAGCGGTCCCGGCTTCAGAGCCGGAAAATGCTGGAGCTTCGGCGGTCGAGCCGGAGGCAGCTGAAGCCCCGGCGTGCGAGCCGGAAGTTGAAGTGGTTCCGGCAATTGAGCCGGTTACTTCTGAAGCTCCGGTCGCAAGGCCGGTAGTTATTGGAGCGCCGGCTGCAGAGCCGGTGGTGGTGGAGGCAGGGGAGCTTGAGCTCCCTCAGAAGAAGGCGTCCCGGCCGGAGCCATTGGAGGCGACGACGTCGATGGTACACGTGGCGGAGCCAGAGTGCCTGAACGAAGTCGCCGGCCCCCAGCCTGAGGGGGCGAATGAAGATTTGGTGGCGGGACCTTCTTCGGTGGCGACTGAGGCCATCCCGGAGGAGGGCCCTAGTGCCTTGGAAGCTCGGGGTTCCGCTCTCGCAGAGTGGGACCCAATTTTTGTAAATGAAGACCCGCTGGAACCAGCGGAGGAGACCCCAGAAGGTCCGGAGCCCATCTCGCTGTCGATGTCCATCGACAACGCTTGCTCCAGTCTGCGCCAAGTCCAACTAGCCTTCTTCCACGACAGCAAGGTTCTTGAAGAGGAGCGCCAAACCTTAGGAGGTGGCGTAATAGACTCCAATTCGAGACCAAGCTGGCGCAGTCGAGGATCGCTGCGGACAAGGAATGGATCAAGCGGGAGAAGGTCCGCTTGGAGCTCTGGGGTGAGATGCTGGACGAGAGGGAGAGCATGACTCACAACCTCGACGCCCAATCCCGGGAGTACCACGACCAAGCTAAAGCTGCCAATGATGCGGCCAACGCTCGGTTCGATCAACTCGAAGCCATCAGTACCGCACTCATCAAGCGCCGAGAGGCGCTTGAGGGAAGGGAAAAGCGGCTCGAGGATGAGGAGCAAAAACTCCTGGAGTTACGGGATGACGTCTTGCGACGTGAAGAAGAGCTTGCCGAGAAGACAGCTCTGGCGGACAAAGGTATCGAGGAGCGCGCTAAAAAAATTGGAAGAGCGCTGCCTCGAAGAGGAGGAGAAGACCTGGGTGCGAGGGCAGGAACTCTACGAGTATGAGTGTGCCCTCATCGCCCGGGAGAAGAAAATAGAGGCTAGGGAGAAAGACCTGGTCGACCGTCGGAACAAGATCCACCTCCGGGAGGAGGAGCTCGGGAGACTCGAAAAGCGGGTTGCTGCGAAAATTCAGCAAAACGCCAAAGAAGTTGAGCGCCTCTCCCGCGAGAACTCAGAGCTGGCGGCGACCCGGAGGTCCTTGGAAGAGATGAAGGGCCTGAGAAAGACGGACTCCCTGCAAATTTGGGGAGTTCCTGAGTAAGGCCGACGATGCGCTAGCGCCGTTGGGTTTCAGCCCCGTGCTTCCGGATGATCCGGAGCCGGAGCCGGACCTTGCATTGCAGGCGTTAAACGCCGCGGGTGGCAAGCTCTCCAAGGTGGGCGACGTCATCGCGGACCAGCTTGAGGTCGAGGGGCAATCCCTGGCTAGAAACGTCACAGAGTATGTGTTGACGTGTTACACTAGCCGGAACCCTCGATTCCCTCTGGACCCGGTGCTTGAAGGCCCCGTTGAAGGAGAAGGCGAAGCTACCCGAGCCAGCGTGTCGGAGGTCGCCCAGAAGGTCGCTGAGTTCTTCCATAGGGTCTAGGACTATCTTTCTTAGCCTTTATTTGTATTTTCTCTTCTTCCTCAATTTTGTAATCCTTTGTCCCCGGATGTAATCTCTGGTCTTCCAATGAAATGAAAATCCCCAATTTTTCGTGAATTTCATTTTTTGTCTTCAACATCTTTGTCTTCACTTGGCCCCCTGGTAGATGTGCACAATTTGATTGTGGACATGTACCAAAAGGATGTTGATTTTTGTTGAAGACAGATTTGCTTCGAACTCGTATAGTTTAGGTCCGAAGTTTTCGATAGTGAAGGTCCCTTGAAGTCGTCGGAGCTTAGAAGCTCCGGCACTGTCCATCGTCGGAGCTTAGTAGCTCCGGCAGGAGCCTCTACCAACACGTTGAGTGTCGGTAGTTAATACTTCAAGGTGTCGGAGCTTAGTAGCTCCGGCAATGACCCTTGCCACGCCTGGCTGGCAACAGACTCTAATGATAGAATCTTCTCACCATCTTTAAGTTAACGCCGATGGGAGTCGGAGTTTGGTTACCCCCGGTTTTTCTCCATCAATATTGGGTTTATTTTTCCTGCACACTTAAGCCAAGAAAAACAGTAAAATTCGTTCCTTATCTATAACTTCGTCGCGGCTTACGGTTCTCAAGAGAATTTCAAGTTGAACACGATTTTTAGTATAATTGGATGAATTGTCTTTTCTTTTAGATCCAATTGTCCATGGACCCACCTTACTTTGGCCTGCCTGGGTGTAGGTAGAGTGGCGTACTTAGGGTGCTTGACCAGGCTAAGTCGATAGCGCACTCCAGCCCTAGAATGGCTTGGCGGCTTTCAGGCGAGTTGGCCACAGACGATATTTAAATCTAAAAAATCTGACAATTCAACTCAAATTGTACATAAACCGGTTAAACTAGAACTTCTTAAGAATTGCACGTTTCTGTTATAGACAAGAAAGAGAAAAATAAAAATGTCGAGCCTTATGCAAAAATGAATGCACATGGAGTCTATTTCACATGAAGATGTCTTTCATTATAGGTCCGGGGTACAGATGAAACAAGTACACTCTTAGGGTACGGAACCAGGCTAAGTGTGTTTGGCTTCTCGTTTCACCTAGGGTAATTAGCTACACTTCTAGTCTGGAGACTGTATCAAGTGTTGCATGAGCTTTCCAAACCTTTCGGGAAAGGTCCGGCTGCTCTCCCGGAGGAACTACCCGACTCTGTACAATGACTCTATAACATACACTTCAAGTTACTTAAGACTCACCTCCGTGGAATTAAGTGTAGAACTTACGGAGGTGCTCGATGTTCCAAGGGTTTGGGAGAGGTGTCCCATCCTCGGCGGCCAAGCGAACGCTTCCGGGACGGGATACTTTGATCACTCGGAAGGGTCCTTCCCAGCCGGGGGAGAGTTTGTTTTGCCCTTCTCTGGATAGTATTCTCCGTAGCACCAGATCGCCTTCCTCAAGCTGTCGGTTGTGTACATGCCGCTGATGATAGCGCCGTAAAGCTTGGCGGTATCGGGCGTTCCGAACAGCTGCTTGGCACCTTCCCTCCTCGAGGAGGTCTAGGTCTTCACGCCGGAACTGGTCCTGCGCGGCTTCGTCGAAGGTCCGGACTCGGAAGGAACCCAGGGTGATCTCCGGAGGAAGGATCGCTTCTGCTCCGTACACCAGGAAGAAGGGTGTTTCTCCGGTTGCCCGACTTGGAGAAGTCCTGTTAGCCCATAGAGTGGGCGGAAGCTCTTCGATCCAATTAGCTCCGTGTTTTTTCAAACGCTCATAAGTTCGCGTTTTTAGTCCTTTAAGGATCTCTGCGTTTGCTCTCTCGGCTTGCCCATTGCTGGCAGGATGAGCTACGGAGGCGTAGCAAACTTGTATGCCGAGGTCTTCGCAATATCCTTGAAATGCGGAGCTTGTGAACTGAGTCCCATTATCAGTGATGATCTTGTTTGGGACTCCGAATCTGCTCACGATAGATTGTAGAAAATTGATTGCAGATTGTTTGTTGATCGTCACAACAGGAGTAGCTTCCGGCCACTTGGTGAACTTGTCGATGGCGACATACAGGAACTTGTAACCTCCGACGGCTCTTGGGAAGGGTCCCAAGATGTCCATCCCCCACACGGCGAAAGGCCACGTAGGAGGTATCATTTGTAAGGGCTGAGCAGGTGTATGAATTTGCTTTGCATGAAATTGGCATGCTTTGCATTTCTTCACTAGCTCAGTAGCATCCTGGAGCGCTGTAGGCCAGTAGAAGCCGTGCCGAAAGGCTTTTCCGACCAGCGTGCGGGAAGACGCGTGGTTCCCACACTCGCCTCCATGGATTTCTGCGAGGAGCTCGCAGCCTTCTTCCCTTGTGATGCACCGCATTAGGATGCCGTTGGCACCGCGCCGGTAGATATCCCCTTCTACCAACGTGTATCTTTTAGCCAATCTGACTACCCGGTCAGCGGATACATCATCGTCAGGAAGGATGTTGTCTTTCAAGTAGTTCCGGATCTCCGAGATCCATGCATCGGAACTGACTTGAGCATTTGAGTCTTGCGTGCTGGGTTGCTCGGAGCTTCCGGCAGCACCTACGACCCTTGATGGCTGCCATGGTAACAGGGCCATCGGGACCGTCAGCTTCGGGATGCTGATCTCGCCCCCTTCGTTCAGCTCGGCAGGCTGAACTGTGGGTTTTGACATCCTCCGGACAAAGGTTCCGTCTGGAGCCGGAGCTCCGGTTGACGCCTTGGTCGAGAGTTCGTCAGCTTCAACGTTGTGAGCACGCTGAACATGGTGAAGGTCTAGGACTTCGAAGTCCTTCTGAAGCCTCTGGACTTCAAGGAGATAAGCAGCCAGCTGGAGATTATTGCAGGAGCATTCACCCTTCACCTGTTTGATAACAAGTTGTGAATCTCCTTTGACCAGCAACTGCTTGACGCCAAAGGATAGTGCCACCTTTAATCCATATATGAGTGCTTCGTACTCCGCCATGTTGTTGGTTGCCTTGAAATCAAGGTGCACCATGTATCTTACCTTCTCCCCGGTTGGTGTGAGGAGAAGGACTCCAGCTCCGGCTCCCTGCTTCTGCATGGAGCCGTCGAAGTAAAGGGTCCAGTGAGGCTTAGTGAAGGCCGGAACTTGTGGTTCCTTCTTCTGCTCGCTGGGGCCCCCAGAGTTTAATGGAGAGGGAGTCCATTCTGCCACGAAATATGCCAACGCTTGACTCTTGATTGCTTGTCTTGGAATGAATTCGAGGTCGAATTCAGCCAGTTCCGCTGCCCACTTCGCTATATTCCCAGTTGAATTGGGATTATGCAGAATCGCTCGAAGTGGATATGAAGTTACCACCGAGACTTTGTGAGCTTGGAAATAGTGTCGAAGCTTCCTTGAGGCAATAAGAACTGCGTAGAGCAGCTTATGTACCTCTAGGTATCGAGTCTTGGCATCATGTAACACTTCACTGATGAAGTATACTGGGCGTTGAACGGTCCGGACCCTCCCGGAGGGGTCCGAAGCTTCCTCTCCATTGATCCGGACCCTGTCGGAGGGGTCCAAACTATATTCGGGGACCTCCGGGTTCTGGGTGGAGGAGCCCGGAGCTTCTTCAGGAATGACCTGGATCCTATCAGAAGGATCCGGGTCCTCTGAAGTGGCTTCTTGAGGATTCAAGTCTGGGAGCTGGGACCCAGACCTGCTTTCGGGAACCTCCGGATCCTCCCGAAGGGATCTGGATTCCTGAGTATTGGGTAGTTCCGGTCTCTCCGCAACCAGAACCATACTGACGACTTCGTCAGCTGCTGAAATATAAAGCAATAAAGGCTCACCAGGGTTCGGAGCTACCAAGACTGGTAGAGTGGTGAGGAACTGTTTCAGCTCCTGGAATGCCTTCTCTGCCTCTTCAGACCATTGGAATGGTCCGGACTTCCTCAGTAACTTGAAGAAGGGAAGTGCCCTTTCCGCCAGTCTTGAAATGAATCGACTGAGGGCTGCTAGACATCCAGTTAATTTTTGGACGTCTTTGATGCGGGTTGGTGGCCGCATGTCTTCGATGGCTTTTATCTTCGCCGGATTAGCCTCTATACCCCGGTGACTTACCAGGAAACCAAGAAGCTTTCCAGAACTAACCCCGAAGACGCACTTGTCTGGGTTTAGCTTCGTGCGGGTGGCCCGCAGCTTGTCGAAGACAGCCTGCAAGGTATCCAAGAGGGACTCCTTGTTTTTGACTTTGACCACAATGTCATCAACGTACACCTCCACTATGTCTCTGATGAGTTCTTCGAAAGTTTTGTACATTGCTCGTACAAAAGTTGAAGCTGCATTCTTGAGACCAAAAGGCATGGCTGTGTAACAATACAATCCATCCACTGTGATGAATGAAGTATGTTCTTCATCTTCCCTAGACATCCGGATTTGATGATATCCTGAATATGCGTCTAGAAAACACAGCAACTCACACCCAGAGGTGGAATCCACTATCTGGTCTATTCTAGGTAGTGGGAATGGATCTTTTGGACATGCCTTATTCAGTGTGGTGTAGTCGATGCACATCCGAAGTTTCCCGCCGGCCTTAGGCACAACGACTGGGTTTGCCAGCCATTTTGGATGGTAGACTTCTCGGATGAATCCGGCTTCGAGCAACTTCTTCACTTCTTGTCGGATGAAGTTCTGTCGCTCTACAGATTGCTTCCGAGGTTTCTGGTGTACAGGCCGAGCGTCGGGGTAAATCTTCAGATTGTGCTCAATCACTTCCCTGGGGATCCCAGGCATTTGTGACGGTTGCCAGGCAAACACGTCAACATTAGCCCGGAGGAAAGTGATGAGCGCGAGTTCCTATTTGTCGTTCAAGCCACCCGATATGCGGGTAGTTTGAGTGACATCGGAACCAATTTGGACGACTTTGACGGGAATGTCGGTGTCGCCGCTTGGCTGCACACGGGGTGCAGAGGTCGAGCCTCGTTGACGAATGCTCGGAGGTTGTGGAGCTTGCTTCTGTCTGGAATCCTCCTCTTGCGCTGTGGTGAGTGCATGGAGTTCTTCCAGAGCAGTTACTCCGGCAGTGCGATCTCCACGGATCCGGAGAACGCCTACTGGTGTCGGCATCTTCAACACCAGGTATCCATAATGAGCAGCTGCCATGAATTTGTACAGGGCAGGTCTACCCAAAATGGCGTTGAATGGTAAGTTGATCTGAGCGACGTCGAAGACCAACTTTTCGGTGCGATACTTCTCCCGGGTCCCGAAGGTAACAGGGAGAGTGATAGCTCCGAGTGGGGTTATGGCCCCCGGACCTACTCCGGAGAAAGGTCGAGAGGGCTGGAGGTCTGAAGGTCGAAGCTGAAGCTTAGTGAAAGCTTCAAAGCTGATGAGATTAAGCCCCGAACCTCCATCTACCAGGACATGATGGAGCTGGATGTTGTTGATGGTGGGGGATACCATCAAGGGCAGCTGGCCAGCTCCAACCATGCTTTGAGGACAGTCCGAAGCATCGAAAGTGATGGGTGTGTCCATCCACTTTCGATGTGGCTCCGGTCTAGCTGTAGGAGCTACAGCAGCCATATCCCGTCGCATGGTCTTAATGACGCGACGAGAGGTGATGTCCCATGATCCACCAAAGATGGTGTTCATGGTTTTTCGACGTTCGTTGTCGGAGACGTCGGAATCATCGTCGACGGAGGTGTAGACGGCTTTCAAGACCTTTTTGGGGTCTTGAAACCCTAACTCCTCTTCAGCCGGAGCTTCATCGACCTTTTGTTTTCCCTCCCTCTGACGGAAGGGAGACCCTTCCCGGCGCTTGTGGTAGCGCTCGGCAAGGTTTTGGACCTCCCGGCAATCCTCCAGCCTGTGGCTGCCCGTTTTGTGAATGGGGCACCACATCTTGGATTTGCCACCATCTTCGGAAGACGGTCGAGGTCGCTTCTCGGGGCGTGGCCCCCGGCCACCAGGAGTTGCAGTGGCTGCAACGTTGGATGTGCCGGCCGACGGCTTCTTCTTGCCGTTGGTCTTCTTTTTCTTCTTGCCACTCCCGGAGGTAGCGGCTTCTTCTTTGGAGGATTTTTTATGATCCTCCAAGGCTGGTTTGGAGTGCATTTCACGGCCCTCCGCAGCTCTGGCACATTTGTCAGCCAGGCTGAAGAGCTCCGTGACACTGGTGATCTCTTTGATCGCCAGTTTCTCCAACATCTTCTTGTCTCGTACACCCTGTCTGAATGCTACAATGACAGAAGCGCTTGAGATAGAAGGGATTGTGTTACGTACCTGAGAGAATCTCTGAATGAATGACCGCAAAGATTCTCCTCCTTTTTGCACGACCGCAAAAAGGTCCAGTTCGGTGCCCGGACGGGTGTATGAACTCCCGAAATTGGCGGTGAACTGGCGGCATAGCTCCTCCCAACTGTCGATAGAGTTGGGGGGAAGGCTCATAAACCAGGACCTAGCAGTCCCAGTTAAGGCCACTGGAAAGTAATTGGCCATTACAGCCTCATTTCCTCCAGCTGCTAGGATCGCAGTGGAGTATATCTGTAGAAATTCTACGGGATTGACAGTCCCGTCGAATTTTTCCGGCAAGTGTGGCCGGAACTTCTGTGGCCATCTAACCATACGCAGGTGCATGACTAGGGCGGAACAGCCTCCTCCTACTCCTTCCAGAGTAGAAAGATCTTGAGCATCTCGTCTTTCTCGAGCTCGCTCGATGTGGACACGGCCATCCTGTTGGCGGTATCGGCGATCAAGCTCCGCTCGGAGGTCGTGTGTCGAAAGCCGAGATGCAGTATGGGCACGTCGTGCCCCAGAGGGCAACGACGTCACTTGCTGTGACGCAGCTCTTCTCCGGTTGTTGGAGACATGTGGACCAAGTCTTCCAGACAACGTTCGTCGCTGCGACGGGGCCCGCCCTGAAGGAGGTGGACCCTGATTGTTGAGGCGTTCGGCCGCTGCTGCGACCAAATGCTCAATATCAGCTCTCCATTGCTCCATGGCACCTTGAGATGCATCCGGAGGTGGTGGTCGCTGAAGGAGAGCACGCGCTGCATGGAGCGCGTGTTCTGGGTTGTCACGACTTGCCGGCGCAGAATGTGACGCTGGTGCACCATCATGTCGTTCGGCATGTCTTGCCGGAGAAGATGGTGGTGGTGGGAGTGTGACTCCCGCTGGAACCGAGGCTCCTGCCGGTGGTTGCATGTTGGAGGGATTGCCTCCGACAGCCTGAGCAGCAGGTTGCCCGTTGGATGATCCAGCTGCAGAATTCACCATTCTTGAAGATCTCAGGCGCCCCTACCTGGCGCGCCAACTGTCGACTGTTGGAGTCGGCAGATCCCCTAACACTATGAAAAGTGTTTGAAGGAGTTTGTGGTTCGGTCTGGGCGCGCGGAGATCTAAGAAAGTGAAATGCGATTTGGACACGAGTGACACGGTGGTTTACGTGGTTCGGGCCGCCTGAGCGTAATACCCTACTGCACGGGTGTGTGTTTTTTGTATTAACTTGTGAGCTTCAGAATCTTTTTTTCTGTGTATCATTGGTTTGTCCTTTTATAGTACAAGGACCAACCGTTACAAGTCAGCCTGGCCCGACATGTGGCCCTGGCGGTTATTAGTATTGATACACGAGATTAATTGTTGTTAATAACCCTGTAACGGCTCCAACAGTGCCGTTACAGGTGTTAAGGCTGTCCGATTAATTATCATTAACGTGGAATTAATGGTAATTAATCGGATCTTGAAGTCTGCGGCTGTCCTTTGGAGATCCGGAGCCGTTACAACGTCTCCCGGGGGCTTTAAGCATCTAGCTCCGTCGTGTGGACACGTGGCAGCTCCGGAGCTTGCTTGGGAGAAGCGGGAAGCTCCGGGGTGACCTGGCACGTGTCATGTCCGGAACTTCTCTCGGTCGGGGGCTACCTCCGGAGGTGCCGTTTCAGTACTTGGCCCGGAGCTTCACCCTTGCGGGTAATAGCTCTGGGCTGACAGTACACGTGGCAACCTAGAGGTTAACCATGTTGGAGAAGCGGGTCCGGTCACGTCTGGCGAGTGGGCCCCCGAGGGTCTTCAATTTGAGTTGATGTCCTTCCCTTGAGATCTTTGTAACCTCAGGGGGTGTATGGTTTTTAGGGTACCGACACCGTGGTATAACCGAACGTGGAGGATTACAAAGGACGGATAGAGCTGTCACCACCTACTGCCTACCTCGTCAATCTGTGAGCCTACGAGACATTCAACGTTACTCTCTATCCTAGCACGATACTAGCATATTAAGTAATTACCTTAAAAGTCTAGGCACAAGTCATCCTAAGGCAATGAACTAAATCATCGTTGAACCAATGTTAATTTATAGTATAAGTGATTCATATTAACATAATCATGTCATAGCTAATTAGACTATAGTAGATGTTTATAGTATTTATGATGATATATTGAGAATGATATATCATAATCATAAATACTACTCCTACCACATACATAGAATCCACAATAAAACAAGAAACGCTTCCTCCAAGTATATGAACAATAGAAGACTAAAGATAACATCTTTATTAAGAACAAAGTCACAAATACAAATATGAATATAAGATCCATACCTTTCCTATTTAGAAATTGAGAAGAGATTCCTTCTACTCCTCTCCTATTTAGACTATAGACTAGAGACTCTCCTCTCTACAGCCTATACTCCTCTAAACCTACGGAGAGTAGTGGATACAATGGATGAATACTCAAATGGTGTGTGTTGAAGTGAGGGGGTCCATTTATAGCTTGGAGAAGGGTCGCTTCCTGCCACCAGAAGCGCGCAAATTAGTCTTCATCGTGACCAGGGCACCACAGGGAGTCGACACGTTGAAGCGGACCGAGTTTGATAGCAGGAAGGGTTCGACTGAACACCCTAGTCGGCCAAACAGAAAAGTTGACCATTTCTGGTGTGCTTCCTCGCACGACTTCCAAGTGGGTCACATGACTGATATGGGTGCTACATTGTTGGATGGCCTCAAATACTTTTGTTTGTGGGCAATTTGATCCATGTGGTGCCACGTGGAGTCGCCTGATTGGCTAAAATGATATTTTATAGGATCCATCCCCTTATTTCACTTCAATTCTACATAGAATGCCTGCATGCACTACTTTCTCCAGAGACAAGTGGAAATAGGTTAAATATAAAGGTGATGTGTGTAAGAAATAATACTTCCTTCACATAATTGAGTTATATTAACGGGTGAAATTGGTATATAACATCCGTCACACATCTGTCCAATACAAGCAAGGCTCTAAAAATAGAGTTGTTGTTGCCCTCTCCACGAAGCCTAATTCCTCTTATCAAATAATGGCCATATCCTCTGCTTCTCCCACTTGGTTATCTGATATATTGTCCAGTTAAACCTCTGATGCTAAGTGCCAAGAAATGATCACTACTCTGTCTCTAAATAGTTATGCCATACCTCCTTTTACTCTGAACAGAGGTGTGCTTCGTTACAAAGGGAGAATCTGGGTTGGTAATGATCCTAGTCTGCATCAGAAGATTATTGCTTCTTTTCATGACTCTGCAGTAGGGGATCACTCTGGCATACCTGTAACCCTGCGCCGCATCAAATTACATCAAGTATACTTGTCAACAGGTAGAACCTGATCGAGATGCTCTTCCTAGCTTGTTACAACCTCTTGAAACTCCACAGAGGGCTTGGCAAATTATTTCTATGGACTTTATCGATGGCCTGCCGACATCTACGTCAGCCAACTGCATACTTGTTGTGGTGGACAAGTTCTCCAGATATGGCCATTTTATTGCTCTGCGCCACCCCTACACTGCTTCCTCCGTGGCTAAACTCTTCATTAACAACATTTACAAGCTTCATGGGCTTCCTCTCGCCATAGTCTCTGATCGAGATCCGGTATTCACCAGCAAGCTCTGACGCGAACTATTCTCATTGGCTGGTGTTCAACTGCGAATGTCATCAGCATACCACCCCCAGTCTGATGGCCAGACCGAGAGGGTTAACCAATGCCTCGAGACCTTCCTTCGTGGTTTTGTCAATGCAGTGCCTTCTCGATGGAACCATTGGTTGCCCCTAGCAGAGTTCTGGTATCACACACGCACTCATTCCTCACTCGGGAAATTTCCATTCAAAGTTCTTTACGACCACCAGCCAATATACTTCAGAATTTCTGCTGATAATGCCATTGCAGACTCTGACATCAACTCTTGGCTTGGGGAGTGTTCTCTAACGACTAACCTGGTTCGTCAACACATGGTTCGAGCTTAGCAGCAGATGAAGACCCAAGCTGATAAGCGCCACTCCGAACGATCCTTCAACGTTGGTGATTTGGTTTATGTTAAGATACAACCATATGTTCAATCCTCACTATCTGCCCACTCATGTCAGAAACTGTCCTTTCGGTTCTTTGAACCGTTCAAGGTCGTCGACAAGATCAACTCAGTGTCTTACAAACTGGAATTGCCTTCTTATACTAACATTCATCCAGTGTTTTACGTATCTCAACTTCGCGCAGCTCGTCCTCGCAATTCAGTGGTATATTATGAACTTCTTGAGAAGTTGTCTGCCCTACAAGTTCCTCTTCGCATCCTGCAGAAAAGAACTGTCTCTGGTGGAGCTTCCTCTTCAACTCAAGCCCTTGTCGAGTGGTCTGACATGCCTATGGCGTTTGCTACTTGGGAAGATATCGACCGGCTGAGCCAGGAATTCCCTCACGCCTCTGCTTGGGGACAAGCAGGTTCTTCAAGAGGTGGGGATGTCAGCAACCCCGAAGGTGGAAAGGCAGACGGCCGGAGCTTGTCTTCCAACTTCACTCCAGATGGGCCGAGGCGCGGCAAACGGCCCAGGGTTCATAACGTCCGCGTGAGTGAGAGGGAGTGGTCCCGTGTGTGAGTACATTACGAGCTACAGAGTTTGTTGAGTGCTTTATTTAAAGAGTTGTAACTGAATAATTAAGAGTTAACAAATGGAATATTGCTTCGGTACCTAGCTTCCATCTCCTTCTCGGACGAGCTCTTTACTCCTCCCTCCTCTGGTAACAGTTTGCATCCCAAGGCACAAATTTCTTGGGCCAATCTGGATATGGGCTTGGTCCACGGCTCACTACCTCCTTATCCGTCTCCTTTCTCTCCACAGCTACGCAACGCCACAGGCTACTCAGCCGTTGCCTGCCCACCACGCACCACCCTGAGCACGCGGCGGCCTGTCGCCGTGCTCGTGCGCGCTTCCGCCACACGAAGCGCCGTAGAGGAGCCATTCAGCCCAGCGGCGAGCAAGCGCGCGATGGCCATGGCGTGTCCGACCTCCGCCGCGCTGTGCTGCCCCCACCCGTCGTCGTCTGCCACCACACTCCCCTCGCCTCCTCTTTTCAGCAGCGGTGGCGTCGGCGGCCGGGTCCAGTTCCAGGCCCCCCGGCGCGGCCACGCGTCGCAGGAGCAGAGAAGAGGCATCCATGTCGCGCGCGCGTCGCTGGGGGGCCTGCTGGGCGGCGTCTTCGGTGGGGGTGGACGCGACTACGGGGAGGCAACGCGCAAGAAGTACGCCGACACCCTGGCGCGCATCAACGCCATGGAGCCCGAGGTCTCCGGGCTCTCCGATGTGGACCTACGCGCACGCACTGCCGCGCTCCAGGACCGGGCGCGCTCCGGGGAATCGCTCGACTCCCTCCTCCCAGTAAGGACCCAACCATTGCGGAAAGTCTTATGCTTTCTGCAAGTCCCGCAATCACTAGAACTAGAATACCGTGCATTCCCTTTTAACTCACAGGAACACAATCAATATGATTTTCTAAGCGTAAAATTTTAAAGATTATTGATGTTATAAAAGCTTATCTTCAATTTATTCTCGTTTTCTGTTGCACGGTAAGGGGGACACGGTTGCATTAGTCACTATTAATATAGCAATAGCACCTAACAAAAAGTAAAGTGGTTGTATGCTACCAGCTTTACAAAATCTGGAAATGTGAAGTTCAAGATATGCACTTAACGAGTAGATGATCCACTTTCCATTGACCATTGAGGGGTGCAAAAAATTTACATATTCACAACTGTAAAAAAGGCACCCCGGTGCATGTTGCTCCTTCTTGCGCAGGGTCCGGGGAAGGGTGTCCTAGAACAAAACCGATTCGCTGACCACAAAGTCTATACAATTAAACAAATCAAGCAAGAACTACGATTCATCAGTAAGATTATGCAGTATATGGATAGAAATGTAAATATATTAGCTAACTATATCTTTTCATTAGCCACTATTAGAAGGCCCAAAATATGCTTAGCAGAAGCTCCCATAGAATGATATCTCAGTTCTCAAGGTGGAATGTTCTTTATGGTTTGTGCAGGAAGCGTTTTCTGTTGTAAGGGAGGCTTCCAAGAGAGTTCTAGGCCTCCGGCCCTTTGATGTACAGTTGATTGGTGGCATGGTTCTGCACAAGGGGGAAATTGCAGAAATGAAGACTGGAGAGGGGAAAACGCTTGTGGCCATTCTGCCAGCATATTTAAATGCTTTGAGTGGGAAAGGAGTACATGTAGTCACAGTCAACGATTATCTTGCAAGGCGTGATTGTGAGTGGGTGGGCCAAGTTCCCCGATTTTTAGGACTGCAGGTTGGCCTAATTCAACGTATGTGATACCACCGCATTGTTCATTCCTGTCATTCATGCCATCTCCAACTGCATGTATTGTTCAGTTTACACCTTTGAATACATAAATTAGTGGATCGTTATTACCTGTGTCAGCTATAGGAAAAGATCCATGGAAGTACTGAAGTACTGGCAAATAATGGCATGTCTTTGAAAAATAGAATTACATAAGCCCAATAGAATGACTTATCTGAACTATGAAAGCCTGACAGCTCCTACCATGAATATATAGCTGGGCCATTACTGTTCTGAATTACAGAATATGCCTCTGAACTATCACGTATCTTCATGTTTCCTAATCAACTGACTTTTTTTTTCCGCTTGCATCTTTAATGGTTTTGTTCCTCCCTTTGCTAGTGATGGTTTGTTGATAGGAGATTTACTCTTTATTCTGACAGAGAACATGACACCTGAGCAAAGGAGGGAAAATTACTCGTGTGATATCACTTACGTCACAAACAGTGAGCTTGGTTTTGATTATCTAAGAGATAACCTTGCAATGGTATGTATTTCTTCGCTATAAATTGTTTGTTATTACTCGATATCCTTTGTACAAGGTTCCATCTTTAAGTAGCAGATGTGTTATTTTCCTCTCTAGCAACAGGGATCACCACATCCTCCAGGGTTTAACTGAGTCTTCATTATTGCAGACTTTAGATGAGCTTGTCTTGAGGAACTTCAACTACTGTGTGATAGATGAAGTTGATTCTATCCTTATCGATGAAGCAAGAACACCTCTTATAATATCTGGTCTGGCTGAGAAGCCAAGCGATCGGTATTATAAAGCAGCAAAAATAGCTGAAGCTTTTGAGCGAGACATCCATTACGCTGTGAGCAGCGAACTAATTCTTACCCCTATGGAATCACTTCTGAATGGATATTACATATTGTTGATTCCATAATGCAGTGCCCTCATGTTATCAATTTTCTTATGGATTGTTCATTATAGCCTCCTTGATTTGTGAAACTTCTATTTGCCCTCCCTATATGAGATTAAAAATACATATCCAGATATTGCTTATATATGCATAAGACATAGCCATAATTTGTGCTTATTCATAATTTTGTTGCTTTGATTTGTCGTAAGAAGCTGTCATCCTATAAATGATTCTTTTTTTTCAGGTTGATGAAAAGCAGAGAAATGTTTTACTCACAGAGCAAGGTTATGCTGATGCTGAAGAAATACTGGACATAAATGACCTATATGATCCTCGTGAACAGTGGGCTTCATATATTCTTAATGCAATCAAAGCTAAGGAGCTCTTCCTTAAAGATATCAATTACATAGTTCGTAGCAAGGAAGTTCTCATTGTGGATGAGTTTACAGGCAGAGTTATGACGGTTAGTATTTTCTTATTATACTCAATTTTTCAAGATATTTCATTGTTCCCATATCACCTAAATCCTGAACAACTTGGAACATATTGTTGTGCCCTAGTAAATGCTAGATTTAGGCTCTTGCTAATTATTTTTGGTCTCAAGCACCTCTTTGATACCTATAAGATTATATATATTTATAATTCTTTTTGTTGCTTTTCCTTGGTAGGCAAACCTTTGACTTGGGCCCAGTTAGATAAGTTACCTCTGAACTAGCATGCCATTATGCAAGTTCACTTTGACTGAGGAATTACACATATATTTGCAAGTCATATACAATGTTCATTAGTCCTTCGAGTAATCGCGATTAGTCAGCCTTATCGCTCACCGGGGGTCGATCAGGGCAGTCGACTTGATCCGATCAGATAAGTAGTCGTCCGATCACGGCGATTAGTCGGGTGACTAGCCTCTCCGGTCGATCAGGCGATCAGGGCAGGGAAGTGATGGCTACTGTTGTACTTTCTTGTTCATGTGTTGTTAGTTGTTAAATGTTAATTGGTATGGAACATTGGAACACTGGAAGTTTGGAACATTGGACTAGGTCTTAATTTGATTTGAATTGCTTATATATGTGATGGCTGTTGCTGACTTGCTGTTGCTTTTGGACTGTGTTGCTGTTGTACTGTGTTGATTTGAGTTGCTTATATAAGGAGCATTTGTATTTTGTTACTCTCATCTTATTTTCTATTACTTTTCTTCAAAAATGTTGGATTTCATTTCTAACCGACCCCAACTTGGTTGGGACAAAGGCTTGGTTGTTGTTTGTTGTTGTACTTTGATGTTGTACCGTGCTGTTAGTTGTTAATTTGGTACTAGAAAAAATTTGTAGTCGACACTATATATATATATATATATATATATATATATATATATATATTCCAAAATATCCAGGACGACTAGGAGGTCAATTAGGGTTGACTAATCGCCCTAGTTGACATGGTCACCCCTTAGGCGACTAGTGTCGACTTGTAAACATTGGTCATGTATGTTAGCATTCACACACATTGACGATTTGACATACCATATATGAATTATGTAATGAGCAAAAAATAAGAGAAAATGTGCAATCGATAGCTGTTTTATTTTGCGTAAACGCCTTTGTATTCTATGCTCTGGGTGGCAGGGCATCTTTGCACATATCATTGTGTTGTATAGTGAATATAGATGTTGAAAGATCAATATCACTATTTTTTTCTCAGGGGAGGAGATGGAGTGATGGTCTCCATCAAGCAATTGAAGCAAAAGAAGGTGTACCTATACAAAATGAAACAATTACTCTCGCATCAATAAGTTACCAAAACTTCTTTCTTCAGGCAAGTGACAGTTCTTTTATCTGAAACTTGCAATGGCAAAAAATGTTAGGAAACAGGTTTTGGGTTTGTACTAGTCTCTCTACAAAAGCAGGAGTAAGCTGTCTAGAAATAACCGTTCCTCATACCTCACAATGTATAGAGCCTTTGGCACTGGGTACGCCCTTTAGACTCGTTTACCAATCAAGCCTGTTAACTCAAATGGCCGCTAATCATTGTTGAGAATTTATGTTTCCAAGATATTTAATGAATAATTTGTGGCCCAACTGCCTCTTTTCTTTTCTTTTTATTATATTTTCTATCTATTCCATCTCAGGAGGCCAATTACTTTTGTGGCAGTTTCCGAAACTCTGTGGTATGACTGGAACTGCAGCTACCGAGAGGCAAGAGTTTGAGAGCATATATAAACTGAAAGTTACTGTTGTTCCAACCAACAAGCCAATGATACGAAAGGTGCCTGGACTTTATTTTTTATTATTTCAATTTTGGTAAATGTGAACTTTTTGATTCACCATCATTCTCATTTTCTGTGAATGAGTTTTGCTCCTTTGTCTGCAGGATGAATCAGATGTTGTTTTTAGAGCAACAAATGGAAAGTGGCGTGCAGTTCTTGTGGAGATATCAAGAATGAATAAAGTGGGCCGTCCCGTGCTTGTTGGTACCACTAGCGTCGAGCAAAGTGAATCTTTATCGAAACAATTACATGAAACTGGAATTTCTCATGAGGTATTCTTATTAATTACATTAACATTCACATTGCCTTCCATCTTTATTCTAAAATGCTGTTCTTAGTGCTCAGTGCTCCTACCAAAGTTCCTGTATAATGTGAAACATCTGTATATCATTGTCCCCTGTATATTCTTACGCATAAAACTACATGGCGGCAGAAAAAATCAGTTCAGAGAAAAATTGTCTTCATGAATTAATGCAAAACTAAGAAAAGTCTTCCTTGACTTCAGCTACTTTATTAGCATTTTAGTATGCTCATGGTGCATTTGCAGCTGAGTGAAACACATGAACCCACCTTGAATTGATTAGTGCTCCTTCTCTCACAAGAAGGGAAGCAATGAAAGGAGTAGGATAGTGTCATACTACAACATTTAAGTAATAATTGGTAACCCTTGCTGATAGTCTGAATATTACCTGTAACTTTTTAATACTCTTCTAAGTTACAATTAGAGGGATAATAGAATATTCCATTAATCAGCCAAGGGGTACATATATATGGGTACAAGACTTAAGGCCAAGGAACCCTAACTTGGGGGCCAAGGAGCCTAATACAAAAGGACTAAACTGCCCCTATAGTACCCTAATACAAGTGCAGTCTAACACCCCCCGCAGTCCCAACATCTAGCCACGACAAATGTTGAGACTGGACCGAAACTCAGTGAACACCGTCGAAGGAAGACCCTTCGTGAAGATGTCGGCGAACTGCGAGGACGTCGAAACGTGCAGGACTCGCACCGCCCGAGAGCCACACGCTCACGAACGAAGTGAAGGTCAATCTCCACATGCTTCGTGCGCTGATGCTGCACCGGGTTGGTGGAGAGGTAGACGGCGCTGACGTTGTCGCAGTAGACCAACGTACTTCGGGCGAGGGGGGAGTGAAGCTCCTGAAGCAGCTGCTAAAGCCAGGAGGACTCGGCCACGCCGTTAGCCACGACGCGGTACTCCGCCTCGACACTCGAGCGGGACACCACGGGCCGCCGCTTCGAGGACCAGGAGACGAGGTTGCCGCCCAGGAAGACGGCGTAGCCGGAGGTGGACCGGCGGGTGTCCGGGCAACCCGCCCAGTCAGCGTCGGTGTAGACGACCAGCTCGGAGGCAGAGTCGCACCGCAAAAGAAGACCGTAGTCGTGGGTGCCACGCAGGTATCGAAGGATCCGCTTCACCGCCGTGAGATGTGTCTCCCACGGATCATGCATGTGGAGACACACCTGCTGAACTGCGTAGGAGATGTCCGGCCTGGTGAAGGTGAGGTATTGCAGGGCACCTGCAAGGCTCCTGTAAGAGGTGGGGTCGGCGACCGAGACGCCGTCGGCCGAAGACAACTTCGCCTGGGTGTCCACGCGAGTGGAGCACGGCTTGCAATCAGCCATGCCCGCTCACTCGAGGATATCCAGGCAGTACTGGCGCTGGTGGAGGAACAGAGCGCCCGGGCGGTGCTCGACCGCAACGCCTAGAAAGTGGTGGAGCTGACCGAGATCCTTCATCGCGAACTCGCGCTGCAGGGCGGAGATCATGCGATGAAGAAGAGTCGGGCTGGACGCCGTGAGGACAATATCGTCCACGTAGAAGAGGAGGTAGACAGTGTCACTCTCATGCCTGTAGACGAAGAGCGAGGTGTCTGACTTGGCCTCGACGAAGCCGAGAGAGGCCAGGAAGGAGGTGAACCTGCTGTACCAAGCCCGTGGCGCCTGCTTTAGCCCGTACAGGGACTTGTTCAGCCGGCAGACCAAGTCTGGACGGGCTGAATCGACAAATCTTGTCGGATGAGTGCAGTACACCGTCTCTGTCAGCGTCCCGTGGAGGAAGGCGTTCTTGACGTCCAACTGGTGGATACGCCAAGAACGTGACAGAGCCAGCGACAGAACGGTGCGAACCATCGTCGGCTTCACCACCGGGCTTAAGGTCTCGTCGTAGTCAACGCCGGGACGCTGCGTGAAACCGCGAAGCACCCACCGTGCCTTGTACCTCTAAGAGACCCATCGGCCTTTCTCTTATGCGTGAACACCCACTTGCCCGTGACAACATTGCCACGACTAGGACGGGGAACTAGGTCCCAGGTCCGGTTGGCTAGCAGGTCCGCATACTCTTCTTCCATAGCCCGACGCCAGTGAGGGTCAGCGAGGGCGCTACGGACAGAAGAGGGGATAGGCGAGATGGATGACGAGGCAGGCGGCGGGGAGGTCGAGGACGATAAAACGACCCCGGAGAAGCGCTCCACCGTTCGAAGAACACCAGCGGCTCGTCGAGTCACCATCGGGTGAACGTGACGAGGGTCCCGGTGGAGCAGCGGAGGGTGGTACACTGGAGGCTCGGTGCGGGAGGAAGCTGGTGCACCAAGCCGCGCTCGTCGCTGATAGACGAGAACGGGGTCGGCGTGCCGCGGTCCAAGGGTCGCGCGAGGCGCGACGGACGACGTTGGGGACGCCGTCGGGGACACCGATGCCACACGTGAAGCCGGTGCACTAAGTCACGCTCGTCGCTGATAGACTAGGACGGGGTCGGCGTGCTGCGGTCCAAGGGTCGCGCGAGGCGCGATGGACGACGTCGGGGATACCGGTGCCGCACGTGGCACGACGAGCGACGTCGGGGATGCCGGGGCCGCACGAGGCACGGCGGGTGACGTCAGGGACGCCGGGGCCACGCGTGGCACGGCGGGCGACGTCGGGGACGCCGGAGCCGCGCGTGGCACGGCGGGCGACGTCGGGGACGCCGGGGCCGCGCGTGGTGCTGCGGGCGACGTCGGGGAAGCCGGGGCCGCGCATGGCACTGCGGACGACGTCGGGGACGCTGGGGCCGCGCGTGGCACGGCAGGTGACGTCGGGGACGCCGGGGCCACGCGTGGCGCAGCAGACGACGTCGGAGTTGCGGGAGGCACGACAGGTGGTGTCTGATACACCGGGGTCGTGTCCGGCGCAGCTAGAGGAAGACCTGCAGAAGGTAAAAAACAAGATCGCTGGACAGGAGCGGCCTCAGGGTCAGTGGAAAAAAGAGAGTCCAACTCGAAACCCGAGTCAGAGGAGGACCCAACGAAAGGGAAGGAGGAATCGTCGAACACGACGTGTCGGGAGACCAAGATACGACGAGTAGAAAGGTCGAGACACCGGTACCCCTTATGATCGGGGGAGTACCCAAGGAAAACACACCGAGTCGAACGAGGCGTGAGCTTATGAGGGGCGGTGGCAGAGAGATTAGGGTAGCACGCGCACCCGAAAACTCGAAGGTGGTCATAAAGAGGGGTGGTGCCAAAGAGAGCGAAGTGAGGAGTGGGAGCACTAATCGCCTTAGTAGGAAGGCGATTAATGAGAAAGGTAGCGGTGTGGAGGGCCTCTGCCCAGTAGCGAGCAGGAGTGGAAGCTTGAAACATCAGGGAGCGCATGACATCGTTGGTGGTACGAATCATGCGCTCGGCCTTGCCATTCTGGGGGGAAGTGTAAGGGCAAGACATGCGCAACTGAACCCCATGAGAAAGCAAGAAGTGATGAAACGCGGAGTTATCGAACTCGCGTCCGTTATCGCACTGGACAACCCTGATCGTTGGGTGGAAACCCAAGCGAAGAAATGAGAAAGAGTAGCGAACGTATCGGACTTCTGTCGCAAGGGAAAAGTCCACAAGTAGTGCGAAAAATCATCAACAATCACCAAATAATAGTTATAGCCAGAAACACTGAGAACAGGTGAGGTCCACAGATCACAGTGAATCAGATCAAAATGGCGCTCCACATGGGTGACAGAATGTGGAAAAGGAAGCCGAACATGGCGACCCAACTGACAAGCATGACATACAAACTCATGAGAACCCCTAGTACACAAAATCACTGAAATACCGGACAACTTCGACATAACATCAACACCGGGGTGGCCAAGCCGACGATGCCAAGTAGTCGAAAGAGCTGTCGTAGCCAGCCAAAAAGGCGAGGACGAAGCGGAAGCAGGAAGTCGCATCGTGTACAGGGGCCCGGAGCTCTCACAGCGGAGAAGAAGACGTCGGGTAGTAAGAAGACAAACCAAGAGGATCAAACTCAATAGAAACATGATTGTCAGTGGTAAAGCGACGAACAGAAAGAAGATGTTGAATAATGTCCAGAGCAACAAGAACATCACGAAGATGAAAAGAAGCGGATGAACCCAAATCACCTACTGAGGTGACCGGAAGAACGGAACCATTCCCAACAACGATAGAAGAAGGAAAAGAAGGGTGGAAAGGGTGGGTGGAAGAAAGTATACCAGCGTCAGGAGTTGTGTGGTACGAAGCTCCGGAGTCCACAACCCAGTCAGGGCCAGGAGGTGTGAGACTCGTCGTGCGGAAGGAAGACGCGAGCGACTGGCGGTCCCAGGCCTGAGTGGATGGCCCAGCCGCAAGGTAGCCTGGTCCGCCAGGGGGCGGGGTCCATTGTCCACCAGCAGTGTAGACCGGAGTGGTCACGTAGGTCGGCTGTGGACGCAGTGGGAGGAGACCCGGGGACGGCCCAGGCCACATCGAGATCTGGCCAGTCCACGGGTTGTAGGGTGTGGGCCAGGTCACGCCACACTGACCCCATCCACCACTACCACCACCAGTAGTGCCAGTAGAACCACCACCGGTAGTGCCACCACCTCCACCAGTCCCGCCTCCACGGCCACCCCCACCACGCCTGCCGCGGCGTCGGTTCCCACCACCACCGGAGGGAGCAGGAACTCCAGGTGTGGTGGGTGGGCGCGGAGCAGGGCGTGGAGTCGAACCAGTGCCGTAGAAGGTTGTGGCAGGTGCGGGAGCAGTGGAACCGCCCTGGTGATCTCCTCAAGCTCGAGGTCCGCCCAGACCTTCTCGAAGGTCGGGAAGGGCTGCTCACGGAGGATCCACGAGCGAACGTGGGTGTAGCGCTCGTTCAGGCCCTGAAGGACCTGAAGAACGAGGGAGCTGTCCGAGATGGGCTCTCCAAGGTCGCGAAGGGCATCCGCCATACCCTTCATCTGGCGACAGTAGGCAGTAATGGAGAGATCGCCCTGGACAGTAGTACCGAAACGGGCCCGGATGTGGAGAGCTCGGGTCGGTCGGTTCCCCTGG
This sequence comes from Tuctoria greenei, assembly GCA_036927565.1. Classification (NCBI taxonomy): domain Eukaryota; kingdom Viridiplantae; phylum Streptophyta; class Magnoliopsida; order Poales; family Poaceae; genus Tuctoria; species Tuctoria greenei. The sequence continues at coordinate 68,146,510 of JAYESD010000004.1, read as the reverse complement.
AAACGAAGCTCAAGGATCTGCCAGGCCTGACGGGCAGTACCGCCACCCTACTGGGCGACGATATGCTGGAGCTCCTCAGAGAGTGACCCAAGGATTCAAGCGAGGATCAGACTGTCCATGCTGATCCAGGTGTCATCCAACGGGGGATCATTCCGGACGTGGTCGTCCAGACGAAAGCGCCTCAACGTCAGGAGAAGCAGGTTGCGCCACTGGGCGAAGGACGTAGAGTCTGAGCTGAGAACAACCGGGACCAGGGTCCGGATGTTCTGTACGCCAGCGGCTTGCGCGTGCAGAGCAGCGACAAGAGAAGCTGCGTAGGTGGTGTAGGCTGTGCCGTCACTCGGAGGGTCGTGTGTTGCACTCCACTGGAACCGCGGTGACTCCTCGAGCTGGTGAGTGAGGGCAGCCGCAGACGCACGTTCCTGCTCCAAGGCAAGAACGAGCGCGCGCTCACGCTCACGGGAGGCAGCCAATGCAGCAGCCACGTCGGAGAGGGCCGGCGAGGAGGCGAAACCGGGGGGGAGGGCCGTTGGTCGGTCTAGAGAGGAAAGTGGCGGGCCCGACGTCTGCGGTGAAGCCTCCAGCAGCAGCGGCGGCGGCCCCGAGGTGGCCAGCCACAGGACCAGGGCCGACCAGCCCAAGGGAGGCGGCGGCATGGCCGGCGGCGCCAGATCCTAGGCTGGCCGACTGAAGGGAGGCGGCTGCGGGGCTGGCAGCGCCCGATCCGGGGCCGGCCAGCCTGAGGGGAGCAGAGGCGGGGAGGGCGGCGGTGCCAGCCAGCCTAGTGGTGGTGGCAGAGCCCGATCCAGGGCCGGCGGCGCCCGATCCGAGGCCGGCCGACCCGAGGAAGGCGGCGCCAGGGCCGGCGGCGGGGCCAGCCAACCCGAGGGTGGCGGCAGGGCCCGCTCCAGGGTCGGCGGCGACCGATCCGGGGCCGGCGGCGCCCGATCCGGGGCCGGTGGCACCAGATCCGGCGGGGGGGGGGGGGGGGGAGGATGGCTGCGCCGGCGGCGGCGGGGTGGCGGCGGCGGCGGCGCCCCGTGCGGCCGTTAGAGGTAAGCCTGGCATTGGCATGGGTAGAGAGGAGAGGAGGAGAGAGGAGTCTGATACCAAATTAGAGGGATAATAGAATATTCCATTAATCAGCCAAGGGGTACATATATATGGGTACAAGACTTAAGGCCAAGGAACCCTAACTTGGGGGCCAAGGAGCCTAATACAAAAGGACTAAACTGCCCCTATAGTACCCTAACACAAGTGCAGTCTAACAGTTACATCCTTGTTTTCTCATTTCTAAGGTGCCCAATACCATCTAACATTTTATCTATATTGTTTGTAAACTTTCTGTTGAAGGTCCTCAATGCCAAGCCAGAGAATGTTGAGAGGGAGGCAGAGATTGTGGCTCAGAGTGGTCGCCTTGGTGCTGTGACAATTGCCACTAATATGGCAGGACGTGGAACTGATATTATCCTTGGTGGAAATGCTGAATTCATGGCCAGATTGAAGTTGCGTGAGATCCTTATGCCAAGGTATTAAGTTCCTTTTTTAGAACTGCAAGTATTTTATTATTTTACAATAGTGCAATATATACCTGTAATCATAGGAAGAAATGCATAGTTTATCTGTTAGCCGGGTTCTTTATGCATTCTCTACTTGCAATGAATTAATAAAAGACGATCTTGATTAGTCCAATGAATATCTCTGGGGAACCCTTGTGTTTTCTAAAGAGGGATTAATTTTATTACTGTGCATGTCTAATTGAATACAATCTTTATTTATATTCATTTTTTCAGCAGTTCTTATACTTTATTTTTAATCTGAATGATGCAGAGTTGTGGATCCACTAGATGGTGTCATTGTATCCAAAAAGCAGATGACACCAAGAAAGGCATGGAAGGTAGATTATAGGCTGTGTTCGTAGTGATATGAGTAAACATGTTATGACCTTGATATTCTGGGGAGTCCTGCACAGTATTGTTAAATTATGGTTTAACTAGTGATACAAATTGTGACTCGATGCACTTATTCTCCCTCAGACAAACGAAAGCTTGTTCCCATGTGAACTTTCACAAGAAACATTATCATCAGTCAAAGATGCAGTTGAAGTGGCTGTGAAAGAATGGGGACAGAAATCATTAACTGAGCTAGAAGCAGAAGAGCGGCTTTCTTACTCGTGTGAGAAGGTAGGCTTTTCGAATATCATAAATTTAACTCAGTTTAGTTTGTGTTTATTGCAGCATTCAATTTCAATATGGAAATGCAAAAACAAGAACAAAGCCTTTTTGTCCCAAGGTAGTTTGGGTAGGCTACAGATGAAACTCACAACAAAAAAGACAATAAAAATAAAATAAAAAAATGAGAAAGCAGAAAAGGAAGAAAACTAACTCTGCCTATGTTGTAATGACTAATGACATAGCCGGTCGCAAGCCCGTATAAGGAAGAGGGGTTGTGATAGGCTTGGCGAGCCAACAACTATACTTAACCATTCTCATGGAAATGAAACCCAATAAATATTTGTTGTTCTGGAAAAAGAGGAAAACAAAGGAAAAAAAAGAAAAAAAGATGGGGAGGAAAAAGGAAAGACCCAAAGGTCAAGGTAAAAAATGGGCATGCTAAAAATCAAGGTTCTAGCACGTGGATTTCTCAGTATCTGTCCCAAACTATCCTTTTGATACATGGTTGAAAAATGCGGTTGCTTGTTTACCACATGAAATATTAGATAAGTTGCTAGGGTAGGATTCAGACTTCAGAATATCAGTCATTTTAGCGAGATCAAAGTGTCAATAATTTCTTTTAAGCTATGGGCGTGGATTATTTTACATTAAACTTTGCTAAAGGTTAACTCTAATCATGTTAAAAGTTACTGACAGATTTGGATGTTGCAACAGTTGCCACAGCTTATTTAACTTTTATGTCTGCAAACAAATAAGATTTATTTGCATCTGCCAGTATGTAATTGTGCTTGTCTTGTACACATGCACTGTTTGATCCTCTACAATGGTACAACACTTGTGAAAGCGTGTTTCTATAAATATTCATGGATATACCGCTAGCTCATGTTTGATTTGCTGGATTAAAATATGTTGTAAAATGGATATTCTGTTAAAAAGCATACACATCTCATGTGCAGATTGCTTGTTCCTGCCCCAACTGCTTCCTATCTATCCATATGTATCCAAACCATATGCATATGCGCAAAAGTAATCCTTTTTACGTTATCTGTCAGGGACCAACACGTGATGAAGTAATAGCAAATCTGAGAAATGCATTCATGAAGATAGCAGATGAGTATAAAGTTTACACAGAGGAGGAAAAGAAGAAGGTTATAATGGATATTAAAGAAATTAAAGCTCTATCAGTCATTGTTGAATATAGCACTTACAAGATCATCATTACTTTCAGGTCATTACAGCAGGTGGGCTTCACGTAGTAGGAACAGAGCGCCATGAATCACGCAGAATAGACAACCAGGTGATATCCTGTTGAAGCTATTTCTGTTAATCTGCAGGATACAGCCAATATATCTCTCTGCTTCGTTTGATTGCATGTTGTGCCAAAGTATATATCTTGTCTTATAAAATTGTTAATTTCATGACCCAGACCATGGTAGAACTATAGGCAAACCTGATAATGAAATAATCAACAAATGCCTGTTTACTCTAATTATGGCTGAAAATGATTGAAAATTAATTGATTTGCTTTATCTGGTTTAGCTCCGTGGTCGAAGTGGCAGGCAAGGGGATCCTGGAAGCTCTCGCTTCTTTCTTAGCCTAGAGGATAATATCTTCCGGATCTTTGGAGGTGACAGGATACAGGTTTGTGTTACTTTCTCTATTTCCATAGCTCGTTTACATGAGAGCATTGGCTGCACTGGGCAAAAAAGTACACTACTGCCTCAAAATTCCCACCTGTGGTATTTCCATCTTTGTGGTGATATGACTTAAATGTACTAAATGCTTCTGGAGTAATAGAATATGTCTAAGATGCATGCTATTCCCTAATTGAAAAAAAATATTCATAAAATGGAATGGAGTGCACGGGAATCCATTCAGTGACATATTTTCTGAAGAAGGATGTGATAATCTCATAATATTGGTAGCAATAGTAGGCCCAAAGTGTGTTTCACATCATGCCTTACAACGAAGTCAATGTTATCAAATCGTCTAGTCGACCCTAGTCGCCTAAGAGGCGACTAGGTCGACTAGTCGTCGACTAGGGCGACTAATCACCCTCTAGTCGACCCTAGTCGTTTTCTAGTCGTCCACCACTTTTTTATGGTAAATACCTAGTCGATAGTATATATATGTACATATATAGGAAGTATATATTGTTTTATGCTACTAGACTGAATTCAGTAGGTTGAAAAACAGCAATGCATGCTTCATATTAATGAATTGCAGGTGCAGGTAAAAATTAGTACATCAATCAATGGCTTCATATTAATCCAGCTTCCTGTCCTTGATCTGTCCAGCAGTGTTCTGACTTCTGTCCAGCATGGCAGCACACCAGCAACCTTCTAATGCAGCCAAATAATAGTAAATTAGACACAATTTGACAACCAAATTAATTCTGAAACAGTAACATAGTTATGTACCTGAACCAAAATTGCAGCATTGCAGTCCTCAATCTGAGGCAAACAACAAATAATTTACAGGTACAGTACAACACAAATAAACTTACAAAACAGCAGCCCAAGTGTCCAACAATGGCTGAATTCAGTACAGCAAACCAAATAAGTTCAATACGGCAAAACAAAGTTTAGTACAGCAACAGCAAAGCAAATAAGTTCAGTTCAGTTAACAATAAAAACAGCAACATAATTTAGTTTAACAAGTCATCATCAAGCTGGAAGCTGTCATCTCCAGTCTGGTGACTCTGGTCTGCTGCAGAAGAAGCACCAGCTGCTCCTTCTCCACCTTCCTGTTCTTGATTCCCAATTTCTTCATCCGAATCTTGCTCCTCCTCCCCGACAGCAGGCTCTGGAACAGTTGAGAGTGACCTAGCACGCTTCCTTGAGCAGGGTTGTAAATCAACGCCTGGACGCCTAGGCGCCCGCCGGCCGCCTCAACGCCTAGGCGCCCGCCGGCCGCCTCAACGCCTAGGCGCCTAGGCGGGCGCCTAGGCGACCACCAGGCGACGGCGACAAAGACTAGAGGTGCAGCAGGGGGAAGGGGTGGTGCAGCGTACAAGTGAGGCGCTGCACCGCCAGAGGGGCGGGGAGAGGGGGGCGCGGGGGGCGCAGCCAAGGCGAGGGAGGCAGGAGTCGGGCGGCAGCAGAGGCAGGGCGGCGGCGGAGGCAGGGCGTAGAGTCGCGCTGGGTCTCTGAAGGGTGGCCGCGTGGGGGGGGGTTAGGCCCAACAGGCCCATATGTTTCAAATCTAGGGTTTTTCCTCAATGAAATCTCAGCCGTCCGCTTCATGAGCCTTACCGCGTCGTCTCCCTCAAGCGGAAGCCTTCGTCTTCCCCAGGCGCCGTCTTCAAGTCCCAGGCTCCCAGCGCAGCGAAAGACGGAGCCGACGGAGGTGGCGGCGGCGGAGGACGAGAACGGCGGCGGAGGAGGCGTCAGTGGCCGCGACGAACGGCGGCGCGCGCAGCGGCATGGGCGGAGGATGGGGGCAGCGGCGGACCATGGCGGCGCTCCTTCTAGGCGAGGCAACCAACCATGACGTCCGGCCCGGAGCAACTGGACGCCTAGGCGACGCCTGAACAACACTGTCCTTGAGTACGTTTGAGAAGAACTACGAACACCACCACTAGCAGCAGCCCTAGGCAAATTTCTTCCTCTTAGATGCTTACTTGTACCTACAATTTCATCAGCAACCCTCCAAAGCTCCCTTCCCTCTGGTCCCTCATCATTCTCCTCAACCCACTCATTCGCCCATTGAAACTCTTCAAGTATCAATGGGCTGCTTTTATTCCCTTTTGAACCAACTTCTTTAATTGTTTGAAGCCGATTTGCTATCTTCTTGTTGTAGCTCACATACACCAACTTATTAAGCTTCTTATGCTCCAAGCGGTTTCTTTTCCTTGTATGGACCTATATTAGAAAATGTCACAATCATATATTATGAACGACAATTTAAATAAGATGAAATGATAAGTAAATTTGCACATACATGAGCAAATGCACTCCAATTGTGTTCACAACCCGACGCCGAACAACATAGGCTTACAATTCTTATTGCTAGGCATTGTAGCTCAAATGCAAGGCTACCATATGATCCCCACCAAAGAACTACATGAAAAAACAATTCATTCAAAGATTAATTCATCAAATACCAAATTATTTAAAGAATGGAGAAAAAGGCTTACTAGGATTTTTTTTATCTCTATCACGTATTGCTAATGGCTTTGAAAAGCACTCTCCCTCAGACCTCTCATAATCATCAGCTTGTTTGCTTATCTTGGTTTGCTCATCTTCATCAGGCACCATCTTCCATATAACATCATTAAACATGGCCCTCACCCTTGAAGCACACCTATCATTTTCCCTCAAAGGAAAGAACTTGGCGGGATTCAAGAACAAAGCTACTCCATACAACTTCTGCTCCATTTGGTTATCCCACCTCTTGTCATAGCAATTCATGACCAATTCAAGTAATTGTGGCTTTGCATGCAAAGAGTTTTTGATGGTTGTTCCATGGCAACCATGATCTCAGGCGAGGCTGGTGTCTCATCCCCATCTACTATCCTAAGAGCAATGAGAAGAGGTTGTGAAGCCCGTATACAATATTCCAACTTTGTCCAGAACGGAATAGAGAGGACAATGCTCTCAACTTGTTGTCCTTCTCTACTAGTGGACAAGTTGTTTTGATGCCACTCATCACTCACAAGAGACTTCGCAGACCTTGCTTGTGCTTTTGCATACTTGCCAAAGTGAGGAACGAAGTAGCAAAGCGAGTCGCTGCGGGCCCTCACAAGATCTCCACCAATTTTCTCCCTCATTGAGTCTAGCAACCACCCATGCTTGTAGATGAATCGAGTAACCTTCTTCGCATGGTTGATGCAACTATGGAACTCCTTTATTTTCCCAATGTCCTCCAACATGAAGTCTAGACAATGTGCTGCACAAGGTGTCCAAAAGAGAGTAGGAATCCTCTCCATTAGGATCCTTCCTGCTGCCTTGTGACACCCGGTGGTTCCGAAAAAGAACCAAGCATAATGCATATATGTGCCCAGGATGTTTAACACACATACACAAGTGATTCATAAACGATAAATAGATTATAACCATGTCTCAAATAATAACACTAATACTAGTACCTTATTACAAACCAAATAGTCTTGATTACAACTCTAATGAAGCTGCAGCGGAAAATCTAAACACTAAAGACTTCAACTCCACAAGCAAGTTTGGACAGCAAAACACACGCCTAGAACTCCCTCAAAGACCCCCTGGTACTCCACCTGGTCGTCTGCGTCTGGATTTGGTGGGGGAATACCAAGTGTGAGCACATGTCGTACTCAGCAAGTGTGAAAAAGTATGACATATAGCTTAAACAAGGCAATGATAATAAAATGGGCTAATTGCATAAAAGTACATTTCAAACTGTTGAAAATGCCATTATATCATTATTAGGTGAGGTCCTTCCCAAATAAGCCAAATAATCATCAATTCCAACTTAAATAACCAACTTCAGCAACAATAATCCATAATCAACTCATAACTGCTCATTTATCTCAATTTCAACAATTCTATATACCAAAGCCAATTAATTAACCAATACCGATTCCCGATTCAATTCCAGCCGTTAAACCATATTAAAGTCCAAATTCTAATCATGTGAGGGTCCAAGTTGCTATTGACCGGTAGCACGACTATCATGATAGTTTGACACACTCTGCAGAGGTTGTACCGCTTTACCCACAGGTTTGTGATTTCATCACCTTTCAATGACTATGGAATCTCAATTATGCCGTCTCACAGTTCCTTAGGTGTGTGGCCAAGAGATCACAAAATAGCCTTCAAAGTGATTACTAGCCTATTTATACCCCACTGAGGTTTCATCGGTGGTGATGTCTCCATCTGAGCACATCCTGACCAAGGGCACCCTCTTGAGCCATTCGGATCTCAGGGTAAGTCCCACCATCACTAGAAACCCAATCCGACTACCCCTTCCCCGAGCATTCTTAATGGTCCAAACAACATTGATAATCCACTAAGTAGTCAGCTAAGGCCGCACCTATACTTGGCCTTGTGGTGACACTGTAAATCCTGGATGGTCGCTCCACGAATCGGTCTTTATTGTTAGTAGCTGGAATTTTTACTCTCACTGAAGAGAGGATGACACTAGAGAGTTGGGACAATTTTCTTGTCTATTCCTCCCACAATGCCATACCCTCCAAGGGGTTGGGGATACATATTTATAGGCTGCTGCTAACCAGCCAAGATTATGCTAGATGCTGGTCTAAAATGCCAAACTAGGTACTGTCATAGATGCTGTCCTAGAAGATGCTAACTGCTGTCCTAAAAGCAGTCAAGATGCCATGCTAACTGCTGTCCTAGCTGCTCTAAAAGTAGTCCAAAATGCTGAAATAAAGCTGCCCACAAAGACCAAGTACAAAGACTTATTCCCATCACCCCCCCCCCCCCCTCCCCCTAAGTCTTGTGCGTCGTCTTGTGGGAAATCTGGACCAGCCCGGCCTTGGAACAAAGCTCCAGGAACTTGATCCTCCCAAGAGGCTTGGTGAGCCGGTCCGCAAGTTGATCCTTGGTGTTGATGTAGCTGGCCTTGATGCTCCCTTCCTCCAAGCAACCTCGGATGAAGTGGTACCTCACCCGGATGTGCTTGCTCCGTTCATGGAAAACGGGGTTCTTTGCCAGGGCCAAAGCGGACACGTTGTCCACCCTGGGTTCCACCGCTCCAGTGCCTCTGCCGAGGAGATCACCAAGCAGTCGAACACGCCAGAGCGCCTGAGTCGAAGCGGTGGAGGCCGCTATGTACTCGGCCTCGCAACAGGACATGACCACCACCTGCTACTTGACCGACTGCCAGCTAACGAGGCACTTTCCTCCTTGCCAGGGAGCGCAAACCCCGGCGGTTGGTGTACGTAGACCTCCTCCTTCAAGTCGCCGTTGAGGAACGCTGACTTGACGTCCATGTGCTGGACACGCCAACCTTCTTGGGCAGCCAACACAAGAAGGAGTCCCACGGATTCCATCCGTGCCACGGAGGCAAAGGCATCGTCGAAGTCGATCCCTTCCTGCTGCACGAAGCCGCGTGCCACCAAGCGAGCCTTGTGCTTGACGATGGCGCCGGCTTCATCCCTCTTCAGCTTGAACACCCACTTAAGGGTGATCGCACGGTGATCGCGAGGGAGGTCAGCAAGCTCCCAAGTGCGGTTCGTCTCAACCGCGTCCATCTCCGACTGCATCGCGGCACGCCATGCCGCGTGTTTCTCGGCCTTTGTGAAAGACCGAGGCTTCCCGTCTTCGCACACAAGGTGCAACTGCGCCTCCGGATCTTGATCATCCAGATCGTGAGGGGCCAGTACCGGCACCGGCTGGTCGCTGAGATTGTTGTCCATCTTGCGATACCACAATTGCTCGCCGTCGTAGCACCCGTCGAGGCGCTCCTCGTCGTGGGAGAGCGGAGTGACAAACTCCACTGGGTCGTGCTCGACACGAGCTGGCGACCGAGTGGACGTGGCCAGAGGGGTGGCCGTCGGTGCTGGAGTGCGTGGGGTCGCCGGCTGAGGTAGAGGTGGACGCTCGGGGACTGGGGTATACACGCTCGATGAAGAAGAGCTGCCTACTCCCCCAGCTCCCTTGAAGTAGACGTAGTCGACGATGAACTCGTCGTTCGTCGAGGTCGAACCATCGTCCACCGCCTTGTCCCATGCCCATCCTCGCCCTTCGTTGAACACAACGTCGCGCGTCGTGCGCACACGCTGTGTCTCTGGGTCGAGAATGCGGTAGGCCTTTGAGCCCTCCGCGTAGCCGATGAACACCCCGGGGGTGCTCCTGTCGTCGAGCTTGCCGATCTAGCCAAGCTCCTTGGCGAACGCGAGGCAGCCGAAGACCCGTAGGTGAGAGACCGCCGGCTTGCGCCCATACCAAGCCTCGTACGGCGTCCTGCCGTGGAGGGACTTGGTGGGCGAGCGGTTGAGAATGTAGACGGCGGTCACCACCGCCTCTCTCGAGAAGATAGCCGACATTCCCCTCTGCTTGAGGAGGGCCCGAGTCATCCCCACAACCGTCTGGTTGCGCCGCTCGACGACGCCGTTCTGCTGCGGGCTGTAAGGCATGGAGTAGTGGCGCTGAACACCCTCATCCGCGCAATACGACGCGAATTCAGCCGCTTTGAATTCGCCGCCGTTGTCGGTGCGCAGCACGCGCAGCTTGCGGCCGCACTCCGCTTCCGTAGTGGCCCGCGTGCGCCTGATGGCGTTCGCAGCCTCTCCCTTGCTGCCAAGGACCACCACCCACATGTAGCAGGAGAGGTTGTCGACGAGCAACAGGAAGTAGCGTCGTCCTCCTGGTGTAGCTAGTGTCACCGGGTCTCACAAGTCCCCGTGAACGAGCTCGAGCCGCTCCTTGGCTCGAAAGCTCGACTGCTGGGGAAAAGGAAGCCGCATCTGCTTCGTCACCACGCAGACGTCGCAGAGCTGCTCCACGTGGTCAAGGCATGGCATGCCTCACATCATCTCCTTGGCACTGAGCTGCTTCAGGGCCTCAAAGTGAAGGTGCCCAAAGCGCTCGTGCCGCTGCCATGCCTCGTCCTCCCGACGAGTGGCAAGACAGATAGGTTGTGCTACCTGCACGTGAAGGACATAAAGTTGATTGGTGCCTATAGTTACCTTGGCAAGAAGGCGACAATGGCGATCCCAAATCCTTATGACTCCGTCCTTGATCTCCACGTGCGAACCACTCTCATCCAGCTGTCCCAAGCTGATGATGGAGTTTCTCAAAGTGGGGATGTAGTAGACTCCGACGAGCAGCTTAAGCTCACCGGACTTGGCGCTGAGGATGACGGAGCCAACACCCTTGATCTCCACGCCGGAGGCGTCACCAAACTTGACGGAGCCTCGGACATTGGGATCAAGCTCGGCGAAGAACTCCCGTCAACCGGTCATGTGATGGGTGGCGCCGGTGTCGAGGCACCACCCGTCAGTCTTGTCGTTGTTGGAGCCGTCACCGAGAAAGGCGTGTGCTCTTGGCTCATCAAGATGGAAGAGAGCCGCTGCGGTCGATGCCACTAGAGGTGGCTTGATGCTTCCATGTGCCATGAGCAAGGCTGGCTCCTCCACTTGTGCGACGTGGGCCTCCTCCTCCACTTGTGCGACGTGGGCCTGGCCACGTCGTGGCTGTCGACACTTCCTGGCCCAATGACCAAGCTTGCCATAGTTCTGGCAGGTGTCGTCTCGTGCCGACTTGTGGTTGCCGGCGGCACCGCTCTGGGCGCCTCCGTGGGCACGTCCTTGCGCCCCGGCCTGGGCGCCTCCGCGCTCCTTGCGCGGCTTGCCGCGCTTGCGGCCGCCTGTCGAGGAAGAGGACTCCTCGTTCTCCCGGTCACCCTGGCCAGCCTCTCACTGCTCGCGAGTGAGAGGGAGCTTCCCGCCAGTGGTGATAGGCCCCGAGAGAGGCTGTGGTTCGTCGCCGTCGAGGACCTTGAGGCGACCAATTACCTCTTCGATTGACATCGTGGAGAGGTCCAGCAGAGACTCGATCGAGCGAGCGATCTGCTTGTACTTCTCGGTGATGCAACGGAAGAGCTTCTCGACAGCTCTCTCCTCGTCGTAGGTGTCGTCGCCGAACTGCACCAACTTCTTCAACAAAGTGTTGAGACGGAGAGCAAAGTCATCAACGTCCTCACCTGGCTTAAAGGCCAGATTGTCCCACTCCTTGCGAAGCGCCTGCAGTGTGGTCTTGCGGGCGCGGTCGCTGCCGATGCGTGCCGCAGCGATGGCATCCCAAGCCTCCTTAGCAGTCTGCTTCTTGGAAAGCGAGAACTGCATCTCGGGCGGGACTGCAGCAAGGAGGACATCCAGCGCCCGTCGATCCTCGTAGTAGTCGACGTCGCCATACCGAACTGCTTCCCACATGTGTCGCACCTGGAGCCGTACCCTCATCACCGCAGCCCACTCAACGTAGTTGGTCTTGGTGAGGGTAGGCCACCCACCGCTGGGACCGACGTCCCTGACAATGGCCTGGACCCCATGGTGTCCATGATACCTATCCGGGGAGGGAGAACCGCGCTGCCTGTAACGTCCGCGTTCTCCGTGGACTCCGCCGCCGCCGCCGCCGGGAGTGCCACCAGCGCGTACGCGCCGGTCTGGGCTGCGGCTGTCGCGCCCAAGGGGACGCGCGACTGCTCGATGCACTTCCTGTGCTCGCGCCGCTCCCCTCGCCAGCCTGAGCTCATCGTTGACGCCGCCGTCGACAGAGCCGCTGGAGCTACCGATGCGTAGAGCCTCCAGCCCCGCTGCCGCTGCACGCGCTGCAGTCGCCGCCGCTGCTGCTTCCACTTCCGTCCTCGCTGCTGCTAGTTCCGCCGCTGCCAACCTTGTCGCCAGTGTCGCCGTCGCCGTAGTCTCTGCCGCCGCTTGCTCGCGCTCCTCTGCCGTGGCGACCTTCGTCAGCCGCGCGCTCGAGACGACCGAACGCTGAGACTGTCCGTCAGAAATCGCGCACTAGTGGGGAGCTAGTGTGTGGGGAAGAGGGATGAGCTAGGGCAGCCGATGTTCCTGCTACCGGTTGCGGACATGGAGAGGCGCGGGAAGGAGATGAGCAAGAGATGTTTAGGCTACAGGATAGAGTGGCTCTGATACCAAGTGTTAGTAGCTGAATTTATACTCTCATTGAAGAGAGGATGACACTAGAGAGTTAGGGTAATTTTCTTGTCTATTCCTCACACAATGCCATACCCTCCAAGGGGTTGGGGATACATATTTATAGGCTGCTGCTAACCAGCCAAGAATATGCTAGATGCTGGTCTAAAATGCCAAACTAGGTACTATCCTAGATGCTGTCCTAGAAGATGCTAACTGCTGTCCTAAAAGCACTCAAGATGCCATGCTAACTGCTGTTCTAGCTGCTCTAAAAGCAGTCCAAGATGCTGAAATAAAAAGCTGATACAACTGCTGTCCTAGTAGTCCAAGATGCTGAAATAAAGCTGCCCACAAAGACCAAGTACAAAGACTTATTCCCGTCATTTATATCTAAAGCAAGCAAAACCACCGAATCAGTCCAACCCATTCCACATAACCATCTTGCTTAGATCCCTAGGCACCATGTTGCTACAGGGTCATTATTACCAATCCTCATCATTCATATGTTTATTAGTTCATAATTAAGCAATTATAGTGGATTTCAACCCAATTGAGTATAGTGATGCAAAAATGTAAAATACCCTTCCCGACTCTCTACATAGTGTTCAAACGACAAGGTGGTCATACGAAACTAGTGAACTCTTACAATTGGGTTTTCCCATCAATTTCGACACAAGCATGCAATTTTGCAAACAAAACATTTAAAACAGGATCAATATGGTCAAGGACACTTGCCTTGCTCTTGAGCTTGGTTTGGATCAAAGACTTCGAAACTCTGGTTCTGCAGGTCCTCGAAAGCACTCTCTACGACAACTCCTTGTATTCCGAGTGACAAACATGCAAAACATACAATTCAATCAAATAATGCTCATATAGTACTCAATATGCCATGATATGCATGATTAATGCATTTGTTAGGTAAAACTTGTTAATGAGTTGCTATTAATGTTTACTAACTAGTTACAACAGTTCCCAACAAGTTTGAACAAATTTGAAATTGATTCGAGTCAATTTGAAACCAACTCGACACAGTTCAGGTTCAGAGGCCGGACTAGTCCGTGTTCAGGGGCTGGACTAGTCTGCTCTGGACAGAATTGGATTTTAGGGTTTTCTTGATCTGCGAGAATTTGGGATGAAGTTGCATGAAAACTTGAATGTAGAGGGTATACCACGTTTTTAGAGATCCAAAGATAAAAGTTTTGACGTGATACTTTGGATCTTGGCAATTAGGGTTTGCTGGAGAGGAGTTGATGAAGAACTTGAGTTGAAGAACATCAATTGTCGAAGAATCGATGGAGATTGATCTTGACCTGTCCTTCTTCGAGTTCCTCTCCTCCCTGCTTCTGGACTTGATCTTGACGACAGCACAATGCGAAAGTGGCAGCAAGGGTTTTCAACTTGATGGAGAGGTGAGGGGGTATTGGGTTGTTTATAAAGGGTGGAGAGGTTAGAGTTTTGGGGTGGATTCCAAGTGGAATTCGGTGGGGTACGAGTAGGGGTCGAGGTGGGTTCCAATTGGGCCCCTCTGGGGTTGGGCACGAAGTCCTTGGGCCCAAATTATGCAATTACCCAAAAACAAATTGTGGAGAATAAAAGAATACGAATTGATTTCAGTAGGCCGGACTAGTCCACATGGGCGTCCGGACATGTCCGTTGTGGTCCATAGGCGAAATCGGACAAGTCCGGTTAATTTGCTAGACCAGTTCGTGGAACATCAAGAGCTAAATCGCACTAGTTCGTGTAATGTGCCGGACAAGTCCGTAGCCCTGAAGAAACTGAATTTCCTAGACCGGAAGGGAATTACCGGACTAGTCCAGGTTTGTGGGCCAAACAAGTCCGTTCCCTGACAGATTTAATTTCTTGTTTTGACCTAAATTCATTTTAATCTTGTTCCATTTTATACCACTTAATGTTAAACATGTGTGGGGATGTATGCAATGTATTATGCATGAAAATGAGGGTGTTACAAACCTACCCCCTTAAAATAAACATTGCCCTCGGGATTCGACGCAAAAGGAAAAAGATAGGGAAATTCCTTCTTGAGATCATCTTCTCGCTTCCAAGTTGTTTCTGATTCTGTATGATGCTTCCATTGCACTCTACACCATTGAATCACCCTGTTCCTTATGACCCTCTCCTTGGTGTCCAAAATATTGATAGGTTGCTCGGCATAAGTCAAATCCTCCTCAAGCTCCAATTCTTCTATTGGTACTTGCTCCTCCGAAACCCTCAAGCACTTCTTGAGTTGAGAAATATGAAACACATCATGAACCTCGGAAAGATGTGCTGACATCTCCAACTTATAGACTACTTCTTCCCGTTTGTCCGAAATCTTGAATGATCCAATATAGCAGGGTGCCAACTTGCCTTTGACGTTAAACCTCTTGTGACTTCTCATAGGTGATACTTTGAGGTATACGAAGTCTCCCACCTCAAAAGATAAGCTCATTCGTCTATTATCTGCATAACCTTTTTGTCTTGACTGAGCAGCCCTTAAGTTCTCGCGGATGGTCGGCACTTGCTTTTCGGTTTCTTGGATCACATCAGGTCCAAATACCAAGGTTCAGTAAGGCGCTAGCCAGGCGGTGACCCTCCGCCTAGAGCGTAAGCGTGCCTAGGAGGCGTTCCAAGGCGTTGGACACTGTAGCAGTGATGAGTTTTAAAATTTTTAAAAATACTAAAGTATATTCATATTTCTGTTATATAGGCTGATTTTTTGTAACCCCTTAGCCTGAAACTTAACTTCTACAAATCCCAACCAAGAGCCCGACTCAGGCACTGTCCCAACCTAGAGCCCAACCGAGCCCAACCCAGTCCAGTCCATGCCCATCCCTACAGGTACACACCTGCTTCGGTGCTTCCAATTCTAACGCCACCTCTTCCTTCGGTGCTCCAGATCGCCGCTTCCTTCCTTCGGTGCTCCACCCGCTTCTCCGCCCCTCTCGCCGCCCGCTCTCCTCTCGCCGAGTGTGCTCCCTGCCCCCTCTCGCCGAGTCTGCTCCGCCTGCTTCTCTCCGGATCTGACAACCCTCTGTCGCCGCTCCTCTCCGCCAGCCCCGCCGCCGCTCCTCCCCGGATCTTGCAGCTTCGCAGCAGCTCCTCTTCGGATCTGGCATGGCGGCACGAGACCTACACAAGTAGGCAACGGTGCAACCCTGCGCCCCCCCCCCCCCCCCCCCCCCCCCCCCCGGCGCGGAATGCCCGCCTACCCCCCAAGGCGAGGCGTGAGGGCCGCGCCCTTACGCCTTTCTGAACCCTGCCAAATACTTGAGTTTCCCCTGTCTCATTCCAAAACAAGGGTGTTCTACATTTTCTCTCATACAAGGTTTCATATGGTGACATCTTCAAGCTTGCTTGATAACTGTTGTTGTAGGAAAATTCAGCATATGGCAGACATTTGTCCCAACATCCTCCATACTTTAGTGCACAAGCTCTCAGCATATCCTCCAGTATCTGATTTGTCCTCTTGGTCCGTCTATCCGTCTGAGGGTGATTTGCGGAACTGAAATTTAATTGAGTTCCCATCAATTCGTGCAGCTTCTGCCAGAACCTTGAGGTAAACTGAGAACCCCTATCGAACACTATTTTCTTGGGCACTCCGTGTAAATACACTATTCTTCCCATATACAACTCGGCTAGCTTCGCTCCACTGTAAGTTGTCTTGACAGGAACAAAATGAGCTGATTTGGTCAACCGATCCACAATAACTCATATGGAGTCATACCCAGACTGGGTTCGAGTTAATCCAACTATGAAGTCTATACCAACCTCTTCCCACTTCCATTCTGGAATTTTCAATGGTTGCAACAATCCAGCGGGCCTTTGATGTTCAGTCTTAACTCGTTGACATACATCACATAGAGCTACATACTCAGCTATGTCCCTTTTCATACCATCCCACCAATAGCACATCTTCAGGTCCTTGTACATCTTTGTACAAACAGGATGGATAGAGTAAAGCGAGTCATGTGTCTCCTTTAATATCAACTGTCGGAGTCTCTTATCATTAGGCACAACAATCTGTTTTCCAAGCCATAAAGTACCTTGGTCATCTTTATCAAATCTGAATTCTCTCCCTTCTTGGGTCTGCTCTTTGATTTGCTGGATTTCCTTGTCTTTTGTATGTCCCTCTCGAATTTCTTGTTCCAGAGTTGGATTCACTTCCATCGCTCCCATCTCATTTACAAATCTGAGATTTAACCATTCGAACTCCATGCATAGCTCGGGTGGCAACTCTCGAACGGTAAGCTGGTGGCTCACTCCCTTTCTACTCAAAGCATCAGCCATTATTATTGGCTTTCCCTGGATGATAGTTGATTCCCACATCATAATCCTTAATGAGTTCCAACCATTTTCGTTGTCTTAGATTCAGATTCGTCTGAGTGAATATGTATTTGAGACTCTTATGATCCGTATAGATCTCACATTTGTGATCAAGAACGTAATATCTCCAAATCTTCAATGCATGCACTATGGCTGCAAGTTCGAGATCATGCATAGGATAGTTCTGCTCATGTTTCTTCAACTGCCTGAATGCATAAGCTACTACTCGACCTTCCTGTATTAATACACATCCAAGTCCTTGCCTTGAAGCATCACAATAGATGTCGAAGCTTTTGCTCACATCTGGCAATACCAACACAGGTGCTGTGGTTAACCTCTTATTTAGCTCCTCAAAATTGTCTTGACAAGCTTGAGTCCACTTGAAAGGCTTCTCCTTCATTAACAGTTCAGTCATGAGCTTCGTTATCTTGGAAAAGTCTATGATGAACCGACGATAATATCCAGCCATTCCAAGAAAACTCCTTATTTCCTTAACATTCTGCGGTTGTTCCCACTTCAACACATCTCTAACCTTACCTGGGTCGACTGACACTCCTCCTCCCGATATGATATGACCTAGGAATGATATCTCCCCCAACCAGAATTGGCTTTGGTGAACTTGGCATACAACTGGTGCTCTCTCAGTTTCTGCAACGTCAACCTTAAATGCTTTTCGTGCTCTTCTTCACTTTTCGAGTAGATCATGATGTCGTCGATGAACACTACCACAAACTTATTCAAATACTCCATAAATACCTTATTCATAAGATACATGAAGTATGCGGGTCCATTAATCAATCCAAATGACATGAATGTGTACTCATAGGATCCATATCGTGTCTTGAAAGCTGTTTTGGGTATGTCTAATGGCCTAATCTTCATTTGGAAATATCTCGACCGAAGATCAATCTTAGAGAATATTCTGGCTCCCTTCATCTGGTCGAACAGATAATCTTCAATGTGTGACAGAGTGTACTTATTCTTGATTGTCACCTCGTTGAGAGACCGGTAATCCACACACATTCTCTGGGATCCATCCTTCTTATCTACGAAAAGCACTGGGGCTCCCCATGGCGACGAGCTTGGGCGTATAAAATCCTTTTCTAGTTGCTCTTGAATCTGTTTCTTGAGCTCTGCTAATTCCTTAGGAGACATCCTATATGGCCTCTTTGCTATAGGTGCAATTCCAGGTATTAAGTCAATGACGAACTTGATGTCACGATCAGGTGGCATACCTGACAATTCCTTAGGAAACACGTCTGGGTATTCCTGGACAATCGGGATCTCTTCCAAGGTTAGCCTTCTCGGTTGTCGGCTGAACCGCTTTGAACTCTACGCTGACTCCTTCCCCATTTGTCAATTAAACTGTTCGAGTAGCACACCAAATTACTCTGTTATGCTTTCTTAGCCAATCCATTCCAAGTATGATGTCCAAGCCTTGAGAATTCAGGACTATGAGGTTGGCAACGAATTCTACCCCCCCTTATGGAAATACTTGCTTTTGGACATGCTATATTTGTCCTCATCTCTCTTCTAGGAGATTTAACCAATAAAGTAATCTTCAGGTATTATATGGACATGCTATGCTTTGCAACATACTTTGATGAGATGAATGAATGGGATGCTCCAGAATCAAATAATATAGTCGCGGGGTTGGAGTTGGCGAGAAACATACCAATCACAACATCTTTAGCTTGCTGAGCCTCTTCTGCAGATACATGGTTCACCTTGCCACGAGCGAAATTCTATGGTCCTCGGTTGCCTTGAGTTGCTCCTCCATTGGGCCTTAGATTCTGCCTTGGAACATTGTTCATCTGACCCTGACCTGATCTTGGGCATTGATTAGCAAAATGTCCTGTCTGACTACAAGCATAGCAAGTCTTTCCATCTGTGGCGCCAGTAAAGTTAGGACGAGGCTGGTTCTTAGCATAAGCAGACATATTTGGGTGTGGCGCGGGCTGCATAGGTAAGCGAGGTGTTTGCATGGGTTGGCGTGGCTGCATTGGCTGTTGCGGTCGCGGTGGATAGGCAGGGCGATATGCAGCAACAGCTGGGTTGTAATAGGGTGCAGCAGATGGAGCATAGGGAGGGCGGGCATAGGGTGCAGCAGATGGAGCATAGGGAGGGCGGGCATTGCTTCCTTGCGGCTGTCCCTGATATGACATCTTCCTCTTGTGGTCTAGCTCCATCTCCCGAATCTTGTTCTCAACCACAATGGCCTTGTCAACCAGCTTCTGGAAGTTTGTGTAGTCAGCATTGAGCAACTGAACTTGAATTTCATTGTTGAGTCCCCTCATGAACATATATTGCTTCTTGCTATCAGTGCTGATGTCTTCTGGAGCATATCTTGACAGTTGAGTGAATTTATTGAGGTATTCACTCACACCCATCCTTCTCACTCACACCCATCCTTCCTTGCCTGAGGTTTTCAAATTCTCGTCTTCTCAGTATCATAACTCCCTCTGACACATAGTGAGAACGAAACTTCTCCTTGAATTCAGTCCAGGTGATTCTCTCTTGATTTTCATGAGCATTGCATAAAGATTCCCACCAGTCCGCAGCAGCCCCCATCAACTGGTGTGAGGCAAAAAGAACCTTCCCTGTGTCGCTGCACTGGACAATAACAAGTTTCTTCTCAACAGACTTCAGCCAATCATCAGCTTCCATTGACACTATGGCTTCAGCAAGGGTATGCCGTCTGGTTCTCATAAACTCTCCCAAACGGTTGTGATGTGGCGGGGGTGGTGGTGGCGGCGGCATGTGAGGCTGATTGTTGTTGCCAGCTTGCAGCTGTCCCATTGTCTGTATCATGGTATGCATGAGCTTGTTCTGTATAGCCAATAGCTGCTCAAGATTGATAGCTCCCTGGGATCCCTGGTTGTTCTGAGGTGCTTCATTGCCCTCCTCCTCACCATGGGCATTCCTCTGGTTACGAGTCTTCGGCATCTGTCGGTGAAAGAATAGTAGAGATCGAAGAATTTAGAATTTGAAAAGAAACGCCCCAACTATATGCATCAAGGTATATGTAACTAATAACTCATTTATTAATACTAATAACCCTATTAGGATGTGGACAAGGATCCCACAACTCTACTACGTGCGGATGTGGACAAAACGCTAATCGTCCTACAATTTGCACAAAGCACAAAAACACAAGCACACCAAGAAAATTCAGCACACCACACTAAACATGACTAAGACGATCTAAACGTTTTTTCTAACCTCTAAATATGAGACCTAGACTTAATTATGTGAGCCGTGGCTGTCCTGACCGTGAGGTGGCGAAGGCGACGGCTGTGGCGAAGCATACATGGGCGCACGCCAGGGTGAGTTGGCTGTCCATGTAGGTGCTGGAGAGGTTGCTACACCATTGACCTCCACGGTAGCACGAACTTCCTCTTGCTTCTCTATGACGAATAGCTTCTTACGAAGGTAACGGATCTCTTCCATAGCATCAGCATAGCGATTTCCCAAATTCACCAATACCTCCTGAGATATGTTAATAGCGCAAGAACTCACTTGAGCTCCATCCTGAGGCCTTAAGACCTCTCTTGTCCCCTTCTTGCGTTGCGGGTGCAGCACAAAGCTAGTTCCTCCAATCTGCTCCCGATAGATGTGGCACAATCTAGTAAGTGCATCCCAAGCGACATCATCAATAGCTTGCTCTCTAGTGCTCCTCCATGTGGATGCAAAGTGTCGGGTGACCACCTCATCTCCTGGAAGGAGAGTAACTTGAGCCCTCCATTCTTCACGCCCATGGTGAGGAATCCTATTGACATAGTACTCCGGGTGCATTTTGCATAGATCAAGAAACTCTTTCAATTGCCTGGCTGCAAATCCTCCATCAGTGCCATCGGAACGAAATTCTTGAGCTTCACTGTAAACTAAGCATTTTTCCTCCCTTCTGACTTCACTAGGCTGCGATGCATTCCCTTGAGCTTCAGGTGCCTCCTCTTGCGGTTCCTCCTCATCTTGGGCTCCATCCTCATTCCTCTCATGTACATCATCCTCCTCTTCTTTGCTATTATAGCGTTCCACCATCTCAAGGTCTTCCTCTTCCTCATCATCATCATAGGACTCCACCATTTCAGGGTCTTCCTCTGTTGGGTTGGAGTGTTCATGCTCAACTTCTTTTGTGGGATAATTCACTTCTTCCTCCTCTTGGGATGTTCCATTTCCTTCTCCTTGCGAGGCCTACACTTGTTTTCAAGGGGTGGCAAACGAGCTCTCTTGCGGGCTGTCATCTTGGTGTGAGCCATCTACAAGAAAACATGAGAAAAGTAGAGGGAAGCACAAATATCAGTTCTGAAATTGCAGCAACCATAAATTTAGATGAGAGGATGTGCATTTGCTCAAAGAGATGCAAAACATCAAAAATTGCAACAGCAGCAAAAACACAGTTTTTCCCCACATTATATAGCTAGTGGGAGGCAAAATAGTGCAAAACGGGCTAATTTTGAATGGGAAAGAAGTCCCAAGTGGTTCGTGGTGTCCATTCTAACTAGACATGCATCCTACGATCAAACACGGCTATGATACCAATTTGTGACACTCGGTTCTGAAAAAGAACCAAGCGTAATGCATATGTGTGCCCAGGATGTTTAGCACACATACACAAGTGATTCACAAACGATAAACAGATTATAACCATGTCTCGAATGATGACACTAAGAATAGTACCTTATTACAAACCAAATAATCTTGATTACAACTCTAATGAAACTGCAGCAGAAAATCTAAACACTAAAGACTTCAACTCCACATGCAAGTTTGGCGGCAAAACACACGCCTAGAACTCCTCAAAGACCTCCTGGTACTCCACGTGGTCGCCTGCTTCTGGTTTGGTGGGGGAATAGCAAGGGTGAGCACATGTCGTACTCAACAAGTGTGGAAAAGTATGACATGTAGCTTAAACAAGGCATGATAATAAAATGGGCTAATTACTTAAAAATACATTTCAAGCAGTTGAAAATGCTATTATATCATTATTAGGTGAGGTCCTTCCCAAATAACCCAAATAATCATCAATTCCAACTTAAATAACCAACTTCAGCAATAATAATCCATAATCAACTCATAACTGCTCATTTATTTCAATTTCAACAATTCCATATACCAAAGCGAATAAATTAACCAATACCGATTCCCGATTCAATTCCAACCGTTAAACCATATTAAAGTCCAAATTCTAATCATGTGAGGGTCCAGGTTGCTATTGACCGGTAGCACGACTATCATGATAGTTTTAGACACACTCTGCAGAGGTTGTACTATTTTACCCACAAGTTTGTGATTTCATCATCTTTCGATGACTATAGAATCTCAATTATGCCGTCTCACACTTCCTTAGGTGTGTGGCCAAGAGATCACAAAATAGCCTTTACAAAGTGATTACTAGCCTATTTAGACCTCACTGAGGTTTCACCGGTGGTGATGTCTCCATCTGAGCACATCCAACCAAGGGTCCCCTCTTGAGCCATTCGGATCTCAGAGTAGTCCCACCATCGCTACAAACCCAATCGGACTACTCTTTTCCCGAGCATTCTTAATGGTCCAAACAGCACTGACAATCCACTAATTAGTCAGCTAAGTCGCACCCATACTTGGCCTTGTAGTGACACTGTAAATCTTGGATAGTCGCTCCACGAACCGGTCCTTAGATCTAAAGCAAGCAAAACCACCGAAACAGTCCAACCCATTCCACATAACCATCTTGCTTAGATCCCTAGGCTACATGGTCATTATTACCAATCCTCATCATTCATATGTTCATTAGTTCATAATTAAGCAATTGTAGTGGATTTCTAACCCAATTGAGTATAGCGATGCAAAAATGTAAAATACCCTTCCCGACTCTCTACATAGTGTTCAAGCGACAAGGGTGTTCAAGCTACAATTGTGTTTTCCCATCAATTTTGACACAAGCATGCAATTTTGGAAACAAAACATTTAAAACAGGATCATTATAGTCAATGACATTTGTCTTGCTCTTGAACTTGGGTTGGATCAAAGACTTTGAAGCTTTGGTTCTGCAGGTCCTCGAAAGCACTCTCTATGGCAACTCCTTCTATTCCGAGCGACAAATATGCAAAACACACAATTCTATCAAATAATGCTTATATAGTACTCAATATGCCATGATATGCATGATTAGTGCAATTGTGAGGTAAAACTTGTTAATGAGTTGCTATTAATGTTTACTAACTAGTTACAATAGTTTCCAACAAGTTTGGAATTGATTCTGATAGAAGGCTAGAATGAATGCTTGATTAACCAAAGGTCTAGGTACATATTTATAGATACATAGATGGGCCGGTATACATGCTAGGCCCAAACACATAACTCAACACAGTCCAACACCCCCCGCAGTCCCAACATCTAGCCACAACAGATGTTGAGACTGGACCGAAACTCAGAAAATAAAGTCGTCGGGAGTCCCTTCGTGAAGATGTCGGCAAACTGTGACGTCGTCGGCACATGGAGAACTCGAACCTCACCGCGTGCAACTCGCTCACGAACAAAGTGAAGATCAATCTCCACATGTTTCGTGCGCTGGTGCTGGACGGGGTTGGTGAAGAGGTAAACGGCGCTGACATTATCACAGTAGACCAACGTGCTCCGGGCGACAGGGAAGTGGAGCTCCTGAAGTAACTGCTGGAGCCAAGACGCCTCTGCTACACCGTTAGCCACGGCGCGGTACTCCGCCTCAGCACTGGAGCGAGAAACCACGTGCTGCCGCTTCGAGGACCAGGAGACAAGATTCCCCCCCAGGAAGACGGCGTAGCCAGAGGTGGAGCGGCGGGTATCAGAGCACCCCGCCCAGTCAGCGTCGGTGTAGACCACCAGCTCAGAAGGCGAGTCACGTCGAAGTAGAAGGCCGTAGTCAAGGGAGCCGCGCAGGTACCGAAGAATCCGCTTCATCGCCGTGAGATGCGTCTCCCGCGGATCATGCATGTGGAGACACACCTGCTGAACCGCGTAGGAGATGTCCGGCCTGGTGAAGGTGAGATATTGCAGGGCATCTGCAATACTCCTGTAAGAGGTGGGGTCGGCGACCGAGGCGCCATCGACCGAAGACAGCTTCGCCTGGGTGTCCACGGGAGTGGAGCACGGCTTGCAATCAGCCATGCCCGCTCGCTCGAGGATATCCAGGCAGTACTGGCGCTGGTGGAGGAACAGAGCGCCCAGACGGTGCTCGACCGCAACGCCCAGGAAGTGGTGGAGCTGGACGAGATCCTTCATCGCGAACTCGCGCTGCACGGCGGAGATCGTGCGCTGAAGAAGAGCTGGACTAGACGCCGTGAGAACAATATCGTCCACGTATAGGAGGTAGACAGTGTCACCCTCATGCCTGTAAACGAAGAGCGAGGTGTCCGACTTGGCCTCGACGAAGCCGGGCGAGGCCAGGAAGGAGGCAAACCAGCTGTACCAAGCCCGAGGCGCCTGCTTCAGCCCGTATAGGGACTTGTTCAGCCGACAGACCAAGTCTGGACGGGCTGAATCAACGAACCCTGTCGGCTGACTGCAGTACACCGTCTCCGTCAGCGTCCCGTGAAGGAAGGCGTTCTTGACGTCCAGCTGGTGGACAGGCCAAGAACGCGAGAGAGCCAACGACAGAACAGTCCGTACTGTCGCTGGCTTAACCACCGGACTGAAGGTCTCGTCGTAGTCCACTCCAGGGCACTAAGTGAAGCCCCGAAGTACCCAACGAGCCTTATATCTCTCCAGGGATCCATCCGCCTTCCTCTTATGCGTGAAAACCCACTTGCCTGTGACAACGTTGCCACAAGGAGGACGAGGAACAAGGTCCCATGTCCGATTGGCAAGTAGGGCCGCATACTCCTCCATAGCGCAGCGCCAGTGAGGGTCAGCGAGGGCGCTACGGACGGAGGTCGGTATAGGTGATACCGAAGAGGAAGTGTATGGTGTCGGTGTCGTCGAAGAGAGTACCACTCCGGAGAACCTCTCAAGAGTCCGGAGAACCCCAGCGACACGTCTAGTCACCATCGGGTGAACGTGTCCTGGGTCCCGGTGGAGCAACGGTGGGTGGTACACCGAGGGCTCGGGACGAGCAGGCGCAGAGTCACCAACCTGCTCTCGTCGCTGGTAGACAAGAGCAGGGTCGGCGAACCGTGGAACAGGGGCCGCGCGTGGCGCAACGCGTGACGAGGCCGGAGACGCTGGAGCTGCGCGTGATGCAGGAGTCGGAGTAGACACCGGGTCCCCGCACGGCGCGGGAGTCGAGGCCGGAGACGCCGGGGCCGCGCGTGGCACAACTATAGGGGACGCCGGGGCCTCGTGTGGCGCAGGAGTCGAGGCTAGAGACGCTGGGGCCGCGCGTGGCGCAGCCGTAGGAGACGCCGAGGCCTCGTGTGGCGCATGTGTCGAGGTTGGAGACGCCGGGGCCGCGCGTGGCGCAGCCCTAGGAGACGCCGGGGCCTCGTGTGGCGCAGGAGTCGAGGTCGGAGACGTCGGGGCCGCGCGTGGCGCAGCCGTAAGTGGTGCCAGGACCTCGCGTGGTGTAGCCGTAGGAGACACCGGGGCTGCACGTGGCGCAACAGGAGACGTCGGTGCTACGCGTGGTGCAGCACTCGTCCCTAGGGTCGACGGAGCCTGGGCACCAACCCGCACTCGTCATTGGTAGACGAGAGCAGGGTCAGTGAACCGCTGTGTCGTGGCTTGTAGTAGGCACAACCGGAGTCGCCGCAGGTGTCGGTGCTGCGTAAGGTGCAGCGGTCGACATCGGGGCCGTCGGAGGAACGGCTAGTGGCGGCAAGAACGGCGGAGCCGCGGGAGGCATGACAGGTGGTGTCTGAGACACGGTGGTCGTGTCCGGCGCAGCTAGAGGAAGACCTGCAGAAGGTAAAAAACAAAGTCGCTGGACAGGAGCGACCTCAGGGTCAGTGGAAAAAAAGGGAATCTAACTCGGAGACCGAATCAGAGGAGGACCCAGCGAAAGGGAAGGAGGACTCGTCGAACACGTGTCGGGAGATCAAGATGCGACGAGTGGTAAGGTCGAGACACCGGTACCCCTTATGATCAGGGGAGTACCCAAGGAAGACACACCGAGTCGAACGAGGCGCGAGCTTATAGGGGGGCGGTGGCAGAGATATTAGGGTAGCAAGCGCACCCGAAAACTCGAAGGTGGTCGTAAAGAGGAGGGGTGCCGAACAAAGCGAAATGAGGAGTGGGAGCACTAATCGCCTTAGTAGGAAGGCGATTAATGAGGTAGGTGGCGGTGTGAAGCGCCTCCGCCCAGTAGCGAGCAGGAGTAGAAGCCTGAAACATCAGGGAGCGCATGACATCGTTGGTCGTCCGAATCATGCGCTCAACCTTGCCGTTCTGGGGAGAGGTGTACGGGCAAGACATGCGCAACTGAACACCGTGAGAAAGAAGGAAGTCACGGAACGCAAAGTTGTCAAACTCGCGCCCGTTGTCGCACTGGACCGCCCTGATCGTGCATCCAAACTGGGTGGACACCCAAGCGAAGAAGTGAGAGAGAGTCCCGAAAGTATCAGACTTCTGCCGCAAGGGAAAAGTCCACGAATAGTGTGAGAAATCATCAACGACGACCAAGTAATACTTAAGGCCGGATACACTGAGAATAGGAGATGTCCAAAGATCACAGTGAATCAGATCAAAGATGTGCTCGACACGAGTGACAGAGTGCGAAAAAGGAAGACGAACGTGGCGACCCAACTGACAAGCATGGCAAAGAGACTCGTGAGTACCCCGAGTACACGAAATCACTGAACTACCAGACAACTTCGACATAGCATCAATGCCGGGGTGACCAAGCCGACGATGCCAGATGGTCGAAGAGGCTGTCGTAGTCAGGGCAAGAGGCGGAGCGGAAGCTGGAAGACGCATCGTGTACAGAGGTCCCGAACTCTCACAGCGAAAAAGAACACTCCGAGTAGTAAGATCCTTCACAGATAAACCAAAAGGATCGAACTCGATGGAAACCCGATGTCAGTAGTGAAACGGCGAACGGAAAGAAGGTGCTGAATGATGTCAGGAGCAACAAGAACATCACGGAGCTGAAAAGAACCTGAGGAACCCAAGTCACCTACTGAGGTGACCGGAAGAACCGACCCATTCCCAACAACGATAGATGAAGGATGAGAGGGATGGGAAGGACGGTTAGAAGAGAGGATACCGCGTTGGGAGTGGTGTGGTACGAGGCGCCAGAGTCTACCAGCCAGTCAGGTCCAGACGGCGGGAGACCCTGCACTGTCCACACTGACCAGAACTGCGGCACCGGTGCGGCGGCGCGCGCAGGGGACGCGGCGGGGAGGCGCAGAGGAGGCGCGCAGGGGGAGAGGCGCAAGGGGGCGCCGGCCAGGAGGGCGTCGGCCAGGGGGGCGCCGGCCAGGGGGGCGCCGGCCGGGGGGGGGGGGGGGGGGGGGGCGCCGGCCGGGGGGGGGGGGGGGGCGCTGGCCAGATGGCCGCCGACCAGGGGGAGGGCGGCTGCGGCGACCAGAGAGGGGCGGGCGGCGGTGGCCAGAGGGGGGGGGGGGCGGCGGCGGCCAGGGGGGGGGGGCGCCGGCCAGGGCGGCGGCCATGGAGGGGGCGCAGGGGGCGGCCAGGAAGGGGGCGCCGGCGGCGGCCAGAGCGGGGGGCACCGGCGACGGCCAGGAGGGGGGCACCGACGGCGGCCAGAGGTGGCCGGCGACGGCCATGGAGGGGGCGCCGGCGGCGGCCAGGGAGGTGGCGGCGGCGGCGGCCAGAGGGGGTGCACCGGCGGCAGCCAGGGGGGGGGGGGGGCGCCGGCGGCGGCGGCCAGGGGAGGGGCGGCCCCGGCGGCGGCCAGGGGAGGGGCGGCCCCGGCGGCGGCCAGGGGGGGCGCCGGCGGCGGCGGCCAGGGGAGGGGCGCCGGCCATAGGGGGGGGGTCGGCGGTTAGGGTTAGGGTTAGGGTGGTGGGGATTAGGGTTTGGCTAATGATACCATGATAGAAGGCTAGAATGAATGCTTGATTAACCAAAGGTCTAAGTACATATTTATAGATACATAGATGGACCGGTATACAGGCCAGGCCCAAACACATAACTCAACACAGTCCAACAGATTCGAGTCAATTTGAAACCAACTCAGCACAATTCAGGTTCAGAGGCCGGACTAGTCCGCCCTAGACAGAATTGGATTTTAGGATTTTCTTGATCTGCGAGAATTTGGGTTGAAGTTGCATGAAAACTTGAATGTAGAGGGTATACCACATGTTTAGAGATCCAAAGATCAAAGTTTTGACGTGAGACTTTGGATCTTGGCAATTAGGGCTTGATGGAGAGGAGTTGATGAAGAACTTGAGTTGACGAACGTCAATTGTGGAAGAATCTATGAAGATTGATCTTGACCAGCCCTTCTTCGAGTTCCTCTCCTCCCTGCATCTGGACTTGATCTTGACGACGGCACAATGCAAAAGTGGCAGCAAGGGTTTTCAACTTGATGGAGAGGTGAGGGGGTATTGGGTTGTTTATAAAGGGTGGAGAGGTTAGGGTTTTGGGGTGGATTCCAAGTGGAATTCGGTGGGGGACGAGTAGGGGCTGAGGTGGGTTCCAATTGGGCCCCTCTAGGGTTGGGCACGAAGTCCTTGGGCCCAAATTAGGCAATTACCCAAAAACAAATCGTGGAGAATAAAAGAATCTGATTTGAGTTTAGTAGGCTGGACTAGTCCGCATGGGCGGCCGGACAAGTCCGTTGTGGTCTAGAGGCGAAATCGGACAAGTCTGGTTAATTTGTCAGACCAGTCCGAGAACATCAAGAGCTAAATCGGACTAGTCCGTGCAATGTGCAGGACAAGTCCGTAGCCTGAAGAAACTTAATTTTCTGGACCAGAAGGGGATTACCGGATTAGTCCGGGTTTGTGGCCGGACAAGTTTGTTCCCTGACAGATTTAATTTCCTGTTTTGACCTAAATTCATTTTAATATTGTTCCATTTTGTACCACTTAATGTTAAACATGTGTTGGGATGTATGCAATGCATTATGTATGAAAATGAGGGTGTTACTTGAAGTTAGATCCATGATCTGTCACTAACTGGACCACATATTCTTTGCGAACCTTATTGATTTGCTTCTCCAACAGATCGGCTAGCATGGTTGCACTTGCTACCTCGTTTGAGGCATCCACCGACCTAAGAAAAAAAGTCCCCGCTGGACTGTTAGCAAGAAAATTAATGATGTGTCGCTGGTTAGTGGAGGTCCACCCATCGGATATGATAGTGCACCCATACTCCTTCCAAGCTTCCTCGTGCTTCTTCCTTAACGCCGATGTCCTATCAACAGCCCTATCAGGCAATGGTCCTTTGAATTCATAGTATGAAGGGGACCGATATCCAGGACCATATTGCCCTATGGACTCAAGCATGATATGCCGACTTCTGGAGTTTATGACGTTGAATGATTTGCCATTCTCAATTATGAAATCAGCACAATGATCATCGACAATCATTTTAAACTCTTTGTCCTTCTTTGTGAGTTGCTCAAGGGTAGGTTGACTCATTTTGCCCTTGAACCTCTCAGCAACTACTTCTTCTGGTGACTTGCAAAGCAAAGAGCTAATGGACTTTGATTGTTTCTGTGTTTGTGGTTTCACTGGAGCGGAAACCATAAAAGAACTCATAGAAGTTTGAGCAATCCTCATCTTCTTTGCTTGCTTTCCTTTAGTACCAGAACTTGGTGCTGGATCTTCATTTTCCTCCTGAGCAACAACTACATTTTCTTGTTGTTCACCCTCCTCTTCATAACTCGATTGAGCCATCTTTCTTGCATTCTTCTTCAAATATGCAGCCATCTCCTTCCTAACTACATCGGGGGCTTTAGGACACTTCCCAACATCACCAAACCTTCCAGACAAGTGCTGCTTGAACCTCTTAATTCTAGCAGGAATAATCTTTAAGCAGAATATGCATTGAACCATCTTTTTCTTAGTAGGATCCGGCCAAAATCCAAACTTCCACCCCAGGTCTGCTGCCCTTGCCTTCCTCTTTGAATCCTTAGCCATTTCTGCCAGGTCTGCTGGTAATGCATCTATTGCTTTCTCTACAATGGATGTGCAGTTTGGGGTAGAAGATGCGGATGCAATTGATTCACCCGCTGCATTAGGTGCACCACCGCCACCGGACTGAGGACCTTCAACTTGTGGAAAAATTGTTTCCACCACATCACGCTGCTGACAATCGACAGGTTTACAAACAATGACACTTAGCAACAGGGACTCAGGGAGCAGGGAGCACTACAAACAACAGAGCAGCTTGACAGATGACAGCAACTGAGCAACATTAATTTGAACATTACAGCAGAGCAGCATGGGCATTACAGTTACAACTTATAACATGGGCATTACATCAATTTGGCAACAGAGAGAGGGAGCATTAACAAGCATGACTTGCATCTAACTTGCATCCTGTACTAGGGATCGAAATAGGGAAGAAGAGGACTGACGAAGTGAGGAACGCATACCTTCATCAGAGGACGAAGCCATCAAGCCAGCGCTGAGGACAGCGGGCGCGGCGGCGCTCCTGAGGCGGGCCGACGGCAGCGCGGCTCTCCCGACTCCTGACGAGGGCTGACGGCGGCGCGGCGCTGAGCAAGGCGGGGCGCGGCACGGCGCGGGGCTGAGAGCGGTGGTTGTTGTCAGAGAGCAAGGGAGTTTCGACTCGAATCGATAGGAGGACATGCGACGGGAATTGATGGGCAGGGAACCCTAATGGGCCAGCTGGAACTGGAAGGCCCAAAATGAATTTGACTCTAGTCGCCTGATCGTTTTAAGGAGCTAGTCGCCCGATTAGTCGGTCTGATCGGACGATTAGGCGGACGATCAGTTTTCTGATCGTTTTGATCAAGTCGGCAGTTTGATCGTCGCCGCAATACCGATATGGACGACTAATCGCGATTAGTCGTCCGACTTGATAACATTGAACGAACTTCAATCTGGAACCGCTTTGTACTTTTGTGGAAAACACCCATCACAATTGTTTTTTTAGGGAAAGTGATTACAGTTGTGATATACTTGTGCAAGTTTCTTAGTGTATGCTCTATTTAACTTGTACCTTCAGAAGCGTGTCTGTTAGACTGTTACGACCGAACTTACTGGGTCACTTGATTGCTTGCTGCTTCAAAATGTACTGCACGACATTTCCATGTTATTTCAATATTTTGTAAGAGACAATAAATCTAAACTTGTATTTTTCGATTTCTTTTCTAGGGTCTGATGCAAGCATTCAGAGTTGAAGATCTTCCTATTGAATCAAAAATGCTAACAAGGGCCCTAGATGAAGCTCAGCGGAAAGTTGAGAACTACTTTTTTGATATCAGGAAGCAGTTATTTGAGTATGATGAGGTGTTGAACAGCCAGCGAGATCGTGTATACGCTGAAAGGAGATGTGCACTTGCATCCGATAGTCTCGAGTCACTTATTGTTGAATATGCTGAATTAACAATGGATGACATATTAGAGGTTAGTTACTGTCCCCAATGGATGACTGTTCATGGAGCTGAGCTTTATTAACCTTTATTTGAAGCCTCCAAACATTGTATTACACTGAAAAATATTAAAAGATTAATTTATCCTATTTGCAGGCAAACATAGGCCCTGATACTCCAAAGGAAAATTGGGACCTTCCCAAGCTTATAGCCAAACTACAACAGTGAGTTTTTAGTTATTCAGATTATTTTTGGGTATCTGCTAATTGATGTACTGTTGTAATGTTTCTCATAAATTTTTTATTAGGTATTGCTATCTATTAGATGACCTGACACCAGAGTTAATGGAGAGTAAAAGCTCAAGCTATGAAACTTTGCGGGACTATCTTCATACACGAGGACGTGAGGCATATTTCCAGAAAGCCGTGAGTTTGCTCGCTTTGTTATCCTCAAAACCTGTCATACAGTATCTTGAAAGATTTTATTCTAAAGTTTAATTAAAATATTTGTTAGGTGATAGAGAATATTTTGAGTATATAAACATTTTGATTTACTCTCATCAAATAGGTCTGTGGTTCTTATTAGTAAAAAGGGGTTAAACTAACTCATCAGGAAACTTTATTGGAAGCAAATGACTGGATTAATTAAGAAATGGAGTGTCAATGGTGCAAATAGCCCCTAGGGCTGATATATGGGCTAGGACCAATACGCACACACACATGGGCCCTAATACAGTCTAACACCCTTCGTAGTCTCGACATCTAGCCACAACAGATGTTGAGAATGGACTAAAACTCCAAGAACACTGACGAAGGAAGGCCCTTGGTGAAGTTGTCAACGAACTGGGAAGTCGTCGGACCATGGAGCACACGAACATCGTTCATGGAAACACTCACGAACGAGGTGGAGGTCGATCTCCACGTGCTTCGTGCGCTAGTGTTGGACGGGGTTGGTGAAGAGGTAGACCGCGCTGACATTGTCACAACAGACAAGCATGTTCCAAGTGAGGGGACTGTGGAGCACCAGGAGCAGCTGCTTGAGCCAGCAAGTCTCAACCACACTGTTGGTCATGGCGGGCTACTTGGCCTTTGACACTTGAGCAGGAGACGACGTGCTGCCGCTTCGACGATCAGGAGACGAGGTTGCTGCGCACGAACACGACCTAGCCTGAGATGGACCTACACGTGTTCTGGCAACATGTTCAGTCATTGTCGGCGTAAACGACTAGCTCGAACGTCGAGGAACGGTGGAGAAGGTCGTAGTTGAGAGTGCCCTAGAGGTATCGGAGGATCTGCTTCACAGTTGTGAAATGCGGCTCTAGTTTATCATGCATGTGGAGGCACACCTGCTGGACAACATAGGAGATATTCGACTTTGTGAAGGTGAGGTACTGAAGGGCGTCGACAAGACTCCTATAGGCAGTGGGATCATTGAAAGGAGCACCACAACTGAGGAGACCTTGGTTTGGGTATCCACTAGGATGGCGCACGGCTTGAAATCAGTCATGCCATCCCATTCAAGGATCTCCATACCGTACGACAAGGTACATACCAACGGGTCGGTGCTCAATTGCTATGCCCAAGAGGTGGAGCTGCCCAGATTATTCATGACAAACTCTCGCTGTAAGGTTGTGATAGGTGCGCTGTAAGAGCCAGACTGGATGCAGTGATGACAATATCATCGATATACAATAGGAGATACACTGTCACCATCACGTCGGTATATGAAGAGGGAGGTGTCTGACTTGGCCTCGACAAAGCCCAACGAGACCAAGGAGAGTCCAACGAGACCAAGGAGAAGGCAAACCGATTGTACCAAGCTTCGGGTGATCATACAACGACTTGTTTAGATATTAGACCATGTCTGGATGAGCTGAATCCATGAACCAGTCAGCCAGTGCCGTGGAGGAAGACGTTCTTGACATCCAGCTGACAAGCCAAGATTGTGAGAAAGCCAACAATAGAACAATGCGTACAGTGGATGTGACGTGGATCCTGATGGAGAAGTGGAGGGTGGTACATTGGCGGCTTGGTGCGAGAGCGGACTGTCGCACCAGCCCGCGCACATCGCTAATAGACATGCACGGGATCGGCGAAGCGAGACATCGAGTCCGCGCGTGAGGTGGCTGGGGGTGCCAGGGCCACGTGTGGTGCAGCAGGGGACACCGATGTCGCAAGCGGCGCTGGAGGGGACGTCGAGGTCGCGCACGATGTGACATGGGATGTCGAGGCCACACACGATGCTTTAGAGGACGTGAGGGCCACACACGATGCGACAGTGAAGGTCGGGGCCGTGCCAAGCATGGTAGGGAACACAGGGCAACATGTGGTGCAACGGTAGACAGTGGGCCCGCTTATGGCGTGACAGAGAACGAACCTGCATGAGGAAGAAACAGAGGCGGTTGTATAGGAGTAGCCTCAGAGTCCAACTCTGTGGTAGAGTTGGAGGTGGGAGTGTTAAAGGGGAAGGACTCGTCAAAGGCGATGTGCTGAGAGATCAAGAGGCAGTGGGTGGTAACTGGTAAGATCAAGACAGCGGTACTCCTTGTGGTCAGGAGAGTACCTAAGAAAGATAGTGAGTCGAGCGGGACACAAGCTTATTAGGAGCTACGAAGGAGAGGTTAGGGTAGCGGTCGTAGGTTGGAGTGGTGCCTAACAAGGTAAAGTGACGGGGGTGCCTTAATTGGCTCAGTGCGAAGGCGATTAAGGAGGTAGGTGGAGGCGTGAAGAGCCTCAGCCTAGAACCGGGCGGAAACTAAGGCCTGGAACAACAGAGAACACATGATGTTGGTGGTGCGAACCATACGCTCAACCTTGTCGTTCTGTTGATAGGTGTACGGACAACACTTGTGCAGCTTAACACCGTGGGAGAGGAAAAAGTCACAGGACACGGAGTTATCAAACTCGCGCCCATTAACGCACTGAACGACCCAGTTGGTGCGGTCGAGCTGAGTGGACACCCAAGGGAAGAAGTGAGATAGCATGGTCAACGTCTCAAACTTCAGGCGCAAGGGAAAGGTTAACGAGTAGTGGGAGAAGTCATCAAGAACCACCAGGTAATATTTATAGCCCGATCACAATGGATGAGATCGAAAATATGCACGTGGGAGTTAGAGCTAGGAAAAGGAAGCCAAACATGGTGGTCTAACTGACTTGCATGGTAAAGAGACTTGTGGGTGCCCCTGGTACACGAGATGACTAAACCACTAGACAGCTTAGGCAAGGCATGAGGATCAGGATGGCCAAGCTAGTGGTGCCAAGTGATAGAGGAAGCTATAGTAGTTAGAGCCCGTGGAGTGGACGAAGGAAAAGGCGTCGGGTGTCAAGGTGCCTCATAGACAAGCCAAAGGGGTCAAACTCCATAGAGCATTTGTTGTCAGTGGTGAACTGACGAACAAAAAGACAAAAAGGACCGGAAAGAAATGAATCACCTACTGAGGTGACTGGAAGAACATATCCATTTTCGACAACAGTAGAGGCAATGGGAAGGGTGAGGGGGGTGGGAGGAGGAAAGTATATCAGGGTCGGGAGTAGTGGCAGGAAGCACTCGAATCAATCACCCAATAGGGTGCTTGAGATAGCTAGGGGTACAACATCGGAAAGGAGTGCGCAGGAGGATAGTCGAGCTCGCTGAAAGCCAGAGTGTCCTGCAGCGCCGAGTGGTTGGTAGCAGGCACAATGTCAAAGTACTCGAAGAATGGCCGTGCCACATGGTGATCTGGCCGGTCCACGGGTTGTAGAGGGACAGAGCGCTACCCCAGCCAGCAGCACCACCACCACCACGCATGCGGTGACGGCGGTTGCCGCCCTAGAGCCATTAGGCCCACCAGGTGTGGCAAGAGGACAAGGAGCGCCCAGTGGACGTGAGGGTGGAACCACGAAGGCAGCAGCGGGTGTAGGAGGGCGCTGGGGCTGCTCAGAGCTGGAGCCGTAGAGAGCAGTGGATTATCCCGAACCTGCTGGAATGACGGGAACAGGATGAATTGCACAAGCCATGTCCGTGGGTGGGTGTAATGCTTGTTGAGGCCTCGAAG
Organism: Tuctoria greenei; assembly: GCA_036927565.1. NCBI lineage: Eukaryota > Viridiplantae > Streptophyta > Magnoliopsida > Poales > Poaceae > Tuctoria > Tuctoria greenei. The sequence goes on along the minus strand of JAYESD010000004.1, from coordinate 68,110,958 downwards.
GGGGAGACTGACTGGCCAAGGTCGTGAAGGGCATCAGTCATGCCCTTCATCTGGTGATAGTAGTCGGTGACGGAGAGGTCATCCTGGACGTAGGTATGAAACTGCACCACGAGGTGGAGGGCTCAAGCCGTGCGGTTCCCAGGAAAGTACCTCTCGATGGCCAACCAAGCCTCACAGGCAGTATCGTCACCTCGTCGCTGGATGATGTCCCACAGCTCAACAGAGATGGAGAAAGACAGAACTACACTGTCCCTACAGATCCATGGGGGGACCGTCGGGGAGACATCTGTGATGATATGGTCGTCGAGAGCGTACCGCCTCAAGGTGAGGAGCATGAGATCTTGCTAGCTGGCTAGGTGGTGGAGGCGGGTCGAACATGACCAGGACTAGGGATCAAATGTTCTCGACACCATTCGCCTGGGTCTGAAGTCTAGCGACGATGGAGGCCTCGTCATGGGCGGTCGGCAGAACGACAGAGGAAGCAGCCGGGGGGAGGTGGGACTGGCAGCAGACAAGGGGCGAGCTGTGGCTGGTGGTGTGGCGCTGAGGGCCGCTAGCGCGACCAGGGAGGCGGTGGCGACCAAAAGCAGCGACGTGCCTAATCCGAGCTCGACGAATCGAGGTCGTGGCCTGCTGAATATGGGCCTAGCAGCAGTGGCCCGTTGAATCTGTTCCTGCTGCGGCGGCGAGCCGACGCGACGGGCGGCGCAAGGGATGCCAGGTTAAGGTGCCACAGTGTAGGAGAGGGAGGCTCAGGCTAGGGCGGATCAAGCTGGACTGAGCCAAGGGGTTGCTGCAATGGGCCCGGTGGCTAGGGCGGGGTCGTTGGGGCCGGTCGGCGGCTCGGCTTGCATCGGTGGCACTAGCGGCGGCACCAGGGGCGGTATGAATCTGATCGCAACAGGCTTGGATTCGGCGTCCGCACATGCGGTGGTGGAGTCCGATGCGAATCCGGTGGGATGGTTCGAATCCGGCGGTGGTGGCACTAATCCCAGTGGCGTGCTCAGCTGGCGGCACGAATACGACGTGGAGGGGCGTGGATCCGGTGGCGGCGACACGAATGGGCCCGAATCGGCCGGCGGTGGGTAGAGCGCATGGCTAGGGAGCAGGGGAAGTAAGAGGGAAGAAGAGGGGGGCTGTTGGCGGCTCGCCGACCGGCAGAGGGCCATTCCTTGGCGGCGGCGCTGGGAGGAGTGGCAGGAGTGGCAGCTGGGGAAGGGGTTTGGTGAGCTAGGGTTAGGTTTGGCTAATGATAACATATTGGAAGCAAATGACTGGATTAATTCGGAAATGAAGTGTTAAGGGTACAAATAGCCCATAGGGCTACATGGGCCAGACCCAATGAGCACACACACATGTGCCCTAATACTGTCTAACAAACTTAAGCTTCAATGGGGACAGTGCATCATCTCATAACCACATTATAACAAAAAGGGTCAGTTTTTTTTGTAATGCGTATTCTAGTTTAGGACAAGTGCTTCTCATGAGGGTGGTAGGAGTCTGAATTTAGTTGATCTGCATTTCCTTATCTAAATCCATCCACTCTTGATTCATGTGCCTCAACTGTCCAGATGCATCTTCATATTGAAAACTGTATTAAACTCGCCAGTTCAAATGCTAATAAATAATTGTACTAGGACCACAGGAAATGGTAACTGGTAAGTTGTGGTTCCTCCTTCCGATAACTTCTATTGTTTTATGTCAGGAAATTGTGGAGAAGCAAGCTCCAGGCTTGATGAAAGAAGCTGAGCGGTTCCTAATCCTAAGCAATATTGATAGGCTCTGGAAAGAACACTTGCAAGCATTGAAGTTTGTACAACAAGCAGTTGGTCTTAGGGGTTACGCTCAACGAGATCCTCTTATCGAGTATAAGCTTGAGGGGTATAATCTTTTCTTAGACATGATGGCTCAAATCAGGCGAAATGTTATTTATTCCGTGTATCAGGTATGTCCACCCCTCCATCCCATAAGAATGCGCATGCTACATTTGATCCCTTTTAAGTAACATTGCAACCGACTAATTGGGACAGACGTTGCAACTTCGTTGTTAGAAAGCTGTTCCTGGGTTTTATCATTAACTATTTCCTTTGTGTAGCGTCATACGCTAAAGATATGACATGAACAGATTTGAATCTGCTACATCTAGAATAAGTAATCTGAGGTTTTACTGGTGGATTGTCTTGCACAGTGAATCACCGTGATCGTTCATTATCCATATAGTACTGTATTAAGTTTTCACATCCTTGCTCTTGTTATACCTTGTGCTGATAATTGATATCATCAGTTTTGGCCCTCCAACATGCTTCAGCCAACACAACTGATTATAAAGATACCGTTCTTTTTATTCTACAGTTCAAACCAGTGGTGAAGGACCAAGAAGAGGAAAGATCTCAAAATAAAGGCTCAAAAAAGAAAGTAGACAAAAAAGGTGCTAACAAACTTGGTGCTGCCCAAGCGGCATCGTAATCTTGTGAAAAATGTTGCCCTTGCGTAGGGTTGCATTTTGGTGGTGGCGATCCCTTGCGGCATATCACTCTATGTGGCGGTTGACATGTTAGTGTATGAGAAATGTGAACAAAGCCCATGACACGCCAGATGATGTGGTAGTTTCATTCTGGAACATAGAGCGAGAATGTAACTTTTTTCTGGATTTATCAATCTAATCCGCGCTGTGCCCCAGCATATTGTTCATAGCAGGAATAGCATCTGTTTTACCAATTGTACAGGAATATAACTTCCTAATAGCGAGTCTTTGTTCCTATGCCCGCAGTTTTGTATAATGATGTATTTTATTATCGTTGGTAGAGAAATAACAGGTCCCATTTCTAAGTTTTGAAGTATTAGTATGAGCACTAGAATGGATTATAATTCAGATGATATTTGCCGGTGGTGGCAACCGGCAAGAATGGCACGTATAGTGTTGCCAGGATAACACGTAGGAGGTGCTCTACGTACCAGCAGCTATCCGCCTGCAAAGCGTAATGGAACTTGTCGGGGGAAGCATCCGGTTGCGGCCAGTGGTACGCTATAAAGCATACTATATATATTGTATCACATTGTAACTTAGAGTACGTATTATAAAAGTAGGAGAATAGTATATAGAATATGTTTTAGAGTACGCTAGTGCGGATAATCTTATCACAATAGTATGAAGTCCGAGGTCTGTCATGCCACACTGAGCAAATGTTGCAAACTACCGAACATCTAGTGCTCACTCTAGCTCGAGCGGGTTACCTTCATTGTCCGGTGCATATTGTTCTTTCTTGGCTAGAGGTTTGCATGACTATGGCGAAAAAAATGTCGGATCTCACTCAATGAATGTGAAATCTTGAAGTGCGAACGAGCTCAAAACACGCTCTTCGACCACATCTGAGGAACACGAGTGGTAACAGTATACCACCATTAACGTCACACTGCAACTAGGATATACCAACCTTATTGCCTAATTCCACCATCAGAGGTCTAATTTCTGTGGTGGACCATGAGCAAGAGCAAACTTGGGAGATGAGCCCCATGATGTAACTTGTATATTTTTTGCTTTTTTATTCATTATAAAAATAAAAAATGATAAAACATAAAACATAAAAAATTGCATTACTATGTGCGGTAAGAATATTCTTTGATGAATTGTTGCTCTATTTATATTCTTCACTAGTGTTAGTTTGCAATTTAGTACTCTCCCAACTTCTGAATTTGTTGGCTTTATAATAATCACCTTGACTTATAACTTTTGAGTAGCATGAACATGATCCAATTTTAAGTTGTTGTGAGATTTAATATGGTAGAACAGAGCTGCTATAGTATCATTTTGAGTGACCCTTGACTCAGAGTTTTATTTTTCAAAAATTATAATAATGATACATTCCTCAATGATGAAGCCATATGTTGTTTATATTTGAAAAAAAGTTCATTTTACCCCCTCCAACTATGGCATAGGTCCAGATAACCTCCTAAAATATCATTTGGTTCATTTTACACCCATAATTTGCTAATCTAGTGCATTATACACCTTAAACCAGTTTAATGACCCCGTTTTGTTGATGTGGACCGGGATTAGAGGTGGATTGTACACGTCATTGAATGAGGTGGAAAAAAGCCATGTAGCTGATCGAAATCACGAACATATTGTCTGCTTGCTGACGAACATGCTGTCTTCTGGCGTGGCAAATAATTTGCCCAGACGTGGGATTATTTGCACAAGATGGACAGGACTAAAACAAAACTGTAAAAGGTACTCTGTTAGCCCAAGATCCGGCTGGAAATATGTGGAAACATGAATCAATCCAAAAGTGCACAACGTCCGGACATCACAAAGACAGAACAAGACAAACATGAAGCAAACAATTCTTAAGCAGTATCACCTAATAAACCATCAGCTTTGACTGCACAAAAAATGTAACAACATGACCCATAAATAATCTCTGATCATCGTATAGATCAACTACTTGTTCAGTAACATATTACTACCACACCTAAACCACCCTATGATAGTAACTAGGTTTTAACAATAAACATGTACAAATCTTGGTAAAACATCCTTCAGGAACACTAGTCCGGTACTGTCAGTACCCTGCAAATGGGGTACCCTCGCACACAGAATGGAGACAGCAAGGCACATCCAGAGACGCCATGTGTTCTATAGGTCCAAGGCCTTTGCCTCCCTAAAAGATCAAGCTGCGGCTCTGCCACGTAAGCCTTGAAGATGGGACTTGGCCCCTCCGGTGTGACGGGCTCCTGAGACGCCACGTGTAGGGACGGGACCTCACCCATCCTTGGGGGAGCGCCCCTGGGACAGCCAAGTGGCACGGAGCGCAAAGGATAGTACCCCCTAAGGGAAGAAGCACAGAGCTGCCACGTACCCTGCGGAGCCCCGGGGCCGCCACGCGTCACGAAGGACCAGGGCAAGCCTCCCCGCCGAGGACCTGCCCCGATGCTGCGACGTGTCCTGCAACTCGCCCCAAACGGTAAGGTGCGGGAGTTAAAAGGTGGAGCGCTCCGCTCCGGTCAAGCATTGAAGACCCGCAACCACCCATGGCGCACGACGTGGGGTACGCCAACGGTCAGAGACCGCTATGACCAATCACATCACAGTGAAGGTGCTGCAGGCCTATCCCACTCAGCCAAGTGGGTAGCTTGCGGAAACAAGACAAGCTGACAGGACACCTTCTACCACCGTCAGCAACGACGCGTGGGCTACTGACAAGGAAGGCGACAAGACAGCGAGTCTCCACTGCCACCCTCAGAGGAAGGTTATGCGAGAAGCCTTATATCTTTAGGATAAGATCGACTTGGGACCACCTATTGGGCCCCGGGACCCCACTTGTAAGGCATCCGGTCTTGGTTATAAAATGCCCGGACTGCCATCGCTACAAGGACCAGACTCAGAATCCCCGATACACAAACACACTCGCATACACACTCACCAGACAATACAATCCACCGGGGAGTAGGGTGTTACGTTCCTTGCGGCCCGAACCACATAAAAACTCCACCGTCTCATACTCTTCCGCTAGAACACTAGTTTGAGGCCTAAGCCCCGCTGAACAAGAACCTTCGCGGGTTGTTCCTTAGCAGATCCGGTGGAAGTGTCGCATTGACCCTTCGACATTTGGCGCGCCAGGTAGGGGCTTTTTCCCTCAAAAAAGTGGTAGCGATTTCACCACCATGGTGTCCATGAAGCCCGCGAGCTGTGGTGAAATCAAGCTGCAAAAGGTCAACCATCGTGTGGACAAAGACGTGGAGAGGGATTTCCAAAGGCCAGAACATGCCATGGTAACGGTACACCAGGCTGTGAACTTCGACCTCAACAGCGACCACGAGCGTCGCAAAGCACTCCACGTCATCCGTGGAGGATCTTGGGAACCCGCTTCCAGGAATGCAGTCAAGACTCTGCGCTGGGCAATGACTTCGTCAACCTCTATGCATGCCCCAATGCTGCATCACAAATGGATGGAGACGACTGCCCATAGAACATGGCGGGAGCCAGGCAGCTGCCCCTCCTCGTCATCCCCACCATCACCAATGTAAAGTTTTACCACGTCCTGGTAGATGGTGGAGCCGGCCTCAACCTCATCAGCCGTGCGGCCTTCGACAAGCTGAAGATCCTCGTGTCTGAGCTCGCCCTGATAGGATCATTCTTGGGGGTAGGACCAGAAAGTGTTACCACGTACGACTGCATCCACCTCCGGGTGACCCTAGGGACACCCGAGAACTTCAAGATAGAGAATATCCTATTCGACGTTGCGGAGGTTAGCCTCCCCTACCACGCCATTATCGGCAGGCCAACCCTGTACCAGTTCATGGCAATAGCCCATTACGGCTACCTCGTCCTCAAGATGCCGACACCTTCCAGCGTCCTCAAGATCTGCGGATATCGTGATGCTGCGGTGACGGTCTTGGAAAAACTCCGAGCGTTGGCAACGGTCCCAACACCTGTCCTGAGTGATGCTGAGCCGAGTAAGCCTTCGCCAGACCCACGCGCTCGCAGCCGCGCCACTGCACCATGAGTGCAGCCCTCTGACGACGACGATGTACCCATCAAGACAATCTAGATTGTCTCTAATGCGGCTCAGACCACCCGTATCGCGGGGAGTCTAGACAGCGAGTAGGAATCGGTGCTCACTACTTTCCTGCAAGATAACGTCGACGTCTTTGCCTGGGAACCATCGCAGATGCCAGGCATCCCCAGGGAAGTGATTGAGCACTGTCTGAAGATCTACCCCGATACACGGCCGCAACAACAGAGGCCCCGTAAGCAGTCCATTGAGTGGCAACACTTCATTCGCGAGGATATCAAGAAGCTCCTTGATGCTAGCTTCATACGGGAGGTCCACCATCCTAGATGGCTGGCCAATCCAGTTGTCATCCCCAAAGCTGGCGGTAAGCTTCGGATGTGCGTTGACTACACCAACCTCAACAAGGCATGTCCTAAAGATCCCTTCCCTCTCCCTAGAATTGATCAAATCGTAGATTCAACTTCGGGGTGCAATATGCTATGCTTTCTAGATGCATATTCATGGTTCCACTAAATCCCAATGTCTAGAGAGGACGAAGAATATACCGCATTTATAACCGTAGATGGCCTTTACTGCTATGTCTCCATGCCTTACGGTCTTAAGAATTCCCTCCCCACCTTTGTTCGAGCTATGCATAAAACATTCGGGGACCTCATTCGGGACCTAGTGGAGGTATATTTTGATGATATTGTAGTCAAAATCGGGTCACGTACATCATCACAAGAAAACCTCGCCCTAGTCTTTGATAGATTGCGAACCACACGCACGAAGCTCAATCCCGACAAATGTGTGTTCGGAGTCAAAGCTGGGAAGCTCCCCGGTTTCTTGGTCTCACACCGAGGGATTGGGGCCAACCCATAAAAGATCAAGGCGGTGGAGCTGATGCGGCCCCCAACTCGCATCAAGGATGTGCAGAAGCTTGTAGGGTGTTTGACAGTGCTCAGTCGGTTTATCTCTAGGCTGGCTGAGCGGGCCCTCCCGTTCTTCAAGCTCCTGCACCAGTCCGAACCGTTCATCTAGAACGAAGAAGCAGAGAAGGCGTTTCGCGAGCTAAAGCAGCACCTGACGACGCTACCAATAATGGTGGCACCGAAGCCCAGGGATCCCCTGTACCTCTACATCGCCGCCACAATAGAGGTGATAAGCATGGTTTCTGTTGCAGAGCGGGCCAGTCACCAGCAGCCCCGACGAAAGGAAGGGACCCCTACCATTGACTCTGTGCCCCAGGGACAGAGAAGCCTGTAACACCCTCAATTTTTGCATCATGCATTGCATACATGTTCATGCATTAAACTTTGGTAGAATAAAAGAAAAATAATAAAATATAAAACATACATATACAAATATGTGTAGCAAAAGAAGAAAAAGAAAATAATAGCATAAAAGATGTATTAGGGAATAAATATAAATATATATATATATATATTTGTGAAACCTAAAGAAACAAATAAAAAAATAAAATAAATAATAATATAATAATAATATTTATATATGTAAAGAAAAAAAAGAAAGAAAAAGTCAACTGCTCCGCTGGCCAGGCGGCCGAGCCGGCCCACGCGCCCGCACCGCGCCTCCCGCGCGCGCCACCCTTCAGCCCGCGCCCCCGCGCCTGCCCCACACACCCCGCCGCGCGACCCCACCCGCCTGGTCCACGAGCCAACCCGCGCCCCCGCGCCCAGCGCGACCCCACCCGGCGCGCCCCACACCGCGTGACCCCGCGCCCGAGTCCCAGGCCGAGTCGGCCGTGGTCCAGAGGGCTACCGAGCGCCGCCAATAAAAAAGTACCGGAGGCCTCAGTTTTTTCCCTCGACACGAGAAGCAGCACAGCCATACAGAAAGCCCTAGCCACCGGTAGAAGAAAAGAGGAGACCAGAGGCTGCCGCCGGCAGGGGAAGAAAAGGAAGAAAAAAGGAAGAAAAGAAGAAGAAGAAGAAGAAGAAGAAGAAGAAGAAGAAGAAGAAGAAGAAAAGGATGAAGAAATCATCGTCTGCCGGAGATCATCGTGTCGCCGTCGTCGTGCAGCCGGAGGACCGCTGCACAATCTACTTCGTCTATGCGTCGTCTTCGTCTCGCGATCTTCGAAGCCGTCGCATCTACGGTAGGATTCCTTTTTTCCGATGCGAATTTTAGCGACGTATTAGATCTAATAGACATAATTTGATCGTAGTTGCACCATAAAATTATTTTCAGCAGCATTAATTCTTGCTAAAACCCCCGTAAACTCATATGAACACGTCTGAACTAGTTGCATCTAATCAATAAACAACCATAGTTAATTAATAATTGAACTTTGCATCCATGTATGTCATCGCATGTTGATTAGTATGTGTGCATCATGTTGATTTGTATATATTTTCTTGTATGTGTGATCACGAGTAGAGGGAAGTGCTCGAGAGGTCGTGTACGAGGATTTCCAGAACCAAGACTTCAAAGCGCTTGAGCAACCCTATCCGTCGGAGCAAGGCAAGTGTCCTTGAAGCATATTGATACTGTTTTGAAATAAATGTTTTGTTTGCAAAATTGCATGCTTGTGTCAATTTGATGGGAATCCTATGATAGGAAGTTTACTAGCTTTATTTAACCACCCTTGTCACCTAGGATATATGGTAGGGAGTCGGGATGAAATTTTTACCTCATTGCTTCGCATAATTAATTGGGATGGAAGACCAACTATACTACTTAATTTAATTATGCATTAATGAAATTGTGTTTGACATGAATTGGTTAATATGATATGGTAATGGGTGATCTAAGCAAGCCTGGTATGTGGATGGGTTGGATGTATGGTGGATTACTTGCTTTATATCTAAGGACCGGTTCGTGGAGTGACCATCCAGGATTTACAGTGCCACCACGAGGCCAAGTATGGGTGCGGCGTAGCTGATTACTTAGGGCTTTGGCAGTGCTATTTGGACCATTAAGGATTCTCGGGGAAGGGGTAGTCGGATTGGGTTTGTTGATGATTGGTGGGACTACCCTGGGATCCGAATGGCTCAAGAGGGGGCCCTTGGTTGAAGATGTGCTCAGTTGGAGACAACGCCATCAGTGAAGCCTCAGTGGAGTCTAAATAGGCTAGTAATCCCTTTGTAAAGGCTATTTTGTGATCTCTTGGCCACACACCTAAGGAAGTGTGAGACGACATAATTGAGATTATATAGTCATCGAAAGGTGATGAAATCACAAATACGTGGGTAAAGCGGTACAACCTCTGCAGAGTGTGTCTAAACCTATCAAGATAGCCGTTATCCTGGTTATAAGCAACCTGGACCCTCACATGATTAGAGGGAACTTGGTATTGGGATGGTATCTGGAATGGTTATGGTTGGTATTATGGTTATGGATGGTTATGAATTGAATTCTGGTATTGGATTTGGATATTGGTATATGATGATGGATATGGAATATGGACTGATATTATGATAACTACATGACTTATGATGGGTTTATTTTATATACATCTAATATATTGCTTTTCAAATGTTTTAATGTACTTTTTGACAGTCAACCATTATTATATTCGTCATTTGAATCAACCACATGTCATACTTTCCACACTTGCTGAGTGCGACATGTACTCACTCTTGCAACCCCCCCCCCCCCCCCCCAACAGTTGCAGGTTAGGACTGTGAGTTTAATGGCGATAATGCGGAGTTCTAGGCCGTGTTTACCGTCAGCTTTGCCTGTGGTGTTGCATGGAGTTGCGCTATACCCTATTGCTTATGCTGCCTAGCTGTTTAGATTGCTTAATTAGTTTATTTCTGCTGCATTAGTTGAACTTGTCATTAGTATTCATTAGAACTTGTATTGGAGGATAATATGGTTAATAAAATTTGGTCAATTAATCTTGTCTTGTGGTAATTTTATGTATACTCTTTTGTGAATGCACTCGTGTATGTGTGTTGAACGTCCTGGGCACACATATGCGTTCGCTTGGTTCATTTTTTGGAACCAGGTGTCACAGATTGGTACCAGAGCCACAGGTTGACCGTAGGACGCAACCTAGATAGAATGGACACTTTAGAGCACATAGGAGCACTCAGGAATCGATGTGTTTTTCTTTGGTGTACTGTTTGCTATATATTGCTTGCTTGTGTGCTTAATAGAGGATTTTGGGATGCTTTAGCATTGCCAAGTCCACCTAGGCTAGTTAGTTGTTTAGTTTCATATCCCTTGATGTATTTAGTTGGGGACGTTTCTAAATTCTTACCTATTGCTTTTCTTTAGATGGTGAGGACTCACAACCATAGGGATGTCAATGATGAGGATGAGAACCATGGAGTACCTCAGAACAACAATGGACAAGGACCTGCTCATGGAGCTATCAATATTGAGCAGCTACTGGCTATGCAGAACCAGCTCATGCAGACCATGATACAGACTATGGGACAGCTGCAGGCTGGTAACATCAACAATCAGCCCCACATGCCTCCACTGCCACCCCCACCTCTAATAACCAGTTGGGAGAGTTTATGAGGACTAGGCCACCGACCTTTGATCAAGCTGCCGACCCTATGGATGCCGATGATTGGCTCAAGTCCGTGGAGAAGAAACTTGATATTGTCCAATGCAGTGACTGGGAGAAGGTGCTATTCGCTTCTCATCAACTCGTTGGAGCAGTTGCGGATTGGTGGGATGCTTATTGCAATGCTCATGAGAATCAAGAGAGAATTACTTGGGCCGAATTCAAGGAGAACTTCCATTCTCATTATGTGCCAGAAGGTGTTATGATTTTGAAGAGGCAAGAATTTGAGAACTTGAGGCAAGGAAGATCAAGCGTGAGTGAATATCTCAATAAATTCACTCAACTCTCAAGGTATGCCCCTGAAGATGTGAGCCGGGACAGCCAGAAGCAATACTTGTTCATGAGGGGCTTGAACAACGAGATCCAAGTGCAATTGCTCAACTATGATTATGACAACTTTTAGAAGCTTGTGGACAAAGCAATTGTTGTGGAGAACAAGGTCCGTGAGATGGAACAAGACAACAAGAGAAAGGCGCCATATCAAGGACAGCAACAAGGAAGTAATGTGCACCCTCACTTTGCACCACCCAATGCGCCTTATTTCAGCTCTTCTATTCCTGCTCATCACCCTGGATTTGCACCGCGTCCAACTCAGTTTGTGCAACAGTACCCTGTTATGCAAGCACCTAGGCTCCGATTCCATATGCACCTCGTGCTAATTTTCCTGGTGCAAATGTTCAGAACCAAGCTCGCCCCAATAATTCTGGTGGAGTTAAGAAGTTCTATACTTGTGGAGAAGCTGGACACTTTGCGCATCAATGTCCTAAGTCAGGCCTTGGTCAAGGAAGCAATGCACCGAGGCAAAACCCAAGACCTAATGGAGGAGCGCCACAAGGGAACCGTGGACAACAGAATTTTGCTCGTGGCAACGTGAACCATGTCTCTACGGAGGATGCTCAACAAGCGGATGACGTGGTCATTGGTATGTTTCTAGCCAACTCCAACCCCGCGACTATGTTATTTGATTCTGGAGCATCACATTCATTCATTGCATCGAAGTATGTTGCCAAGTATAGTTTGCCTATCTCTCATATGAAGTTTACTCTATTGGTTAAGTCTCCTGGAGGAGAGATGAGGGCAAATATAGTATGTCCAAAAGTAAGCCTTAAAATAAGGGGGGTAGACTTCTCCGCCAACCTCATTGTTTTTGGATTCTCAAGGATTGGACATTATAATTGGTATGGACTGGTTGAGGAAGCACAATGGGGTTATTGAGTGTGCCACGAAGACGGTGAAGTTGACCAATGAAGAAGGGATCACCATAGAATTTGAAGCATCTCAAACCGCACTGAAGCGATTGGAGCTGAATCATATGGACGGTGCCGCAATTGAGGAGATTCCGGTGGTGTGTGAATTTTTGGATGTTTTTCCGGACGAGTTGCCAGGTATGCCACCTGATTGAGATATTGAGTTTGTTATTGATTTAATACCTGGAACTGCACCTATAGCTAAGAGGCCGTATAGGATGCCTCCTATGGAATTAGCGGAGCTCAAGAAGCAGATTCAAGAGCAACTAGAGAAAGGTTTTATTCGCCCTAGCTCTTCACCTTGGGGTGCGCCCGTTCTATTTGTGGACAAGAAGGATGGATCCCAAAGGATGTCCGTAGATTACCGAGCTCTCAACAAGGTAACAATCAAGAACAAGTATACCTTGCCACACATAGAAGATTTGTTTGATCAGATGAAGGGTGCTTGTGTCTTCTGTAAGATTGATTTGAGGTCGGTATACTTTCAAATGAAGATTAGACCATCAGACATACCCAAGACAACTTTTAGGACGCGATATGGATCTTATGAGTACACCGTGATGTCTTTTGGATTGACAAATGCACCTGCCTACTTTATGTACCTCATGAATAAGGTCTTCATGGAGTACTTGGATAAGTTCGTCGTGGTGTTTATTGATGACATTATGTTCACCCGAAGAATGAGAAGGAACATAAGGAACACTTGAGGCTTACGTTGCAGAAATTGAGTAAGCATCAATTGTATTCCAAGTTCAACAAGTGTCAGTTTTGGTTGAGAGAAGTATCGTTTTGGGTCATATCATCTCAGGAGGAGGAGTATCGGTTGACCCCGGAAAAGTGAGAGACATGTTGAAGTGGGAACCACAACAAAATGTAAAGGAAATAAGGAGTTTTCTTGGGATGGCTGGATATTACCGTTGATTCATCAAGGACTTTTCCAAGATAGCCAAGCCAATGAAGGAATTGCTAATGAAGGGAAAGGCTTTCCAATGGAGTCAAGCTTGTCAAAACAGTTTTGAGGAGTTGAAGAAGAGGTTGACAACAACCCCAGTTTTGGTAATGCCGGATGTGAGCAAGTGTTTTGATATTTATTGCGACGCATCGAGACAAGGACCTGGATGTGTGCTCATGCAGGAAGGTCAAGTGGTCGCCTATGCGTCAAGACAATTGAAGAAACATGAGCAGAATTACCCAACACATGATTTAGAACTTGCAGCCGTGGTACATGCGTTGAATATTTGGAGACACTATATCCTTGGTCGTAGGTGTGAAATTTATGCAGATCACAAGAGTCTTAAGTATATTTTCACACAAACGGATCTGAATTTGAGGCAACAGAGATGGTTGGAGCTCATTAAAGATTATGACTTGGGCATCAACTATCATCCAGGAAAGGCTAATGTGATGGCCGATGCCTTGAGCCGGAAAGGAGTAAGTAATCAACTCACAGTTCGAGAGTTACCATCCGAGCTATGTAAGGAATTTGAATGGTTGAACCTCGGATTTATGAATGAGATGGGAATAATGGAGTTAAATCCAACCTTGGAGCAAGAAATTCGAGAAGCACAAACCACGGATAAGGAGATCAAGGAAATCAAGGAAAGGACCGAAGAAGGGAGATAATTCAGATTTGATGAAGACGAACATGGTACCTTATGTCTTGGAAAGAGAATTGTCGTGCCTAATGTAAAGCATATTCAGAAGACAATACTAAAGGAGGCACATGACTCGCCGTACTCAATTCATCCTGATTGTACAAATATGTACAAGGACTTGAAGACATGCTATTGGTGGGCCAGCATTAAAAAGGACATAGCTGAATATGTAGCATTGTGTGATGTGTGTCAACGGGTCAAGGCGGAACATCAAAGGCCAGCCGGATTATTGCAATCATTAAAGATCTCGGAATGGAAGTGGGAAGAGATCGGTATGAACTTCATAGTTGGTTTACCACGTACTCAGTCCGGTTACGACTCAATTTGGGTAATTGTGGATCGGTTAACTAAGTCAGCCCACTTTATTCCCGTCAAGACCACCTATAATGGAAAGAAATTGGCGGAGCTGTATATGGGAAGAATAGTATGTTTGCATGGAGTTCCGAAGAAGATAGTATTAGATAGAGGTTCACAATTCCCTTCCAGGTTTTGGCAAAAATTGCATGAAGCTTTGGGAACGAGGTTGAATTTTAGTTCAACCAATCACATCAAACGGATGGACAAACCTAGAGGAACAATCAAATTTTGGAAGGCATGTTAAGAGCTTGTGCTTTGAAGCATGGGAAAAGTTGGGACAAGAGCTTGCCATATGCAGAATTTTCATACAACAATAGTTACCAAGCAAGTTTGAAAATATCACCCTATGAAGCACTATATGGAAGGAAGTGTAGGACACCTTTGTTTTGGAATGAAGCAGGAGAGAACCAAGTATTTGGTCCTGATTTATTACAAGACGTTGAAAGACAAGTCCAAATAATACATGAAAACCTAAGGGCTGCCCAGTCTCGGCAAAAAGGTTATGCGGATAATAGGCGAAGGAATCTAGCTTTTGAAGTTGGAGATTTCGTATACCTCAAGGTGTCACCTACCCGAGGTCAGCGACCGTTTAATGTCAAAGGAAAGCTGACACCTCGTTACATCAGACCATTCAAGATTTTGGACAAGCGAGGAGAGGTAGCTTATCGACTTGAGCTGCCAGCATATCTCTCCGGTGTACACGACGTGTTTCATGTGTATCAACTCATGAAGTGTCTGAGGGTGCCGGAAGAACAGGTGCCGATGGACGAGTTAGAACTTCAGGAGGATTTGTCCTATGTCGAGCAACCTATCAAGATCTTGGACGTGAAGGAAAGGGTCACGAGGAATAAGAGGGCCCGTTGGTGCAAAGTGCAATGGAACCACCATACGGAAGCCGAAGCTACGTGGGAACGTGAAGAAGCATTGAAGGCTGAATTCCCTCATCTTTTCTTCACGCTGTCGAATCTCGAGGCCGAGATTCACTTGAAGGGGGGTAGTTTGTAACACCCTCAATTTTTGCATCATGCATTGCATACATGTTCATGCATTAAACATTGGTAGAATAACAGAAAAATAACAAAATATAAACCATACATATACAAATATGTGTAGCAAAAGAAGAAAAAGAAAATAATAGCATAAAACATGTATTAGGGAATATATATAAAAATAATTATATATATATATAATATTTGTGAAACATAAAGAAACAAATAATAAAATGAAAATAAATAATAATATATAATAATAATATTTATATATGTAAAGAAAAAAAAGAAAAAAAGAAAGAAAAAGTCAACTGCTCCGCTGGCCAGGCGGCCAAGCCGACCCATCCCGCGCACCCGCACCGTGCCTCCCGCGCCCGCCACGCGTCAGCCCGCGCCCCCGCACCTAGAGAGCCTGCCCCGCGCGCCTCGCAACGCGACCCCACCCGCCCGGTCCACGCGCCATCCCGCGCCCCCGTGCCCAGCGCGACCCTACCCGGCGCGCCCCGCACCGCGCGACCCCGCGCCCGAGTCCTAGCCCGAGTCGGCCGTGGCCCAGAGGGCTACCGAGCGCCGCCTATAAAAAAGGACCGAAGGCCTCATTTTTTTTCCCTCGACACCAAAAGCAGCGCAGCCATCCAGAAAGCCCTAGCCGTCGGTAGAAGAAAAGAGGAGACCAGAGGCTGCCGCCGCCAGGGGAAGAAAAGGAAGAAAAAAGGAGGGGAAGAAGAAGAAGAAAAGGAGGAAGAAATCGTCGTCCACCGGAGATCTTCGTGTCGCCGTCGTCGTGCCACCGGAGGACCGCTGCACCATCTACTTCGTCTACGCGTCATCTTCGTCCCGCGATCTTCAAAGCCGTCACATCTATGGTAGGATTCGTTTTTCTAATGCAAATTTTAGCGATGTATTAGATCTAATAGACGTAATTTGATCGTAGTTGCACCATAAAATTATTTTCGGCAGCATTAATTCTCGCTAAAACCCCCGTAAACTCGTATGAACACATCTGAACTAGTTGCATCTAATCAATAAACAACCATAGTTAATTAATAATTTAACTTTGCATGCATGCATGTCATCGCATGTTGATTAGTATGTGTGCATCATGTTGATTTCTATATATTTTCTTGTATGTATGATCACGAGTAGAGGGAAGTGCTCAAGAGGTCGTGTATGAGGATTTCCAGAACCAAGACTTCGAAGCGCTTGAGCAATCCTATCCATCGGAGCAAGGCAAGTGTCCTTGAAGCATATTGATACTGTTTTGAAATAAATGTTTTGTTTGCAAAATTGCATGCTTGTGTCAATTTGATGGGAATCCTATGATAGGAAGTTTACTAGCTTTGTTTAACTACCCTTGTCACCTAGGATATGTGGTAGGGAGTCGGGATGGAATTTTTACCTCTTTGCTTCGCTTAATTAATTGGGATGGAAGAACAACTACACTACTTAATTTAATTATGCATTAATGAGATTGTGGTTGACATGAACTGGTTAATATGATATGGTAGTAGGTGATCTAAGCAAGCCTGGTATGTGGATGGGTTGGATGTATGGTGGATTACTTGCTTTAGATCTAAGGACCGGTTCGTGGAGCGACCATCCAGGATTTACAGTGCCACCACGAGACCAAGTATGGGTGCGGCGTAGCTGATTAATTAGGGCTTTTCCATTGCTATTTGGACCATTAAGGATTCTCGGGAAAGGGGTAGTCGGATTGGGTTTGTTGATGATTGGTGGGACTACTCTGGGATCCGAATGGCTCAGGAGGGGTCCCTTGGTTGAAGATGTGCTCAGTTGGAGACATCGCCACCGGTGAAACCTCAGTGGGGTCTAAATAGGCTAGTAATCCCTTTGTAAAGGCTATTTTGTGATCTCTTGGCCACACACCTAAGGAAGTGTGAGACGGCATAATTGAGATTCTATAGTCATTGAAAGGTGATGAAATCACAAACACGTGGGTAAAGCGGTACAACCTCTGCAGAGTGTGTCTAAAACTATCATGATAGCCGTGCTCCCGGTTATGAGCAACCTGGACCCTCACATGATTAGAGGGAACTTGGTATTGGGATGGTTATGGTTGGTATTATGGTTATGGATGGTTATGAATTGAATTCTGGTATTGGATATCGATATTGGTATATGAT
Source organism: Tuctoria greenei (assembly GCA_036927565.1). Lineage (NCBI taxonomy): Eukaryota > Viridiplantae > Streptophyta > Magnoliopsida > Poales > Poaceae > Tuctoria > Tuctoria greenei. The sequence goes on along the minus strand of JAYESD010000004.1, from coordinate 68,093,529 downwards.
GATGGATATGGAATATAGACTGGTATTATGATAACTACATGGATTATGATGGGTTTATTTTGTATACATGTAATATATTACTTTTCAAATGTTTTAATGTACTTTTTAGCACTCAACCATTATTATATTCGTCATTTGAATCAGTCACATATCATACTTTCCACACTTGCTGAGTACGACATGTACTCACTCTTGCAATCCCCCCCCCCCCCCCCCCCCAATAGTTGCAGGTCAGGATTGTGAGCTTAATGGCGATAATGCGGAGTTCTAGGCCGTGTCTACCATCAGCTTTGCTTGTGGTGTTGCATGGAGCTGCGCTATACCCTATTGCTTATGCTGCCTAGCTGTTTAGATTGCTTAATTAGTTTATTTCCATTGCATTAGTTGAACTTGTCATTAGTATTCATTAGAACTTGTATTCGAGGATAATATGGTTAGTGTAATAAAATTTGGTCAATTAATCCTGTCTTGTGGTAATTTTCTGTATACTCTTTTGTGAATGTACTCGTGTATGTGTGTTGAACGTCCTGGGCACACATATGCGTTCGCTTGGTTCATTTTTCGGAACCGGGTGTCACAAAGCCTCTGGGTCCCAGCACCCAGAGGACGTCCGGGTCCCCCAAGGGGGCCTCGGAGAGCGAGGAGCCTCTGGGTCCCAGCCCCCAGAGGACATTCGGGTCCCCCAAGGGGGCCCCGGAGACCCATGAGCCTCTGGGTTATAGCCCCCAGAGGACGTCCGGGTTGCCCAAGGGGGGCCCAGAGACCAAGGACCTCTGGGTCCCAACCCCCAGAGGACGTCCGAGTCCCCCAAGGGGGCCCTGGTGTGACGCCCGGTTCCAAAAATGAACCAAGTGAACACATATGTGTGTCCAGGATGTTCAACACACATACACGAGTGCATTCACAAAAGGATATAAAGAAAATTACCACAGAACAAGATTAATTAACCATTTTTATTACATAATTCAGAATATCCTCGAATACAAGCTCTAATGAATATTAGTGAGAAGTTTGAACTAATGTAGCAGAAATAAACTAAACTGAGCAACTAAGCAACTAAGAAGGTATAGCGCAGCTCCAAACAACACCACAAGCAAAGCTGACGGCAGACACGGCCCAGAACTCCACATTATCATTGTAATTCTCCCAATCCTGACCTGCAACTGTTGGTGGGGGATTGAAAGGGTGAGTACATGTCGTACTCAGCAAGTGTGGAAAAGATGACATGTATCTGATTCAGATGACGAATATAATAATGGCTAAGTGCTGAAAAGTACAATAAAACATTTGAAAAGCAACATATTATATGTATGTGAAATAAACCCATTATAAACCATAATTATTAACATAGTACCAGTCCATATTCATTACCATCATCCATATACTAGATTTTAATCCATAACCAGCCATAACCAATACCAACCATCCCAAATGCCAAGTTCCCCTCTAATCCTGGAAGTTGTCCAGGTGCTCATAACCGGGAGCACTTCTATCATGATAGTTTTATTAGTCTCTGCAGAGTTTGTACCACTTTACCCACGTGTTTGTGATTTCATCACCCGTCGGCGACTAAAGAACCTCCCTTATGCCAATTACACTTCCTTTGGTGTATGGCCAAAAGATCACAAAATAGCTTTTACAAAGAGATTACTAGCCTATTTAGACCGCACTGAGGTTTCACCAGTGGCGATGCCTCCAACTGAGCACATCTTCAACCAAGGGCCCCCTCTTGGGCCATTCAGATCCGACGGTAGTCCCATCAATCATCAACAAACCCAATCCGACTACCCCTTCCCTGAGCATCCTTAATGGTCCAAATAGCACTAGCAAAGCCCTAATTAATCAACTATGCCACATCCATACTTGGCCTCGTGGTGGAACTATAGTCCTGGCTTATTCTCGCATGAATCGGTCCTTAGATCTAAAGCAAGCAACCACCATATCATCCAACCCATCCACATACCATACTTTCTTAGTATACCCATTACCATATCATATTAACTAGTTCATATTAACCATAATATCATCAATGTATAATTAATAGTATAGTTGTTTTCCCATCCCAATTAATTAAGCGAAGCAAAAAGGTAAAAAACCCCTCCTAACTCTCTACCATGAATTCCAGGTGACAAGGGTGGTTAAACAAAGCTAGTAAACTTCCTATCATAGGATTTCCCATCAATTGACACAAGCATGCAATTTTGCAAACAAAACATTTATTTTAAAATAGGATCAATATACTTCAAGGACACTTGCCTTGCTCTTGGGATTGGTTTGGGTCAAAGACTTCAAACTCTTGGTGCTGGCGATCCTCCGCAACCGTCTCTAGTGCAAATCTGTCTAATCCGCACAATAAACATACAAGACAAGAAACACAATCAAAGAGTGCACAAACATTACTCAATATGACATGACATGCATGATTAATGCAAATGCAAGGTGGAACTTGTTCATGAGTTGCTTTTAATGATCACTAACTAGTTCTAATAGCTTTTAACAAGTTTATAGAGGTTTGAAATTGATTAGATCTAATTTGGAATTAATTCAACAGAAATTAACCAAGAAAATCGGACTAGTCCGCTAGGGACCGGACAAGTCCGCACTGTACGAGAACAACATATTAGGGTTTTCTAGATCGACGTGAAATTGGAGATTTGGGGTTTGAATTCACGTAAGGAAAAGGAAGTAGAAGGTATACCAGGTGTTTATAACTCCAATGAATCAAGGATCTTGGAGGTAACACTTGGATCTTGGAGACCTAGGGTTGATGAAGAACTTGATGGTGGATTGTTGACAAAGAACGCGAAGTTGATGGAGATCTTGATCCTCTTTCATTTCCTCCTCTTCTTATTCTTGTTCTAGATCTCTTTCTCCCTCCTTGGTGGCAGCTAATCACGAGCTAGGGTTTGGGTGTAATGGAGAAGTGGCAAATATATGTCAAATCAAGGGGTGAGGTTTTTATATAGAGGTGGAGGTTAGGGTTAGATGGATTTTTAGTTTGGGGGTGAGTAGAGGCTGGTTTAAAGTCCCTCATGGGCTCTAAAAGAGTTAGGCACAAAGTCCCTAGGCCCACTTAAAGTAAAACCCAAGAAACAAGTTATGAAACAAAAGATCAACTCGGAGTCACGATTTATCAAACAAGTCCGAAAAAGATCGAACTAGTCCGAAGTTGGACAGAGAGAAATCGGACAAGTTCGTTTTGGATATCGGACAAGTGCGAACTTATCCAGAGGGGAAAAACAAACAAGTCTGGCCAAAAGTCGAACAAGTCCGACTTTAGTTAGAGTGAAAAACGGACAAGTCCGCTGGAACACTGGACTAGTCCGGACAAGTCCAGGGACTTAGCAATTTTTCAAGGATTCTTGGAACACCGGACTAGTCCGCACAGGACCGAACAAGTCCAAAAGTGTCCAGAGGGAAAAACAGATTAGTCCGTAGCAAAATGGACAAGTCCGTTTGAAGTCAGAGAGAAATCGGACTAGTCCGCACCAAAATCGGACTAGTCCGCACATTCCAGAATTCTTAAGTGCGGTTTAATTATACATTCAATTTAAACTTGTTCCTTTTTATGTGGATTAATGTTAGACATGTATTAGAATGTATGCAATGCATGATGGATGAAAATGAGGGTGTTACAAACCTACCCCCCCTTAAAATGAATCTTGCCCTCGAGATTCGACGCGGAATAGAAGAGATAGGGAAATTCCTTCTTGAGATCATCTTCCAATTCCCATGTTGCCTCTGATTCTGTATGATGCTTCCTTTGAACTTTACACCATCTGATGACCTTTTTCCTTGTGACTCTCTCCTTGGTTTCCAAGATTTTGACCGGTTGTTCGGCATAAGTCAAATCTGCCTCTAGTTCCAATTCTTCCATTGGCACTTGTTCTTCCGGTACCCTTAAACACTTCTTGAGCTGGGAAACATGAAAGACATCATGAGCATCCGATAAGTAAGCTGGCATCTCCAACCTATATGCTACTTCTCCTCTTTTGTCCAAAATCTTGAATGGCCCGATATATCGAGGTGCTAGCTTGCCCCTTATGGTAAACCTCTTATGACCTCTCATTGGTGACACCTTGAGGTATACAAAATCCCATACTTCAAAGGCTAGTTTCTTTCTCCTATTGTCCGCATAGCCCTTTTGCCTTGATTGTGCAGCCCTCAAGTTCTCACGAATAACCTTTCAGCTTCTTGCAACACATTGGGTCCAAATACTTGATTCTCCCCCGTCTCACTCCAAACAAAGGCGTCCTACACCTCCTTCCATATAGTGCTTCATAGGGTGACATTTTTAAGCTTGCTTTGTAACTATTGTTGTCCGAAAATTCTGCATATGGCAAGCTCTTGTCCCAACTTTTCCCATGCTTCAAAGCACAAACTCTTAACATATTCTCTAAAATCTGGTTGGTCCTCTCAGTTTGTCCATCCGTTTGAGGGTGATATGATAAGCTAAAATTCAACCCTGTTCCCAATGCTTCATGCAATTTTTGCAGAAACCAGGAGGTAAATTGATATCCCCTATCTGATACTATCTTCTTTGAACTCCATGTCGGCACACAATATGCTCCATGTATATTTTGGCCAATTGTGCAGCTGTATACTTGGTCTTCACAGGGATGAAATGAGCTGATTTGGTCAACCGATCCACAATTACCCAAATTGAGTCATAATCGGACTGAGTACGCAACAATCCAACTATAATGTATATTCCGGTTTCTTCCCACTTCCACTCCGGAATCTTCAATGGTTGCAATAATCCAGCTGGCCTTTGATGTTCCGCCTTGACTCGTTGGCACACATCACATAAGGCTACGTATTCAACTATGTCCTTCTTCATGCTAGCCCACCAATAGCATGTCTCCGAGTCTTTGTACATCTTCGTACAACCGAGATGGATTGAGTATGGCGAGTCATGTGCCTCCTTTAGTATTGTCTCCCAAATATGCTTCACATTAGGCACGACAATCCTTTTTCCGAGCCATAAGGTACCATGTTCATCCTCATCAAACCTGAATTCTCTTCCCTCCTGGGTCCTCTCTTTAATCTCCTGAATTTCCTCATGCTTGGTCTGGCCCTCTCGAATTTCTTGCTCCAAGGTCGGATTTAACTCCATTACTCCATTCTCATTCACAAATCCAAGGTTCAACTGCCCAAACTCCTTACCTAACTCGGATGGTAATTCTCGAACCATGAGTTGGTGACTTACTCCTTTCTGACTTAAAGCATCGGTCACTACATTAGCCTTCCCTGGATGATAATTGATTCCCACATCATAATCTTTGATGAGCTCCAACCATCTTCGATGCCTCAATTTCAGATCCGTTTGTGTGAATATGTACTTGAGACTCTTATGATCCGTATAAATTTCACACCTATGTCCATGGATGTAAGTCTCCAAATCTTCTATGCGTGCACCACAGCTGCAAGTTCCAAGTCATGCGTTGGGTAATTCTGCTCATGTTTCTTCAATTGTCTCAATGCGTAGGCAACCACTTTACCTTCTTGCATAAGCACACATCCAAGTCCTTGTCTCGATTCGTCGCAATAAATATCAAAACTCTTGCTTACGTCTGGCAAAACCAAAACTGGAGCTGTAGTTAACCTTTTCTTCAACTCCTCAAAACTTTCTTGACAAGCTTGAGTCCATTGAAACACTTTCCCCTTCATTAGCAACTCCGTCATTGGCTTGGCTATCTTGGAAAAGTCCTTGATGAATCGACGGTAATACCCAGCCATCCCAAGAAAACTCCTTATTTCCTATACGTTTTGCGGGGGTTCCCATTTCAACACGTCCCTCACATTTCCGGGGTGAACCGGAACTCCTCCTCCCGAGTTGATATGACCCAAAACGAAACTTCCCTTAACCAAAACTGACATTTGTTGAACTTGGCATACAATTGATGCTCCCTTAATTTCTACAGCGTAAGCCTCAAGTGCTCCTCATGTTCCTTCTCATCCTTCGAGTAGATCATAATGTCATGAATGAACACCACAAAAAACTTATCCAAGTACTCCATGAAGACCTTATTCATGAGGTACATAAAGTATGCAGGTGCATTGGTCAATCCAAAGGACATCACGGTGTACTCATAAGATCCATACCGTGTCCTAAAAGCTGTCCTAGGTATGTCTGACGGTCTAATGTTCATTTGAAAGTAACCTGACCTCAAATCAATCCTGGACAATACACAAGCACCCTTCATCTGATCAAACAAGTCTTCTATGCGTGGCAAGGTGTACTTGTTCTTGATTTTCACCTCGTTGAGAGCTCGGTAATCCACGCACATCCTTTGGGATCCATCCTTCTTGTCCACAAATAGAACGGGCGCTCCCCAAGGTGAAGCTGGGCTGAATAAAACCCTTCTCTAGTTGCTCTTGAATTTGCTTCTTGAGCTCTGCTAATTCCTTAGGAGGCATCCTATATGGCCTCTTAGCTGTAGGTGCAGTTCTAGGTATTAAATCAATAACAAACTCAATGTCTCGGTCAAGTGGCATACCTGGCAACTCATCTGGGAACACATCCAAAAATTCACACACCACCGGAATCTCTTCAGTTGCGGTACGGTCCATATGATTCAGCTCCAATTGCTTCGGTGCGGTTTGAGATGCTTCAAAATCTACGGTGATCCCTTCCTCATTGGTCAACTTCACCATCTTTGTGGCACATTCAATGACTCCATTGAGCTTCCTCAACCAATCCATACCATGTATAATGTCCAATCCTTGAGAATCGAAAACATTGAGGTTGGCGAAGAAATCTACCCCCCTATTCTAAGGCTTACTTTTGGACATACTATATTTGTCCTCATCTCTCCTTCAGGAGACTTAACCAATAGAGTAAACTTCATATGAGAGATAGGAAAACTATACTTGGCAACATATTTCGATGCAATGAATGAATGCTATGCTCCAAAATCAAATAACATAGTCGCCGGGTTGGAGTTCGCGAGAAACATACCAATCACCACGTCATCCGCTTGTTGCGCATCCTCCATAGAGACATGGTTCACGTTGCCACAAGCAAAATTCTGCTGTCCACGGTTCCCTTGCGGCTGTCCTGCATTGAGTCTTGGGTTTTTTCTTGGCGCATTGCTTCCGTGACCAAGGCCTCACTTAGGACATTGATGCGCAAAGTGTCCAACTTCTCCACAAGTATAGCACTTCTTAACTCAACCAGAATTATTGGGATGGACTTGATTTTGCGCATTGGCGCCAGGAAAATTAGCACGAGGTGCATAAGGCATTGGAGGCCTAGGTGCTTGTAGGACAGGGTGCTACTGCACAAACTGAGTTGGGCGCGGTGCATAACCAGGGCGCTGTACAGGAGCAAAGGAGCTGTAATATGGCGCATTAGGAGGCGCAAAGCGAGGGCGCATATTACTTCCTTGTTGCTATCCTTGATATGACGCCTTCCTCTTGTTGTCTTGCTCCATCTCATGAACCTTATTCTCCACAACAATTGCTTTGTCCACAAGCTTTTGGAAGTTGGCATAGCCACAATTCAGTAATTGCACTTGGATCTCATTGTTAAGGCCCCTCATGAACAAATATTGCTTCCGGCTGTCCTGACTAACATCTTCAGGGGCATACCTTGAAAGTTGAGTGAATTTATTGAGATATTCACCCACAATCGACCTTCCTTGCCTCAGGTTCTCAAATTCTTGCCTCTTCACAATCATAACTCCTTCCGACACATAATGAGAATGGAAGCTCTCCTTGAATTCCGCCCAAGTGATCCTCTCCTGATTCTCATGAGCATTGCATAAGGAATCTCACCAATCGACAGTTGCTCCAACAAGTTGATGAGATGCAAAGAGCACATTCTCCCGGTCACAGCATTGGACAATGGCTAGCTTCTTTTCCACGGACTTGAGCCAATCATCGGCGTCCATAGGGTCAGCGACTTGAGCAAAGGTTGGCGGCCTAGTCCTCATAAACTCTCTCAACCGGTTATGAGGAGGTGGGGGCGGCAGTGGAGGCATGTGGGACTGATTGTTGATGTTACCGTCCTACAACTATCCTATTGTCTGTATCATGGTCTGCATGAGCTGGTTCTGCATAGCCAAAAGCTGCTCAATGTTGATAGCTCCATGAGCAGGTCCTTGTACATTGTTGTTTTGAGGTGCTCCATTGTTCTCCTCCTCATCACTGCCATCCCTCTTGTTGCGAGTCCTCACCATCTGAAGAAAAGCAAGAGATAAGAATATAGAAACGTCCCCTACTATATGCATCAAGGGATATGAAACTAAGCAACTAACTATACTAGCCTACATGGACATGGCAATACTAAAGCATCCAAAAATCCTCTATTAAGCACACAAGCAAACAATATATAGCAAACAACACACCAAGCAAAAACACATCAATTCCTGGGTGCTCCTATGTGCTCTAAAGTGTCCATTCTATCTAGGCTGCATCCTACAGTCAACCTGTGGCTCTGATACCAATTTGTGACACCTGGTTCCAAAAATGAACCAAGTGAACGCATATGTGTGCCCAATATGTTCAACACACATACACGAGTGCATTCACAAAAGGATATACAGAAAATTACCACAAAACAAGATTAATTAACCATTTTTATTACACAATTCAGAATACCCTCGAATACAAGCTCTAATGAATATTAGTGACAAGTTTGAACTAATGCAGCAGAAATAAACTAAACTGAGCAACTAAGCAAATAGGGTATAGCGCAGCTCCAAACAACACCACAGGCAAAGCTGACGCCAGACACGGCCTAAAACTCCACATTATCATTGTAATGCTCCCAATCCTGACCTGCAACTGTTGGTGGAGAATTGAAAGGGTGAGTACATGTCGTACTCAACAAGTGTGGAAAGTATGACATGTAGCTGATTCAAATGATGAATATAATAATGGCTAAGTGCTGAAAAGTACAATAAAACATTTGAAAAGCAACATATTATATGTACGTGAAATAAACCCATTATAAACCATAATTATTAACATAGTACCAATTCATATTCATTACCATCATCCATATACCAGAATTTAATCCATAACCAGCCATAACCAATACCAACTATCCCAAATCCCAAGTTTCCCTCTAATCATGGAAGTTGTCCGGGCGCTCATAACTGGGAGCACGACTACCATGATAGTTTTATTAGACTCTGCAGAGTTTGTACCACTTTACCCACATGTTTGTGATTTCATCACCCGTCGGCGACTAAAGAAACTCCCTTATGCCAATTACACTTCCTTTGGTGTATGGCCAAGAGATCACAAAATAGCCTTTACAAAGGGACTACTAGCCTATTTACACCCCATTGAGGCTTCACCGGTGGCGATGCCTCCAACTGAGCACATCTTCAACCAAGGGCCCTCTCTTGAGCCATTCGGATCCCAGGGTAGTCCCACCAATCATCAACAAACCCAATCCGACTACCCTTTTCTTGAGCATCCTTAATGGTCCAAATAGCACTAGCAAAGCCCTAATTAATCAGCTATGCCGCACCCATACTTGGCCTCGCGGTGACACTATAGTCGTGGCTTATTCTCGCATGAACCAGTCCTTAGATCTAAAGCAAGCAACCACCATATCATCCAACCCATCCACATACCAGGATTGCTTAGATCACCCATTACCATATCATATTAACCATAATCTTATCAATGTATAATTAATAGTATAGTTGTTTTCCCATCCCAATTAATTAAGCGAAGCACAAAGCTAAAAAGCCCCTCCCGACTCTCTACCATGAATTCCAAGTGACAAGGGTGGTTAACAAAGCTAGTAAACTTCCTCTCATAGGATTTCCCATTAATTGACACAAGCATGCAGTTTTACAAATAAAACATTTATTTTAAAACAGGATCAATATGCTTCAAGGACACTTGCCTTGCTCTTGGGATTGGTTCGGGTCAAATACATCAAACTCTTGGTGCTGGCGATCCTCCGCAACGATCTCTAGTGCAAATCCGTCTAATCCGCACAATAAACATACAAGACAAGAAACACAATCAAAGAGTGCACAAACATTACTCAATATGACATGACATGCATGATTAATGCAAATGCAAGGTGGAACTTGTTCATGAGTTGCTTTTAATGATTACTAACTAGTTCTAATAGCTTTTAACAAGTTTGCATAGGTTTGAAGTTGATTAGATCTAATTTGGAATTAATTCAACAGAAATTAACCAGGAAAATTGGACTAGTCTGCACTGCGCGAGAACAACATATTAGGGTTTTCTAGATCGACGTGAATTTGGAGATTTGAGGTTGAATTAACGTATGGAAAAGGAACTAGAAGGTATACCAGGTGTTTAGAACTCCAATGAATCAAGGATCTTGGAGGTAACACTTGGATCTTGAAGAGATAGTGTTGATGAAGAACTTGATGGTGGATTGTTGACAAAGAACGCGAAGTTGATGGAGATCTTGATCCTCTTTCGTTTCCTCCTCTTCTTCTTCTTGTTCTATCTCTTTATCCCTCCTTGGTGGTGGCTAATCACGAGCTAGGGTTTGGGTGTAATGGAGAAGTGGCAAATAGATGTCAAGTCAAGGGTTGGGGTTGTTTATATAGAGGTGGAGGTTTGGGTTAGATGGATTTTGAGTTTGGGGGTGAGTAGAGGCCGGTTTAGAGTCCCTCATGGGCTCTAAAGGTGTTAGGCACGACGTCCCTAGGACCACTTAAAGTAAAACCCAAGAAACAAGTCGTGAAACAAAAGATCAACTCGGAGTCATGATTTATCGGACAAGTCCGAAAAAGACTAGACTAGTCCGACGTTGGATAGAGAGAAATCAGACAACTCCGTTCTGGATATCGGACAATTCCGAACTTATCTAGAGGGGAAAGACAGACAAGTCTAGCCAAAAATCGGACAAGTCTGACTTTAGTTAGAGGAAAAAACAGACAAGTCCGCTGGAAAACCGGACTAGTCCGGACAAGTCCAGGGACTTAGCAAATTTTCAAGGATTCTTGGAACATCGGACTAGTCCGCACAGGACCGGACAAGTCCGAAAGTGTCCAGAGGGAAAAACAGACTAGTCCACAGCAAAACGGACAACTCTGTTTAAAGTCAGAGAGAAATCGGACTAGTCCGCACCAAAATCAGACTAGTCCGCACTTTCCAAAATTCTAAGTGCGGTTTAATTCTAAATTCAATTTAAACTTGTTCCTTTTTATGTGGATTAATGTTAGACATGTATTAGAATGTATGCAATGCATGATGGATGAAAATGAGGGTGTTACACTCGGAGAGCAAGGAGCCTTTGGGTCCCAGCCCCAGAGGACGTTCGGGTCCCCCAAGGGGGCCCTGGAGAGCAAGGAGCCTCTGGGTCCCAGCCCCAAGAGGATGTCCGGGTCCCCCAAGGGTGCCCCGGAGTCCAAGGAGTCTTTGGGTCCCAGCCCCCAGAGGATGTCCGGGTCCCCCAAGGGGGCCCCGGATTCCTAGGAGCCTTTGGGTCCGAGCCCCCACAGGATGTCCGGCTCCCCCTAGGGGGGGGGGGGGAGGTCAAGAAGCCTTTGAGCCCTAGCCCCCAAAGGAAGCGCCAGGCCCAGGAGACATGGGGTCGCTGGAACTGGAACACACAAAAGAAGATGCGCCGGATTCCCTGAAAGGGTCTCAGACCATCCAACACTTGGCCTACTTCATCAGCGAAGTCCTGCATGAGGCAAATACAAGGTACCTCAAAGTGCACAAGCTGCTCTATGCGGTGCTAATCGCAACGAGGAAGCTCTGCCATTATTTCCAAGAACACCGAGTATCAGTGGTGACTTCGTTCCCACTTGGTGTAGTGATGCGCAGCCCAAACGCAACTGGTAGTATCACCAAATGGGCAGCTGAATTAGCAGAGTTCGAGCTTGGTTTCTTTCCACAACATGAGATCATGAGTCAAGCTCTGGCAGACTTCGATGACGAGTGGACCCCTTCGCTGAGCAACCCAGGGGGCCGGAAGATCAGTGAGCCGGATCCCAGGGCTCCAATGATTACCGGACCTCACTGGACGCTTTTCTTTGATGGATCCTCAAGGAAGCAAGGAGCCAGAGCCGGTGTACTGCTCACCTCACCAACAGGGGTGCAATCCAAGTACATAGTGCGCCTCGACTTCAAGGCTACCAACAACATGGCAGAGTACGAAGCCCTCATCTTCGGGCTCACAGCTGCACAGGGTCTCGGTGTCAAGCAGATGCTGGTCAAGGGAGACTCCCAGCTGATCATCAAGCATGTCTGGGGTGAGTGCTGCTGCAACGACCCACAGCTCGCGTCATATCTGATACATGTCAAGAAGCTAGAAGCTAGATTGGAGGCCTTGGATCTCTACCATGTGCCGCGTGCTGACAACTCCATCGCCGATACCCTATCAACTATGGCGTCCATAGGAGCCCTCGTTCCAGAGGGGGTCTTCAGCAGGAGGTTGGTGCGGCCGATCGCTAGGCCGACATGGCCTAATGAAGAAGGTGAGCCCAGCTCCACAGAGCTGGCAACCACGGCAGCCCTGCAACCGTGGGGGCCACCAAGGTTCTTGAGCGTCACCAGGGATCCCCAATCACCTGGCACCCAAGATCTAGAAGTCCAGGAGAGTCCTGATGCATGGATCACGGAGGTCCAGGACTACCTGAAGGACAACCTCCTCTCGAAGGATCCAACATCCACTGAGGGGTCGCGAGGATGGCAAAACACTACATGCTGCTAGAAGGTGATCTCTACCGATGTGGTGCCAACGGCGTACTGCTACGATGCATAACTCAGTTGGAAGGCTGCGACATGCTCGTAGAAATCCACGAAGGAGAGTGTGGGAATCACGCGGTCTCCCGCACTCTAGTTGGCAAAGCCTTTCGACATGGTTTCTACTGGACAACAACACTACAAGACGCCGTCGAACTAGTTAAGATGTGCAAGGCGTGCCAGTTCCACACCAAGCAAATTCACACCCCAGCGCAGTCACTGTAGATGATCCCGCCCTCCTGGCCTTTCGTGGTATGGGGGCTGGATATCCTGGGACCCTTCCCCAGGGCAGTCGGAGGGTACCGGTGTGACGCCCGGTTCCGAAAACTGAACCAAGATAACGCATATGTGTGCCCAGGATGTTCAACACACATACACGAGTGCAATCACAAAAGAGTATACAGAAAATTACCACAGAACAAGATTAGTTATCAGATTTATTACACAAACCATATAATCCTCGAATACAAGCTCTAATGAATATTAATGACAAGTTCAACTAATGCAGCGGAAATAAACTAATTAAGCAACTAAGCAAACTAAGCATAAGGGATAGCGCAGCTCCATGCAACACCACAGGCAAAGCTGACGGTAGACACTGCCTAGAACTCCGCATTATCACCGTTAAACTCACAATCCTGACCTGCAACTGTTGGGGTGGGGGAATTGCAAGAGTGAGTACATGTCGTACTCAGCAAGTGTGGAAAGTATGACATGTGGCTGATTCAAATGACGACAATAATAATGGCTAAGTGCTGAAAAGTACAGTAAAACATTTGGAAAAGCAATGTATCATATTTATGTGAAGTAAACCCATCATAAACCATGTAACCATCATAATACCAGTCCATAATTCACCATTACCAATAACCATAATCAATGTCATAAACCATAATTCCATTCATAACCATAACCATAATCATAATATCGACCATAATCATCACCAAACCATAACCGTTATCAAACCATAACCATTCCAAATCCCAATTTCCCTCTAATCATGGAAGTTGTCCAAGTGCTCATAACCGGGAGCACGGCTATCATGATAGTTTTATTTAACTCTGCAGAGTTTGTACCTCTTTACCCACGTGTTCGTGATTTCATCACCTTTCGGCGACTAAGAATCTCCCTTATGCCCATGACCCGTCAGTCATATGACACACTTCCGCTGGTGTGTGGCCAAGAGATCACAAAATAGCCTTTACAAAGGGATTACTAGCCTATTTAGACCCCACTGAGGTTTCACCGGTGGCGATGTCTCCCGCAGAGCACATCTTCAACCAAGGGCCCCCTCTTGAGCCATTCGGATCCCAGAGTAGTCCCACCAATGATCAACAAACCCAATCCGACTACCCCTTCCCCGAGCATCCACAATGGTCCAAACAGCACTAGCAAAGCCCTAATTAATCAGCTACGCCGCACCCATACTTGGCCTCGTGGTGGCACTGTAGTCCTGGCTTATTCTCGCATGAACCGGTCCTTAGATCTAAAGCAAGCAAACCACCATAACATCCAACCCATCCACATACCAGGCTTGCTTAGATCACCCATTACCAAACCGTATCGACCAATTCACAATAACCAGAATATCATTAATATATAATTAAATGTGTAGTGTTGGTTTTTCCATCCCAATTAATCAAGCGAAGCAAAAAGGTAAAAACCATTCCCGACTTTGTACCATGTATTCCAGGTGACAAGGATGGTTAAACAAACCTAGTAAACTTCCTACCATAGGGTTCCCATCAAATTGACACAGCATGCAGTTTTGCAAACAAAACATTTATTTTAAAAACAGGATCAATATGCTTCAAGGACACTTGCCTTGCTCTTGCTGTTGATTAGGGTCAAAGCCTTCAAACTCTTGATGTTGTAGATCCTCCGTGGCACTCTCTAGCGCAAATCCGTCTAATCCACACAATAAACATACAAGACAAGAAACACAATCAAAGAGTGCACAAATATTACTCAATATGACATGACATGCATGATTGATGCAAATGCAAGGTAGAACTTGTTACTAGATTGCTTTTAGTGATCACTAACTAGCTCTAATAGATTTTAACAAGTTTATACAGGTTTGGGGTCGATTAGATCAAATTTTAGAATTAATTCAACACAATTTAACCAGAAAGATCGGACTAGTCCGCTAGGGACCGGACAAGTCCGCACTCTACGAGATCAGCAGATTAGGGTTTTCTAGATCGACGTAAATTCGGAGATTAGGGGTTGAATTCACATAAGGAAAAGAGAATAGAAGGTATACCAGGTGTTTAGAACTCCAATGAACCAAGAAACTTGGAGGTAACACTTGGATCTTGATGATCTAGGGTTGGTGATGAACTTGGAGATGAATTGGTGGTGAAGGACGAAACTTGGTGGAGATCTTGATCCTCCTTCGTTTCCTCCTCTTCTTCCTCTTGCTTGGGATCTTCTCCTCCCTCCTTGATGGTGGCTCCCCACGAACTAGGGTTTGGGTGGGTGGAAAAGTGGCAAATAGATGTCAAACCAAGGGGTTGGGCTATTTATATAGAGGTGGAGGCTAGGGTTAGATGGATCTCGAGTTTTGGGATGAGTAGAGGCCGGTTTAGAGTCCCACATGGGCTCTAAAAGAGTTAGGCACGAAGTCCCTAGGCCCACTTAACGTGAAACCCAAGAAACAAGTTGTAAAACAAAAGATCAACTCGGAGTCGCGAAATATCAGACAAGTCCGGACAGGACCGGACTAGTCCGAAGTCGTCCAGAGAGAAAATCGGACAAGTCTGGCCAAAAATCGGACAAGTCCGAATTTGAACAGAGAGGAAAAACGGACAAGTCCGCTGGAACACCGGACTAGTCCGGAAAAGTCAAGGGACTTAGCAAATTTTCAAGGATTCATGGAATATCGGACTAGTCCGCACAAAATCGGACAAGTCCGTTTTTAGTCAGAGAGAAATCAGACTAGTCCTCAGTAAAATCGGACTAGTCCGCACTTTCCTACGTTTTAAGTGCGGTTTTGCTCCAAATCAATTTTAAATGCTCCAAATCAATGTTAAACTCGTTCCTATTTATGTGGGTTAATGTTAAACATGTATATGAGTGTATGTAGGGCATGATGCGTGAAAATGAGGGTGTTACAAACCTACCCCCCTTAAAATGAATCTCGCCCTTGAGATTCGACGCGGAAGAGAAGAGATAGGGAAATTCCTTCTTGAGATAATCTTCTAGCTCCCAAGTTGCTTCTTTTTCGGTATGGTGCTTCCATTGAACTTTACACCATCTAATGACCTTGTTCCTTGTGACCCTCTCCTTAGTTTCCAAGACTTTGACCGGTTGCTCGGCATACGTCAAATCTTCCTCTAGTTCTAATTCTTCCATTGGCACTTGATCTTCCGGTACCCTGAGACACTTCTTGAGTTGGGAAACATGAAACACATCATGTACGTCTGAAAGATGAGCTGGCATCTCCAACTTATATGCTACTTCTCCTCTTTTGTCCAAAATCTTGAATGGTCTAATATAACGAGGTGCGAGCTTGCCTCTTACACCTTGAGGTAAACAAAATCTCCTATTTCAAAGGCTAATTTCCTTCTCCTATTATCCGCATAGCCTTTTTGCCTTGATTGGGCAGCCGTCAAGTTTTCACGAATTATTTGGACTTGCTTTTCGGCTTCTTGCAACACGTCCGGACCAAATACTTGAGCTTCTCCTGCCTCATTCCAGAATAAAGGCGTCCTACACTTCCTCCCATAAAGCGCTTCATATGGTGACATTTTCAAGCTTGCTTGGTAACTATTGTTGTATGAAAATTCTGCGTATGGCAAGCTTTTGTCCCAACTTTTCCCATGCTTTAAAGCACAAGCTCTTAACATGTCCTCCAAAATCTGATTGGTCCTCTCGGTTTGTCCGTCCGTTTGAGGATGATATGCTGAACTAAAATTCAACCTCGTTCCCAAAGCTTCATGCAATTTTTGCCAAAATCTGGAGGTAAATTGAGAACCTCTATCCGAGACTATCTTCTTAGGGACTCCATGTCGACACACAATATGCTCCATGTATATTTCGGCCAATCGTGCAGCTGTATACTTGGTCTTCACAGGGACAAAATGAGCTGACTTGGTTAAGCGATCCACAATTACCCAAATTGAGTCATACTCGGACTGAGTACGCGGTAACCCAACTATGAAGTCCATTCCAATTTCTTCCCACTTCCATTCCGGAATCTTCAACGGTTGCAATAATCCGGCTGGCCTTTGATATTCCGCCTTGACTCGTTGACACACATCACACAATGCAACATATTCGGCTATGTCCTTTTTCATGCTATCCCACCAATAGCAAGTCTTCAAGTCCTTGTACATCTTCGTACAACCGGGGTGAATCGAGTAAGGCGAGTCATGTGCCTCCTTTAATATTGTCTCCCGAATATGTTTTACATTAGGCACAACGATTCTCTTTCCAAGCCATAAGGTACCATATTCGTCTTCATCAAATCTGAATTCTCTCCCTTCTTCGGTCCTTTCCTTGATTTCATTGATCTCTTCATCTGCGGTTTGGGCCTCTCGAATTTCTTGCTCCAAGGTTGGGTTTAACTCCATCATCTCCATCTCATTTACAAACCCGAGGTTCAACCGTTCAAACTCCTTGCATAACTCGAATGGTAACTCTCGAACCGTGAGTTGATGACTTACTCCTTTTCTACTCAAAGCATCGGCCACTACATTGGCTTTTCCCGGATGATAGTTGATCCCCAAATCATAATCTTTGATTATCTCTAACCATCTTCGTTGCCTCAAATTCAGATCCGTTTGTGTGAAAATATACTTCAAACTCTTATGATCCGTGTAAATTTCACACCTATGTCCCAGAATATAGTGTCTCCAAATCTTCAATGCGTGTACCACGGCTGCTAGTTCAAGATCATGCGTGGGGTAATTCTGCTCATGTTTCTTCAATTGTCTTGATGCATAGGCGACCACTTGACCTTCTTGCATCAATACACATCCAAGCCCTTGTCTTGATGCGTCACAATAAATATCAAAACTCTTGCTTACATCCGGCAATACCAAAACTGGGGCTGTTGTCAACCTCTTCTTCAACTCCTCAAAACTGTTTTGACAAGCTTCAGTCCATTGGAACGCCTTTCCCTTCATTAGCAACTCCGTCATAGGCTTGGCTATCTTGGAAAAATCCTTGATAAACCGACGGTAATATCCAACCATCCTAAGAAAACTCCTTATTTCCTTGACGTTTTGCGGTGGCTCCCACTTCAACACATCTCTTACTTTTCCGGGGTCAACCGATACTCCTCCTCCTGAGATTATATGACCCAAGAATGGCACCTCTTTCAACCAAAACTGACACTTGTTGAACTTGGCATACAATCGATGCTCCCTCAATTTTTGCAACGTAAGCCTCAAGTGTTCCTCGTGTTCCTTCTCATCCTTCGAGTGGATCATAATGTCATCAATAAACACCACAACGAACTTGTCCAAGTACTCCATGAAGACTTTATTCATGAGGTACATAAAGTAGGCAGGCGCATTTGTCAATCCAAAAGACATCACAGTGTACTCATAAGATCCATATCGTGTCCTAAAAGCTGCCTTGGGTATGTCCGATGGTCTAATCTTCATTTGAAAGTAACCTGACCTCAAATCAATCTTGGAAAACACACAGGCACCTTTCATCTGATCAAACAAATCCTCTATAAGGGGCAAGGTATACTTGTTCTTGATTGTTACCTCATTGAGAGCTCGGTAATCCACACACATCCATTGGGATCCATCCTTCTTGTCCACGAATAGAACGGGCGCTCCCCAAGGTGAAGAGCTAGGGCGAATAAAACCCTTCTCCAATTGCTCTTGAATTTGTTTCTTGAGCTCCACTAATTCCATAGGAGGCATCCTATACGGCCTCTTAGCTATAGGTGCAGTTCCAGGTATTAAATCAATAACAAACTCAATGTCTTGATCGGGTGGCATACCTGGCAACTCGTCCGGAAAAACATCAAAAAATTCACACACTATCGGAATCTCCTCAATTGCGGCACCGTCCATATGATTCAACTCCAATTGCTTCGGTGCGGTTTGAGATGCTTCAAATTCTATGGTGATCCCTTCTTCATTGGTCAACTTCACCGTCTTCGTGGCACACTCAATAACTCCATTGTGCTTCCTCAACCAGTCCATACCAAGTATAATATCCAACCCTTGAGAATCTAAAACAATGAGGTTGGCGGAGAAGTCTACCCCCCTTATTCTAAGGCTTACTTTTGGACATACTATATTTGTCCTCATCTCTCCTCCAGGAGACTTAACCAACAGAGTAAACTTCATATGAGAGATAGGCAAACTATACTTGGCAACATACTTCGATGCAATGAATGAATGCGATGCTCCAGAATCAAATAACATAGTTGTGGGGTTGGAGTTGGCGAGAAACATACCAATGACCACGTCATCCGCTTGTTGAGCATCCTCCGTAGAGACATGGTTCTCGTTGCCACGAGCAAAATTCTGCTGTCCATGGCTTCCTTGTGGCTGTCCTCCATTAGGTCTTGGGTTTTGCCTCGATGCATTGCTTCCTTGACCAAGGCCCGACTTAGGACATTGATGTGCAAAGTGTCCAGCTTCTCCACAAGTATAGCACTTCTTAACTCCACCAGAATCATTGGGACGAGCTTGGTTTTGAACATTGGCTCTAGGAAAATCAGCACGAGGTGCATAAGGCATCGGAGGCCTAGGTGCTTGCATGACAGGGCGCTGCTGCACAAACTGAGTTGGACGCGGAGCATAACCAGGGCGCTGGGCAGGAATAGAGGAGCTGTAATGAGGCGCATTGGGCGGCGCAAAGCGAGGGCGCACATTACTTCCTTGTTGCTGTCCTTGATATGGTGCCTTCCTCTTGATTTCTTGCTCCATCTCACGGATCTTGTTCTCAACCACAATTGCTTTGTCTACAAGCTTCTGAAAACTGGCATAATCACAGTTGAGCAATTGTACTTGGATCGTATTGTTCAATCCCCTCATGAACAAGTATTGCTTCCGGCTGTCCCGGCTAACATCCTCAGGCGCATATCTTGAGAGTTGAGTGAACTTATTGAGATATTCACTCACGCTTGATCTTCCTTGCCTTAAATTCTCAAATTCTTGCCTCTTCAAGATCATAACACCCTCGGGCACATAATGAGAATGAAAATTCTCCTTGAATTCGGCCCAAGTGATTCTTTCTTGGTTCTCATGAGCACTGCAATAAGCATCCCACCAATCCGCAGCTGCTCCAACGAGTTGATGAGAAGCGAACATGACCTTCTCCCGGTCACTGCATTGGACAATGGCTAGCTTCTTCTCCACGGACTTGAGCCAATCATCCGCATCCATAGGGTCTGCGGCTTGAGCAAAGGTTGGCGGCCTAGTCCTCATAAACTCACCCAATCGGTTATGAGGAGGTGGGGGTGGCGGTGGAGGCATGTGGGGCTGATTGTTGATATTGCCAGCCTGCAGCTGTCCCATAGTCTGTATCATGGTCTGCATGAGCTGGTTCTGCATAGCCAGTAGTTGCTCAATATTGATGGCTCCATGAGCAGGTCCTTGTCCGATGTTGTTCTGAGGTACTCCATTGTTCTCCTCCTCATCATTGCCATCCCTCTGGTTGCGAGTCCTCACCATCTGAAGAAAAGCAGTAGGTAAGAATTAGAAAACGCCCCCAACTATATGCATCAAGGGATATGAAACTAAACAGCTAGCTACACTAGCCTAGTTGGACATGGCAATGCTAAGGCATCCCAAAATCCTCTATTAAGCACACAAGCAAACAATATATATAGCAAACATCACTCCAAGCAAAAACACATCGATTCCTGAGTGCTCCTATGTGCTCTAGAGTGTCCATTCTATCTAGGCTGCGTCCTACGGTCAACCTGTGGCTCTGATACCAATCTGTGACGCCCGGTTCCGAAAACTGAACCAAGCTAACGCATATGTGTGCCCAGGATGTTCAACACACATACACGAGTGCAATCACAAAACAGTATACAGAAAATTACCACAGAACAAGATTAATTATCAGATTTATTACACAAACCATATCATCCTCGAATACAAGCTCTAATGAATATTAATGACAAGTTCAACTAATGCAGCGGAAATAAACTAATTAAGCAACTAAGCAAACTAAGCATAAGGGATAGCGCAGCTCCATGCAACACCACAGGCAAAGATGACGGTAGACACTGCCTAGAACTCTGCATTATCACCGTTAAACTCACAATCCTGACCTGCACCTGTTGGGGTGGGGGAATTGCAAGAGTGAGTACATGTCGTACTCAACAAGTGTGGAAAGTATGACATGTGGATGATTCAAATGACGACAATAATAATGGCTAAGTGCTGAAAAGTACAGTAAAACATTTGGAAAAGCAATGTATCATATTTATGTGAAGTAAACCCATCATAAACCATGTAACCATCATAATACCAGTCCATAATTCACCATTACCAATAACCATAATCAATGTCATAAACCATAATTCCATTCATAACCATAACCATAATCATAATATCGACCATAATCATCACCAAACCATAACCGTTATCAAACCATAACCATTCCAAATCCCAATTTCCCTCTAATCATGGAAGTTGTCCAGGTGCTCATAACCGGGAGCACGGCTATCATGATAGTTCTATTTAACTATGCAGAGTTTGTACCTCTTTACCCACGTGTTCGTGATTTCATCACCTTTCGGCGACTAAGAATCTCCCTTATGCCCATGACCCGTCAGTCATATGACACACTTCCGTTGGTGTGTGGCCAAGAGATCACAAAATAGCCTTTACAAAGGGATTACTAGCCTATTTAGACCCCACTGAGGTTTCACCGGTGGCGATGTCTCCCGCAGAGCACATCTTCAACCAAGGGCCCCCTCTTGAGCCATTCGGATCCCAGGGTAGTCCCACCAATCATCAACAAACCCAATCCGACTACCCCTTCCCCGAGCATCCACAATGGTCCAAACAGCACTAGCAAAGCCCTAATTAATCAGCTACGCCGCACCCATACTTGGCCTCATGGTGGCACTGTAGTCCTGGCTTATTCTCGCATGAACCGGTCCTTAGATCTAAAGCAAGCAAACCACCATAACATCCAACCCATCCACATACCAGGCTTGCTTAGATCACCCATTACCAAACCGTATCGACCAGTTCACAATAACCAGAATATCATTAATACATAATTAAATGTGTAGTGTTGGTTTTTCCATCCCAATTAATTAAGCGAAGCAAAAAGGTAAAAACCATTCCCGACTTTGTACCATGTATTTTCCAGGTGACAAGGATGGTTAAACAAATCTAGTAAGCTTCCTACCATAGGGTTCCCATCAAATTGACACAGCATGCAGTTTTGCAAACAAAACATTTATTTTAAAAACAGGATCAATATGCTTCAAGGACACTTGCCTTGCTCTTGCTGTTGATTAGGGTCAAAGCCTTCAAACTATTGATGTTGTAGATCCTCCGTGGCACTCTCTAGCGCAAATCCGTCTAATCCACACAATAAACATACAAGACAAGAAACACAATCAAAGAGTGCACAAATATTACTCAATATGACATGACATGCATGATTGATGCAAATGCAAGGTAGAACTTGTTACTAGATTGCTTTCAATGATCACTAACTAGCTCTAATAGATTTTAACAAGTTTATACAGGTTTGGGGTCGATTAGATCAAATTTTAAAATTAATTCAACACAATTTAACCAGAAAGATTGGACTAGTCTGCTAGGGACCAGACAAGTCCGCACTCTGCGAGATCAGCAGATTAGGGTTTTCTAGATCGATGTAAATTCGGAGATTAGGGGTTGAATTCACATAAGGAAAAGAGAATAGAAGGTATACCAGGTGTTTAGAACTCCAATGAACCAAGAAACTTGGAGGTAACACTTGGATCTTGATGATCTAGGGTTGGTGATGAACTTGGAGATGAATTGGTGGTGAAGGACAAAACTTGGTGGAGATCTTGATCCTCCTTCGTTTCCTCCTCTTCTTTCTCTTGCTTGGGATCTTCTCCTCCCTCCTTGATGGTGGATCCCCACGAACTAGGGTTTGGGTGGGTGGAAAAGTGGCAAATAGATGTCAAACCAAGGGGTTGGGCTATTTATATAGAGGTGTAGGCTAGGGTTAGATGGATCTCGAGTTTTGGGATGAGTAGAGGCCGGTTTAGAGTCCCACATGGGCTCTAAAAGAGTTAGGCACGACGTACCTAGGCCCACTTAACGTGAAACCCAAGAAACAAGTCATAAAACAAAAGATCAACTCGGAGTCGCGAAATATCGGACAAGTCCGGACAGGACCGGACTAGTCCGAAGTCGTCCAGAGAGAAAATCGGACAAGTCTGGCAAAAAATCGGACAAGTCCGAATTTGAACAGAGAGGAAAAACGGACAAGTCCGCTGGAACACCGGACTAGTCCGGGAAAGTCCAGGGACTTAGCAAATTTTCAAGGATTTATGGAATATCGGACTAGTCCGCACAAAATCAGACAAGTCCGTTTTTAGTCAGAGAGAAATCAGACTAGTCCTCAGTAAAATCGGACTAGTCCGCACTTTCCTACGTTTTAAGTGCGGTTTTGCTCCAAATCAATTTTAAATGCTCCGAATCAATGTTAAACTCGTTCCTATTTATGTGGGTTAGTGTTAAACATGTATATGAGTGTATGTAGGGCATGATGCGTGAAAATGAGGGTGTTACAACCGGTTCCTCTACGTCGCCATAGATAAGTGCACCAATGTGACACCCGGTTCCGAATATGAACCAAGCGTAATGCATATGTGTGCCCCGGATGTTCATCACACATATACGGTTGCATCACAAACAATATACATAATTTAACCCCGTCTTAAATATTAAATAAGTACTTTATTACAATAATCCAATAGTTCACAAATGACATAACTCTAATTAATGCAGCGGGAAATAAACTAAGCAGCACGACTCCATTCTATAGGCAATTGACGGCGGTACGCAACCTAGTACTCCGCGTGATCCTCAGGGTACTCCCAATTTTCTCCAGTAGCTGTTGGGGGGGGGATTGCAAGGGTGAGTACGTGTCGTACTCAGCAAGTGTGGAAATATATGACACGTGGCTAAACAAATGATTGGAATAAATGGCTAATTGCAGAAAAATACATTTCATAAATATGTAAAAGCAGCCTATCATGTCTATGTGAGTTTATTTCCCCTCATGACCCAAGTAATTATCATACCATAAATCCAACAATTCTTATTTACCATCACAATCCATTTCATACCAGCCAACCATTAATTTAATATCATATGCCAATTCCATATTCTCTCATGTACCGACTATACTCAAGTGACAAACCAAAACCATACCAACCATCCCAAAATTCCAAGTCCAATTCTAATCATGTAGGTCATCCAAGTGCTCTTAACCGGGAGAAAGGCTATCATGATAGTTTTTAACACTCTGCAGAGGTTGTACCACTTTACCCACATGTTTGTGATTTCATCACCTTTCGTTGACTAAGAACCTCTATGTTGCCCTGTCACACTTCCGTTGGTGTGCGACCAAGATATCACAAAATAGCCTTTCAAAAGGGACTACTAGTATGTAGGGGCCCACTAAGGTTTCACCGGCAGGCTTGAATCTCCATTCTCCCACCCACGGGCCCCCTCGTGTGCCATGCGAATCCCAGGGTAGCCCTCCTCGACTCCCATTCCCCGTGCCATCCAATGGTCCATACAATACTAGTAGCGCTCCTAATTATTCAGCTACGCCGCAACCATACTTGGCCTTGTGGTGGCACTGTTGTCCTGGCATATTCTCGCGTGAAACGGTCCTTAGATCTAAGGCAAGCAAAACTACCGTATCATCCAACCCATTCCACCAAACCATGCTTGCTTATATCTCCTAAATTCCATGTTGCTAAATTAATCATCATCTTATTACCATCCCAAGTTCTCATATTTAAAATTGTCAACCACATTATTAAAGTTACCCATAACCCATGTAGCGATGCGGTGCAAAAAGAAAAATACCCATACCCGACTCATCATGTATATCCCGTTGACAAGGGGTGGCAAACAACGCTAGTAAACTCCTACGTATGGGTTTCCCATCATATTGACACGAGCATGCAAGTTCGCAAACAAAACATTTAATAAAACGGGATCAATATGATCAAGCACACTTGCCTTGCTCCGATGGATGGGGTTGCTCAAGCGCTTCAAAGTCTTGGTTTTGGAAATCCTCGTATGCGGCCTCTTGAGCACGTCCGTCTACGCGTGGTTACACATACAAGAAAATACATACAAATCAATATGATGCGCACAAATTAATCAACATGCAATGACATGCATGCATGCAAAGTTCAATAATTAATTAACTATGGTTGTTTATTAATTAGATGCAACTAGTTCATACGTGTTCATATGAGTTTACAGGGGTTTTAGCCGGGATTAATGTTGCTGAAAATAAAAAGATGGTGCGACTACGATCAAACTACGTCTATTAGATTCAATACGTTTGCTAAAATTCGCATCAGAAAACATATCCTACTGTAGATGCGGTGACTTCGAAGATCACGGGATGGGGACGACGCGTAGACGAAGTAGATGGCGCAAGGTCCTCTGGCGGCACGACGACGGCGACGCGACGAACTCCGGCAGACGATGATACCCTCCTCTTCTCTTCCCTTTTTCCCTCTTCTTCCCCTGGCAGCACAACCTCTGGTGCTTCTCCTTTTTTCTTCTACTGAGCTAGGGCTTTTTCCGTGGCGGCGGCATTATTTCTGGTACCGAGAAATACGAAGCCCTACTGCCCTTTTTATAGCCTGTGGCAGGGACAAACGACCAGAGGCCGACTCAGTACCAGGGCTTGGGCGTGCGGCGGGGTGGCACTGGGCGCGCGTCCGACTCGGCCACGGGGCCAGCGCGGGCGACGGCTCGCCCAGCCGCGGGACGCGGCTGGCGCGTCGGCCCTGGCGCGCACAGGAGCGGGCGGTGCGGGGGTGCTCGGGCGGGCCAACGCTGGCTGGGCCGGCTCGTCCTGGCCAGCGGGCGGTGTTACCTTTTTTTTTCTTCTTTTTTTTCTCTTTTCTCCTTTTTTCTTTTGCATATACAAATATTATTATTATATATATATTATATTATATATTATTTATTTGTATTTTTTTCATTTGTTTCTTTAGGTTTCACAAATACATATATATATATATTATATTATTATTATTTTTATATTTGTCCCCTAATACATGTTTTATATTTTTATTTTCTTTTTCTTCTTTTGCTACACATGTTTGCACATGTATGTTTTATATTTTATTATCTTTCTTTTATTCTATTAATGTTTAATGCATGAACATGTATGCAATGCATGATGCAAAGATTGAGGGTGATACAAACCTACCCCCTTAAAGTGAATCTCGCCCTCGAGATTCGACAACGTGGAGAAAAGATGAGGGAATTCAGCCTTCAAGTCTTCTTCACGTTCCCAGGTAGCTTCGGATTCCGTATGGTATTTCCATTGCACTTTGCACCAACGGATCCTCTTATTCCTCGTGACCCTTTCCTTCACGTCCAAGATCTTGATAGGTTGCTCGACATAGGACAAATCCTCCTGAAGTTCTAACTCGTCCATCGGCACTTGTTCTTCCGGCACCCTGAGACACTTCTTGAGTTGAGAGACGTGAAACACGTCGTGTACATCAGAGAGATACGCCGGCAGCTCAAGTCGATATGCTATTTCTCCTCGTTTGTCCAAAATCTTGAATGGTCCGATGTAACGTGGTGCCAGTTTTCCTTTGACGTTAAACCGTCGCTGACCTCGGATAGGTGACACTTTGAGGTATACAAAATCTCCAACTTCGAAAGTCAGACTCCTTCGCCTATTATCCGCATAACCTTTCTGTCGAGACTAGGCAGCCCTTAGGTTTTCTCGTATTATTTGAACTTGTCTTTCAGCATCCTGTAACACATCAGGACCAAATTCTTGATTCTCTCCGGTTTCATTCCAAAACAAGGGTGTCCTACACTTCCTCCCGTACAGTGCTTTGTAGGGTGACATTTTCAAACTGGCTTGGTAGCTATTGTTGTACGAGAATTCAGCGTACGTCAAACTTTTATCCCAGCTACGTCCATGTTTCAAGGTGCAGGCTCTCAACATGTCTTATAATATTTGATTGGTCCTCTCAGTTTGTCCATCGATTTGTGGGTGATATGTCGAACTGAAATTTAACTTTGTACCCATAGCTTGATGCAGTTCTGCCTAAACCTAGAGGTAAACTGAGAACCTCGGTCCGAGACTATTTTCTTTGGGACTCCATGTCGGCACACAATATGCTCCATATACAATTCTGCTAGCTTCGCGGTGGTATATGTGGTCTTGATAGGAATGAAGTGAGCTGATTTTGTCAACTGATCCACAATAACCCATATTGAATCATAGCCAGATTGGGTGTGCGGCAATCCAACTACGAAGTCCATACCAATCTCTTCCCACTTCCACTCCGGGATCTTCAATGGTTGTAACAATCCAGCTGGCCTTTGATGTTCCGCTTTCACTCGCTCGCATACATCACAGAACACTACATATCCAGCTATGTCCTTTTTCATGTTGGCCCACCAATAGCATGTCTTCAAGTCCTTGTACATCTTTGTACAAACGGGATGAATTGAGTACGGCGAGTCATGTGCCTCCTTCAATATTGTCTCCCGAATATGCTTTACATTAGGCACAACGATTCTCTTTCCAAGCCATAAGGTACCATGTTCGTCTTCATCAAATCTAAATTCTCTCCCTTCTTCGGTCCTTTCCTTGATTTCCTTGATCTCCTTATCCGTGGTTTGTGCTTCTCGAATTTCTTGCTCCAATGTTGGATTTAACTCCATCATTCCCATCTCATTCACGAATCCAATATTCAATCGTTCAAACTCCTTGCATAACTCGAATGGCAATTCTCGAACCGTGAGTTGATTACTTACTCCTTTCCTACTCAAGGCATCGTCCACTACATTCGCCTTCCCCGGATGGTAGTTGATTTCCACATCATAATCCTTGATAAGCTCCAGCCATCTTCGTTGCCTCAAATTAAGATCCGTTTGCATGAATATGTACTTGAGACTCTTATGATCCGTATAAATTTCACACCTACGTCCAAGGATGTAGTGTCTCCAGATCTTCAATGCGTGTACCACGGCTGCAAGTTCCAAATCATGTGTCATATAATTATGCTCATGTTTCTTCAATTGTCTCGATACATATGCAACCACTTGAACTTCTTGCATAAGCACGCATCCGAGTCCCTGTCTCAATGCATCACAATAAATACCAAAACTCTTGCTCACGTCCGACAATATTAAGACTGGAGCTGTTGTTAACCTTTTCTTCAGCTCTTGAAAACTCTCTTGACAAGCTTGAGTCCATTGGAAAGCCTTCCCCTTCATTATCAATTCCGTCATGGGCCTGGCTATCTTGGAAAAGTCCTTGATGAATCGACGGTAATATCCAGCCATGCCAAGAAAACTCCTTATTTCCTTTACGTTTTGCGGTGGTTCCCACTTCAACACATCCCTCACTTTTCCGGGGTCGACCGATAGTCCTCCTCCTGAGATGATATGACCTAAAAACGACACCTCTTTCAACCAAAACTGACACTTGTTGAACTTGGCATACAATTGATGCTCCCTCAATTTCTGTAACGTGAGCCTCAAGTGCTCCTCATGTTCTTTCTCATCCTTCGAGTAGATCATAATATCGTCAATAAACACCACGATGAACTTGTCCAAGTACTCCATGAAGACTTTATTCATGAGGTACATAAAGTAGGCAGGTGCATTGGTCAATCCTAAAAGCTGTCTTGGGTATGTCCGATGGCCTAATCTTCATTAGAATGTAACCTGACCTCAAACCGATCTTGGAAAACACACAGGCACCTTCCATCTGATCAAACAAATCTTCTATCCATGGCAAGGTGTACTTGTTCTTGATGGTCACCTCGTTGAGAGCTCGATAATCCACACACATCCATTGTGTTCCATCCTTCTTGTCCACAAATAGAACGGGCGCTCCCCAAGGTGAAGAGCTTGGGTGAATAAAGCCCTTCTCTAATTGCTCTTGAATCTGCTTCTTAAGCTCCGCTAATTCCACAGGAGGCATCCTATATGGCCTCTTAGCTATAGGTGCAGTTCCATGTATTAACTCAATAGCGAATTCTATGTCACGATCAGGTGGCATACCTGACAACTCATCTGGAAACCCATCTGGGTACTCGTGGACGATCGGAATGCTTTCCAATGTCACACCTTCCACGTGATTCAAAATCACTTTCTCTCTTGCAGGTTGGGCTGCCTCAACTTCGATGCGTGTATCGTGTTCACTTGTCAACTGCACAATCCTCTCGGCACATTGGATGACTCCATTATACTTGCTCAGCCAGTCCATTCCAAGTATTATGTCTATTCCTTGGGAGTCCAAGACTATGAGATTTGCGAGAAAGTCTACCCCCCTTATTTTAATGCTCACTTTCAGACATACTATATTTGTCCTCATCTCTCTGCTAGCAGAACTTACTATCATAGTTTGCTTCATATGAGATATAGGCAAATTGTACTTGGAAACATACTTTGACGAGATGAATGAATGAGATGCCCCCGAATAAAATAAAATAGTCGCGGGGTTGGAGTTGGCGAGGAACATACCAATCACGACGTCATAAGCTTGCTGGGCTTCCTTAGTGGAGACATGGTTCACATTGCCACGAGCAAAATTCTGTTGTCCACGGTTGCTTTGTGGTGCTCCTCCATTTGGTTGCGGGTAATTTGGCCTTGGTGCATTGTTCATCAGTCCATAGTTTCTTCTGGGGCATTGACTTGCAATGTGCCCGGCCTCTCCACACACATAGCATGTCTTACCGCCGGTAGCATTAGGGAAGCTTGGGTGCAGCTGGTTTTGAGCATTTGAGGCCATGTTAGGGCGCGGCGCAGGTGGCACAGGATAGCAAGGCGCTTGCATGGCGGGGCGTTGCTGCAGTGGCTGATTTGGGCATGGTAGATAAGCAGCACGGTAT
This sequence comes from Tuctoria greenei, assembly GCA_036927565.1. Classification (NCBI taxonomy): domain Eukaryota; kingdom Viridiplantae; phylum Streptophyta; class Magnoliopsida; order Poales; family Poaceae; genus Tuctoria; species Tuctoria greenei. The sequence continues at coordinate 68,063,756 of JAYESD010000004.1, read as the reverse complement.
GCAGGAGTAGATGGGTTGTAGTATGGTGCAGTTGGTGGTGCATAGCGGGGCCGAACATTGCTTCCTTGCAGTGGTCCATGATGTGGCATCTTCCTCTTGTTGTCCTGCTCCATCTCACAAATCTTGTTCTCAACCACAATAGCTTTGTCAACCAGCTTCTAAAAGTTTGGATAGTCAATATTGAGCAACTGGACCTGAATTTCATTGTTGAGACCCCTCATAAACAGATACTGCTTCCTACTATCAGTGTTGATGTCTTTTGGAGCATATCTTGATAGTTGAGTGAACTTATTGAGATACTCACTCATGCTCATCCTTCCTTGCCTGAGGTTTTCAAACTCTTGTCTTCTCAGTATCATAACTCCCTCAGGTACATAGTGGGAACGAAAACTCTGCTTAAACTCAGCCCAAGTGATTGCCTCCTGATTATCATGAGCGTTGCAAAGAGCTTACCACCAGTCAGCAGCTGCTCCAACTAGCTGATGTGATGCAAAGAGAACCTTCTCTCTATCAGTGCACTGGACAATAACAAGTTTCTTCTCAATGGACTTCATCCAATCATCAACTTCCATTGCGTCTGTGGCTTGTGCAGAGGTAGGTGGCCTGGTCCTAATGAACTCTCCCAAACGGTTATGACGCGGCGGGGGTGGCGGTGGAGGCATGTGGGGCTAATTGTTGATGTTACCAGCCTGCAGCTATCCCATAGTCTGTATCATGGTCTGCATGAGCTGGTTCTCCATGGCCAATAGCTGCTCAATGTTGATGGCTCCCTGGGCAGATCCTTGTCCGATGTTGTTCTGAGGCACTCCATTGTTCTCCTCTTCATCATTGACATCCCTCTGGTTGCGAGTCCTCACCATCTGAAGAAAAGCAATAAGTAAGAATTTGGAAACGTCCCCAGCTAAATGCATCAAGGGATATGAGACTAAACAACTAGCTAGCCTAGGTGTACATGGCAATGCTAAAGCATCCCAATATCCTCTATTAAGCACACAAGCAAACAATATATATAGAAAACAACACTCCAAGCAAAAACACATAGATTCCTGAGTATTCCTATGTGCTCTTAAGTGTCCATTCTATCTAGGCTGCGTCCTACAGTCAACCTGTGGCTCTGATACCAATTTGTGACACCCGGTTCTGAATATGAACCAAGCGTAACACATATGTGTGCCCAGGAAGCTCATCACACATATACGGTTGCATCACAAACGATATACATAATTTAACCATGTCTTAACTATTAAATAAGTACTTTATTACAATAATCCAATAGTTAACAAATGACAAAACTCTAATTAATGCAGCAGAAAATAAACTAAGCAACACGACTCCATTCCACAAGCAATTGACAGCGGTACGCAACCTAGTACTCCGCGTGATCCTCAGGGTACTCGCAATTGTCTCCAGTAGCCGTTGGGGGGATTGCAAGGGTGAGTACGTGTCATACTCAGCAAGTGTGGAAACAGATGACATGTGGCTAAACAAATGATTGGAATAAAATGGCTAATTGCAGAAAAGTACATTTCATAAACATGTAAAAGCAGCCTATCATGTCTATGTGAGTTTATTTCCCCTCATGACCCAAATAATTATCATACCATAAATCCAACAATTCTTATTTACCATCGCAATCCATTTAATACCAGCCAACCATTAATTTAATACCATATGCCAATTCCATATTCTCTCATGTACCGACTGTACTCAAGTGACAAACCAAAACCATACCAATCATCCCAAAATTCTAAGTCCAATTCTAATCATGTAGGTCATCCAGGTGCGCTTAACCGGGAGCACGACTATCATGATAGTTTTTAACACTCTATAGAGGTTGTACCACTTTACCCACATGTTCGTGATTTCGTCACCTTTCGATGACTAAGAACCTCTATGTTGCCCAGTCACACTTCTGTTGGTGTGTGGCCAAGATATCACAAAATAGCCTTTCAAAAGGGACTACTAGTATGTACGGGCCCACTAAGGTTTCACCGGCAGGCTTGAATCTCCATTATCCCACCCACGGCCCCCCTCGTGTGCCATGCGGATCACAGGGTAGCCCTCCTCGACTCCCGTTCCCCGTGCCATCCAATGGTCCATACAATACTAGTAGCGCTCCTAATTATTCAGCTACGCCGCACCCATACTTGGCCTTGAGGTGGTACTATTGCCCTGGCATATTCTCGCATGAACCGATCCTTAGATCTAAGGCAAGCAAAACCACCGTATCATCCAACCCATTCCACAAAACCATGCTTTCTTAGATCTCCTAAATTCCATGTTGCTAAATTAATCATCATCTTATTACCATCCTAGGTTCTCATATTTAAAGTTGTCAACCACATTATTTAAGTTACCCATAACCCATGTAGCGATGCGGTGCAAAAAGAAAAATACCCATACCCGACTCATCATGTATATCCCGTCGACAAGGGGTGGCAAACAATGCTAGTAAACTCCTACGTATGGGTTTCCCATCATATTGACACGAGCATGCGAGTTCGCAAACAAAACATTTAATAAAATGGCATCAATATGATCAAGGACACTTGCCTTGCTCCGACGGATGGGGTTGCTCAAGTGCTTCAAAATCTTGGTTTTGGAAATCCTCGTATGCGGTCTCTTGAGCACGTCCCTCTAAGCATGGTTACACATACAAGAAAATACATACAAATCAATATGATGCACACAAATTAATCAACATGCAATGACATGCATGCATGCAAAGTTCAATAATTAATTAACTACGGTTGTTTATTAATTAGATGCAACTAGTTCATACATGTTCATAGGAGTTTACGGGGGTTTTATCGGGGATTAATGTTGCTGAAAATAAAAAGAGGGTGTGACTACGATCAAACTACGTCTATTAGATTCAATACGTTTGCTAAAATTTGCATCGGAGCCAGTGCGGGCGACGGCTCGGCCAGGCGTGGGGCGTGGCTGGCGCGTGGGACCCGGCGCGTGCGCGGGAGCGGCAGTGTGGGGGCGCTCGGGCGGGTCAACGCTGGCTGGGCCGGCTCGGCCTGGCTAGCGGGCGGTGTTGATTTTTTTCTTTTTTTTCTCTTTTCTCTTTTTTTTTCTTTTGCATATACAAATATTATTTTATATTATTATATATATATATTATATATTATATATTTATATATTTTTCATTTGTTTCTCTAGGTTTCACAAATACATATATATATATGTATTTTATATATTATTATTATTATTATTATATTTGTCCCCTAATACATGTTTGATATTTTTATTTTCTTTTTCTTCTTTTGCTACACATGTTTGCACATGTATGTTTTATATTTTATTATCTTTCTTTTATTCTTTTAATGTTTAATGCATGAACATGTATGCAATGCATGACGCAAAGATTGAGGGTGTCACAAATCTACCCCCCTTAAAGTGAATCTCGCCCACGAGATTCGACGGCGTGGAGAAAAGATGAGGGAATTCAGCCTTCAAGTCTTCTTCACGTTCCCAGGTAGCTTCGGCTTCCGTATGGTGTTTCCATTGTACTTTGCACCAACATATCCTCTTATTCCTCTTGAACCTTTCCTTCACATCCAAGATCTTGATAGGTTGCTCGACATAGGAAAAATCCTCCTAAAGTTCTAACTCGTCCATCGGCATTTGTTCTTCTGGCACCCTGAGACACTTCTTGAGTTGAGAGACGTGAAACACATCGTGTAAATCGGAGAGATATGCCGGCAGCTCAAGTCGATAACCAAGTGGCCGGAGGCAGCCCCAGTGATCAACATCAACAAGGAGTCCGTAGTCAAATTCATCAAATCAATTGTCTGCAGGTTCGGTGTCCCGAACAGGATCATCACCGACAACAGGACCCAGTTCACCACTGCAGCTTTCCAGGACTACTGCAAAGACCTCGGTGTCCAAGTTTGTTATGCATCTGTGTCTCATCCAAAGAGCAACGGACAAGTCAAAAGGGCCAATGCTGAGATCCTCACGGGCCTCAAGACACACACATATGACAACTTGGATAATTATGGTGCCAAGTGGGTTGACGAGATACCTTGTGCACTATGGGCAAGCCGTACGCCACCCAGCCGTGCCGCAGGAGGAACACCTTTCTTTCTGGTATATGGGGCCGAGACCGTCCTCCCCCCAGAGATCGTTGTGGGCTCGGCGTCCGAGCATTCGATGAAGCCACACAGGACCAGCTTCGACGAGAAGACGTCGACCTCATCGACGAAGCAAGGAGGCACACCACCATCCGAAACGCACGTTACCAACAGGTGCTGAGGCGCTACCAAGAGCGGTTCATGCGGAGTAGAGTGCTCAAGGCAGGTGACCTAGTGTTGCGGTGCATACTCTCTCGAAAAGGGTCGCACATACTTTCCCCCAACCGGGTAGGCCTTTTCTGAGTGATACAAGTATCCTGCCCTGGATGTGTCCGCCTCGCGACGGAAGAAGGAGAGCCCCTCCCCAACCCATGGAACATAGAGCAAATCCGTAGGCTCTATTCCTAAGCTTAAAAGTAGGATAGTGTAGGGTGTCATGGTACCAAGGAACGACATGTTGAACAACCAAGCTCTGGGAGGGACAGGTCCAGAGTGTTCAGCCGTTTAGCTTGGTCTAGTACCCTAAGCATGAACACTCTATCTCCCTTGCCAACTGGAGTGGGTGTGCCTTATTGTAAAGCCAATTCACTCCTATGAACACCAATGATAAGAAATTCACAGTCTTACCATATGCTTTCTCTTATGCTCACTTACATTACTTGTTATTTTTGTGATCAATCAAGCTAGACTCGTCTTCCGTACATCGTTTTTGTGTACTTGGTGAAATCTTTTCTGTATCCCCCCTAGTAGAGTCATGCAACCCTACTACAGGCGTACGTATTTGAGGTACCTGCAAGGTGTCTTGGAACCTTGCGGCTGCCCCCTTACTTGGGGCCCTGTGGTGCCAAATGGTTCCCCGCGAAGGGCCAACGCCGAGCTGGAGGTCCAGAGCGTGCAACATGCTTAGCTTGGTCCTATACCCTAAGCGTGTGCGCTTTGCCTTCCAGTGCTGCGGCTAGGTACCGGGGGGTCAGGATGCTCACACCCCAAATAAGAAGGAAGCCGCACCCTGAGCGCCAATGCACAGAATTACCCAAATCCCGTGTACCAGCCCAGGACTATAAGACATGACTATACTTAAGGATAGGAAAAGATCACCAGCGAGCAAAACAATATGCGCCTCCGTTATGTGTGCAGGACATACAAAACAGTTTGCAATGAAGCATCCAGCTCCGGCACCTCCCAAGGGGCCCGTTGTCGATGTCCTAGAACGTCAATGACAGCACCAAGCGTGAATAAGTGAGTAAACTCTCCTGTCCCGCACTTGTTGCTAACAGGTTCCTCTTGCGATAGCCTCTACACCAGGGGCCCGCCATCGACGACTTCACGACAATGGTGGACGACGCCGGAGCATCCATTCCCTGCACCTCACAGGGGGTTGCCATCGACGTACCTACGAAGATGGTGGGCGACGCCAGAGCATCCAGCTCCGTCACTTCCCAAGGGGCCTGCCGTCGACGTCCCAGAACGTCAACGACAACACCAAGCGCGAATAAGTTGGTAAACTCTCCTGCCCCGCACTTGTTGCTAACAGGTGTCTCTTGCTATAGCTTGTACACCAGGGGCCTGCCATCAACGACTTCATGACGATGGTGGACAACGCCATAGCATCCAGCCCCGGCACCTCCCAGGGGGCCCGCCGACGATGTTTTCACGACGATGGTGGACGTCGTTAGAGCATCCAGAACTGGCACACCCTAGGGGGCCCACCGTCAATGTACCTCCGAATATGGTGGGCGACGCCAGAGCATCCAGCTCCGGCACCTCCCATGGGGCCCGCCGTCAACATTTCTACAAAGATGGTGGGTGACATCGGAGCATCCAACTCCGTCACCTCCCAGGGGGCCCACCGTCGATGTACCTATGAAGATGGTGGGCGACGCCGGAGCATCCAGCTCAGGCACCTCCCAAGGGGCCTGCTGTCGACGTCCCAGAACGTCAACGACAACACCAAGCATGAATAAGTGAGTAAACTCTCCTGCCCCGCACTTGTTGCTAACATGTTTCTCTTGCGATAGCCTGTACACCAGGGGCCTGCCGTTGACGACTTCACGACAATGGTGGACGACGCCGGAGCATCCACCTCCAGCACCAACCAAGGTGTCTGCCGTCGACGTTTCTACGAAGATGGTGGGTGACGCTGAAGCATCCAGCTCCAGCACCTCCCAAGGGGCCTACCGTCGACGTTTCCACGAAGATGGTGGGTGACACCGGAGCATCCAACTCTAGCACCTCCCAAGGGGCCGAAGTTTCCCTCGGAACGACAGCACCAAGCGTGGATAAGTGAGTAAACTCTCCTGCCCCTCTCTTGTTGCTAACAGAGTTCCCTCACGATAGCCTGTACACCAGGGACCTGCCGTTGACGACTCTACGACAATAGTGGACGACGCCGGAGCATCCAGCTCCGACACCTCCCAAGTGGATTGCCGTCGATGTTTCCATGAAGATGGCAGGCGGTGGCCGGAGGACCCAGCTCCGGCACCTCCCAAGGGGCCTACCATCGACATTTGTGTGAAGCTGGTGGGCGACGCCAGAGCACCCAACTCCGGCACCTCCCAGGAGGCCTGCCATTGACGTTTCTGCGAAGCTGGTGGGCGACGCCGGAGCACCCAACTCCGGCACCTCCTAGGAGGCCTGCCATTGATGACTCTACGACGTTGGTGGGCGACGCCAGAGCATACAGCCCAGCACCCCCCAGGGGGCCTGCCGTCGACGTCCCAACATGACAGTGACAACAACAAGTGCGGACAAGTGCGTGCACTCTCCTGCCCTGTTTCTGCTGCTAACAAAGTTCGCTTGTGGTATCCTGTCCACCATGCACCTGTATTCCACGACTACACAATCGTGGTAGGCAACGCCGGAGCACCCAGCGCCGGCACTTCCCAGGGGGCCTGCTGTTGATGACTTCACAGCGATGGAGGGCACTCTGATGGGCTCCAGTTGAATACATCCTGCATTCAAGTGGCAGGTGTACCCAACAATTTTGGCCACGCCTACCAAAGGGTCTCTAAGGGGGATCCCATCGGCAGGACGTCATCTAGCGACAAACCGACCGCGTCAATTGTGCAAGCATTGGTCCCTAAAAGGCTAACGACATGAACAAAGGCTCTTCAAGACCTTACTCAAGAGAAGGAATTGGGGCAACAATCTAGAAGAACGCGACAAGACAACAAACAAAACAACATGAATCCAAATAAATAAACATTTATTTACACAAGGGGGTCTTCCCCGGATACAAAAGCCCTACGCCCAAGTGCCGCCGGCCTTAACTCCACTGGAATAAAGAAGCGACCTCCCTTGCAAGCCTTGGATTTTGGCCCTAGCCTCATCCTCCCGCTCACCAAGGGGACCTTTCTCCTCCGCCTCCAGCGGGATCTTCGAGTACCAGCTTCAGAAGCATACCAGGACGTGGCAGGCAACTAGCTCAGCCATCTCCTTTCCTTCGACCTCCAGCCGCCTTGCGAGGACGGTGTTCACCAACCCCAACAACGAATAGAGGGAGTCCAAGGCAGGAAGCAGCTGGGCCACCCCCTGAGATACCCACGTGGCACGAGACCAAGGCTGAGGGGTTCCAGCACCGGCCCAACATGTGCCAGGAAGTCCAGTACCCCTTGGGCCTCGGTCGTATGAGAGGCTTGAAGGCTCTTCGTCTCCCTCCGCGCAGTCTCATCCCGGTCGGTGAGTACCCGAGCACGACGCTCCAGATCATCCTCCTGGTGCTTGATGATGAGCTCGAGGTCCTGCAAAGCCCAACACTTCTCTTCCAGGCCCTGGGAGACCTCCCCCTCCTTCGTCGCCAAGTCCGTTTGGTGACAGCAATGGAAACCTCGCGACAAACCAACTCCAGCCACTAATCCTCGCACAGCCTCAGTCGGGCATCAGCGGTAGCATGGGACTTCAGAGCCTCCACATCAAGCTGCTTATTCCTGGTGTCAACCAACTTCAACAAACGCCGCTCCTCTGCAAGGTGATCCCACTCCCGGGAGAAAGCAGCCCGAGCCTGGCGTAAGATGGAATGGGCTGTGACAACAGCGTTGTCAAGAGGAATGGGCGTGACCGTTGTCACAGGCAACCGCCTCTCCGCTTCTTCCACCGATGCCATGACAGACAACAGTGTCTGGGGACCAATTGGTGCCCCGGCTGGAGCTTCGGGAATCGCCGCACCAATGCCCGGCGCTGAAGCCCCTCCCTCAGCTACAAGAGGGTCATCGGTCGCCGGTGGCGATTCGCCGTCTTGAGCGACAATAACGTCAGGCGCAGGCGTTGCTTCAACAACGAGCGGGTCATCCTCACCAAGTGGAGCAGCCATGACCAGTGTAGCCCCCTCCACGCCGGTAACCTCCTCGCCTGGCACCTCCACGCTGAGCACCTCCTCGCCTAGCACACCCACGCTGGGCACAACCTCGTCGGTCACCTCTTCGCCTAGTACTTCCACGCTCTGCGCCACTTCAGCCTCACCTGCCACGATGGATAAGGGTGCAGAGTCATGAACGACACCTAAGGCCGATGAGTCCTCAGGCGTAGGATGCTACATGGTAGACCCCTTTCCAACTCCAGGAAGGGCGGGGCATACCAATCCCATCACTAGAAGCACCAAGGGCACCAAGTCGGCTGACGACGCACTGAGAAACCAGGATAAGACTGTGTCACAACGTGGGTAGGAAAAAAGCAGAGGAAGAACATGCACCTTACTGGTGGGTTGGACCACTCCAGTGACCCTGGCCTTCCACCCTGGGCGATAGATGGAGGTCGCCGGCACCTGCCCTCAAGACTGGGGCTACCATGTCTGGCCCCAGCTCTGGATCAGCTTGCAATGGAGCGATCGCATGCACAGTCCCCTCTGCACCCCAAACCGGAATCAAAGCCGCCGCTGGAATCAGAAACCAAGTTTACAACGGGAGCTTCGGCCGTTCCAACCCCATCACAGTGAGAAGTTGGGGTGCTGTCCCCCTGCATCAACTTCCGCTTCCTTGACCCAAGAGCAGCCGATTCAATAGACAGACAGCGAGAATGACTTCTTGGCAATGGAACTGGGGCAGGCTGGCTGCCCTCCAGCTAGATGGAGGATGTTGGGGACCCTACCTCAGCCTTCTGCGACAAGCGACAGGAATCCAACCTTTTATGCAACATGACGCGGCACCAGGACAAAATCGCTGAAACCCCTGACGTATCCTCGGGGTGCAGGCAGGCGACACTGAACACATTGACCACCGACATCGAGCTCAGAAGTTTGTCCCTCACATCGGGGGTCATGAAGAGCGCCCGACAGTCGATTGGGAAGGAGACATGCTCATCGTCAACCGTATCACAGGTCATCGCTTTCAGCAAACCCTCCAACTCCTCTGGGGTAAGGTCATCCGGAGCTAGCAGGCACATATCGTCAGTACCGGCGTAGTACCAGGCCTCGTACCATCAATCCTGTAGAGGGGCGGTACAACGACACAAGAAGTCGGTCAACACCATTAGGGAGGTCAAGCCTTTGCCCGCCAAGAATTGGATCCTTTTCAATATCAGCGTATACTCCTTTGGTAGCCCCTGGAATGCTTCCCAGGTAGTGGGATCGGCGGTAGGACCTGCAGTAGGCACCTTCAGCGTAGGATGGGCCTCAACCCGCACGATCGCCCAATCTTCCCTCCAGGCCTTCCACTTGCCTCCTTTGAGCGAAGGGATGTAGTGTCGGGAGGATTTGTCCCAGTGCTGAAAGTAGTAGGCACCCACCTGGGTAGTCTCGCCTTTTCCGGTGGTCTTCATCACGAAGAAGAGTAGGAACATCTCCACCATTGGCTTACAACCCACAAACACCTCACAGAGGTGGACAAACACCGCTATCATGGTGATGGAGTTCGGCGACAGGTGGTGGAGCTGCAGCCCGTACTCATCCAGCATCGCGGAAAAGTACCACGATAGCGGAAGTCCAAGCCCCGCAAACACATAGGCGGAGAAGAGGACGGCCTTGTCTTCGCGCAAGTCTTCAAGAGCTGGAGATCCACAACGGATCATCCCCGCACGCTCCGCCGCCGACCAGCCAAGCAGTCATCGCATCGACAACAAGTTGTCGACCGACAGAAGGCGAGATGGAGGCAATGGGGAAGCCATTGGAGCAAGTGAAGGTGGGATCTTTGACTAAGGTAAGAAAGCTTGAGTGCTCGAGGGAGAAGGTGAAAGCTTAAGATGCAGGGTGTGAATCGGGAAGGAAATGATCCCTCTAAAGGTTTCCTTTTTAATCACCCCCGCGACGCCTGAGTACCTCAAACGAAGGATTGGCCCACACCACTCAGGACACGGCGCCCATGGCAATGGGCCCTATGCCCCCAAGTTGGAGCGCTGGCCCAGGCGGTCAGCCACCCGGAAAAATAGCTAAAAGTGGCTTCCATAAAGGCGGGACGTACAAAAGTGTTGTAACTGCATCGGGAACCATAGCAGTTAAAGGCGACGCAGAAGGTAGAGAAGCGGCAGTAGCAAAGACCCGTCACCGCAACCTCTTGACTTGAGGAGCACGCGTGGCGATGATTGGCAGAAGCACCCACCACTTAGGCTATCCAAGACAGAATTTAAAGCAGAGTGCGGGAAGACTTAAAAAGGGCTCCACCTTTGGGCTCTTCACCACACCCCAAGGTGGACCCAAGGGCCACTGTCGGTACCCTGCAGATGGGGTAACCTCGCACATAGGATAGAGACAGCAAGGCACGTCCAGAGGCATCACGTGTTCTATAGGTCCAAGGCTTTTGCCTCCCTAAAAGATCAAGCTGTGGCTCTACCACGTAAGCCTTGAAGATGGGACTTGGCCCCTCCGGTGTGACGGGCTCCCGAGACGCCACGTGTAGGGATGGGACCTCACCCATCCTTGGGGGAGAGCCCCTGGGACAGCCATGTGGCACAGAGCGCAAGGGCCAGTACCCCCCACGGGAAGAAGCACAGAGCTACAATGTACCCTTGGGAGCCCCAGAGCCGCCACGCTTCACGAAGGACCGGGGCAAGCCTCCCCGCCGAGGACCTGCCCCAACGCTGCCACGTGTCCCGCAGCTCGCCCCAGATGGTAAGGTGCAGGAGTTAAAAGGTGGAGCGCTCCGCTCCAGTCAAGCATTGAAGGCCCGCAACCACCCCTGGCGCATGAAGTGGGGTACGCCAACAGTTAGAGACTGCTATGACCAATTGCATCACAGTGAAGGCACTGCAGGCCTATCCCACTCAGCCAAGTGGGTAGCTTGCGACAACAAGACAAGCTGATGGGACACCTTCTGCCACCGTCAACAACGACGCGTGGGCTACTGACAAGGGAGGCGACAATACGGTGAGTCTCCACTGCCACCCTTAGAGGAAGCTTACGCGAGAAGCCTTAGATCTTTAGGATATGATCGCCCTGGGACCACCTGTCAGGCCCCGTGACCCCACTTGTAAGTCTTTCGGTCTTGGTTATAAAACGCCCAGACTGCCATCGCTACAAGGACTAGACTCAGAATCCCCGATACACACACACTCACATACATACTCACCAGAAAATACAATCCACCGTGGAGTAGGTTGTTACACTCCTTGCAGCCCGAACCACGTAATAACTCCACTGTCTCACACTCTTCCGCTAGAACACTAGTTTGAGGCATAAGTCCAGCCAAACAAGAACCTCCGCGGGCTACTCCTTAGCAGATCTAGGGGAAGTGTCGCATTGATCCTTCGACAGGTACCATGTTTCTGCTCTCTGCAACCTTTCTTTGACTCTCTCGTGGTCTTGTTGGCTATGAAACCTGTAATAGAGTTTCAATTAGTTCAAATACATGAATGGTTATGTTATGACAAGTAGAAGGTTACATCGGTGGCTCTCTCAAGAGTCCTTCTCATGATGTTTCCTTTGGGAGCATCTGGACAAGTTCTTGTGTTGTGACCTATTTTGTGACATCGACTGCACCTACTTTTCAATCCAGTCCTTGATATTTTTGCACCCTTTCTAATCTCACCTTTTTCTCTCCTCCTCTCCTTCCTTGGCCTGTCAAGCATTTTGACATATCCAGGAGGTGCTGGCTTAGTATGATCAGTTGGAGGCCATTCTTCCATACCCACCAATGGTACATGCAGTGATCATATGTTCTGTTATATGCTTCAATGGAGTAGCAATCAGCTATGTAGTCTTCTGGATTACTAGAGATAAGAAATAGTGCAGTAATTGCATGGGCACAAGGGATTTTAGCTAGCGGCTAGTACCTGCAGGAACAAGTGTTTGCCTTTAAGTCCACTTTTTACATCTTATCCTTGTCATTGACTTCAAATCTATCTGTGCCATTCCATAATGCAGAGTGGTTCTGAGCTTCATTAATGTACTTGTTTAGCTTTTGTAAGATGTTAGGACAAATTCCCCCTGACCAGTTGCTTGCCTTGCCTCTATTTTGTTGAATCCTAACAAGTACCTTAGTTCTGATTCCCTCAAGCATGGATTGGGTGAGCCCTAACATCCACAATCCAGTTGTTGAAGCTCATACACATGTTGTTGTCAACACTGTCACAAAAGCTACTAGGATTGATCCATGCTCTGCTCTAGTGCTTTGGGTTTGTGTTCATCATGTCTTTGGCACCATTAGGTGTCAATTGTTCTAGCTTGGCCCTAAAAAAGTTGAATAATGGTACCGATGAAGCGTTTGCACATTTCCAAAACGACATTTAGAAGGCCCGATCCCTGTTCTTCTTTTCCAGTTGGCATAGATATGTCTTGCACACATACGATGCTCAATGTTTGGAAATAATTCTTTAACTACATTTAGAAGTCCCTGCATATTTCAAGTAAGAGACAATTAGATACAAACAAACATATTATTAGAACATGTAGCAACAACAAAGTAACTCGAGTATCATGTTCTGTTGATCAGATATAATAACCCAACCTTGTCCACCTATGGGAACCTGTATGTCTTTCTGGAGTAGACCTAAGAACCAAGTCCAAGAGTCTATAGCTTTCTTCTCTAGTACTGCCCAAGCTAAGGGGTAAATCTGGTTGTTTGCATCTCTTCCCAAAGCAACATATAAACTCACCATTAGTTGCTCCCTTGAAGAAGCAACCATCTACACCAATGACCTTCCTACAACCATCTATAAATCAATTTTGACAAGCATTAAAGCAAACATAGAACCTTTGAAATAGGTGCTTCATACTCAGGATCTAAATACACTGCTACTGTGCTCCCAGGGTTGCTTCTTAGTATCTTGGCCTAATACTCAAATATTTTAGAGTACTCTCTTTTGCATGACTCAAAGATCTTCTCAACACAATGGCTTTAGCTCACTTTATCTTAGATATTATAACATCTGCACCCATTTGTACAAGCACGATCCCTTTAATACTTAATAATTTCTAAGACGGATTAGCAATGATTATACTCTCATATTTGTCAGCAATTCTCGGAGCTTGTCACTAGCTTATTGTCTTTTCTTGGAGGACAGGTGTGCACATCAACAAATGTCTTGACCTGAAACCAATCTGAATCAGATCTGGTAGAAGCAAATAACATCCAAGGACAATTCTTTCATGAGCACCTTGCTCTAATCCTTTCCTTTTCATCTCTTGAAAACCTGAAATACCTCTTAATTGCGAGGCCATACTTGATTATAGCATTTTTGCACTCTTCTCTACCTCTGAATGTCGTACCAACACTGAACTTTGGAATTGGAGTTGGAGCTTTACTGTAGTATCTTTGATATCTATTTTTATTCCTCAAAGCCTCCTCTGTATTATCCTCATCATAACTCGCTTCTTCACTTGAATCAATCATAGTTTGGTCATGTCTATCATGATGAACATCACCATCATCACTTTCATAAATTTGAACTTTTGAAGATGTATCTAGAGCTTTTGGAGCAGCAGTACACATAGGATTCCTCCTCTGATTCATAGAACTGATTCTAAATTCATGTACTTCTTCATCATTTTCATATGTATCATTATCCCCAACCACATAATCATCATCTTCAGTGTTACTTTCTTCTTCCTCGTGACTTTGACTATCTTCAACATCTGTTCCAGCACTGTTATTACTCTCTATTTCCTTTTCAGTTTGGTGCTTTGATGGCTGATTACATGATGAATGTGGCCTAGAGGTGGGATGAATAGGCCTTTTTGTTTTTTAGTCCGAACCTGCAACACTCAACAACTTGATCAAATACCGAGAAATCGGACTAGTCTGGTAGTGTGTGAACTAGTCCGGTGTTTGCGGACTAGATCAATCAAGTTTGATCGATGATCTCGATCCAAGTACTCTACGCAACGGAAATTAAGATGTAACTAGAGTATGTTGCTTTAATTAAACATAGTAAAGCACAAGGTAATCTTTAGTTTCAAGGTTTTAACGTAAGATATGCAAGATCAAGTAAACCCTAGAATGTGATATGAAAAAACTAAGAACAAGATTGACACAATATTTTTATCCCGTGGTTCGGTTCCCACAAAGGCAACCTACATCCACGTTGAGGAGCCCACGAAAGGATCGGGTCTTCACCAACCCTACCCTCGTCGAATCGCCACAAAGGCCAATTCTCTTCCACTATCACAAAGGAGTAAGATAACTGGGTTCAAGGGGCCTTGTCACAAGTTGAGGACTCCCAAGATTACACATCAAAACACCACCAAGAACACACTCGTAAGATCTGCAATAAAACAACAAGAGTGTGCGAGAGAATCAAACCCAAGAGCTCAAACGTGAAGAATTGTGTCTCTCCTTTGATCTAGAGTTGATCCACACAAATTTGATCTTTCTTTTGTTGGATTGTGTGGAGGGACGTGTTTTCTTGGATCTTGGAGGGTGTGACGGCACAGGGAGTCGAGAGAGATCATAGTTGGCCCGTGCACCTCTATTTATACTAGGGTTTCCAAGGGTTACCGTTAGGGTTTTCAAAGTCCAGACTAGTTCATGGTGGACTTCGGACTTGTCCGGTGTGCGGTGTGTGGGAAACCCTAAGTGCCCCGAAATATAGGACTTGTCCGGCCTGGGGCGGACTAGTCCGATTTTGTCTTTGGAAAAGTTCGGACTAGTCCGACACGTACCGGACTAGTCCGATGGTGGTGAAACCCTTAGTGAATTGGGGACAAGTCTGCACTTGAAGGAATTGTCCGATTTTAGTCAGAGGGTTTTTCGGACTAATCCGGGCATATATCCGACTTGTACGATTTGGGTTAGAAGGATATCGGACTAGTCCATGGTTATATTGGACTTGTTCGATTTCGTGAAAAGCTGTGAAGTGCTGAGGCCTAGTCGGCACTGGGCAGGACTAGTCCGATCTTAGTCAGAAAGATATCGGACTAGTCGATGGTGATATCATACTAGTCCGATCTGTGTAAACCTGGACTGTGCAGACAAGTCGTCACTGGGAGGACTTGTCCGATTCTGAATAGAGGGATTATTGGACTAGTCCGGAGTATATCGGACTAGTCCAGATCTGTATGAATTTGTGCAGTGAATGAGTTTTCTTGTGCTTGAGCTCTTGGGGTGTGTTTCTCCAACACACTCCATACACAATGATCTAGTCTATTCAGCTCTTGAGCTCTTTTCCATATAGATCCTCATTCTCCTTTCTTTTTGCGCTTTCTTCATAATTTCATTAAAAACCTGCGTTGTTCTAAAAAATTTGGTTAGGATCTCATTTGTTTGTCATAAATCAACCAAAACCCTCAAGGGATGCCTAGATGCACATTCAAACCCCCCTTTTTTTGTGATTGATGACAACCAATTGAGATTTCACAAATATGATCAAAAATGCAGAATTTTCATAAAGTGTGCACATATGTGTTTGGAACAAATTAAGCATGACAACATAAGGCATATGTGCACTCTTTATGGTGGAGTGCAAAACTACGTGTGTGTGAGCAATAATTGTGATGAGAATGAAACAATTGACATAATTATCTCAACATCAAGCATATATGTCAATTTCAGAGCATAAGCACATATTGTAGCAAATCATCATCACATATTTCATAAATATAACTTAGAGGCATAAGCATAGTCATAGCACCACATCATAAGACCAAAAGTATGAGAGAAAACAGATAAAGTTTTACAACCCAAAATAAGCACGAATAAAGCTCTCCTCGCAACCTACAACTACACTTAGTGACTCCCCCTCAATCTCTCCCCCTTTGGCATCAAGACACCAAAAAGAAGGAGAGGAGGGATCTAGTGCCTTCATTCCTCGCTGTCGATCCTCTCCTCATCTTCATCTTCATCTTCAGGCTGTGGAGGAGGAGGAGGAGCGGATCCACTTGAAGTGTCCCCAATGCCAAAATAGGCAAGCTCAGAGGGAGAGAGAGGTGGCAACTTCGAGAAATCTGAAGCTGAATCATCGGAGATAACGGGGGATCCAATGGGCTCGATCTCCAGCTTCTGACAAATATGCTTGACAATTTGCTTGACATATCACATATTTGCCTTCATTGCCTTGTTCAGCTTATGAAGTTTCACTTCAGCTTTCTTGCATGAGCCAAAAATGGCGGCCAAGTAATTCAAAATGCCACTGGGGGACCCCTTCTTTGATGGAGTAGCTCCTGTACTGGATGGGGGTCTTGCTTCAGCTCGGGCCCTCCTAGGAGCCTCCTCACTAGATGCATGGGATGGAGCAGCTGGGAGTGTGGCTTGGGAAGGCTTTTGGGGCCTTAGGGGGGTGTGCTCAACATCCTTCAGAAACTCGATCCCTATGACTTTCTCAATTATGAACATCAAGTATGGTGCATATTCGCAAGATCTGTTCGGTGTGCAGGAGATGTTGACCATGTAATTCCAAATATAGTCAAAGATATCAAACTTCCGGTTCTTGCTAATCACCTTCATTAGGGTCCTCAAGTACCCTTGCACACTTCCTGCATCTCCGTCTTTTGGAGCTATTGTCTTCCTCAGCACCCTATTAAGAACCATGAAGAAGGGCTTCATGTTCTTGGTCGATGGAGGGTTGTACTTCAGGCTAGTATCATAAAGGAAGTCCATCTTATCCTTCCCCAAGACACCAATGTTGTGGATAGTGAGCTCATTGTTGCCGGTGTCTTTTAGGTGAAGCAGTCTTGCAAAATCATCATAGGTAATAGTGTACTTGGATCCATGTGTCATCCAAGTCACCCTCTCCTCCTCATCATGAGAAAAGTAGCACGTGGCATAGAATTGAGCGATGATCTCATTGTTCCAGTTGTACCTGAAGGCAAATAGGTCCTTCAGTCCATGCCTTGCTGCAGCCTCCACCACTTGATCAAAAGCGCCACAGCTCTTCCTTTCAAAATGATTCTAGTCAATCCACTGGCTGCGGACAACTGGAGTCTTCATAGAGTGGTACACATAGCTATAGAAGTCCGTGTGGAAGTTAATCTAGAATCTTGCATTGGCTGCCTTCTTTGACCGGCTGTAATAGTTCACAAATCTGAGCTTGGAAGCCATATCACTTCCCTTGCCATTGAACTTCTCCTCGGAGGGATCCCTGTTCCCCTCTCTTGGTGCATTCATCTTGAGAGGCCCGATCGGGCCCGATGCAATTCCCTTTACCTTTCCCTTAGCTTGGCGAGGAGCTGCCGAGCTAGACCAGCTGCATCTTTGACTTTGGATGCAAGCTTCTTAGCTAGAACCTTGCGCCACACCTGATGTGGAGAAGGTGTCGGCTCGGAGGGACGCTCTTGGCGCTTCTTCCCTTGGCCTGTCGAGGACCGAAGCAAGGAGTCTTGGTCCATCTCAGCCTCATAATCAGAAATTTCATCATTGGAGCTCGATATTGTCCGAAGTTCTTCGATTCTTGACGAAGGAGGATTTTTAGGAGTGGACAAATCCGTGGTCTTCAATCCCCTATCAATGGAGATCGATTTCCAACCACACTTGAAGGGATTTGATGGAGAAATCACCAAAACGCCTTGGGGGCTCTCAAGTGAAGAGAGAGAATGTGAGGTGAGTTGTGAGGGTGAAGGAGATTAGGTTTTGGCGGCGCCTAGGGTTATGGAGTCGAAAAATCGGACTAGTCCGTGGTCGGTCGGACTAGTCCGGACTACCGGACCTCTGCGAACCAGTCTGTAGCGTGCGGACTAGTACGGGTAACCACAAACTTGTCCATGGTCACCAAAACATATATAATTAGCCCATTCGTATGTATTCGAAGGTTCTTATAGAGAAAAATAGGGGCAAAACATACACAAATCTTAATGAGTATGATCAGCAAACAAACATATAACAGTCAAGCTATGACCAAAATTCACGAAGATCAAGTAATTAAAATAGTTTTTCAGAGAAAAATGAGGGAGATGATTTTCATAACACAATCAATGGATTTTGAATAAGCCATACATATATGCAAGTTTTCAAGCCACGTTTCGAGCATCAAGAATATTCAATTCATTTTGGAGTTCGCAAAAAACGCTTTTCATCAAGTGGCTTGGTAAAGATATTGGCTAGTTGTTTTTCGGTGTTGACATGGGAAATGGCTATGTCTCCTTTCATTGAGTGGTCTCTCAAAAAGTGATGGCGGATGTCTATGTGTTTGGTCCTAGAGTGCTGAACAGGATTATGTGCAATTTTAATGGCACTCTAATTATCACAAATGAGTGGAATATGGCTCATGTTGTAACCGTAATCCCTTAGAGTTTGTCGCATCCAAAGAAGTTGTGCACAACAACTCCCGGCTGCAACATACTCCGCTTCAGCTGTGGATAAGGCAATGGAATTTTGTTTCTTGGACGACCAAGAAACAAGGGATCTACCCAAGAATTGGCATGTACCAGAAGTACTTTTTCTATCTACTTTGCATCCGACATAATTTGCATTGGTGTATCCAATGAGATTGAATTTGGAACCTTTAGGATACCAAAGGCCTAGGTTGGGTGTATGAACTAAATATTGCAAGATTCTCTTGACGGCTGTCAAATGACACTCCTTAGGATTGGATTGAAATCTTGCACACAAGCACACACTCAACATAATATCAGGCCCAGATTCACATAAGTAAAGTAGGGATCCAATCATGGAGCGATATACCTTTTGATCCACGCTTGGTCCATCTTCATTGAGATCCAAGTGTCCGTTTGTTGCCATGGGAGTATTTATGGGCTTCGCCTTGTCCATTCCAAACTTCTTGAGTATGTCTTGAGTATACTCAGTTTGGCTTATGAACGTCCCTTCCTTTTGTTGCCTCACATGGAATCCCAAGAAGTATTTTAGCTCTCCCATCATGGACATCTCGAACCTATCTGTCATAATCATACTAAATTCTTCACAGAACGATTTGTTAGTTGAACCAAAGATAATGTCATCAACATAAATTTGACAAATAAAAGGATCATTGTCAAAATGCTTCGTCAACAACATTTAATCAGCTTTGCCAATTTTAAAACCATTTCCGATCAAGAAATCTCTAAGGCACTCATACCAAGCTCTAGGAGCTTGTTTGAGGCCATAGAGAGCCTTACGCAGTTTGAACACGTGGTCGGGGAACTCTTGATCTTCGAATCCGGGGGGTTGCTCCACGTACACTTCCTCCTTGATTGGTCCGTTGATGAAGGCACTTTTCACATCCTTTTGATAGAGCTTGAAATCATGGTGAGTAGCATATGCAAGTAATATTCTAATAGTTTCAAGCCTAGCTACGAGATCAAAGGTTTCGTCGAAATCCAAACCTTCGACTTGTGAATACCGTTTGGCCACAACTCGTGCCTTATTCCTTGTCACCACCCTGTGTTCATCTTCCTTGTTGAGGAAGACCCATTTGGTGCCGACGACGTTGAACTTGGGTCTTTCGACGAGTTCCCACACCTCGTTTCGTTTGAATTTGTTAAGTTCTTCTTGCATTGCCACCACCCAATCCGAATCTTTCAATGCATCCTCAATCCTTCGTGGTTCCAAAAAGGATACAAAAGAGTAATGTTCACAAAAATTAGCAATTCGAGATCTAGTAGTTACTCCCTTTTGGATGTCCCCGATTATGTTGTCGATGGGGTGATCTCTTTGGACGCATTGGAGTACTCTTGAGTGTGGCACTTGTGGTCTTGAGTCTTCATGGTCATCTTCTACTCCCCCTAGATTGTTGCCCTCATTTGTGTGTTGATCATCTTCATCTTCTTGAGGTTAATCTAGTGTAGAAGCTCTCCCTTGATCCATTACCTCCACTTGTGGTTCATCTTCTTCATTTTGATTTGGAGGTGGTGCTTGTGGTGGAACATCGCCCAACAACATTCGTCTCAATGCTTGATAAGGAGCTTCTTCTCTATCTAGCACACATTGATCAACTTGATCTTCTTGAGAGCCGTTAGTTTCATTGAAAACTACGTCACGTGCAACTTCAACAAGCCCCAAAACCTTGTTGAAGACATGATAGGTGTAATAGTTCGAATCATAACCAAGCAAGAAACCTTCATCGGACTTTGAAGAGAACTTTGAAGTCCTAGGCTTCTTGTTCAAGATATAGCATTTAGAACCAAAAACACGAAAATAGGAAATATCAGGTTTGTTACCCGTGAGTAGCTCATATGATGTCTTCTTGAGTACGCGATGAAGATAGAGTCGGTTTATGGCGTGACAAGCGGTGTTGACCGCTTCAGCCCAAAACCAATCCGATGTCTTGTACTCATCAAGCATTGTTCTCGCCATCTCTATGAGGGCTCGGTTCTTCCATTCGGCCACTCCATTTTGTTGAGGTGAGTATGGTGCTGAAAATTCATGTTTGATGCCCTCTTAGTCTAGGTACTCCTCAACTTGAGTGTTCTTGAACTCCGTGCCATTGTCACTTCGTATGTTCTTGATCTTCAATGAGAGCTCATTTTGGGCGCGCTTAAAGAACTTCTTGAGGGTTCCTTGTGTTTCTGTCTTATCATGCAAAAAGAAAACCCATGTGAAGTGCAAAAAGTTATCAACAATTACTAAGCCATATTTGTTATTGCCGATGCTTATGTAAGCGATTGGACCAAATAGGTACATGTGAAGTAGCTCGAGCAGTCTTGTCGTTGTCATGACGTTCTTCACGTGATGGGGTGCTCCTACTTGCTTCCCGGCTTGGCACACGCTACAAGGCCCGTCTTTCTAAAAAAAAACATCCTTCAAACCTCGAATGTGATCGCCCTTGAGGAGTTTTTGAAGATTCCTCATACGAACATGTGCTAGCCGTCTATGCCACAACTAACCCATGTTGGTCTTTGCAATCAAACATGTGTCAAGTTTGGCTTTATCTTTTTGAAGTCAACAAGATAAAGCTTTCCCTTCAACACACCCTTGAATGCAACCGAGTCATCACTCTTTCTAGAGACAGTCACACCCTCATTAGTAAACAAGCAATTATAACCCTTGTCACATAATTGAGATATGGACAGAAGGTTATAATCTAAGGAGTCAACATGCAAAATATGAGAAAGTGTGTGTTGAGATGATATTGCAATTTTACCGGTACCGAGCACCCTTCCTTGACTATTGTCTCCGAAATAGATGCCCTCGCTTGGATCCTCATTTTCTTCATATTCTACAAACATTCTTCGTTCTCCGGTCATATGGTTGGTGCATCCACTGTCTAGCACCCATTTTGCTCCACCGGAGGAGTAGGCCTGCAAAAACAAATTATGTCTTGTTTTTAGGTACCCAAGCTTGCTTGGGTCCTTTGAGGTTAGTCACAAGAGATTTGGGCACCCACACATGGGACTTTGTCTTCCCATGGCGTGACCCAACATATTTGGCATGCACTTTACCAAAAGCGTTTTTCATAAGAACATAAGATGCATCAAAAGTTCTAAATAATAATTGTTGCTCATATGTGTTAAAGTTTTTGAACTTATCAACATTGTTAGGTTTTCTAACTTGAGGGGAGTTTCCCTTCACAAAAACACCGCGCTCCTAGTTATTCTTATGGTTTCTAGCATTTTGCTTTTCACCATAGGAATACCCAATGCCATATTTGACATTAGGAGGTCTTATGGCCAAGTAAACACTGCGTGCATACTTGACCTTCTCCTTGTCAAATATGCCACCACGGGAAGAATGCTTGTCCTTGGTCGAGGTTGACTTGTCCTTAAAGCTAGTATCAATTTTAGCACATGCACAAGTAGTAGTAGGTTCAGTTTTTAGGGGTTGAGAAGGAGAGCTTGAAGAGAATGAAGGTTCACTTTTCTTGAGTGACTCAACTTGTACCTCAAGGATCTTGTTAACTTTGGTTAAATTAGCAAGTTCAGCCTCGATGATAGCATTTGAGTCGCTTAACTTCAAGCAAGCTTCCTTGCTTGAAGCTAGCTCAAGTTCAAGTGACTTGCTTCGCTCCTTTTCAAGTTCAAGGAGCTTTTTGATCTTAAGATACTCCTCCTTTTAAAGGATGATCATATCTTCTTGTCGATCAACAAGCTCCTCCTTATCAATAAGTTTATCCATTAAGAATTTCATTCTTGCGGCAGTTTTCATATCAAGGCCAACAAGCATATCTTCATTATCACTATTGGCATCACTATCGCTAGAGTAAGAATGCGAGGAGAAAAGATTTAGATGTTACCTTTCTTTTACCTTCCCTCGCCATGATACAGGTGTCGTTGTTCTTCCTTGCGCCAATAGTTCGGAAGAGGGTCGATTTCTTCGTTGTCTTCTTGATGGTTATGCTACCCATCTCCTCTTCCTCTTCAAACGAGGACTCATGATTTGAGTCCCACTCCTTTCCTAGGTGCGCCTGTCCATCTTGCTTTTTCTTCTTGAAGAACTTCTTAGGTTGAGGCTTTGTTTCCTTGGTCTTCTTCTTGTTTTCTTCATAAGGGCAATCAACTATAAAGTGGTCATATTCACCACAGTTATAGCAAGCCCGCCTCAACTTCGGTCTTGACTTTTATTTGTGTTTTCCTTCACTTGATTTACCCCCTTGTCTTCTCTTCATCATCCTCTTGAATTTATTCATGAAGAGGATCATGTCTTCCTCATCTATGTCACTGCTCTCATCATCGCTGTCATCTTCATCTTGAGACTCTCGAGCTTCTTTGACAAGGGCTTGCAAGTGGATTTTAAGGCGACCCCTTTCTTCTTTGCCGAGGTGAGGTCGGCAATCTCCTTGACATGTTTTTCTTGCTTCTCCATCATTTCAAAGTTGATGATCTTTCCAAGCAATTCATCCGAAGTCATTTTCTTGTATCCGGGGCTTTCTCTAATTATCGAGCACAGGGTAACATTACGAGGCATGAAAGATTAAAGTATGATCTTCACCACCTCATGATTGTTTAACTTTTTACTTCCATATGCTCGAACCTTGTTGATGAGAGTCTCCAACCGCTTGTACATGTCTTGCGGCGACTCATCTTCTTCTATGGCGAATCTTCCCAATTGGCCTTCGATCATTTTGATCTTCGCCTCTCGCACATGACGATCGCCTTCATGTGCAGTTTGCAATGTGTCCCATATTTCCTTTGCAATCTCGAGTCCATCCACCTTGGAGAACTCGTCCCGACTTAGTGATGATGTGATGACCGCTGCAGCTTGAGCATTCCGATGAATTGCTTGCTCTTGGCTTGGTGTGAGCTCTTCAACGTCGTCTAGGATATCTGTACCTGGGCACACTATATGCCACAAGCTGGAGTTAAGTGAGATTAAATGCATTTTCATGTTTGGCCTCCACATTGAGTAATCATTGCCATCAAAGTGTGGGGCTTTTCCTAGAGGAATAGACAAATAATGGCTATTGTTAGAATTTAGACGATCGTAGTTGAAAGGATATCGGGAGTAGTCAGTGTGACTACTCCCCTTCTTTTTCTTCTCGTCCTCGATCTTCATTTTCCCTTTGGAGAGGGATTTCTTCCTTTGGAGCGCCTTGAGTTCAATCTCCTCCTCATCGTCATCCTCGAAGTCCTGAATGGCGTCAATGAGCTTCTGCAATTTTTGAGCCTTTTCATCTTCAACCTTCTCTTGGTTGAGGCTCTTGTGCACATCCTTCATGTCCGACATTTTTGCTTCGAGCGAAATATCCTCTTGAAGAACCTGACTCTGATACCAACTGAATGTGGCCTAGAGGGGAGGTGAATAAGCCTTTTTGATTTTTAGTCAGAACCTGCAACACTCAACAACTTGATCAAATACCGAGAAATCAGACTAGTCCGGTACTGTGCGGACTAGTCCAGTGTTTGCGGACTAGATCGATCAAGTTTGATCGATGATCTCGATCCAAGTACTCTACGCAGCAGAAATTAAGATGTAACTAGAGTAAGTTGCTTCAATTAAACTTATTAAAGGACAAGGTAATCTTTATTTTCAAGGTTTCAACATAAGATATGCAAGATCAAGTAAACCCTACAATGTGATATGGAAAAACTCAGAACAAGATTGACACAAGATTTTTATCCCGTGGTTCGGTTCCCACGAAGGCAACCTACGCCCACGTTGAGGAGCCCACGAAAGGACCGGGTCTTCACCAACCCTACCCTTGTCGAATTGCCACAAAGACCAATTCTCTTCCACTATTACAAAGGGGTAAGATAACCGGGTTCAAGGGGCCTTCTCACAAGTTGAGGGCTCCCCAAGATTACAAAGCAAAACACCACCAAGAACACACTCGTAAGATCTGTAATGAAACAACAAGAGTGTGCGAGAGAATCAAACCTAAGAGATCAAACGTGAAGAATCGTGTCTGTCCTTTGATCTAGAATTGATCCACACAAATTTGATCTTTCTTTCATTGGATTGTGTGGAGAGACGTGTTTTCTAAGCTCTTGGAGGGTGTGATGGCGCAGGGAGTCAAGAGAGATCATAGTTGGGCCGTGCACCTCTATTTATACTAGGGTTTTCAAGGGTTACTGTTACGGTTTTCAAAGTACGGACTAGTCCGGTGTGCGGTGTGTGAGAAACCCTAAGTGCCCCGAAATATAGGACTTGTCCAGCCTGGGGTAAACTAATCCGATTTTGTCTCTGGAAATGTTCGGACTAGTCTGGCACGTATCGGACTAGTCCGGTGGTGGTGAAACCCTTAGTGAATTGGGGACAAGTCCGCACTTAGATGACTTGTACGATTTTGGTTAGAGGGTTTTTCGGACTAATCCAGACATATATCAGACTTGTCCGATTTGGGTCAGAAGGATATCGGACTAGTTCGTGGTTATATCGGACTTGTCCGATTTTGTGAAAAGCTATGAAGTGTCGAGGACTAGTCGGCACTGGGCAGGACTAGTCCGATCTTAGTCAGAAAGATATTGGACCAGTCCGGTCTATGTAAACCTGGACTGTGCAGACAAGTCAGCACTGGGAGGACTTGTCTCATTCTGAACAGAGGGATTATCAGACTAGTCTGGGGTATATCGGACTAGTCTGGACCTGTATGAATTTGTGCAGTGAATGATTTTTCTTGTGCTTGAGCTCTTGGGGTGTGTTTCTCCAACACACTCCATACACAATGATCTAGTCTATTCAGCTCTTGAGCTCTTTTACTTATAGATCCTAATTCTCATTTCTTTTTGCGCTTTCATCATAATTTCATTAAAAACCTGCGCTCTTCTCAACAATTTGGTTAAGATCTCATTCGTTTTTCATAAATCAATCAAAACCCACAAGGGATGCCTCGATGCACTTTCACATGACCACATAGTTGCCTCATCATCTACAACCTTGAATACTTCTACAAACCACTCCAACCTCTGCTACACTTTCAGCCATGAATAAACATGCCTTACCACTAAGCTTGCACAATCCACTGCTGAAAGGCTCACCAATAAATGACCAACGAAAATCTACATTGTGGTCTTCAGTGAGGGGGATATTGTCGGTATCCGGCATACCAGGTACCCTCGCACAGAAGCTAGAGCTGCCTAGGTACCTCGCCTCCCAACAGGGATAGGGTCTGAGGGCGCCACGTGTTCAAAGAAACCCAGACCCACCGGCCTCAGATGGGATGTCCGGGGTGCCTCGCTCCACTTGACGACAAGCTCCCAGGCAGCCACGTGTCCAGCAGGACAGGACCCAACCTCCTCTGCAGAGGTTAGCTCGCAAGCTGCCATGTGGCCCACGAAGTCGAGACCCGGTCTCCCCTACGGAGGCGAGCACCCGAGCTGCCACGTGGCCCGTGGGGCAAGACCTTGCCCCCCCCCATGGAGGTGAGCTCCCGAGCTGCCACGTGGCCCGTAAGACGGGCGTGGCCTCCACCATGGCGGGGAGCTCCCCAGCAGCCGCATGGTCAGTCCTCTTGTCCTGAGTAGATAGTGAGGAAGTTAAGAGGGCGGTGTGCCTTGTCTCCTTCAAGCCTTGAAGATACGTGGCTTCCCCAGACGCATGGTGCGGCGCACGCCTATTGTCAGGTACCGCTACGACTAATCGCATCACACTGAAGGCGCCACAAGCCTATCCCACTCCGCCATGTGGGTAGCTTAAGGCGCCAGAGACAGTTTGATGGGACATTCCCTGCCAATGTCAGCAACGCGCGTGGGCTACTGTCAAGGAAGGCGGCAAGACGACGAGTCTTCACTACCACGCTGAGAGAAGCTTATGCGGGAAGCCTTAGATCTCTTAGGATAAGATGGCCCCGGGACCACCTATCTGGCCCTGAGACCGCACTTGTAAGGCGTCCGACCTTGACTATAAAAGGCCCGGACCGCCATCGCTACAAGGACCACACTCAGAATCCCCAATACACACACACACACACACACACACACTCGCATACGCACTCACCAGGCAATACAATTCACCGTGGAGTAGGGTGTTATGCTCCTTGCAGCCCGAACCACATAAAAACTCCCTATATCATACTCTTCCGCTAGAACACTAGTTTGAGGCCTAAGCCCCGCCGAACAAGAACCTCTGCGGGTTGCTCCTTAGCAGATCCGGGGGAAGTGTCGCATTGACCCTTCGACATTTGGCGTGCCAAGAAGGGGCTTTTTCCCTCAAAAAAGTGGTAGCGCTTTCACCACCATGGTGTTCATCAGGCCCGTGGAAGGCAGTTTTCGCGCCCGTCGTCCAGTGACCAGATCCGCTGCTTGATTGGCGCTTTTTGGTCAGTCTCGACCCCGTGCTGGTACGGGTGGCCAAAATGGAATGTCGGGACACGCCCCAGCTTAGTAGGCTCCACAAGCACCCACAACAGCGAGCCCGGAGAGCGCTCTGGCGGCGGCCAGAGCTCTCCTCCACCACCCACCGTTGCTAAACGACTCTCAGGGGGCGGCTCAACTATGGGTCCAAGACATTGACCACCTCATGATCACAACCATCAACTCCCCCAACAGGGGAAGGCGCCTCGTGTCGCTGTCATGCACGCCATCCATCGACCGTCACTCGCCAACTCCCGCTCCTCCAAGCCTACGAGCGTTGGCCGGCTCCTCACGGAGGACCTCAGGGCTGAGCTTGACCGTCGTCAAGCTCACATGGACGGCCGTGTCATCATCGAGCGGAAGCGAGAGATGCGATGCAACCTCGACGACGAATATGGCCCTCAATGCCCTGTTCACGACGTGTCCTCTGTCCAAGGTGCACCGCAGGTAAACCCTCCGCCACCTGACCAGGAGTATGTTGTCTCGACAGCTCCCCTGCAACACTCGGTGCAGCAGGATGTGCAGCAATAGTACTTGGTGCAGCCAGTACCATTGAAGCATCGCATGGTACAACCAGTGCCACAACTGCAAGTCCAACAAATGCCAAACGTCGTGCAGTAGACCCCCTTGGGGTATGCTGTCCCATCTGCCTCTCCGACGAGGCCCATGGGAGGCTGCCCGCTTCGCAATGTGGCCACGCAAGTTCCGGCCACATATCTCGGAGAGGTTCTACGGAAGCATCAACCCGAAGGAGTTCTTGCAGATATACACCACGACGCTCCTTGCTCCCGGAGTGGACGAGACCATCCTGGTGAACTACTCCCTAGTCGCTCTGACTGGGTCAGCCTGCTCATGGCTGATGAACCTTCCCGAGGGGTCTATAACCTCTTGGGATGAGCTGTGCCGGCAGTTCACAGCAAACTTCGGTAGCTCCTACACGCGCCCCGACACCGAGCTCGACCTCCACGCCGTGCGACAGCAACCCAAGGAGATGCCGCGGTCATTCATCTAGTGCTTCTCCCAGGTACGCAACTCCAATCCCAATATCTCGAATGCCTCTGTCATAGTGGCATTTTGCCAGGGAGTGTGTGACCGCAAGATGCTCGAGAAACTATCCACGTACAATGTGCAAGACATCTCCGAGCTCTTCAAGATCGCCGATCGGTGTGCCAAAGTGGCAGAAAGCCACGACTGGCACGCTTAGCCCGCCCCTGGACCAGGCAGTGCTAGCCACACCAAAGAAGGAGCCGCTATCCCTGGTAGTGGCAAAAAGAACAAGAACCGGGGTAGTGGCCAAAAAAAAGCCACTGCATGGATCCCCTGTCGCGGCAGCGGCCGCGACCAGAGGAGGCAAGCCGCCACGCCCGGAGAAACACCCTCGTCAGTCACCTGCCGCTGACGAAGACTTCGAGCCCTGCCCGGTGCACAAGACTCGCGAACACACCGCGAGCGAGTGTCAGGAGATAAAAAGGTGCGCCGAATGCTATCAAGAGCGGGCACAGCAGCGCCCGGACGGTGCTGTTGACGGCTGTTATATACCAATTTCATCCGTCAATTTAACTCAATTTTGTGAAGGATTTGTCATTTCTTGCACACATCACCTTTCTATCTAACCCAATTTCACTTGGACATGGAGAAATATGTGTATGCATCATTTTATGCTGGAAATGAGTAAATGTAGAGGGACCAATCCTATAAAATATCATCCCAGCCAATTAGGCGACGACACATGGCATCCTATGGATCAAATGGCCCACAAACAGAAGTATCCGAGGAGATCCAATAGTGTATCACCCATATACATCAATGGGACCCACCTGGCAGCCACCTGGAGAAAGCACACGAGAAACAGTGCAATGACCAGGTCGGCCGAACCAGGGGGTCGGCTGACCTGGTCTTTGCACCAAACTCGGTCAACCTCCACGTGTTGGCTCCTCCCGGCTCCCTGGAGCCAATGCTGACTGATTCACGCACTTTTGGTGGCGGGAATCGACCTCAACACTAGTATAAATAGGACCCCCTACCCTTCACTTCAACACACACCACTTGGGCATCATTTTATTGTATACACTATCTTCCATAGTCCTTAGAGGAGTTAGGATGTAGAGTGGAGAGCCTCTAGTCCCAAGTCCAAATTTGGAAAGGAGTAGAAGGAGTCCCTCTTCCCAATTCCACATTGGGAAAGGTATGGCTTATGTATTCCTTCTTGTATGTGACTTTGTGCTCAATAAAGATATTATCTTTAGTCTTCTTTTATACGTATTCTTGGACAAAGCGTTTCTTGTTTGATTGTGGAGTCCATGTATGTGGAAGGTATAGTCTTTATGATTTCACTCTCATGATCACATCTTATGGTCATAAACACTATAGACCTCCACTATAGTCTATGTAGTTATGATATGATTATGTTAATATGAATGACTATGCTTTGCAATCAACATTGGTTCAACGATGTTTAGGTTAGTCATTGCCTTAGAATGGCTTGTGCCATGGCTACTAAGGTATTTGCTTAGTATGATAGCATGGTGCTAGGGTATTTAAGTAGCGTTGGATGTCTCATAGACCCACAGATTGAAGAGGTAGGCAGTAGGTGGTGACAACCCTATTTGTCCTTTATAATCCTCCACGTTCGGCTATGCCACAGGCTCTTGGCGGGAGCCGCCCTAGTATTGCTAGGGGTAAGCCTGTGCCCGATGTGTTGAATAGCATTGCATACGAAGTCATCATTGACATGACCATTAGTATCTACCTTAGGCTATGTATATGCATTAGGAGCATTGTAGGAGCCATTCTCTAACTCTCAATCCAATCTCCCTCTAGGACCCATTTTACCCTTTAGAATAGATTGCCTAGGTGTGTGTCACACTACCCATATTATCAACTTACCCCTGTCCGGATAATGGATTAGTATCCCATAGCTTGACCATAAGAGTAGTATATACTTTACTCCATTGCCTTCCTTTGGGATAAATACGATACCCTTGAGAATACTCATGGGTGAAATGCTACAACGGTATCTTCCGTGCGCTTTCGGATCTCATCTCTTTACCGGAGATGATTTGTGGTGTTAAGAAATACCAACAAGCATTTCTAGCGCCGTTGCCGGGGATGATTTGTTAGTATATCTTAGGAGCCGTCAACAAGCATTTCTGACGCCGTTGCTGGGGAAGGCTAAGGAAGTGAAGGATAGCTATCACTTGTGATTAAGCTATATGTACTAATAGTTATTAGGCAGGATTACCCTTGTTTGTTTTCTCCTTTGTGTAAAAACAGGGTAGTGTTGGCCAACCCATTATGTGGGATGGCCAACAAGGACGCAAGTGCTAAACTGCAAGATGATTTAAGGCGTACCTCAACAAATGTCCGCTAGGCAACACCATTGCCTTTTTGCGAGTGAATTTCAGCTTTCAGTAGGAGCCAAAGTCATCCATACCCAAGCTTGGTGAAGGATCCAAGAAGTTCTTCTTGGTTTGCCTCCACCTTGGGGTGGATAGCTAGCTCTTCATCCAACACTCGTGTCATGGGTTGGCTCCACCAATCCATGACCACATTCATGCTGGAGCTGAAGGAGTCCTATTCTCATTTATCATGGATGAGAAGAAGGTCTCCACTCAAGGGGTGGATTAAAGAATGCTCGAGTTCCCATAGCTTGTCATGCACACCACTTCACAAGGTGGATATGCTATTTATGGAACTACACTCCCATTGAAGTGTCATGAATATACAAATCGTTAGAGATTTGTTTGGATAATCCAAGTCATGGATATTCACATGATTTGTGAAAATCCATGTCATCATGGGACGCGTGGGAATTATTTCCCTAAGACCCATGAGGACCTTTTTCAAACAACAACTCCAATGGCTACCGTTCACAAGGAGGTCAAGGGTGGAATTAACATCACCCTTGTATTCAAGGAGGCTATGGCTTTCCAAGGGATTTAAGTTCAACTAGCCTACCTTGAAGTATCTTGTCCAAGCAGAAATCAAGACAACATTGACATGAAGATCTTGGCCAAGGACAAGAATTTAAGGAGCATCCAATGTCCAAGATTTCCCACATCACTTGTTGGGATTGCCAAACTTCGACCAAACCCATTCAACCTAGGGCAAGTGACATTGTGGATGAAGCGTTTCTTGTTTGATTGTGGAGTCCACATGTCATCATGCCCAAGGAAGCCTTTGACCCATTATCAAGGTATGGGTTGATTCAATGGAATATCAATATGGTCAGAGTGGCACCCCTAAGAAGGACAAAGCCTCACCATGCTCATGAAGGAATACATTCAAGAGGGAGAACCTGTCGCTACAACAACATGTATATATCAATAAAACGGGGAGAGGATAGGGCCACCATGTGGCCCACATATCCAAATGACAGCCAAATGAGTTTGGCATGTCAAAACAGAAGAAATCGTCCACATCTTCAACTCCAGGATTGGACAACAAACCATCCCGCTGAACCGAACGGAGGTAAGTCCTACTCATCGGACTTCAAAAATTCAGTGAGTCCTCGCCAATAGGTTAATTGGTAGTTATCACTCACCGTACTTCAAAAATTTGGTGAGTCCTTGCCAATAGGTTAATTGGTAGTTATATCATATTTGTTTTCCAAATTGCATCAACCCTTGCATTTACATATTTGAAATTCCACACTTGCATGTTGGAAAGTTAAATTTCCAACCATTATAAAACTAAAAATTTGAATTAGGGAAGAAATTTAATTGGATATGAACTACGTGCATGACCACTTGAATCTTCCTAGTTCAAACCAAAAAGATTTGCTTTGACCCTCATTGCATTTACAAGTTAATTCAAGCTGGGCATGATAATTTGAAAATTGGGTTCAATTTGCTTTTGGCTAATGTAACCTATTTTCGACTTGTTTTGTGTGTTCCTGATTAAAGTGCAGCTAGGTCAAAATTGTGAATAGGTGGTTTGGCAAGAAAGTGGAAGGTTTCATCAAGCTCAAGTCACCAATGGGAGGATTTGAGAACACTTCTCTCCTTCAAACTCATTTTGAGTTTGAGGAAGAGAAATGATCAAGAGGATGACCCAATGGAGGAGCCAAAACCAAACCCATCGCCAAATCCAACCTCAACTTGGCATTTGACATCAACCATCAAGCCTACGCCGAAAATCAAGGTTGTGAGTTTCTCACACAAAGACCTTCGTGACCAACTGCTCTTCAAATGAGGTATGAGTTTAGAATTTTTCATTGTTTGGTTTGCCATAGAATTGAATTTATTTTCTTGCATTTGTGAGGAAGGTTGACACTTCCTCATCATTCAATTCTCAAGCATACTCACAAGAGTAAGCGTGGGTATTGACTTTTGGATCTCCATAAGGAAATCCCACCTTACTTGGAAAAATCTCAAACAAGTACCTAGAATCCTTTAAGAATTGTTTTGTAAACTTAGTCATTTTTGTCGAGGTTTAGAAAACAAAACTTTTGGGCATGACTTAATTGGTGAATTGGCATATAGGAACTTGGGCATAGTGACAACCATAATTTTTAATTGAGCTTCATGCATATATGGTGTCACTACATTTCAAAATCCTAGGAATAAGTGATATCCTTGCTCTGAAATTGAATTGCATTTTTAGGAGGAGTCACTAAATTTCAAATTCCTAGTGAGGTCCAGGAGGATAAAATTGAGAATCTTGTTTGTCATGGTCTAAATGATAAAAATTTGCTCTTGAAAGCTAAGATGGTTAGAAACTTAAAAAGGTGTAGGGATCCATATAGTGTATTTCTATCACATGCATTGCTATGAGTAGGAGCTTTAGAAAATATGCAAAATGAATTATCCATAAAGCTCCACTCTCATCAATGAATAACACATTGATCATAGCTACACTTGACATTGGGTCCAATGCATCTTTGATTTTGTTCTTCCCCGTATGTACAAATTAAAGTTCAGTTAACTAACCCAAATGTTCATTTGTACAAGTCTCGGGAGCTAACCATCCCCCTCCATTCAAGAGAGGAAGTTTGTAGGAGTAATATTACTATGCAAGCAATCAAGAAGCTGATTGCTGGGATCCCTACAGGATCCCATTTCAACATCTCTTGGCCAAGGAATAAATGAGGATGGTTGCTACCTATCGGAAATTATGCCCGAAGGTCAATCATAACTATACGAGGCTAGAGATTTGAAATGGGAACCGTCCATGAGCAACCAATGAGCTGCCACGAATGGGTGAGAGCATTATGCTCTCAACTATTTTAAGCACTCATTCAAGCTCAAGGGATTTGTCACCATCATTGGGTACAAGTTATTCCTATGTGGCTAAGAGTTATGATGTACCATGACCAAGGAATGACAAGATCACACCCAATTTATATTGGGTGCAAGTTGTTTCTATGTGGCTAGAAGGAATGACACGCCTTAGCCAAGGAACAACAGATCACACTCAACCCATGTTGAGTGCATGTCATTCCTTTGTGGTTCTAGGTATGTTGTACCTTACCCAAGGAACAACTGATCATACCCAATGCATGTTGGGCACATGTCACTCCCTTATAGCAAAAAGATATGATACACCTTAGCCAAAGAATGACGAACATACTCATTGTATGTTGAGTGCACGTCATTCCTTTGGATCTAAAGGTTATCATTATCCTAGCCAAGGAATGACAAATCACACCCAACACATGGAGACCCTGATGTGCGGATGATCAACATCGAAAACACTCTATTAAACCACACTGATGGTGTCCATGGGAGGCAACACAACAATCAACACTCAAACCTCCATTTTCAAAGCCATGCTGCAACAAGGATCGGCCAACTCATGGCCTACCTCCGTCGTTAGGGTTTCAACCCCTATCACGGACCTTGATCAAGAATAAGCTTGGGGGAGGACCCCCACTTGAGGTAACTTGTATCACACCCACTACATTTTTATTTCAAATCATCCATTGCATATTTATTTTCCATCCATCCATTATCCACCTTGCATTTAAAAGAAAAAATAAAATAAAAATAGGTTAGATTTGCTTTCATCAAATAAATATGTGCGGTAAGAATGATTTAGAATTCACATAGATGAAATGATGAATAGTTGCTTTGTTTTATTTTCCTAAGTCTCTAGTTTACAACCTGCTACTCTCCGAATATTGCTTTCATTGGTTTGAAATACTTTTACCTTAATTTGGAAGTTGTGGGTAGCAAACGCTTAATCTAATTCTAGGTTGTTGCAAGATTAGAATTAGCAATAGGGCTGCTAGCCCTAGTTTGAAAGTAAAACTTAGATTTCTGTAGAAATTCTAAAAAGATTTAAGTTTCCCTCAATTGATTGGAAATACCTACCAAAGCCATATGATGTCCATACATGGACAAAACCTTATGCATATGCTATTTGCTTTCACATTGAGCCTAGTCAAACTAGTATAGACCTATGTGAGAAATCATTCAACTCTTTTTGAATTCAAGACTTCACTTGCACATGCTATACTTCTACACTAGAAGTAAGCAAAACGTTCATCATATCCACCATACCACAACAAAAAGAGAAACTCCATGTTATTCATGTTTAGCACTCTCTTCAAAATTCATTGCAAAGAAAGGGGGTAGAAGACATGGCTACAAAAAAAGAGCATGATTACATCATAAGCATGAGAGAGAAAAAAGAGAAAAGAAAAGTAGCCATTTTTCATCCCTGCAAAAGAAAGAGAGATTACACCAAAAAGGAGTTATCTCAAGTATCCACATCCACTTCCACTCCATCACACATGCACTAGTCTTGAATCAAAAAGTTGTGACTTGAATTCTCCTAAGGCTTACTCTTTTGACTTAGCAATATATGTGATGCAAATATGCCTACTTACTTTCCTTACCAAGCTCCATATACAAGCCATATTCAATGAGTAGGTATAGTAGAGGCATAATGATTTGGTGAGGAAATATTTCCACTATCCACAAAGGAGTGACTGAGAGAATCAAATTGAGGTACTTAATATCTAAATTGAATTTTCCGGGATTTAAGTGAAACTTGATTTCTAGGCTATGTTTGCTCCATTTGCTATTCTACCTTTCAACTACTCATGAATATGAAAAAGCATAAGCCCCATGATAACTTAAGAAAGGTAGGGTATCATAGACAATTTCTGCAATACTAGGTAGAGTATCTTGTTGTGCATTAGATACTTTTGAAAATAAGATATTGTAGCAACTCCTCATCATCAACCTAAAGTCTTCACTTTGCTCGGGACGAGGAAAGGATAAGCTTGGGGGAGTTTGTTGACAGCTGTTATATACCAATTTCATCCGTCAATTTAACTCAATTATATGAAGGATTTATCATTTCTTGCACACATCACCTTTCTATCTAACCCAATTCCACCTGGACTTGGAGAAATATGTGTATGCAGCATTTTATGCAGGAAATGAGGAAATGTAGAGGGACCAATCTTATAAAAATATCATCCCAGCCAATCAGGTGACGACATGTGGCATCCCATGGATCAAATGGCCCACAAAAAGAAGTATGTGAGGAGATCCAACAGTGTATCACCCATATACATCAATGGGACCCACCTGGCAGCCACCTGGAGAAAGCACACGAGAAACAGTGTAATGACCAGGTCGCCTGAACTAGGGGGTCGGTCGACCTGGTCTTTGCACCAAACTCGGTCAGCCTCCACGTGTTGGCTCCTCCCGGCTCCCTGGAGTCAATGGTGACTGATTCGCGCGCTTTTGGTGGCAGGAACCGACCTCAACACTAGTATAAATAGGACCCCCTACCCCTCACTTCAACACACACCACTTGTGCATCATTTTATTGTATACACTATCTTCCATACACTATCTTCTATAGTCCTTAGAGGAGTTAGGATGTAGAGAGGAGAGCCTCTACTCCCAAGTCCAAATTGGGAAAGGAGTAGAAGGAGTCCCTCTTCCCAATTCCACATTGGGAAAGGTATGGCTTATGTATTCCTTCTTGTATTTGTGACTTTGTGCTCAATAAAGATATTATCTTTAGTCTTCTTTTATATGATACTTGGACAAAGCGTTTCTTGTTTGATTGTGGAGTCCATGTATGTAGAAGGTATAGTCTTTATGATTTCACTCTCATGATCACATCTTATGGTTGTAAACACTATAGACCCCCACTATAGTATATGTAGTTATGATATGATTATGTTAATATGAATGACTATGCTATGCAATCAACATTGGTTCAACAATGTTTCGGTTAGTCATTGCCTTAGGATGGCTTGTGCCATGGCTCCTAAGGTATTTGCTTAGTATGCTAGCATGGTGCTAGGGTATTTAAGTAGCGTTGGATGTCTTGTAGACCCACGGATTGAAGAGGTAGGCAGTAGGTGGTAACAACCCTATCTGTCCTTTATAATCCTCCACGTCAGGCTATGCCACAGGCTCTTGGCGGGAGTCGCCCTAGTATTGCTAGGGGTAAGCCTGTGCCCGATGTGTTG
This sequence comes from Tuctoria greenei, assembly GCA_036927565.1. Classification (NCBI taxonomy): domain Eukaryota; kingdom Viridiplantae; phylum Streptophyta; class Magnoliopsida; order Poales; family Poaceae; genus Tuctoria; species Tuctoria greenei. Next base: position 68,027,281 of record JAYESD010000004.1, on the reverse strand, counting down.
AATAGCATTGCATAGGAATTCATCATTGACATGACCATTAGTATCTACCTTAGGCTATGTATATGTATTAGGAGCATTGTAGGAGCCATTCTATAACTCTCAATCCAATCTCCCTCTAGGACCCATTTTACCCTTTAGAATAGATTGCCTAGGTGTGTGTCACACTACCCCTATTATCAACTCACCCCTGTCCAGATAATGGATTAGTATCCCATAGCTTGACCATAAGAGTAGTATATACTTTACTCCATTGCCTTCCTTTGGGATAAATACGATACCCTTGGGAATACTCATGGGTGAAATGCTATAATGGTATCTTCTGTGCGCTTGCGGATCTCATCTCTTTACTAGAGATGATCTGTTGTGTTAAGAAATATCAATAAGCATTTCTGGCATCGTTGCCAGGGATGATTTGTTAGTATATCTTAGGAGCCGTCAACAGGCGCCCCCTTCCGCCAAAGGGAGGGCAAGCAGAAGGTCGAACAAAAGGCCGACAATGACGAGGAACTGGAGTACCAGAAGCAAGAGCGGGCCGTCAAAGTTGTCCACCAAGATGAGGAATCCAACACGAGCAGCAACAACGAGCATCGCAAGACCCTCCACGTCATCATCCCGGAACGCGGTCAAGACCCTTCATCGTGCGGTGGCTTCGATAGCCCCCGTACCCACTCCGGCGCAGCACTACCGCTGGAAGGAGACGCCGATCTACTTCGACGCCTCTGACTGCCCAAAGAACATGGCCGGGGCAGGAGTACTACCTCTCCTAGTCGCCCCCACCATAGCCAACTTCAAGCTCCACTACGTTTTGATAGATGGTGGGGCCGACCTCAACCTCCTCAGGCGTGCAACCTTCGAGCAGCTGTAGATCCCGGTGTCCGAGCTCGCCCCCCTCAAGCCCATTCTCGGGGGTGGGTCCTGGGAGCATCATCCCGTACGGCAACATCCACCTGCGGGTGACCTTCGGGGCACCTGACAACTACAGGACAGAGAGCATCCTCTTCAACGTCACCGATGTCAGCCTCCCCTTCAACGCCATCATTGGTAGGCCTGCTCTCTACCAGTTCATGGTTGTAGCCCACTATAGCTACCTCGTCCTGAAGATGCCAACCCCCTTCGGTGTCCTCAGGATCCGCGGAGATCGCACCACTGCAGTGTTAGCCTTGGAGTCGCTCTAAGCACTCACAGCAGACCCAACACCTGTCCTGGTCGGCGCTGGATCAAGTCGACCACCGAGCTCGCATCAGCGCAGAGCACCCGCCGTGCCTCAGCTACAGCCCTCCAGCAGCATCGACACATCTGTTGAAACTGTCAAGCCCAATCCCGGCTCTGCTCGGACCACTCGCAAGACGAGCGGTCAAGGCAGGAAATATGGATGCTTGCTCATCGCCCCTCTAAGTAGCTGTTGACAGCAAGGTTGCCCGCCAACCATCGCAACTACCCATGGAGCTGTGGGCACCCCTATTGTAAATACTAGTCTTAGTAGAACAGTGTAAAGAATTTCGTAGGGCTTAGGAGCAGAACTAAGGACAACCAAGCACTGGGAGGGTCAAGACTAGAGTGTGCAGCCAGCTTAGCTTGGTTCCGAACTCTAAGCCTGTGCACCTTGCCTCCCTCATCATCCGGAGGCAAGCCGTTGCCCTGTTTTGTAAAAACCTGTCTCTCCCTATGAACTCCTATCAAAAAAATCAATGTTTTACTTAAAGGCTTCTTAAAAACTTTGTCCATTTACTTACGCATTAAGTTTATCAACATGCCACACTAAGACTCATTTATTGCGTATTAGTTTATATGCGTGATTGTACACTCTGTAACTCACTATGCAGGTGTCATGCAGTCCTAATGCAGGCGGGTCTGCTTGAGGTACCTGTGGTGTATGAGGGGTTCTTCTGGCCCCTCTCGTCATTAGGGACCTGTGACGCCAAAAGGTTCCCCAGGAAAGGCCTGTGCCGAGCAGGAGGTCTAGGGGGTGTAAACTGCTTAGCCTGGTCCTGGACCCTAAGTGTACACACCCTGCCACCCAGTGCTACAGCCAAGTACTGAGAGCCAGAAAGCTCACACCCTTAGGACGACAGGAGCCAGGCCCCGGAGCACTAACGCACCAAATTACCTAGGCCCCGCAAATCAGCCTAGGACAATAACGCATGACAGAGCTAAGGGAGAGCTACAGGAAAATCAACGAGCAAAGTAGTCCACCTTGCTTCTATCATATGTGCAGAACAACCCGCCTCGGCACCTCCCAAGGGACCTGTCGTCGATGACTCTATGGCGATGGTGGACGACGCCGGAGCATCTAGCTCCGGCACCTCCAAAGGGGCATGTCGTCGACGTCTCCACGACGATGGTGGACGACGCCAGAGCATCCAACTCAGGCACCTCCCAAGGGGCCTCCGTCGAACGTCTCCATGATGATGGTTGACAACGCTAGAGCATCCAGCTCCGGCACCTCCCAAGAGGCCAGCCGTCAATGTCTCCTTGATGATGGTGGACGACGCCGGAGCATACAGCTCCGGCACCCCACATGGGGACTGCCATCGACGTCCCAGAATGTCAACGACAGCACCAAGCGCGGATAAGTGAGTAAACTCTCCTGCCCCATTCTTATTGCTAATAGGGTTCCCTTGTGATAGCCTGTAAACCAGGGGCCTGCCATCGACGTCTACACGAAGATGGTGGATGGCAACAGAGAACCCAGCTCCGGCACCTACCAAGGGGCCTGCCGTTGACGTCTCCATGACGGTGGTGGATGTTGCCGGAGCATCCATCTCCGGCACCTCCAAAGGGGCCAGCCATCGACGTCTCCATGACGATGGTTGATGACGCTTGAGCATCCAGCTCCATCACCTCCCAAGGGGCCTGCCGTTGATGTCTCCACGACGATGGTGGATGACGACAGAGCATCCAGCTCCGGCACCTCCCATGGGGCCTGCCGTTGATGTCCCAGAATGTCAACGACAGCACCAAGCACGGATAAGTGAGTAAACTCTCCTGCCCCGCACTTGTTGCTAACAAGGTTCCCTTGCGATAGCCTGTAAACCAGGGGCCTGCCATCGACGTCTACACGAAGATGGTGGACGGTGCCAGAGCACCCAGCTTCGGCACCTTCCAAGGGGCCTGCCGTCGATGTCTCCACAATGATGGTGGACGATGCTAGAGCATCCAGCTCTGGCACCTCCCAAGGGGCCTGCTGTCAACGTCTCCATGATGATGGTTGACGACGCTAGAGCATCCAGCTCCGGCACCTCCCATGGGGCCTGCCGTCGACGTCTCCACAATGATGGTGGACCACGTCGGAGCATCCAGCTCAGGCACCGCCTAAGGGACCTGCCGTCGACATCCCAGAACATCAACGACAACACCGAGCGCGGATAAGTGAGTAAACTCTCTTGCCCCACTCTTGTTGCTAACAGGGTCCCCTTGTGATGGCCTGTAAACCAGGGGTGTGCCATCGATGTCTACGCAAAGATAGTGGACGACGCCGGAGCATCCAGCTCTGGCACCACTCCTGCACCACCCAAGGGGCTTGCCGTCGATTACTCTACGACGATGGTGGACAAAGCTGGAGAATCCAGATCAGGCACCCCCCAACGGGCCTGCCGTCGACGACTCTACAACGATGGTGGACGGCGCTAGAGCACCCAGCTCCGGCACCTCCCAAGGGGCTTGCCGTTGACATCCCCACGATGATGGTGGACGATGTCGGAGCATCCAGCTTCGGCACCTCCCAAGGGGCCTACCGTCGACGTCCTAGAACGTCAACGATAGCACCAAGCGCGGATAAGTGAGTAAACTCTCCTGCCCCGCACTTGTTGCTAACAAGGTTCCATTGCGATAGGCTGTAAACCAGGGGCCTGCCATCGACGTTTAAACGGAGATGGTGGACGGTGCCGGAGCACCCAGCTCCGGCACCTCCCAAGGGGCCTGCCGTCGACGTCTCCACGACGATGGTAGACGATGCTAGAGCATCCAACTCCGGCACCTCCCAAGGGGCCTGCCGTCGATGTCTCCACGATGATGCTTGATGACGCTAGAGAATACAGCTTCGGCACCTCCCAAGGGGCCTGCCATCAACGTCTCCACGACGATGGTGGACGACGTCGGAGCATCTAGCTCCGACACCTCCTAAGGGGCCTGCCGTTGACGTCCCAAATGTCAACAACAGCACCAAGCGCGGATAAGTGAGTAAACTCTCCCGCCCCGCTCTTGCAGCTAAATGGGTTCCCTTGCAATGGCCTATAAACCAGGAGCGTGCCATCGACGTCTATGCGAAGATAGTGGACGACGCGGAGCATCCATCTCCGGCACCACCCAAGGGGCTTGCCATCAACGACTCTACGACGATAGTGGACGAAGCCAGAACATCTAGCTCCGGCACCCCCCAAGGGGCCTGTTGTCGACGACTCTACAACGATGGTGGACGGCACCAGAGCACCAAGCTCCGGCACCTCCCTAGGGGTCTGCCGTCAACTTCCCCACGACGATGGTGGACGAAGCCAGAGCATCCAGCTCTGGCACCTCCCAAGTGGTCTGTCATCGATGACTCTACGACGATGGTGGACGACGCCAGAGCATACATCTCCGGCACCTCACAAGGGGCCTACCGTTGATTACTCCGCAACGATGGTGGACGACGCTGGAGCATCCATCTCCGGCAAATGGTGGTGCTACGACACTCCAAACCCCCCCACTCCACTGGGGGCCAGTTCAAGACATTCTTCGATCAAGTGGTAGATGTGCTTAGCCAACTAACCACATCTACCATGGGGCCTCTAAGGGGATCCACATGCAGAAAACCAACGAACGACACTTCGACCATGTCAATTGTGCAAATTGTTGGTCCTGAGAAGCCAACGAGCTCAATAATGGTTCTGCAAATCCTTACATAGCTAAGGAATCAGAGCAACAGTTGAGAAGCACAGAGACAATGCAAGAAGCCAAACATAAATTCGAATTCATTAAAGAATTATTTACAAGGGAGGGTGAATCCCGGATACAAAAACAATCCACCGGCCTCAACCCCAACTGAACTGCGCTACGACGTGTTTGGCGGCTTCATTAACCTCCGCTGCTACTGCCACCTCGCGTTCCTCAACAGGGCCTTCAAAAACTGGCTCCAGTGGTAGATCAGGGTATCGGCTCTGGTAGCACACCAAGACATGGGATGCCACTGTCTCCGCCGCCGTCCTACCCTCGGCTTCCAGACGTTGAGCCAGCTGACGCTCCCGTAGGTCGGGCTCCCGGCCGCGACGCTCTGTTGTGTCCTCCCGGGCTTGGACGTCAAGGTCATGCAGAGGAGTTCCTGATGATCAGCTAGGTGTTTCGCCTGATCCCGTGCCAGATTGCTCTCACAGAGCTCAAGGTCTTCAAGGCAGGACTACAGCCTGACCTGATCGACTTCAGCCCGGGCCATAATCACCTGCGCCTCTGCCTCTTGTTTGGCGACAACAGCCTCCCTCTTGGCAACAGCAACTTCTTGACGACTCAGGGCCTCTCGACCAGTAGCAAGAGCGCTCAGGCGGGCATCAGCAGTGCCATTGGTCGCCTTGGCATCGGCCAGAATCTTCTGAGTCAAGGCGTTTGAGGCCCTCACCAAGCGGTGCCTCATCTCCAGTTCCTTACTCTCCTTATGGTACTTTGCCTTCGCCTCGGTGATCCTAGAGCTCAGGAGATCATCTCAGCCTTGGAGGCGCTCGCCCTCGACATGCAGCCTCTCCCACCCCGCGGCAAGAGCCTCCTGTGCTCGGCAGAGGTTGGAGTGCACCGGAAGGATGCTGGATTGCGTCATGTCCATGACGTCGGAAAGCCGTTCTGGCTATGCCAAAGTCAGGGAAGGTCGTCCGGTGATCATCTCGGGGATCCCTTCCTCCCGTAGCGGTGAAGGCGAGGCCACCAGCACTGGGGATCCTGCCCCTAGAGTCTGAGCAGGAATTGCGGTGCCACCTAATACAGCAGGGCAACTATCATTCATAGAGCCACCCGCCGAATCAGCAGCAGTGGAGGTCAGACCCCCAGTCCCCGGAGTTGGCTCCAACATGTCCTCTGCCACGATGGTCGGAGGTGCCTCTAGTGTGACAGCTGGAGATGCAACCGAAGATGTTGCACTACCTATGCAAAGCACAGACACCGGAGCAGCGCTCCCCTGAACAAGCTTGGCAGGCTGCCCCGCCAGCTCAGCCGTAGCATCCTCGGCCGCCTTCAAAGCACTTCTGGGCACTACCCCAAACCGTAGGTGCCCCAAAACAGCTGAAGTAACTCTGCAAATTAAGATCAAGGCCTGATCAATAACCATAGGCAGGCGAGATAATAGAGCAGGCATTGGCAAGAATGCCATACTGATGTCCCTTGAAGCTCCAGCGAGCCTCCACTTTCGGCGACCCTGAAGCCACGGGCCCTGGCGATGGCATAACAGATGAGGCCATCCTGACAGGGCCTCCGCCGAAATCACCAACAGTACCGCCGACCAGCACCGGTGTGCTTCCACCAACCCAGACAGAGCCACCTCCCGAGCTGCCGACGGTGTCGGCTCGAGGCCTTTTTGCTTGAGGCTTCTTAGGTGTGATGCTGCCGGCGCCCCCTGTGGCACCCTGGACCGCACAGGTGACGGGGATGCTGGATGATGTACCGATCACCGATGCCGGTGGAGCTGCTGCCGCTTAACAGAACGAACCTCCCCCTACAGAACCACCGACGCCTAATACTGAAGAGGGGCGCGCCAGTGGATGCTGGCTTGGAGCAAAGACCACCTGCGGCGGCGCCCTCGGTGGCGACCGAGGGCGTTTTTCCTTCATGACCTCGATCACCAGGGCCTTCCCCTTGCCTACGTTGGGGACCGGTGCCTTCCCGATGCCTACGTTAGGGTCTGGCGTCTTGCCCTTCCCCCAGCAGCGGGTGCCTTCTCCACCCTCGAGTCTTTAGAGCCTAAAGAAGGTGCGGACTCCCTCGAAGAGTCGACGATGGCAAGGCCTCAGCTCTAATCGCCAACCTGCCACGATGCAAGACCAATCACGTCCAAGTTGGGCATCTCCTTCAGAACCTTCGTCCAAAGGTCCCGATGTGTGCAAAGGGGGGGGGGAGCCAGTAGAAGGTTGAAGATGTCATCCGATAGCAGGTCGTCGCACGCCTTGGACATTGCTTCAAACACCTCCTGCGGTTCGTCTCTGTGTCGTGATCCCTCAACAACTTGGTACAATCATGGAGCCAAAAGTGGAGCCATGCAGGGTGGCAATAGTGCCGGAGAGGGGCCAGACAGCGACGAATGAAGTCAGCCATCAACGATAGTTTCAACAGGCTGTGGTCCGCCAGGATCGGATCCTCTCCATGCCCGGTGTGTACGCCACCTAAAGCTCCATGCGTTCCTCCCATGCCGCCTTCCTAATCGTCAGCTAGATGGTGGGGAGGACCATGCGATCGTGGGGATCGAAATGTATGACCACCCAATCGCTCCTCTAGCCGGACACTTTAGCGAGGAGAGCGCAATAATGTACTTGAAGGGGTTGTTGGCCCAATGCTGGAAGCAGAAGCTACCGAGGAAGTTGGCTTTGTTCTTCTTCCCGGTCTGCCTCAGCACGAAGAACTTCCGGAACACCGGCACGCACGGGCACACCCCGAGGAACATCTCGTAGAAATGTGAGAACACCGCCGCCACCACCAGAGAGTTCGGCGACAGGTGATGAAGCTGGAGCCCAAGGACTTCCAGGAGTGTCACCAGGAAGGAGGAAATAGGAGGGACAAACCCGGATTATGCGTACGCCTGGAAGAAGACGATCTCTTTCTCCCTCAATTCCAGTGGCAAGGAGCCGAGACGGATCAAATCCCATCGTTCCTTGTCCTCCCAGCCGAAAAGGCGCCTCACGGGTGAGACATCCTTCATCTGGGAAGGAGGCAGAGCTGAGTCCATTGGAGCAGGGGTCAAGAACCTCAAGGATGGGCAGACACACGAGGAGGGAGTTGAAGGCTCGAATTCTTGGGGCGTGCAGAAGAAAGGAACCTCCATTGCCCGCAAAGGTACCTTTTTAAGGTACCCTAGTGTCGTTTGGGCGCCGAGCAAATTTGAGCGGACTCCAAATCAACGGCTCGTGCCACGACATCCATTATGAGCGGGCCCAGGTCTCCCGTTAGAAAAGCCGACACGATCAGTTCCCCGCCAGAGAAGGCAACCCAGCGGTTTCCATAAAGACGGAAGTGAATGCAGCAGAAGTGCAGCAGGCACCTTGGGAACTGTCACAATAATGTCGTAGCTACCAAAGATCCCATCGCCACGGCCCCTCAACCAGAGAAGGACGCGTGGTCATAGCAGCAGAAGAGCGCACCGCTTCAACAGATCAAGACAAAATTAAAAGACCGCACGGGAAAGTAGGATAAGGCCCCACCCTCAGGCTCATCGCCTCACCCCAAGGTGGACCCAGGGGCCACTATTTGTACCTAGCATACCGGGTACCCTCTCGTATAAGCTAGAGCCGCCTAGGTACCTCGCCTCCCAATAGGGATAGGGTCTGAGGGTGCCACGTGTTCAAAGAAACCTGGACCCACCAAACTTAGATGGGAAGTCCGGGGTGCCCGCGAGACATCCAAGAGGAGGAGCTCAGCTCGACCTTGACAACAAGCTCCCAGGCAGCCACGTGTCCAGCAGGACGGGACCCGACCTCCTCCGTTGAGGTGAGCTCCCAAGCTGCCACGTGGCCCACGAAGTCGAGAACCGATCTCCCCCGCCGAGGTGAGCACATGAGCTACCACGTGGCCCGCGGGGCGAGACCTGACCTCCCCCACGGAGGTGAGCTCCCGAGCTGCCACGTGGCCTGCAAGACGGGCGTGGCCTCCACCATGGCGGGGAGCTCCCCAGCGGCCGCATGGTCAGTCCACTTGCCCAGAGCAGATAGTGAGGAAGTTAAGAGGGCAGTGCGCCTTGTCTCCATCAAGCCTTGAAGATACTCAACTTCCCCAGACGCATGGCGCGGCGCACACGTATTGTCAGGTAATGCTACGACTAATCACATCACAGGGAAGGTGGCGCAGGCCTATTCCACCCCGCCAAGTGGGTAGCTTACGACGCCAGAGACAGTTAGATGGGACATTCCCTGGCAATGTCAGCAATGGCGCGTGGGCTACTGACAAGGGAGACGGCCAGACGACGAGTCTTCACTGCCACGCTCAAAGAAGCTTATGCAGGAAGCCTTAGATCTCTTAGGATAAGATTGCCCATGGATCACCTGTTGGGCCCTGGGACCCCACTTGTAAGGCGCCCGACCTTGACTATAAAAGGCCCGGACCACCATTGCTACAACGACCAGATTCATAATCCCCTATACACACACACACACACTCGCATGCACACTCACCAGGCAATACAATCCACGGTGGAGTAGGGTGTTACGCTCCCTGTGGCCCGAACCATGTAAAAACTCCACTGTCTCATACTCTTCCACTAGAACACTAGTTTGAGGCATAAGCCCCGCCGAACAAGAACCACTGCGGGCTGCTCCTTAGCAGATCCGGGGGACGTGTCGCATTGACCCTTCGACAGATATGATCAGCAAAATTACCTTAAGCTTAGATAAATACACCTTATCTCTATCAATTTAAGACAACTCAACACGATTGTAACACCCTGATTTTCAAGTTTTGGCAAATTGAAAACTTAAATGGGAATTTAGAGTTAATAATGGGAGGAAATTGTTTTTATAAATAAAAATATAAAATATATGCATCTCATATTGAATTTTGCATTTTGCATTCATCCTCATGTATTGAAAATTTATTACCAAAATAAATAAGCTAAAAGAAATTTATTTACGAGAGTAAGTACATTAAAAGAAATTAAATTAGCATAACGAATATGGAAGAAAAGAAATAAAAGAAAACGGAAAAGATAATATGGAAGAAGAAACAATAGTTAACAAGAATAATAAAATAAACTAAATCTTTTATGCACATGCATTCACATTTAGGCATATACTAAGTTACTAGATATATTAAAATCAAATTAGAAATTTTATACAATAGAAAAGTAATTAGGAAAGAAATTTTATTATAGAAGAAAAATGAATAATAATGAATGAAAGATATATATATATAACAATAATGAAACATATATATATATATATATATATATATGTAAATAACAAATAATATGGAAATAATCGATATTAAAATAAGTATAATAAAAATATAAATAATAAACAGATAGAAAAAATATATAATGCAAGATAAATAAAAAAAAGAAAATATAAGTAAATAAAAAAAAAGAAAAAAAACAACAACCGCCGGCCAGGTCGAGCCGGCCCAGCCAGCGCGCCCTGCCCGACCGACCCCGCTCCCGTGCGCCGCCGGTCAACGCACCCAGAGCGTACTAGCCTCGCGCCACGCGCCCCCGCCCAACCGCGCTTGGCCCCGTGCTGCGCGTCCCACCCCGCCCGAGCGCGCCCACCCGCCCACGTTGACTCGCGCCGGCCCTAGTTGCGCTCCGCCTATATAAGGAGCGTAGGCTCCGTTGCTTATCGTCAGGAAAGATGGAGTGCCGCTGGGAAAAAAGTGAAGAGGGAAAAACCCTAGCGCCGAGAAAAATAGAAAAGGGACCAGAGGAGAGGAAGAAAAAGAGGAGGGCGCCGTCGTCCGTCGGAGATCATCGTCGTTGTGTCGCCGGAGGACCGCTGCGCCATCCACTTCGTGTACGCGTCGCCATCGTTCTGCGATCTTCAAAGCCGTCACGTCTACAGTAGGATTCGTTTTTCCAATACGAATTTTAGCGACGTATTAAATCTAATAGACGTAATTTAATAGTAGTTGCACCATAAATTTATTTTCAGCAGCATTAATTCTCGCTAAAACCTCTGTAAACTCGTATGAACACGTATGAACTAGTTGCATCTAATCAATAAAAAACCATAGTTAATTAATTATTTAACTTTGCATGCATGCATGTCATCGCATGTTGATTAGTGTGTGTGTTCATCATGTTGATTTGTATGTATTTTCTTGTATGTGTGATCACGAGTAGAGGGACGTGTTCAAGAGGCTGCATACAAGGATTTCTAGAACCAAGACTTCAAAGCGCTCTCAAGAGGCTGCATACAAGTATTTCCAGAACCAAGACTTCAAAGCGCTTGAACAACCCTATCCGTCGGAGCAAGGCAAGTGTACTTGACCATATTGATCCTGTTTTCAAATGTTTTGTTTGCAAAACTGCATGCTTGTATCAAATTGATGGGAAACCCATGATAGGTGTTTACTAGACTTGTGTGACCACCCTTGTCGCTTGGGGTACATTGTAGAGAGTCAGAAAGGGCTTTTTACCTTTTTGCTTCGCTCTAATTAATTGGAATTGGAAAAATAACCAAATGGCTTAATTGTGAAGTAATGAAGTTATGGATGATGAGAATTGATGGACATGGTTAATTGGTAATATAGAACTTGGGTGATCTAAGCAAGCATGGTTTTGTGGATGGTATGGTGGTTTTGTTTGCCTTAGATCTAAGGACCGGTTCATGCGAGAATATGTCAGGACAACAGTACCACCACAAGGCCAAGTATGGGTGTGGCGTAGCTGAATAATTAGGAGCGCTGCTAGTATTGTATGGACCATTGGATGGAACGGGGAATGGAAGTGGAGGAGGGCTACCCTGGGATCCGCATGGCACACGAGGGGGCCCTTGGGTGGGTGAATGGAGATTCAAGCCCGCTGAAGAAGCCTTAGTGGGCCCGTATATACTAGTAGTCCCTTTTGAAAGGCTATTTTGTAATCTTTTGGCCGCACACCTATGGAAGTGTGATAAGGCATAATAGAGGTTCTTAGTCACCGAAAGGTGATGAAATCACAAACATGTGGGTAAAGTGGTACAACCTCTGCAGAGTGTTAAAAACTATCATGATAGCCGTGCTCCCAGTCACGAGCACCTGGATGACCTCCATGATTAGAGTGGAACTTTGGATTTGGGATGGATTGATATTGGTTGGGTTATGGTTTGGGTTATAATATTATAATAAATGGATATGGTTGGTTATGAAAGTGAGAATTTGGTATATGGATGATTATTGAATTGATGGATGAGGTATGATGGTAAATGAAAATGTTGGATACAAGTTATGATAATTACTTGGGTTATGACAGGATTAAATTCACATAGACATTGTAGGATGCTTTTTCATATGTTTTACAATGTACTTTTCTGCAAATAGCCACTATTTATTATCGTCCTTGTTTTTAGCTACATGTCATACTTTTCCACACTTGCTGAGTACGACACGTACTCACCCTTGGAACCCCCCCCCCCCCCAACAGCTACTAGAGATATTTTGGAGATCAACATGGAGCACTAGGTTGCGTACGACCATCGATTACCTGTGGAGTTGGTGTCGCCTACGCTAGATTATTTTCCGCTGCAATAGAATAAAGGTAATTATATTATTCGTGACATGGTTAAATTCTGTATATCATTTGTGATGTTTATGTGTATGTGTGATGAACATCCTGGGCACACATACACTGCACTTGGTTCATTTTTTTCAGAACCGGGTGTCACAACGATCACCGACATTATGTAATGAGTGTCCATCGTAATCAAACCAGCCTCCTATGTGAAATTTCACATTATATCTTTGATTGATCCATTTTGCTCTGCAAAGATTGAGATAAACATTTAGTACAATGAGGGTGTCATAGGCATCCAAGTTATAACTGATGGGTGAATGTTTATGAACTTGAAAGGTTGAAACAGCACTGAATCCATAGTAGTTACTAAGCATACTGAATACAAAACATAGAAGACAATGTAATTACTAAGAATAATAAATACATAACATAGTAGTTACTAAGCATACACTACAGGACATAAATCCATTATGGGAACCAAATTGAAAACAATCTGAAGTAACCTCTGCGATCAAAGAAGAAGGAACGAACCACCGTGATCGTTGATGGTTGTTCTGCACATCAGCACAGCAGGGGGACGCAGGGGGGTCCTCCTCCTGATGCCCAGATCTTCTCCGATAGATGTGGGCGTCCAGGGGGGGGGGGTGCTGAGCCAAGGATCTCGACGCGGAGATGCGGCAGGGGGTGGGGATCCTTCTCCAATGATCCCTAGGGATCTCCTCCGACAGGGGGGGAGGGGGATGCGGGTAGGGGAGCAATCTCTTCTTCCGATGGGGGGCGTCGGCTGCGGTAGGGAGCACCGATCTCTTTCTCCTCCGATGCGGGAGACACGCAGATACATGGGGATGCCGAGGGAGCACCGATATAATTCGATGAAAAGTGGCCTTTTTTCCACCTCATTTGATGACGTGTACAATCCACCTCTAATCCTGATTCACGTCAGCAAAGTGGGATTAATAATCTGGTTTAGGGTGTATAATGAGCAAGATTAGTAAATTATGGGTGTAAAATGAACCAAATGATACTTCAATGGGTTATATGGACCTATGCCATAGTTGGAGGGAGTAAAATGGACTTTTTACTATGTATTTTATGAGATCTTTATGTGATAAATACACTGACAATTATGTTTTAAATGAGAGTTTACACAAAATTTTGAATATATCCGAGAAGGTTGTTTTGACTGTCCGAACTAGTTGATTTATACAAGCCAAGCGCACTTCGGAATATCCAAACTGAGCGCACGTGAGCTGCACATGAGTTGCAGATCGGAGTGTTCGATGTTTTCATTTTATACTACAGAGCAGCTGTTTGGACTGTCCAAGCTCTCTAGTTGATGTAATAATGGTGCGACAACTTAGTGTTCAACTTGCATTATTTCAATCTTGCTTTTGACTTATGGAATATTTGCTTAGTACTTTTGGACTAAGTTTTGATGTGTCTTGGCTGATAATGATGGATAACACTTTGCTAAGTTTTGCAACATGTAGTGTTGTGGTTATTGGACTAATGAGAGTTAAATCGAGGACTTGTGCTCGGAAGAATTGGTTGTTTGTTCATGTGCAGGTGTTTGCTTGAGATCAAGGCATGGCTAGTGATGGTGATCCAATGAACTAATCTTAGGGAGAAGATGAGGTTCAACAATCAAGTTCGGGAGGAATTATGGTTGTGGCAATTCGGGAGGTCACACAACATGTTTGGGTCAAGAACAATGCATATGAAGGTATTGTGAACATTTTTGGAAAGTTTTGCACATGTGCAAGGGGTGCATGGATGTGGTAACATCGTTCCAATACATGGTGAAGATTTATGGACGAGAAGATATGACCAAATGGTCCAACTGGCTGGATTACGTGCTAAGGCGAAAGTTGAGGTGGTTATGGTGCATTTATGGAATGTTTCAAGTACGTTTTGGTTAGATTTCGTGTGAGGCATGAATTTGAGGTATTGGAGTAATGTGTGGAATATTCCTAAAGTGTTTGGAAGTCTTATGAGTGCTTCTATCTGCATATGGAAGAGTCTGAAGCAATTATGAAAGTTTTGATTGAATCTAAGTAGGAGTAGGAAGTCCTAGTTGGATTGGACTTGTCTACAAGCTGATTATATAATAAAGGGTGTAGGATCGAACAACATGTGAAAAACTATCAGAGAGGGTGAATGGTAGAATAAAAAAAACTTTTAAGCTGAAGCTACAAAACCCCTCAGCAGAAAACTAATCTAATAAAGAACGTGTGTGTGCGATTGTTTGCAACGTGTTCAACCGTGAAAACACAAGTAGAGATTGTAAATAATCAAGTCAAGAAACTAATGCAAAAATAATCACGTGAAAACAATGAGTAGAACTCAAGTTATGATCAAAAGTCTGAGAAAATGTCAATATGTTCTACCCAAGTTAAAAATAGATCTGCTACACTTCAAAGAAATTTACGTAACTCAAAAAATAAAAAACCAACAACCGTGATATCTTCACAGATTATAGACAATTTAGTTGTGAAGACAATACAAAAAGATTCACAGCAATTGGATCAGTAAAGCTCGAGTTACGATCAAAACACCAAAGAAACATTGGGCAGCATAGTAACTCGACGAGAAAGACTTGACAAAAACAAGTCGGATGAAAAAGGCACAAAACCTCCTCTAAACTACAAATTTTATTCACCATAAATACAAAAGGAACAGACACAAGTCATCTACCGATGAGCCCTGACCTCCCTTTCTTATATAACCAACTTTAAGGCAACTCCAATCTAACTAGGACTTCCTACTCCTACTTGGATTCAATCGAAACTTTCCATAACTGCTCAAGAATCTTCCATACGAAGATAGAAGCAATAATAAGACTTCAAACACCTTAGAAATGTCCCAGACATTCCTAAAACAATTCAACTTCGTGACCAACAAAAAATCTAACCAAAACTAATGCAGAACATTTCGTATACGAACCATAATTGTCTCAGCTGTAGCCTGATCGCATAATCCAGCTGGTCGAACCTTTTCAACCATATCTTCACATCCACAACTCTTCACAACGCCTTGGAGCAATGTTTCCATGACCATGCACCCCTTTCCAACATGCAAACACTTTTCAAAACGTCCACGATACCTTCATATGCATAGTTCTTGACCTAAACATGTTGTGTGACCTCCCGATCAAATCAACCACAATTCCTCCCGAACTTCGTTGTTGAACCTCATCTTCTCCCTAAGAATAGTTCAATGGATCACCGTCACCAGCCATGTCTTGACCTCAAGCAACACTTGCACATGAACAAACAACTAATTCTTCCGAGCACAAGTCCTCGACTTGACTCACATGAGTCCCAAAATCACAACACCTTATGTGAGCACCTCAAATAAGCATGTCACAAAAAATAGCAAGATATTATCCACCATAATAAACCAAAACACATAAAAAACTTATTAAACGAATACTAAGCAAACTTCTCATAAGCCAAAAAACAAGTTTGAAACATTGCAATTTAAAAACATAGCACCCGCACGATTATTTCAGCACGTAGAAAGTTTGGACAATCCTAATAGCCGCTTTGCATAATAAAAGGGAAGTTCAGACACTCCACAGTGAAAACACATGGAACTCACGTGCGCGTCAAGTTATGCATTGGCAACACCACTACGAAACCGAACATTGGCTCATTCAAAGTTCAAGAAAAGTTTTGACAAAAAAAAAACTCCCCCCTTTTTTATAATTAAAAATCAAATGAGAAGAAACCTCCCCCTTTTTTTAAAAATCCCCCTAAGGATAAACACTCCCCCTGAGAAGAACATGTAAATCAAAACACTTGTGAATGTGCAATGTGTGACATATTGCCCCCCCCCCTTTGACAATGTATTCAACAAGGTACAAAAGAGAAATTTTAATTGTTTTATGAGCATAATGTGATGTATACATATAAAAAAAAGCTCATCCAAGCCATACTATCAAGTAACTTACACTATCACATCAATAAAATACATAAAGTAGTGTAAGCCATGCCAGAGATCAAGTATAATTTCAATTTAAGCAAGTCATGATCTCTCAAACTCAACTATTTCAAAACCTGAAAGCATGGCACATGTTGCTATTTTTTATTATCTTGTAAAGCAAAAATATAAATCATTTGAACTTTGCAAGAGATTATATGCAGCATCTGCCTTATTCTAACAAGCCAAGCCTATGTTATTTGACAATCAGAAGCTTAAGAACATGATTTTAGTCATACACAACTCCTTCCAAGTTTATATCTAAGTGCAATGATAGGCAATCTCAAAAGAAGAAGTGCCATGCATGCATATTCTCTTGATCTTTTCTAATTTTTTATTTGATCATAAAAGATCAACATGTGAGCTGTTAATTGATTAATTTTGCAAGCTTAAAAGCACTTGTGAGCATGCAACAAGTTCCAAATAGCAAGAAAGTTTAATCATGACCAGATTTAGTGTATGTAGTTATTCCAATTACTAGTCGTGGCAAAAACTACAATATGTATAACATGAGTAATCTAGTAAGAACTTTCCCATGTAAAAGGAATCACAAAGTCATATATGTATGAGACACTTATGCTCATATTATCTTTTAATTTCAGATTTACACATAGACTTCTCAAGTTGCAAAACTCCCCCTCAATTTAAGCCATGAGGATGCATAACCCCTATTTTACAAGTGAAAAACGAGTGAAATTAAAAGATTTTGTAAAAATGACAACCAATTGTTGTTCGGTATCTACATGGTGAAGCACAATGTTTCCTTTTTCAACATTATCACAGAGGAAGTGATGCCTAATATCAATGTGCTTTGTTCTACAATGTTGCACGAGGTTTTTAGCAATGCAAATGGCACTAGTGTTGTCACAAAATACTGGAACACTATCTAGATATACCCCATAGTCCTTAAGTGTTTGAACAATCCAAAGAATTTGTGAGCAAGCGCTAGCAACAGCTACATATTCAGATTTGGCTGTGAATTGTGCAACTGAGCTTTGTTTTCTAGAGGACCAAACAACAATTGAGTTTTCAAGAAAATGACAAGCACCCGAAGTACTTTTCATATCAATCCTACAACCCCAAAAATCAGCTTCCGATTTTTTTTCAAAGTAACGGTTGAGGAAGAAGGGAGAAAAATGTCAAATTCTCAGTTCCATGTAAGTACTTGAGAAATCCTTTTGACGACTTGACGATATGAAGCCCGTGGGGAAGTGTTGACAGTCGTTGTATACCAATTTTGACCGTCAATATAACTAAATTATGCGAGGAAATAAATATTTCTTAAACACATCATACTTAGATTTAACACAATTCCACTTGTACTTGGAGAAATAGTGCATGAAGAAGTTTTTATGCAGAAATGATGGAAAATGCAGGGAGCAATCCTAATAATTGCCACCCCAGCCAATCACGCGACGACATGTAGCACCACATTGATCCATGACTCATTGTCAGGCGTATCAAAGGAGATCCAATGGTGTTTCACCTGGTGAAAGCATCTAGGCCCCCATGAGGTATGGTTTCGGTGATTAATGACAACCGTTAGATATTACTAATGAGTTTGTGGATGCAAGGTCTCACGTATAACACATCAAACGTAATGAACTATCTATTCACACCATCTACTGCTCATTGGATACAAATGGAGACCCCTCAACGAACTATTCTAAGGGGTTAATTGATTTTCATGAAGAATAAAAGAAGAACTCATACATCAATGCAATTCCATCAAAATTGACATCACAAGGAACTCAATATTCATCAGAAGAACATTCCCAACAAATGTCAAAGAGGTCACTCAAGCAAATTCCAAAAGATCAACTCAAAACAACTCAAAGCAAACAAGATCAACACACCGGACCATTCGATGTTTTTTGAAATGACTACATCGGTCGAGTTGTGTCAACAGAAGAAGAAGACCTCAAAACTGAAGTACACACCGGATCATCCGATGTGTAGGAAGTGGTACATCGGTCCAATTCAACAGAAGCAATTATCTCTGGACCAATTCTCAAAATCAACTCACCGGATCATACGATGTACACAGAAGCACACATCGGTTGACTACTCCAGTAAGGATCAAGTTTGAGTAAATTCTGGAGGAAGACCCACCGGATCATCCGATGAGAAGACAGGATCAACATCGGTCTGACAACGGTCATATCTAACACAATGACGTCAGCTAAAGTAACTTGACCGATGATAACTAAAGGGGAGACATCGGATCATCCGGTGTTCACAGTAAAGTTCT
This sequence comes from Tuctoria greenei, assembly GCA_036927565.1. Lineage (NCBI taxonomy): Eukaryota > Viridiplantae > Streptophyta > Magnoliopsida > Poales > Poaceae > Tuctoria > Tuctoria greenei. The sequence goes on along the minus strand of JAYESD010000004.1, from coordinate 68,008,688 downwards.
GTCAGCCTACTTTTCCAACGGCTATTTCGGGGTGGCTGGCTATAAATACCCCCTAACCCTGTCATTTCGTTAAGTCTTGATCACCTGAAGCTATCCACACATCCACAAGTGTTCAAGGCCAAGAGCAATCACTTTCACACCATTTTGATCATCTCTACACCAAGGTTTAGGCTATAACTAGCTAGAGAGAGAGCTTGTGTGCCACCATTCTGTGGGAGTGGACTCTCTAGGTTAGTGTGAGAGCCTCAAGGGAGTGCCCTTGGTGTTGTAATCATGAAGAGACTTCCGGAGCTTGCCAAGGCGTGTGTGGAAGCCCGGAAGGTCGAAGTTGTACAAGGCTTGAGCTCCACCTTGCCAAGGAGGCGAACAGAGAAGAATAGTGAAGACCCCTTGTCTTGGTGACGTGGGTGTGGCAAAACCCTTTGGTGGGTGCCACAACGTGGATGTAGGAAGATCTTCACGATCTTGCCGAACCATGGGATAAATCCTTGTCTCCTCGGGAGTTTGCATCCTTCTCCTTCCCTTTCTTTTATGCATTTATATTCCGCAAAGTTTCTATCTACTAGAATGCATAGCTAGTCGCGTAGGGAATTGGGCTTTAGAAATTAAGTTTCAATTGCTTAGAATTTTTTGAAGAAAGCCCAGTTCACCCCCCTCTTGGGCATTCGGTCCTTACAATTGGTATCAGAGCAAGGTTGCTCATAGGATCATTCTAGCTTCACCGCTAGAGAGCTAAAATGGCCAAGGTTGGGGGTTCGGTTCCTATCTTCGAGGGCATGAACTTTGCCTATTGGAAAGCACGCATGCGCGCTTACCTTGAGGCTATTGCCCCCGAAGTATGGGAAGCGACCCACGCGGGGTTTGGAGAACATAATTATGTTGGTGATCAATTTAAATGGGATGCTAAAGCTAGGAATGCAATCTATGAATGTATTAGTCAAGATGTGTTTTCTAGGATTGCTAGCAAGGAAAAGGCTTGTGAAATTTGGGCTTGCTTAATTGAGATTCATGAGGGCTCTTCTCGTGTCAAAGAACTAAAATATCATATGCTTAAAGCCAAGTATGATGAATTTAAAATGCTTCCTCATGAAAATGTCAATGAGATGTTCTCTCGCTTAAATGTGCTTATTGAAGAAATAAATGCTCTTGACATTGCTTCTCTTGGCAAGGGACTCATCAACCGCAAGATCCTCATGCTCCTTCCCAAGCCAAAGTACAACATCATCAACTCCATGCTCCAAAAAGAGTCACTTGACCACATTGAAGTTTCGGAGCTCATTGGAGAAATACACGCTCATGAGATGAGTGTACTTGTGATGATGGAGCAATCATCATCAAAGACCATTGCTCTAAAGGCCTCCACCAAGAAAACAAGCCTCAAGAAGAAGAAGGTGGTTGAGCCTAGCTCAAGTGAAGAAGAACAAGCATCAAGTGAAGATGATGATGATGAGCTTGCATTAATGATGAGAAAGTTCTCACGCTTGAACTCCAAGATTACCAAGAAGGGGTACACCTTTGATCCCAAGAAGAAAGCATTTCTACCAAGGAGAGATGATCGCAAGACTTGCTACAATTGTGGTGATCAAGGCCACATATCCTATGATTGTCCAAAACCATACAAAAGAAGAGAGAACTACAAAGGCAAGCATCGCAAGCTTGAAGGAAGCGATGATGATGAAGAAGAAGCCAAACCAAAGCCAAGATCCTTTGGGAAGAAGAAACATGACAAGGGCAAGAAGGCAAGGCTCTTCCCAAAGAAGAGAAATGGCCCACAAAAGGTGTTCATGTGTGAGGCAAATGAATGGGTCACCGATGAAGAAACAAGTGATGAAGAGAGTGAAGAGGAAGAAGAAAGCTTGGCCGGCCACGCCATCGTCAACAATGATGATGCACCTCTTCATCCACCGCCCATGTGCCTCATGGCAAAAGGTAACACCAAGGTATGTGATGACTCTAGCGATGATGAGCTTTCCCCCGATGATTTAACTTCTTTGATAAATGAATATCATGCTATCATTAAGAGGGAAAAGAGTAAGGTTAAAGTGCTTGAAGAAACTCGTGCTAAACTTGAGAGTACTAACCTTGATTTGCTTGACAAGTATGAAAGCATACTTAAAGATCATGACACGCTCAAATCCCATGTCAAGCAAATTGAGGAAGAAAAGGCTAAAATTAAGATAGATAATCATGAACTTGACTTAGCACACCAAACACTCTCGGAAGAGCACAACAAGTTAATACAAGAACATCAAACACTTAACCTTGCTCATGACATGCTTGATCAAGAATTGAAAAATATGAAGAAGCAAACCCTTAATGATAAGATATCCATTACTTCTCATGCCACTAATGCTTTGCACAAGTCTTTGCCTTTGAAAGCTAATGCTAGGGAGAAGGACTTGTTGGAAGAAATTGAGAGTCTTCGCACTAGTGTGGCTAGACTTTCAAAAGGAGAAGTCAAGCACAAGGAAATTCTCTTCCAACAATTAAAGGCCTTCAACAAGAGAGGACTTGGATCCTTCCCGGTGCCTAACAAAGGAAAGGTGCCCTCACCGGAGCTAAGAACAAGCTTCATCAAGGAAGTTGGTTCTTATTACCAACATTGTGAGGTCACCGGTCACCACACAAGGGAGTGTCCTCTTCCTAACCGACCTTCTCGAAAATTGCCCACTAACTATAAATCTACTTTCAATGATCATTATTATCTCTTGAGTAAAGTACATGGCAAGGTGAAGGCAAGATTCATTGGCAAAGACATGAAGGGCATGAAGGGGAAGCTCCCCAAGCAACTTTGGGTCCCAAAAACACTTGTATCACACATACAAGGACCTAAGTTGGCTTGGGTTCCTAAAGCCAAAAATTGAATTCATGTGTAGGTGAACTACAAAGCCGGAGGAAAGCATTGGGTACTCGATAGCGGGTGCACTCAACATATGACCGGCAATGATGGTATGTTCACCACCATAGAAAACCCCGACAATCATGAACAAGTCACCTTTGGTGATAACTCTAAGGGAAAGGTAATTGGGTTAGGTAAAATTGCTATTTCAAATGACTTGTCTATTTCTAATGTCTTGTATGTTAAGTCACTTAGTTTCAATTTACTTTCTATTGCACAACTATGTGATCTTGGACTAACGTGCACATTTAGCAAAAATGATGTTGTTGTGAGTAGTGAAACTAGCCAAGACATAGTCTTCAAAGGATTCCGACATGGACATCTCTACCTAGTGGACTTCTCCAACAAGAATGCTAGCTTGACCACTTGTCTTTTCACTAAGACAAGCTTGGGTTGGCTATGGCACCGACGCATAGCGCACATTGGAATGAGCAAACTCAATAAGTCATTCAAGCTTGGGATGGTGACCGGCGTGAAGGATGTCACATTTGAGAAGAACAAGCTTTGTAGCGCTTGTCAAGCCGGGAAGCAAGTTGCTTCACACCACCCAATGAAGACAATGGTGTAAACCTCCAAGCCACTTGAGCTACTCCACATGGACCTCTTCGGACCGTCCACATATCAAAGCCTTGGCGGTAACCTCTATTGTCTCGTTATTGTTGATGACTATTCTCGCTACGCTTGGACTTTATTTCTAGGTGACAAGAGTGAAACTCCGGAAGTGTTCAAGACCTTCGCCAACTGCGCTCAAAGGGAATTTCAACTTCCCATCATCAAGGTCCGGAGTGACAACGGCACCGAATTCAAGAACTACAACATTGGGGAGTGGTGTGACCATGAAGGAGTGAAACATGAGTTTTCGGCCACATACACCCCTCAACAAAACGGTGTCGTTGAAAGGAAGAACAAGACACTCATCACTCTTGCAAGAGCAATGCTTGATGACTACGACACGTCGGAGAAGTTTTGGGCCGTAGCGATCAACACGGCGTGTCATGCCGCAAACAGGGTCTATCTCCATCGACTACTTCAAAAGACCCCGTACGAGCTTCTCATTGGGAGAAAGCCCAACATCTCCTACTTTCGAGTCTTTGGATGCAAGTGCTACATCTACCGCAAGAAAAGGCTCGGTAAGTTTGAAAGAAGATGTGATGTTGGTATATTTCTTGGTTATGCATCAAACTCAAAAGCATATCGAGTATTCAACCAAACCTCCGGTTTAGTTGAAGAAAGTTGTGATGTTGAGTTTGATGAATCTAATGGCTCCCAAGAGGAGAGTTTTGGTCATGATGAAATAGATGATGAGCCTCTTCGAGAAGCCATGAAGAACATGACCATTGGAGACATCAAGCCCGAAGTTGAGGAGAGCCGTGATCTAGGGGGAGCTTCAAGTTCCAACAACAACACATCTATGGCGCCTCAAGTTGACGAAGAAGAGAAGGATGATCCATTGCAAACTCAAGACTCACAATCACAACAACATCAAGAAGAAGAAGAAGTCCATGATCATGTCCAACCACAAGAGGAGGAACACGCATCACCTTCGCCAAGTGCTTCACAACTGCTTATGAGGCATGGACGCATCTCCAAGGCGCATCCAATGGATCAAATCATTGGAAGTCCGTCAAGGGGTGTAAGTACACGTTCTCGCCACGTTGCTTCGTTTTGTGAGCACTACTCTTTTGTTTCGTGTGTAGAACCCACTCACATTGAGGAAGCGCTCCAAGACCCAAATTGGGTGATGGCCATGCAAGAAGAACTCAACAACTTCATTCGCAATGAAGTTTGGGTGTTGGAGGAGCGACCCAAGGACAAGAACGTCATCGGAACAAAGTGGGTGTACCGCAACAAACAAGACGAGAATGGCATTGTGGTCCACAACAAGGCAAGACTTGTTGCCAAAGGGTTCTCGCAAGTTGAAGGACTAGATTTTGGGGAGACATTTGCCCCGGTCGCCCGGCTAGAAGCCATCCGTATACTTCTTTCCTTTGCATCACATCATAGTATTAGACTTTATCAAATGGATGTGAAAAGTGCCTTTCTTAATGGTTACATTAACGAGCTTGTTTATGTTGAACAACTTCCCGGGTTTGAAGATCTGAGGAATCCTAATCATGTGTATAGGTTGCACAAGGCGCTCTACGGGCTCAAGCAAGCACCTAGGGCGTGGTACGAACGACTACGGGACTTCCTCATCATGCAAGGATTCAAGATCGGGAGGGTGGACACTACACTCTTTACCAAGGACATCAACGGAGATTTGTTCATTTGTCAAATTTATGTTGATGATATTATTTTTGGTTCAACTAACGAAGCTCTTAGTCATGAGTTTGGCAAAATGATGTCTAGGGAATTCGAGATGTCAATGATTGGAGAGCTCAACTTCTTCCTTGGATTTCAAATCAAGCAACTTCAAGAGGGGACCTTCGTCTATCAAGAGAAGTACACCAAGGACCTCTTGAAGAAATTTGAGATGGGAGATTGTAGCACAAGAAGCACTCCAATGGCAACCAATTGTCATCTCGACGCGGATAAGGACGGTAAACCTATTGATCAATCCAACTACCGTTCTATGATTGGTTCATTGCTTTACCTTACCGCATCTAGGCCCGATATCATGTTTAGTGTATGCTTATGTGCTCGCTTTCAAGCGGCACCTAAAGAATCGCATAGGAAGGCGGTCTTTAGGATACTTAGGTATCTTAAGCATACCCCTAGTGTGGGCTTGTGGTACCCTAAAGGTGCAAAATTCCATCTTGTGGGATACTCGGATTCGGACTTTGCCGGATGCTGCGTGGATCGCAAGAGTACCTCCGGTGGGTGCCACTTGCTTGGGCGTTCCCTAGTTTCTTGGTCAAGCAAGAAGCAAAATTCCGTCGCCTTGTCCACGGCGGAAGCGGAATACATTGCGGTCGGTGCATGTTGTGCCCAAATTCTTTATATGAGGCAAACCCTTTTGGACTTTGGAATTAAACTTGGTTGTGTGCCTCTCCTTTGTGACAATGAAAGTGCGGTTAAGATAGCTAAAAACCCCGTTCAACACTCCCGCACTAAGCACATTGATATTCGCCATCATTTCTTAAGGGACCATGAAGCTAAGGGAGACATCTCTTTGAGAGGTGTTAGTTCCGAAGAACAATTGGCGGATATCTTCACTAAACCACTTGATGAGAAAACTTTTTCTAGGCTAAGGAGTGAATTAAATGTGCTAGATGCATCAAACGTCATGTAAGTTGCCATGATCATGTAAGAATGCATATCATATAGGTCTTGCCTAACTCTCAAAGGATAGGGGTGAGCTAGGGTTAGCTTGGGATGGTGGTTCTTTTAGGTTTTTCCCAAGGCTTGGAGAGTAGCTCTCCCTGAAGAAGCCTTTGAAAGGTTCAAACTTGGCAAGATAGATTTACTTTATGTCTTGCATGATGCCTGCCATATAGATTTACAATTTCTTGCATTATAAAATGTTTGGCATTGCATACGGTAGATTGTCACAAAGGGGAACCCACCTCATGAGAAAGAGACTTGTTTGAAATGCAATATCTCAACTCATATAAGGTGGAAAGAACAAAATGTTAGGTGCGTTAATGCCTAGAGGAACATGCTTTAAAGAGATAGAAGTCTTCATACTCTAGCTCACAAAGCATGGGCCTTACATTTTATTTGGATATTTTCCTCCTATTTTCTCGGTGTTCCATTTGCTTTAAGGCCTAGCCAAGCTATTGGCATATTAGCATTTTTTGAGGGGTAAGGGGTTGCCCAAAAAGTCATAAGACATGTGTTTCCCTTTGCTTGTTTGTTTGGTCAAAGGACATATATGGGATGTTATTGTTTGTAGTCATCGGATTATCCGATGCCTAGGTCTATCCTTCATCGGATCAGTTGGTGTTCAATCTCCAAGGGCCAGATCAGTCAGAATCAGAAATCAACCGGTGAGTTCAATCTGAGACACATCGGAGCATCCGGTGTTCAATTTTCTGAAGTCCTGCAGAATTCAACTGATGATCGACCCTTCAACGTCGGATCATCCGGTGCTTAAGAGGTTTTTGGAACAACTTCTCTATTGAACTCGACCGATGCTCCGCCCAGGTGTGCATCGGATCATCCGATGTTCTTGTCGTGGCTAGGGTCTGCCCGTACCTATTTAAAAGGTTTCAGCCGCCGCCTCATTTTTCTTTTTCTCTCTCCCCGACGCCCTCACTTCTTCTCCGCCGCCGGTCGCCGCCACCGTCTTCCGGCCCGTCGCTGCCGTCCGCCACCGCCGTCCCAATGCCGCGCCGCCCTCTCCCTCACCACGCCGCCCTCTCCCTCGCCGCACCGCCCTATCCCTCGCCGCGCCACCGCCTCTCCTCTCCACCACAGTCGCTGCCGCCCTCTTCCTCGCAGTGCCGTCGTCTCCACCACGCGCCGCCGCCTCCATCCACGCGCCGCCATCATCTCCTAGCGCTGCCGCCACCCTCGCCACACCGCTGTCTCACCTTCACCGCATCACCTCATCTCGCATTGATCGCCACCGTCGCCATTAGGGTTTCATCGCCCTTGCGGATTCGTTGTCGTTGTCAACCCTAGCCGGCAATCTCATCGCGATGGGCCGCGACAGGAAGGGCAAAGGCAAGGCTATTGAGGAGCCCGCCGCGAAGAAGCAGAAATTGTCGAAGGAGGCTCGGCGTGCAGAGTTGGCCGCTCGCGCCGCGGAGGAGCGTGAGCGCGGCCATCGCGGATCCCTTCGTATTCGCGAGTCTCGGCAGAGGCGGCAGCAGCCACAGATTCAACATGTGCCGCCCGAGGACTCAGACGAGGAGGAGCTTGAGGTGCCGCCACTCGTTCGCCGGCGCACCGTCAGGATCCGTGGAGGAGGTCAGAACCCAGCCGCGAGTCAGCGCCCCACTGCAGCTGACTGTGAGGAGAACAGAGCGGCCGAGAGAGCTGTGTACGAGATGGACACAACAGTCCGAGTTGCCGAGGACGTCCGATTGACAGATTACAGAAAACTGAAGGCAAAGCAGCTTCGGAAGCTCAGATGGGCAGTCTTGCCTGAGGAGTGGTTCCCGCAGCCCAGGGACACTCGAGTGGATCCTCGCTTTTGGACCCTGACACATGCGTCGTTGTACGAGACTTACAGACGTCGGGGCCATAAGCTATTTCAGCACACTTACATCGACTAGAATGAGTCAGCAGCAGTTGGCCACGGGATCAGACCTTACTTCGAGAGATACAGAGGACTCGTGGAGCTGTTGTCTCACCAGAGGAGTGCTTACATGGAGGAGTGGGTCAGAGTGTTCTACGCCACACTCTACGTCTCAGAGGGCCGCAGGTCGATCCACTTCATGTTCTTGGGGCAGCGTCACGACTTGACGCGAGTGAGACTGGCTCAGCTGCTAGGTGTGGACCTTCACACGACCTGTCTGCACGAGGTTGTCTACGGAGGGGCTGACCCACCGAGGAGGCCACTGACTGGAGGAGTGGCACCGCCTTTTGAGGAGATCAGGGGACTGTTCGCTCCACCGTTCACACCTGACCAGCCGAGGGTCCCTGCCTTGCTCACTCCAGCTGCTCGCACCGTTCACCACATCCTTCAGCGTACCCTTCTGCCCAGATCAGGATACTTGGAGGAATTCACTAGCCTGCAGCAGACTCTCCTGTTCTACGTCATGAACGGGATGGAGTTCGATATTGTGGATATCCTTATCTGTGAGATGGAGGACGTGATCACTGACGGAGTCGAGATGCTGTGGCAGTTAGTGTTTGGACAATGGATAAGCCGTCTGCTCTACCTACTAGCTCCAGAGGATTCTCCAGCTACTGCTCCCCTGACTGAGCTGCACGTCACTCGGTTCAGCCACTATTGAGTTCCCGCTCCTGGAGACCGTCGCCTTGGTCGTCCAGTTGAGCGTCAGGTCCAAGCACGACTTTCCGAGGAGGACTGGACAGAGTTGGCTCAGTAGGACGAGGCGCTTGCACAGGCAGAGGCTCAGGGAGGAGACCTTCAGCACGTCTGGCCGGACAGCGACACGAGTGACAGCGCCGAGGAGTACTTCCCAGCTCCTCCTCCCTCACCGAGGCAGCACGACGCGGAGGCGGGAGGTTCAGCTGCTCCACCACCTACACCACTGCCCGTGTCCGAGGCGCAGGTATCTCAGCCGTCTGAGCTCACTTCGTTACTTTAGCAGATGTTTGAGCAGCAGCGCCAGTACAGGCTTGCAGCTGAGCAGGCCAGAGCAGAGCAGGCTGCACGACTTGCAGAGCTTCAACGGCAGCAGCAGGAGTTGCAGCTAGAGATAGCCCGTCAGAGGCGAGAGGACACTGACAGGCTCACCAACCTCATTGATCAGATGCACCAGCGCACTCTCGACCAGCAGCAGCAGACTCAGTAGGCGATGATGGGCATCCTGGGGTTGATCACCAACCTCTACACTCAGACCGGGATCGCCCTTCCCCCTCAGCAGACGGGACTTGGTCAGGCTCCAGGTGCACCTTCTCTGGCACCTGTCACAGCTCCAGTGCCGACTTCGCCGATACCGAGTTTCAGCATGTCCCCGCTGCTTGCTCAGAGCGCACCGATTCTCTCTCCAGTGCTGGCACTGACTACTTTCCTGCAGTCTCCGACTTCGGTAGCCAGTACACCTCTTCCAGCTGCTCCAGCTCCACCGGCGCCCCCAGCACCGTCAGCGGATCCCCCAGCTTCCTCCACTCCAGCAGCAGCGACCGCTGACTCTAGCTCCGACGACAGCACCCCCGACGGCGATCGCTTCACCATCGCCCCGAGCGCTCCAGAGTCTTAGGCACACGACCTCCCTTTTTGGTTTCTTGATGCCAAAGGGGGAGAAGAGTTAGAGTCAGGGGGAGGTTAGCTCAGTCATAGGGGGAGTCAGGTTAGCTCAATCATAGGGGGAGTCTTAGTTGCAGGGAGGTTCTATCTTTTTTTGGTCTTATTGTTGTATTTACTATCTTTTGCTATTATTGTGTATCCGTGTGTGCTACTTTATGCTCTTATGATTTATTGATCTTAGCCTTCGAGCTTCTTGTGTTGAATTTTGTACTTGTTAAATTCTTTTATGAGCATTGCGTTCTTAATTTCATTACCTCTATGCTCTACTTGTTGTGTTGTCATCAATCACCAAAAAGGGGGAGATTGAAAGCATCTAAGCCCCCATGAGGTATGGTTTCGGTGATTAATGACAACCGTTAGATATTACTAATGAGTTTGTGGATGCAAGGTCTCACGTATAACACATCAAACGTAATGAACTATCTATTCACACCATCTACTGCTCATTGGATACAAATGGAGACCCCTCAACGAACTATTCTAAGGGGTTAATTGATTTTCATGAAGAATAAAAGAAGAACTCATACGTCAATGCAATTCCATCAAAATTGACATCACAAGGAACTCAATATTCATCAGAAGAACATTCCCAACAAATGTCAAAGAGGTCACTCAAGCAAATTCCAAAAGATCAACTCAAAACAACTCGAAGCAAACAAGATCAAAACACCGGACCATCCGATGTTTTGTGAAATGACTACATCGGTCGAGTTGTGTCAACAGAAGAAGAAGAACTCAAAACTGAAGTACACACCGGATCATCCGATGTGTAGGAAGTGGTACATCGGTCTAATTCAACAGAAGCAATTATCTCTGGACCAATTCTCAAAATCAACTCACCAGATCATCCGATGTACACAGAAGCACACATCGGCCAACTACTCCAGTAAGGATCAAGTTTGAGTAAATTCTGGAGGAAGACCCACCGGATCATCCGATGAGAAGACAGGATCAACATCGGTCTAACAACGGTCATATCTGACACAATGACGTCAGCTAAAGTAACTTGACCGATGATAACTAAAGGGGACACATCGGATCATCCAGTGTTCACAGTAAAGTTCTGTCAGCCTACTTTTCCAACGGCTATTTCGGGGTGGCTGGCTATAAATACCCCCTAACCCTGTCATTTCGTTAAGTCTTGATCACCTGAAGCTATCCACACGTCCACAAGTGTTCAAGGCCAAGAGCAATCACTTCCACACCATTTTGATCATCTCTACACCAAGGTTTAGGCTAGAACTAGCTAGAGAAAGAGCTTGTGTGCCAACATTCTGTGTGAGTGGACTCTCTAGGTTAGTGTGAGAGCCTCAAGGGAGTGCCCTTGGTGTTGTAATCGTGAAGAGACTTTCAGAGCTTGCCAAGGCGTGTGTGGAAGCCCGGAAGGTCGAAGTTGTACAAGGCTTGAGCTCCACCTTGCCAAGGAGGCGAACGGAGAAGAATAGTGAAGACCCCTCGTCTTGGTGACGTGGGTGTGGCAAAACCCTTTGGTGGGTGCCACAACGTGGATGTAGGAAGATCTTCACGATCTTGCCGAACCACGGGATAAATCCTTGTCTCCTCGGGAGTTTGCATCCTTCTCCTTCCCTTTCTTTTATGCATTTATATTTCGCAAAGTTTCTATCTACTAGAATGCATAGTTAGTCGCATAGGGAATTGGGCTTTAGAAATTAAGTTTCAATTGCTTAGAATTTTTCGAAGAAAACCCAATTCACCCCCTCTCTTGGGCATTCGGTCCTTACACCTGGGAAGGAGGTCAAGGCGCATCTGGAAGCCACCCCGAGGAAGCACACCCAAAGGGGGGCCAGGACCAGGTCGGCCGACCCTGCTAATCGGCCGACTTGGGGCGCCAAACTCAGTATTCCTCCACGTGTTGGCTTCACGGCTCCCTAAAGCTGTTGAAGACTGATTCACATGCTAGTTGTGGTGAGAACTGCCTCTACTCCGTGTATAAATTGGGGGGGGGGGGGTACCTCACTTCTCACACACACCACTCAAGCACTCACTCTTGTATTACACTAGTGCTCGTAGTCCCTTAGTGGAGGTTAGGCTGTAGAGAGGAGCCTCTAGTCTCAAGTCCAAATTGGGAAAGGTATGGCTCATGTATCTTCTCTTGTATTTGTGACATTATGCTTATTAATATCATTATTCTTTATTTATTCATATGCTTGGATGAACCTTGTTTGGTTGTGGAATCCATATATGTGTTAGGTGTAGATGTTGTTATGATCTAGTCATAATGCCTTTATTATATTGTCACAAACATCTTACGCCATCATTGTAGTATAATTAGGTATTAATATGATTATGTTAATATGAGTAGTTTAGTGCTTGGTCCCAAGATTGGTTTCAACGATGTTTAGGTTAGTCATTGCCTTAGGAAGGTACTTGTACTGCAGCTGTTAAGGTATTCACTTGTTAGGAAAGCATGATGCTTAGATAAGAAAGTAGCATTGGATGTCTTGTAGATCCACGGTTTGTAGGGGTAGGCGGCAGGTAGTGACAGCCCCATCCGTCCTTTGTAATCCCCACATTAGGCTACGCCGCATGCTGGTGACAGGAATCGTCCTCATATTCTCAGGGGTAAACCCGTGCCCGATATGTTGGACCACTAAGCCCTAGTACTCGTTGTTAGCATAGCCATGTGTATACTAGTTGACTATGTATATGAATACCTAAAGCACAGTAGGAGTAGCTCCATCCCTAACTTAGCCTCCAATAGGACATTCTTACCCTTTGGAGTAGTTTGCTTAGGTGTGTGTTGCACTACCCCTTCAATTCATTTATCCATCCTACCGGATCCCTTACTAGAAAACCCTCTTCTATCCATGAAATTGCCACTCTTATACCTTGCCTTCCTTTGGGATAAACAAATATGATACCCTAGGGAATACTCTCGGGTTAAATGCTACAACGGTACTTTTTGTGCGCTTGCGGAATTCTTCTTACTTTGGCTTAGGTTAGCCTAGTGCCCCTGCAGAACTAGCCTTACTGCTAGGATGACCTGTAGATGTTAAGAAATACCAACAAGCATTTCTGGCGCCGTTGCCGAGGACATATGAAATATGCGTGATCATGTGGTAGATAGGATTCTAGTAGATTTTTAGTAGGATAATCCTCCTTAGTTTTCGCATTCTTTGATGTGAAAATTGGGTAGTGTATGACCGGTTTCCGTTTGTTGGCTAACCACATGGAAGACCCTGAGTCATTGTTGAGAAGAGTTTGACCTTGTGTTTTTCCTCCTCAGGTGATCTTGTCGACTAGGAAACTCGTTATCTTCGCACCATCGCGCTACAAGCCATTGACCAAAAAGATCCTTAGTGAGTTCTTCGCTCCCTCTGCTGACAATGTGCCTATTGACATGAACTTTGAAATCAAGATTGGCCTAATCACCATGGTGCAGGCTAACCCCTTTCGTGGGAAAGCCAACGAGGATGTCAGTGCTCACTTGCAACAATTCCTTGAGATTTGTAGCACTTTTAAGATCAAGGATGTCACTCCTGATGCCATCCGCCTTCGACTGTTTCCATTCTCCCTCCTTGGGAGAGCGAAGCAGTGGTTCTACGCGAAACGAAGTGCTATACATACTTGGGAGAAATGTTCGTCAGCATTCCTCGCCAATTTCTTCCCGTTTGGCAAGACCAATGCCCTATGTGGAAGAATTTCAAGCTTCTAGCAAGGGCCCAAGGAATCTATTCCCGAGGCTTGGGAAAGGCTGCAGCAGTATATCCTAACTTGTCCTCACCATGGGATAGATGATTGGCTCATCATCCAAAAATCCTACAACATGGATGTTGTTGCTGGAGGAGCCTTCTTCTTGCTTAAGGTGCCCAAAGCTAAAGAGTTGATTGAGAAGATGGTTTCCAACATGGGGTGGAGCGATGAGCGTCTCCAGCCCCAACAACAAGGCATTCACACCTTGAAAGAGGTGTACATGATCGCTGCCCAATTGGACCTCCTTATGAAGAAGTTGGACTGCCAAGCCAATGGTGAAGTATTTGGCACCGTCCAAGCCTTAGATTCTCACATGACCTGTGAAGTCTATGGCATCGCAGGTTATATGAGGAGTGACTGCCTCGAGACCCGTGAGGATGCCTTATACTTACCAAACAACGGGAATTACAACAAAACAATGGCTCATCCAGGAGGTCAAGGATGGGGCCAACCATGCCCTTTCTTTCAAGGAGGCTACAACAACAACAATGGCAATGGGAACCAGCCTCACTATAGAGAACTTGCCATTAGCAACTCAAGATCAATGATGCCCTATCCAAGAAGTTGTCAGCTAATGACAAGACCCTAGAAAGCATGAATGCCAAGGTTGAAGGCTTAGCTTCTGCTTTCAAGAACCAGTTAATGTTCAACAAGATGTTGGAGACCCAGTTAGCTCAACTGGCAGCTGTTGTCCTGCCATTAGAGAATGGCAAGATGTCAGGACAAGCCGAGCCTTCCATAGAGAATATTAACATGATCTCTTGCGAGAGGGCAACCTGTTGAAGGACCCAGGATATCCCAACATATCCTGTTGGATTGGGACACTACAGTTTGACAAGGCACTTTGTGACCTTAGCTCAAGTGTTAGTGTATGCAGAAGGTAGTCTTCAACAAGTTGAACTTCACCGAGTTGTCTCCAACGCCAACGCAGCTCCAACAAGCCGATTCATTGGTCCGCAATCCCGTGGGTATCGCCGAAGATGCCCCGATGAAAATCCGGAAATGCTTCATACCCGTGGACTCCATGGTGCTCGACATGGAGGTCAAAAAGAAAACCCCGCTCATTCTTGGGCGCCCTTTCCTTAGCACTGCGAATGCTCACATTGATGTGGGACCCGGAGAAATCCGCATCCATATCCATGGCAAGGAGGAAAAGTTTGACTTTCGGCCAAGGAAGGAGCAATGCTCCATGATCAAAATCAAGTATAAACCAAATGTCAAACACATCAAGGAGGTCGAAGTTACACCATGTCAAGTGGACTCCCTCATTGCATTTATGAGGAAATTGGTTTATGAGAAGAATACATCTTTTTGCCCACCTCGACAATAAAAAATATTGAGAAGTCAGGACCGTCCGAACGGCCCAAGTCCACTAAGCCGCCAAGGAAGGTGTGGTGGAAGAAGCAAGGCAAGCCAGATACGCCCACTTCTTCGAGGCCAGAGGCTGAAAATTGAGCTTCAAGATGACGGAGAAAAATCCATCTCATCGGATTTTTCGATGGGACCTTGCCAATAGGTTAATTTGGTAGCTATCACATTTTTAATTTTCTCATCATCATTTTGAATTTTCCATTTGGATTTTCTGCATTTTTTCCATAGCATGTTTCAATTTTTCATGTCTCAAAATATAGCCGTTGGGGAGCCACTTGCCAAAAGAGGAGACAAAGGGGCCCCACCTACAGGTCGACTGACCCCCCTAGTCGGCCGACTAGGTGAGAGTACCAATTTGGCTCTCTTTCCTCCAATCACTACATTCTTGCCTCTTGTGACCGTTGGGGAGTGCTACACTATTTATACATGCCCAGGTGAGTGTGTTGCTTCACACTTCACCTCATTTTCACCTCCCCATATCACTCTTATACTTGCTCAAACATTTTGTGCTCTTTGTTCCAACAATTCACCCAATTTCAATCCAAAAATATTTTCTTTGATTCCCATTTGCATTTTGCATTTGCATGTTGCTCTCAAGCTGGCAAAACATTTCGTCGAGGGTTTCCGTTTGGTTTTCACTAACGTAACCCATTTCGAGTTTGTTTTGTTTTTGTTCTCAAGTTGTGCAGCCATGAACATCATGAAGAAATTGTTTGGAAAGAGGAAGGGACCTTCATCAAGCTCAAGCCATGGGAGGAACTCAAGCTCACACCTCTGCCCCGAGCCTACACCAAGTCCACGGTGGAGAGGTTTACAAGATGACGTTCCAATGGAAGAAGATGATGCTCCACTCCACCTCCTCAATGATGACGACCTAGATTTGAGACATGACGTTGAATGACAAGCCTACAACACCCTCCGAGATCATGAGTTCGCCCACATGAAGGCCTATGGTCCGACACTACTCTCCAAAATAGGTATGGATTTTGAATTCTTTACCGTTTGGCATTAGGATGGGATAATTTTGCTCAAATAGATTAGGAAGGTTCACGCCTCCTCACTATTTAATTCCTATGCACCCTTAAAATAGGATTTGAAGGTGTTTCTTTTAGGTTTTTCCTAAAAGATTACTTTATCCTACAGAAATAATTTAGTGAACTCCTAGGCTTCCATAGACGTTGTTTGATAGAATTAGATGCTTTGCCTAAATTTTACAAACGAAGTTTTTGGCAAGACTTAACTGGTGAAGTACTGTATAAGAACCCTAAAAATAGCCACTTTCAAAACCCCATTGTACATTTCATGCATAGATGGGTGGCTATGACTATGTTTCCTATAGGGGATGTTAGTGATGAACTTAGAACCCTTTATGGCATGGTTAAAAAGATTAAAATTGCTCCTATTAAGGCTATGATATCACAACGGTTAGAAAACACTAAAATGATGGGACCAATTGAATGTACTTCATTAATTACCCGCATTGCTATGAAAGTAGGGTCTCTAGAAAATGCTTTAAATGAATATATTCCAACAGCCTACTACTTAATAGATGAGGATTATCCAGTGTAAGGAAACACTCTTAAACATGATCTAGATGGATCTTAGTGTTTTCCTACCCCAGCTATGTAAATGAAATTCGGTTACCTAACCTGGATTTTCATTTATATAGGTAAGCATTGCGCTTCAACCTATCAAAGAGGCTCGTAAGAGTAATGTAGAGCAACCATGGAGATGCCACCGCGATACACTCCGGCCTATGAGTACCAAGAGGAGGTGGACCCAACAGATGATGCACCCAGTTGGACCCAGACTCAAATGTATGAGGAAGGTAGATCGTCGTGGCAAGAGTGTCTACCACCGGAGGAAGCTCAAGCTATAGTAGCTTTCCTCCTTCACATATGGGTACACGACGTTCCTTTTCGTCCCGAGGTTCTCGTGACCTTAGCCAAGGAATTGCGGAACTCACTCAAAGGATTGGAGACCTTGAAGTTAGGACTTGCGACATCTTCAACACACTTCAAGACCACAACCAAGGTACCCATGACTGACAGCAACAAATGGACGCATAGTTTAACAATGTCAACACTACGCTGCAACAACAATAAGCCGACCTCATGGCCTACTTCTATCATCAAGGATTCTACCCTTATCACGGAGATTGAGAAGAACAAGCTCGCGGGAGGACCCCCACTTGAGGTAACTTGTATCACACTCCATTTGCATCTCCTTATTTTATTTCTTTCTTTCCACCACATTTTGCATATAAAAAATAAATAAAATAATGTAATATAGGTTAGGTTAATAAAATAAAAGATGTGCGGTAACAATATTTTTACTCTACATAAGTTGAAATGAGTAGTTGCTGTTGACAATCGTTATATACAATTTTTGACCATCTATCAATATAACTCAATTATGTGAGGGAACGAATATTTCTTGCACACGTTATAGTCAGAAATAACTTTGTTCCACTTGTACTTGGAGAAATTGTTGCATGCAGGTATTTTATATGGAATTGTGATGAAACAAGGGGATGGACCCTAAAGAATACCTTCCCAGCCAATCAGATGCTGACATGTGGCAGCACATGGATCAAATGGCCCACTTACAGGAGTATCTGAGGAGATCCAATGGCGTAGCACCTCGAAATAGTCATGGGACCCACCTATCAGCCACCTAAAGAATGCACAACCCATTTGGCGGGTTTACCTGCACAACCCATTTGGCGGGTTTACCAAGTCGGCCGAACAGGTGGTTTGGCCGACCTGGTAGCTCCTTCAAACCCAATCAGTTTCCACGTGTTGGCTCCTCCCGGCTTCCTGAAGTCGTTGATGACTGATCCACATGCTTTTGGTGGCTGGAACAGACCCTTCTCTAGCTATAAATAGGACCCCTCACCACTCACTTCAACACACACCACTTGAGCATCATTCTATTGTATACACTAGTTCTCCTAGTTCCTTAGTGGAGGTTAGGCTGTAGAGAGGAGGTTCTAGTCCCAAGTCCAAATTGGGAAAGTAGGGCTCATGCATCTTTTCTTGTATTTGTGACTTTATGCATAGTAAAGATATTATCTTTAGTCTTCTTTTATTCATATACTTGGATGAAGTGTTTCTTGTTTGATTGTGGATTCCATGTATGTGGTAGGAGTAGTCTTTATGATTATGCCATAATGATCACAACTTATCATCATAAACACTACAAACCCCGCTATAGTCTAATTAGTTATGATGTGATTATGTTTATACGAATAACTAATGCTATGTCACTGCATTGGTTCAGTGATGTTTAGGTTAGTCATTGCCTTAGAGAGGTACTTGTACTCGAGCCTCTAAGGTATTTTATTTGTATGCTAGCATGGTGCTAGGATAGTAAGTAGCATTGGATGTCTCGTAGACCTATGGATTGATGAGGTAGGCAGTAGGTGGTACAACCCTATCTGTCCTTTGTAATCCTCCATGTTCGATATGGCACAGACTCTTGGCGGGAGTCGTTCTAGTATTTCTAGGGGTAAACCCGTGCCCGATGTGTTGAACAACTTAGCATAAGGATTCACCATTGACATGCTCATTAGTACATAACCTTGGCTATATATGTATACTAGAAGCATTGTAGGAGCAACTCCCCAACTCTTGGTCTAGTCTCCATTAGGACCCATCTACCCTCTAGAATAGATTGCTTAGGTGTGTGTCACACTACCCATATTATCAACTTGCCCCTATCTTGATAATTGATGAGTGGAAGTGCATCTAGGAATCCCTTGTGGGTTTTGGTTGATTTATGACAAGCAAATGAGATTCTAACCATATTGTTGAGATGAGCACAGGTTCTAATAAGAGAATGAACAAAGTGCCAAAAAGAAAGGAGAATGAGAAGCAATGTAGAAAAGAACTCAAGAACCAAGTGTAGTAGATCATTGTGTATGGAGTGTGTTAAGGAAACACACCCCAAGAGCTCAACACAAATAATCTCACACATTGCACAAATTTATACAGGACCAAACTAGTCCGACTGACCCCGGACTAGTCCGATATCTTTCTGCACCAGATCGAACAAGTCCTCACAATGCGGACTTGTCCTCACAGTCCAGTTTTTCACTAACCGGACTAGTCCGATATCACCACAGACTAGTCTGATATCTCTCTGACTAGAATCGGACTGGTCCTCCTCAGTGTGGACTAGTCCCCCAAACACGTCACAAGTTGCACAAAATAGGACAAGTTCGATAACACTATGGACTAGTCCGATATCTTTCTGATGTCAATCGGACAAGTCCGATATTAGCACGGACAAGTCAGATAATGCCTCTGACTAAAATCGGATAAGTCCTCCAAGTGCGGTCTTGTCCTATATTCACCTAGGGCATCACCACACCGGACTAGTCCGATATCAGCACAGACAAGTCCGAAATCCTTTCTGACTAAAATCGGACAAGTCCGCTCTTAGCCAGACAAGTCCGATATTTCGGGACACCTAGGGCTTCCTACACGCAGCACACCGGACTAGTCTGGTGTCCACCACGGACTAGTCTGATATTTCTAAACCCTAACGATAACTTTTGGGAACCCCATATAAATAGGTGTGCACGGCCCAACTTTCATCTAACTCGACACCTTGCACCGTCACACCCTCCAAGAGCTTAGAAAACTCATCTCTCCATGCAATCCAACGCAAGAAAGCTTAATCCTTTGAGGATACACTTTGGATCCAAGGAGAGACACAGTTCTTCACTCATTGAGCTCTTCGTTTGATTCCCTAACACACTCCTGTGATTTTCATTGTGATCTTAAGAGTGTGTTCTTGGTGGTGTTCATCTTGTAATCTTGGGGAGCCCTCAACTTGTGAGAAGGCCCCTTGAATTTGGTTATTTACCCTTTGTGATTATTGAAAAGGATTGGCCTCCGTGGCGATCCGACGAGGGTAGGGTTGGAGAAGACCCGTTCCTTTTGTGGACTCCTCAACGTGGATGTAGGTTGGCTCTATGGGAACCGAACAACGGAATAATGATCTTGTGTTCTTACATTGCGCACATTGTTCTTACTCTTTACATCTATCTAGGGTTTCAATCAATCTTGTTTACTTTATGTTGAAACATTGAATATAAGATTAACTTGTGCTAAATCCTAGTTCATAGTAGTGTAACACTTCAATTACAAGTATATATCCGCTGCATACATCCTAGGATCGAGATAATCGATCAAGCTTGATCAATCTTGTCTGCACGCACCAGACTAGTCCGCACTCTACCGGACTAGTCCGATATCTCGGTATTTGATCAGTTTGTTAAGTGTTGCAGGTTCCGACTAAAAATCAAAAAGGCATATTCACCCCCCCTCTAGGCCACATTCAATTGGTATCAGAGCAGGACTCTTCAAAACGAGACTAATCGCTCGAAGAGAACATGTCGTACATGAAGGACGTACACAAGAGCATCAACCAATAGAAGGTTGAAGAAGAAAAGAACCAAAAATTGGAGAGACTCCTCGAGGCCATTCAAAACTTCGAGGATGACAATGAGGAGACGCTGGAACTCAAGGCGCTCCTAAAGAAGAAAACCTCTCCAAGGGAAAAGTGAAGATCGAAGAAGAGAAGAAGAAGAAGGGGAGTAGTCACACTGACTACTCCCAATATCCTTTCAACTATGATCGTCTTAATTCTAGCAATAATCACTATCTATCTATTCCACTTGGAAAAGCTCCACACTTTGATGGCAATGACTACTCAATGTGGAGGCAGAATATGAAAATGCACTTCATTTCTCTCAATCCAAGTTTGTGGCACATTGTATGTATAGGAATAGATATCCCGGACGATGATGAGGAGCTCACACCTAGCCAAGAGCAAGCAATCCATCGAAATGCCCAAGCTACTGCAGTCATGACCTCATCACTTAGTCGGGACGAGTTCACAAAGGTGGATGGACTCGAGATTGCAAAGGAGATATGGGATAGATTGCAAACCCCACATGAAGGCGATCATCATGTGCGAGAAGCGAAGATTGAAATGATTGAAGGCAAATTGGGAAGATTCGCCATCGAAGAAGATGAGTCGCCACACAACATGTATATCTGGCTAAAGACGCTCATTAACAAGGTCCGAGCATACGGAAGCAAGTAGTGGAACGATCACGAGGTGGTGAAGCTCATCCTTAGAGCTTTCATGCCTCGCAATGTCACCTTATGCTCGATGATTAGAGAAAGTCCCGGGTATAAGAAGATGACCCCGAATGAGCTACTTGGGAAAATCATCAACTTTGAGATAATGGAAAAGCAGGCCAATCATGTTAAGGAGATTGCCGACCTCACCTCAGCAAAGAAGAAAGGGTTCGCTTTGAAGTCCACTCTCAAGCCCTTGTCTAAAGAAGCTCGAGAAGCTCAACTAGAAGAAGACTGTGATGATGAGAGCAGCTACTTGGATGAAGATGACATGATACTATTCATGAAGAAATTCAAAAGGATGATGAAGAAAAGACAAGAGGCTAAATCAAGTGAAGGGAAGTACAAGGAAAAATCAAGACTGAAGTTGAAGCAGGCATGCTATAACTGTGGTGAATATGACCACTTTATAGTTGATTGCCCATATGAAGAAAACAAGAAGAAGACCATGGAAACAAAGCCTAAACCCAAGAAATTCTTCAAGAAGAAGAAGCAAGCTGAACAAGCGCACCTAGGGAAGGAGTGGGACTCAAATGATGAGTCCTCATTCGAAGAAGAAGAAGAGATGGCTAGCATAGCCATCGAGAAGACATCCATGAAGTCCACTCTCTTCCCCACTCTCGGTGAATGGAAGGGGAACGGCACTTGCCTCATGGCAAAGGAAGGGAAACGAAAGGTAACAACCAAACCCTCTTCCTTGCATTCCTATTCTAGTGATAGTGAAATTGTTAGTGATAATGAAGACATGCTAGTTGGCTTAGATAAGAAAACAGTTGTGAAAATGAAATTTCTACATGATCAGCTTGTTGAGAAGGAGAAGTTAATCAACCGTCAAGAAGATATGATTATCTCCCAAAAGGAAGAATATCTTGAAATTGACAAACTTCTCAAACTTGAAAAGGAGCGAGGCAAGTCACTGGAACTTGAGTTAGCCTCAAGCAAGGAAGCTTGCTTGAAGTTAAGCGACTCAAACACCACCATCAAGGATGAACTTGCTAACCTATGCAAGGTTAACAAAATCCTTGAGGTACAAGTTGAGTCACTCAAACAAAGTGACCCCTCATCCTCTTCAAGCTCACCTCCTCAACCGCTTAAAACTGATGCTATTATCACCTGTTCATGTGCCAAAACCAATACTAGCTTGAAAGACAAATCAACCTCTATCAAGGACAAGCATCCTTCTCAAAATGGCATATTTGACAAGGAGAAGATCAAATATGCACGTAGTGCATACTTGGTCACAAGACCTCCTAATGTCAAATATGGCATTGGTTATTCTTATGGTGAAAAGTAATATGCTAGAAGCCATAAAAATAACAAGGAAGACATTGCCTTTTTAAAGGGTAGACCCTCTCAAGCTGGAAAGTCCAAAGTTGCTACATATGATCACCGGACTAGTCTGGTCCAGACGCGGACAAGTCCATTTTCCTGGACTAGTCCTGTATATAAACAACAACAACTGTTATTCATGACTTTCGATGCATCTTATGTTCTAATGAGAAGTACTTTTGGTAAAGTTTATGCTCATTATGTTGGGCCACGCCATGGGAACACCAAATCTCATGTGTGGGTGCCCAAATCCCTTGTGACTAATCTCAAAGGACCCAAGCAAGCTTGGGTACCTAAAACCAAGGCATGATTTGTTTTTGTAGGCCTATTCCTCCGGTGGATTGAAATGGATGCTAGAAAGTGGATGCACCAACCATATGACCAGGGAAAGAAGGATGTTCGTTGAGTATGAAGAAAATGAGGATCCAAGCGAGGGCATCTATTTTGGAAACATAGTCAAGGAAAGGTGCTCAGTACCGGTAAAATTGCCATATCATCTAAACATACTGTTTCTCATGTGTTACATGTTGATTCCTTAGATTATAACCTACTGTCCATATCTCAATTATGTGACAAAGGTTATAATTGCTTGTTCACTAATGAGGGTGTGACCGTCTCTATAAGGGGTGATGGTTCCATTGCATTCAAGGGTATGTTAAAGGGAAAGCTTTACCTTGTTCACTTCAACAAAGATAAAGCCGAACTTGACACATGCTTGATTGCAAAGACCAACATGGGTCAGTTGTGGCATAGACGGCTAGCGCATGTTGGTATGAGGAATATTCAAAAAATCCTCAAGGGCGATCACATTCGAGGTTTGAAGGATGTTGTTTTTGAGAAAGACAGGCCTTGTAGCGTGTGCCAAGCCAAGAAGCAAGTTGGAGCACCTCATCCCGTGAAGAACATCATGACTACAACAAGAACACTCGAACTACTTCACATGGACCTATTCGGTCCAATTGCTTACATAAGCATCAGCGGTAACAAATATGGCTTAGTAGTTGTTGATGATTTTTCTTGCCTTACTTGGGTTTTCTTTTTACATGTTAAGACAGAAACACAAGGAACACTCAAGAAGTTTTTCAAGCGTGCTCAAAATGAGTTTTCATTGACAATCAAGAACATTCGAAGCGACGACGGCACAGAGTTCATAAACACTCAAGTTGAGGAGTACCTAGACGAAGAAGGCATAAAGCACGACTTTTTAGCACCTTACTCCCCTCAACAAAACGGATTGCCGAAAGGAAGAACCGAACCCTCATAGAGATGGCGAGAACAATGCTCGATGAATACAATACCTCCGATCAGTTTTGCTCGGAAGCGGTTAACTCCGCTTGCCATGCCATAAACCGACTCTACCTTCATCGACTACTCGAGAAGACATCATATGACCTACTCACCGGTAACAAGCCTAATATTTCATATTTTCGAGTTTTCGGTTCCAAATGCTATATTTTGAACAAAAAGCCTAGGACTTCAAAGTTTGTTCGAAGTCCGATGAAGGTTTCTTGCTTGGTTATGATTTGAACTCTTACGCCTATCGTGTCTTCAACAAGACCTCCGGACTTGTTGAAGTAGCATGTGACGTAGTGTTCGATGAAACTAACGGCTCCCAAAAGGAGCAAGTTGATCCATGTGTGCTAGAAAGAGAAGAAGATCCCTGCCAAGCACTAAGAAGAATGGCATTGGGTGAAGTTCGACCACAAGAACCACCTCTACATATGCATGAGGAAGATGAACCACAAGAGGAGGCCAATGATCAAGGGGGAGCTTCCATACAAGATCAATCTCAAGAAGACAAAAATGATCAACAAGTCAATGAGAGCAACCATCTAGGTGGAGAAGAAGAAGACCATGAAGATTCAAGACAGCAAGTGCCACACCCAAGAGTACACCGATGCGTCCAAAGGGATCACCCAATCGACAACATCATTGGTGACATCCAAAAGGGAGCAACTACTAGATCTCGCATAGCTAATTTTTGTGAGCATTATTCATTTGTATCCTTTTTGGAACCGCGTAGGGTTTAGGATGCATTGAAGGATCCGGATTGGGTAGTGGCCATGCAAGAAGAACTCAACAATTTCAAACGGAATGAGGTGTGGGAACTAGTCGAGAGACCCAAGTTCAACGTTGTCGGCACCAAATGGGTCTTCCGCAACAAACAAGACGAACACAGGGTGGTGACAAGGAACAAGGCACGACTTGTGACCAAAGGATATTCACAAGTCGAAGGTTTGGATTTCAATGAAACCTTTGCTCCAGTAGCTCGACTTGAGTCTATTAGAATATTACTTGCATATGCTATTCACCATGATTTCAAGCTCTATCAACTGGATGTGAAAAGCGCCTTCCTCAACGGACCAATCATGGAGGAGGTGTATGTGGAGCAACCCCCCGGATTTTAAGATGAAGAGTTCCCCAACCACATCTTTAAATTACGTAAGGCTGTCTACGGCCTCAAACAAGCTCCTAGAGCTTGGTATGAGTGTCTTAGAGATTTCTTAATTGAAAATGGTTTTAAGATTAGTAAAGTAGATTATACATTTTTTACAAAGAACTTTGTAACACCCTCATTTTCATGCATCATGCCCTACATAAATTCATATACATGTTTAACATTAATCCACATAAAGAGGAATAAGTTTAAAATTGATTTGGAACAAAACCGCACTTAAAATGCTGAAAAGTGCGAACTAGTACGATTTTGGTGAGGACTAGTCCGATTTCTCTCTGACCTCAATCAGACTTGTCCGTTTTTGCTACAGACTAATCCGTTTTTGCCTCTGGACACTTTCGGACTTGTCCGATTTTGTGCGGACTAGTCCGGTGTTCCAAAAATCCTTGAAAATTTGCTAAGATCCTTGGACTTGTCCGGACTAGTCTAGTGTTCCAGCGGACTTGTCCGTTTTCCTCTCTGACTAAAGTCGGACTTGTCCGATTTTTTGCCAGAGTTGTCCGATTTCTCTCTGAGTAACATTGGACTAGTCCGGTCCTTTTCTGACTTGTCTGATATTTCGCGACTCGAAATTGGTCTTTTGTTTTACAACTTGGTTCTTTGGTTTCACGTTAAGTGGGCCTAGGGACGTCGTGCCTAACTCTTTTAGAACCCATGTGAGACTCTAAACCGGCCTCTACTCATCTCAAACTCGAAATCCATCTAACCCTAGCCTCCACCTCTATATAAACATCTCCATCCCTTGGCATGCCATCTATTTGCCACTTTTCCACCCCGCCCAAACCCTAGTTCGTGGAGAGCCGCCATCAAGGAGGGAGAAGGAGATACCAAGCAAGAAGAAGAAGAGGAGGAAACGAAAGAGGATCAAGATCTCCATCAAGTTTCGCTATTCATTAAAAATTCATCTCCAAGTTCATCATCAACCCTAGATCATCAAGATCCAAGTGTTACCTCCAAGTTTCTCGATTCATTGGAGTTTTAAACACCTGGTATACCTTCTATTTCCTTTTCCTTATGTGAATTCGACCCCTAATCTCCAAATTCACGTCGATCTATAAAACTCTAATCCGCTGATCCCGGAAAGTGCGGACTTGTCCGGTCCTATACGGACTAGTCAAATTTTCCTGGTTAATTTCTGTTGAATTAATTTCAAAATTAGATCTAATCAACTCCAATCCTATGTACCCTTGTTAAAATCTATTAGAACTAGATAGTGATCATTTAAAAGCAATCTATTAACAAGTTCTAGCTTGCATTTGTGTTAATCATGCATGTCATGTCATATTAAGTAATATATGTGCACTCTTTGATTGTGTTTTTTGTCTTGTTGTTTATTGTGCGGATTAGACGGATTTGCGCCAGAGAGTGCTGCAGAGTATCTCCAACACCAAGAGTTTGAAGTCTTTGATCCTAATCAATCCCAAGAGCAAGGCAAGTGTTCTTGAAGCATATTGATCTTGTTTTGAAATAAATGTTTTGTTTGCAAAACTGCATGCTTGTGTCAATTTGATGGGAATCCTATGAAAGGAAGTTTACTAGCTTTGTTTAACCACCATTGTCACCTGGAATATATGGTAGAGAGTCGGGATGAGATTTTTACCTTTTTGCTTTGCTTAATTAATTGGGATGGGAGAACAACTACACCACTTAACTTAATTATGCATTAATGAGATTATGGTTGAAATGAACTGGTTAAATATGATATGGTAATGGGTGATCTAAGCAAGCCTGGTATGGATGTATGGTGGTTTGCTTGCTTTAGATCTAAGAACCGGTTCGTGGAGCGACCATCCAGGATTTACAGTGCCACCACGAGGCCAAGTATGGGTGCGGCATAGCTGATTAATTAGGGTTTTGCCAGTACTGTTTCGACCATTATGGATGCTCGGGGAAGGGGTAGTCGGATTGGGTTTGTTGATGATTGGAGGGACTACCCTGGGATCCGAATGGCTCAAGAGGGGGCCCTTGGTTGAAGATGTGATCAGTTGGACACATCGCCACCAGTGAAACCTCAGTGGGGTCTAAATAGGCTAGTAATCCCTTTGTAAAGGCTATTTTGTGATCTCTTGTCCACACACCTAAGGAAGTGTGAGACGGCATAATTGAGACTCTATAGTCATCGAAAGGTGATGAAATCACAAACACGTGGGTAAAGCGGTACAACCTCTGCAGAGTGTGTCTAAAACTATCATGATAGCCGTGCTCTCGGTTATGAGCAACCTGGACCCTCATATGATTAGAGGAAACTTGGTATTGGGATGGTTTTTGGGATGGTTATGGTTGGTATTATGGTTAGGCTGGTTATGGATTAATTTCTGGTATTGGATATGATTATTAGCAATGGTGAAATCTGGAATTATGAATGATGGACATGGAATATGGACTGGTACTATGATTTTAATTATGGTTTATGATGGGTCTATTCACATACATGTAATATATTGCTTTCCAAATGTTTTAATGTACTTTTCAACACTCAGCCATTATTATTGTCGTCATTTGAATCAACTACATGTCATACTTTCCACACTTGCTGAGTACGACGTGTACTCACTCTTGCAACCCCCCCCCCCCCCCCCCCCCCCCCCAACAGTTGCAGGTCAGGATTGGGAGTATAATGATGATAATGCGGAGTTCTAGGCCGTGTCTGCCGTCAGCTTGCCTGTGGAGTGTTAGAGTTGTGCTATCCCTTTTGCTTAGTTGCTTATTAGAGTATTTCCGCTGCAATAGTTGAATTTGTCATTAATATTCATTAGTGCTTGTATTCGAGGATAATATGGTTTGTGTAATAAAATTTGGTTAATTAATCTTGTTCTGTGGTAATTTTCTGTATATCCTTTTGTGAATGAACTCGTGTATGTGTGTTGAACGTCCTGGACACACATATGCGTTCACTTGGTTCACTTTCGGAACCGAGTGTCACAGATTGTTATCAGAGCCACAAGTTGACCGTAGGACGCAGCATAGATAGAATGGACACTTTAGAGCACATATAAACACTCAGGAATCGATGTGTTCTTGCTTGGTGTGTTGCTTGCTATATATATTGGTTGCTTGTGTGCTTAGTAGAGGATTTTCGGATGCCTTAGCATTGCCATGTCCATGTAGGCTAGTTAGTTGTCTAGTTTCATATCCCTTGATGCATATATATGGGGATGTTTCTAAATTCTTATCTTTTGCTTTCCTTCAGATGGTGAGGACTCGCAACGAGAGGGATGGCAATGATGAGGAGGGGATGGAGCACCTCAAAACAACAATGGGCAAGGACCTGCTCATGGAGCTATAAACATTGAGTAGCTATTGGCTATGCAGAACCAGCTCATGCGGACCATGATACAAACTATGGGACAGCTGCAGGCTATCAATAACAACAATCAACCCCGCATGCCTCCACCGCCACCCCTGCCTCCTCATAACTGGTTGGGAGAGTTTATGAGGACTAGGCCACCGACCTTTGCTCAAGCCGCTGACCCTATGGATGCGGATAATTGGCTCAAGTCCTTGGAGAAGAAGCTTGCTATTGTCCAATGCAGTGATCGGGAGAAGATCTTATTTGCTTCTCATCAACTAGTTGGAGCAGCTACGGATTGGTGGGATGCTTATTGCAATGCTCATGAGAATCAGGAGAGGATTACTTGGGCCAAATTCAAAGAGAGCTTCTGTTCTCATTATGTGTCGGAAGGTGTTATGATTTTGAAGTGGCAAGAATTTGAGAAATTGAGGCAAGGAAAATCAAGCGTGAGTGAATATCTCAATAAATTCACTCAACTCTCAAGATATGCGCCTGAGGATGTGAGCCGGGATAGCTGGAAACAATACTTGTTCATGAGGGGCTTGAACAATGAGATCCAAGTGCAATTGCTCAACTGTGATTATGCCAATTTTCAGAAGCTTGTGAACAAAGCAATTGTGGTTGAGAACAAGATTCGTGAGATGGAACAGGATAACAAGAGGAAGGCGCCATATCAAGGACAGCCGCAAGGAAGTAATGTGTGCCCTCGCTTTGCGCCTCCTAATGCACCATATTACAACTCCTCTACTCCTATATAGCGCCCTGGTTATGCATCGTGCCCAACTCAGTTTGTGCAACAGCGCCCTATTATGCAAGCACCTAGGCCTCCGATGCCATATGCACCTTGTGCTAATTTTCCTGGTGCAAATGTTCAAAACCAAGCTCGTCCCAATAGTTCTGGTGGAGTTAAGAAGTGCTATACTTGTGGAGAAGATGGACACTTTGCGCATCAATGTCCTAAGTCAGGCCTCGGTCAAGGAAGCAATGCGCCTAGGAAAAACCCAAGACCCAATGGAGGACAGCCGCAAGGGAACCGGGGACAGCAGAATTTTGCTCGTGGCAACGTGAACCATGTCTCTACAGAGGAAACTCAACAAGCGGATGACATGGTCATTGGTATGTTTCCCCCGAACTCCAACCCCACGACTATGTTATTTGATTCTAGAGCATCACATTAATTCATTGCATCGAAGTATGTTGCCAAGTATAGTTTGCCTATCTCTCATATGAAGTTTACTCTGTTGGTTAAGTCTCCTGGAGGAGAGATGAGGACAAATATAGTATGTCAAAAAGTAAGCCTTAGAATAAGGGGGGTAGACTTCTCCGCCAACCTTTTAGTTTTAGATTCTCAAGGATTGGACATTATACTTGGTATGGACTGGTTGAAGAAGCACAATGGAGTTATTGAGTGTGCCACGAAGACAGTGAAGTTTACCAATGAGGAAGGGATCACCGTAGAATTTGAAGCATCTCAAACCGCACCAAAGCGATTGGAGCTGAATCATATGTACAGTGCCGCAATTGAGGAGATTTCATTGGTGTGTTAATTTTTGGATGTTTTTCTGGACGAGTTGCCAGGTATGCCACCTGATCGAGACATTGAGTTTGTTATTGATTTAATACCTGGAACTGCACCTATAGCTAAGAGGCCGTATAGGATGCCTCCTATGGAATTGGCGGAGATCAAGAAGCAGATTCAAGAGAAACTAGATAAAGGTTTTATCCGCCCCAGTTCTTCACCTTGGGGAGCGCCCGTGCTGTTTGTGGACAAGAAGGATGGATCCCAAAGGATGTGCATAGATTACCGAGCTCTCAACAAGGTAACAATCAAGAACAAGTACACCTTTCCTCGCATAGAGGACTTGTTTGATCAGATAAAGGGTACTTGTGTCTTCTCTAAGATTGATTTGAAGTCGGGATACTTTCAAATAAAGATTAGACCATCGGACATACCCAAGCCAGCTTTTAGGACGCAGTATGGATCTTATGAGTACACCGTGATGTCCTTTGGATTGACCAATGCACCTGCGTACTTTATGTACCTCATGAATAAGTTCTTCATGGAGTACTTGGATAGGTTTGTAGTGGTGTTTATAGACGACATTATGATCTACTCGAAGGATGAGAAGGAACATGAGGAACACTTGAGGCTTACGCTGCAGAAATTGAGGGAGCATCAATTGTATGCCAAGTTCAACAAGTGTCAGTTTTGGTTGAGAGAGGTGTCATTTTTGGGTCATATAATCTCAGGAGGAGGAGTATCGTTTGACCCAGGAAAGGTGAGGGACGTGTTGAAGTGGGAACCCCCGCAGAATGTAAAGGAAATAAGGAGTTTTCTTGGAATGGCTGGATATTACCGTCAGTTCATCAATGACTTTTCCAAGATAGCCAAGCCAATGACGAAATTGCTAATGAAGGGGAAGGCTTTCCAATGAACTCAAGCTTGTCAAAATAGTTTTGAGGAGTTGAAGAAGAGGTTGACAACAACCCCAGTTTTGGTACTGCCGGATGTGAGCAAGAGTTTTGATATTTATTGTGACACATCGAGACAAGGACTTGGATGTATGCTATGCAAGAAGGTCAAGTAGTAGCCCATGTGTCGAGACAATTGAAGAAACATGAGCAGAATTACCCAACGCATGATTTGGAACTCGCAGCCGTGGTACACGCATTGAAGATTTGGAGACACTATATCCTTAGACATAGGTGTGAAATTTATACGGATCACAGAAGTCTTAAGTATATCTTCACACAAATGGATATGAATTTGAGGTAACAGAGATGGTTGGAGCTCATCAAAGATTTTGATTTAGGGATCAACTAACATCCAGGAAAATCCAATGTAGTGGCCGATGCTTTGAGTAGAAAAGAAGTCATCAACTCACAGTTCGAGAATTACCATCCGAGTTATGTAAGGAGTTCAAACGGTTGAGCCTCGGGTTTGTAAATGAGATGGAGATGATGGAGTTAAATCCGACCTTGGAGCAAGAAATTCGGGAAGGTCAAACGAAGGATGAGGAAATCCAAGAAATCAAGGAAAGGACCCAAGAAGGGAGAAAATTCAGATTTGATGAGGATGAACGTGGTACCTTATGGATGGGAAAAAGGATTGTCGTGCCTAACGTGAAGCATATTCGGGAGACAATATTAAATGAGACACATGACTCACCTTACTCAATTCACCCCAGTTGTACGAAGATGTACAAAGACTTGAAGACTTGCTATTGGTGGGATAGCATGAAAAATGATATAGCTGAATATGTAGCATTGTGTGATGTGTGTAAATGAGTCAAGGCGGAACATCAAAGGCCAGATGGACTATTGCAACCACTAAAGATTCCGGAGTGGAATTGGGAAGAGATCGGTATGGACTTCATAGTTGAGTTACCACGTACTCAGTCTGGGTATGACTCAGTTGGGGTAATTGTGGATTGGTTAACTAAGTCGGCACACTTTATTCCCGTCAAGACCACCTATAGTGGAGAGAAATTGGCGGAACTATATACAGGAAGAATAGTATGTTTGCATGGAGTTCCAAAGAGGATAGTGTCTGATAGAGGTTCTCAATTTACCTCTAGGTTTTGGCAAAAATTGCATGAAGCATTGGGAACAATGTTAAATTTTAGTTCAGCGTATCACCCTCAAACGGATGGACAAACCGAGAAGACCAATCAGATTTTAGAGGTTATGTTAAGAGCTTGTGCTTTAAAGCATAGGAAAAGTTGGGACAAGAGATTGTCATATGCAGAATTTTCATACAACAATAGTTACCAAGCAAGCTTGAAAATGTCACCATATGAAGCGCTTTATGGAAGGAAGTGTAGGACAACTTTATTCTGGAATGAGGCAGGAGAGACTCAAGTATTTGGTCCAGATGTGTTGCAAGAAGCTGAAAAGCAAGTCCAAATAATTCGTTAAAACTTGAGGGCTGCCCAATCAAGACAAAAAGGCTATGTGGACAATAGGAGAAGGAAATTAGCCTTTGAAGTGGGAGATTTTGTTTACCTTAAGGTGTCACCAATGAGAGGTCATAAGAGGTTTAACATAAGAGGCAAGCTAGCACATCGCTATATCAGACCATTCAAGATTTTGGACAAAAGAGGAGAAGTAGCATATAAGTTGGAGATGCCAACTCATCTTTCAGACATACATGATGTCTCTCGTGTTTCCCAGCTCAAGAAGTGCTTGAGAGTACCAGAAGAACAAGTGCCCATGGAAGGATTGGAATTAGAGGCAGATTTGACTTATGCCGAACAACCGGTCAAAATCTTGGAAACCAAGGAGATGGTCACAAGGAACAAGGTTATTAGATGGTTTAAAGTTCAATGGAAGCACCACACAGAAAAAGAAGCAAAATGGGAATTGGAGGATGATTCTCTATCTCTTCTATTCCACGTCGAATCTCGAGGGCGATATTTATTTTAAGGGGGGTAGGTTTGTAACACCCTCATTTTCATGCATCATGCCCTACATACATTCATATACATGTTTAACATTAATCCACATAAAGAAGAATAAGTTTAAAATTGATTTGGAACAAAACCGCACTTAAAATGCTGAAAAGTGCAGCCTAGTACGATGTTGGTGAGGACTAGTACAATTTCTATCTTACCTCGATCGGACTTGTCCGTTTTTGCTGTAGACTAGTCCGATTTTTCCTCTGGACACTTTCAGACTTGTCCGATTTTGTGCGGACTAGTCCAGTGTTCCAAGAATCCTTGAAAATTCGCTAAGTCCCTGGACTTGTCCGGACTAGTCCGGTGTTCTGGCGGACTTGTCCGTTTTCCTCTCTGACTAATGTCGGAATTGTCCGATTTTTGGCCAGAGTTGTCCGATTTCTCTCTAACTAACTTCGGACTAGTCCGGTCATTTTCGGACTTGTCCGATATTTCGCAACTCCAAATTGATCTTTTGTTTTACAACTTGTTTCTTGGGTTTCACGTTAAGTGGGCCTAGGGACGTTGTGCCTAATTCTTTTAGAGCCCATGTGATACTCTAAACTGGCCTCTACTCATCTCAAACTCCAAATCCATCTAACCCTAGCCTCCACCTCTATATAAACAATCCCACCCCTTGACTTGACATCTATTTGGCACTTTTCCACCCCACCCAAACCCTAGTTGGTGGAGAGCCGCCGACAAGGAGGCAGAAGGAGATCCCAAGCAAGAAGAAGAAGAGGTGGAAATGAAAGAGGATCGAGATCTCCATCAAGTTTCGTTCTTCATCACAAATCATCTCCAAGTTCATCATGAACCCTAGATCATCAAGATCCAAGTGTTACCTCCAAGTTTCTCGATTCATTGGAGTTCTAAGCACCTGGTATACCTTCTATTTCCTTTTCCTTACGTGAGTTCAACCCCTAATCTCCAAATTCACGCTGGTCTAGAAAATCCTAATATGCTAATCTCGTAAAGTGCGGACTCGTCCGGTCCTATGCGGAATATTCCAATTTCTTGGTTAATTTCTATTGAATTAATTATAAAATTAGATCTAATCAACTCCAAACCTGTATAACCTTGTTAAAATATATTAGAACTAGATAGTGATCATTTAAAAGAATCTATTAACAATTTCTACATTGCATTTGCGTTAATCATGCATGTCATGTCATATTGAGTAATATATGTGCACTCTTTGATTGTGTTTCTTGTCTTGTTGTTTGTTGTGCGGATTAGACGGATTTGCGCTAGAGAGTGCTGCGGAGGATCTCCATCACCAAGAGTTTGAAGTCTTTGATCCTAATCAATTCCAAGAGCAAGGCAAGTATCCTTGAAGATATTGATCCTATTTTGAAATAAATGTTTTGTTTGCAAAACTGCATGCTTGTGTCAATTTGATGGGAATCCTATGATAGGAAGTTTACTAGATTTGTTTAACCACCCTTGTCACCTGGAATATATGGTAGAGAGTCGGGATGGGATTTTTACCTTTTTGCTTCGCTTAATTAATTGGGATGGAAGAACAACTACACCACTTAACTTAACTATGCATTAATGAGATTATGGTTGACATGAACTGGTTAAATATGATATGGTAATGGGTGGTCTAAGCAAGCCTGGTATGTGGATGGGTTGGATGTATGGTGGTTCGCTTGCTTTAGATCTAAGGACCGGTTCGTGGAGCGACCATCCAGGATTTACAGTGCCACCATGAGGCCAAGTATGGGTGCGGCGTAGCTGATTAATTAGGGTTTTGCCAGTGCTGTTTGGACCATTATGGTTGCTCGGGGAAGGGGTAGTCGGATTGGGTTTGTTGATGATTGGTGGGACTACCCTGGGATCCGAATGGCTCAAGAGGGGGCCCTTGGTTGAAGATGTGCTCAGCTGGACACATCGCCACCAGTGAAACCTCAGTGGGGTCTAAATAGGCTAGTAATCTCTTTGTAAAGGCTATTTTGTGATCTCTTGGCCACACACCTAAGTAAGTGTGAGACGGCATAATTGAGACTCTATAGTCATCGAAAGGTGATGAAATCACAAACACGTGTGTAAAGCGGTACAACCAATGCAGTGTGTGTCTAAAACTATCATGATAGCCGTGCTCTCGGTTATGAGCAACCTGGACCCTTACATGATTAGAGGAAACTTGGTATTGGGATGGTTTTTGGGATGGTTATGGTTGGTATTATGGTTATGGCTGGTTATGGATTAATTTTTGGTATTGGATATGATTATTGGAAATGGTGAAATCTGGAATTATGGATGATGGACATGGAATATGGACTGGTACTATGATTTTAATTATGGTTCATGATGGGTCTATTCACATATATGTAATATATTGCTTTCCAAATGTTTTAATGTACTGTTCAGCACTCGGCCATTATTATTGTTATCATTTGAATCAGCTACATATCATACTTTTCACACTTGCTGAGTACAACATGTACTCAATCTTGCAATCCCCCCCAACAGTTGCAGGTCAGGATTTGGAGTATAATGATGATAATGCGGAGTTCTAGGTTGTGTCTGCCGTCAGCTTGCCCGTGGAGTGTTGGAGTTGCGCTATCCCTTTTGCTTAGTTGCTTATTAGAGTATTTCCGCTGCAATAGTTGAACTTGTAATTAATATTAATTAGTGCTTGTATTTGAGAATACTATGGTTTGTGTAATAAAATTTGGTTAATTAATCTTGTTGTGTGGTAATTTTCTGTATATCCTTTTGTGAATGCACTCGTGTATGTGTGTTGAACGTACTGGGCACACATATGCGTTCACTTGGTTCACTTTCGGAACCGGGTGTCACAAACTTTGACAATGATCTCTTTATTTGTCAAATTTATGTTGATGATATTGTCTTTGGTTCAACTAACAAATCTTTTTGTGAGGAATTTAGTAAGATTATGACAGATAGGTTTGAGATGTCTATGATGGGAGAGCTAAAGTACTTCTTGGGATTCCAAGTGAAGCAACAAAAGGAAGGGACTCTCATAAGCAAAACTAAGTACACTCAAGACATACTCATGAAGTTTGGAATGGACAAGGTGAAGCCTATAAAGACTCCCATGGCAATGAATGGCCACTTGGATCTCAATGAAGGTGGACCAAACGTCGATCAAAAGGTATATTGCTCCATGATTGGATATCTACTCTACTTATGTGCATCTAGGGAAGACATTATGTTGAGTGTATGTTTGTGTGCAAGGTTTCAAGCCAACCCAAAAGAGTGTCATTTGACAGTCGTAAAGAGAATCTTGCAGTATTTAGTTCATACACCAAACCTAGGCCTTTGGTATCCCAAAGGTTCCAAATTCAATCTCATTGGTTACTCCGATGCAGATTATGCCGGGTGCAAAGTAGATAGAAAAAGTACCTCTGGTACATGCCAATTCCTAGGTAGATCTCTAGTTTCTTGGTCCTCCAAGAAACAAAACTCCATTGCCTTATCCACGGCTGAAGCGGAGTATGTTGCAGCCGGGAGTTGTTGTGCACAACTCCATTGGATGCGACAGACTCTAAGGAATTACGGTTACAATATGAGCCGTATTCCACTCCTTTGTGATAATGAGAGTTCCACAAAAATTGTCCATAATCCCGTTGAGCAGTCTAGGACCATACACATAGACATACGACATCACTTTTTGAGAGACCACTCAATGAAGGGAGATATATCCATTTCACATGTCAACACCGAAAAACAACTAGCCGACATATTCACCAGGCCAATTGATGAAAAACACTTTTGCGAGCTCCGAAATGAACTAAATATCCTTGATGCTCGGAATGTGGCTTGAAATCTTGTATACCTGAATGCCATCTTCAAAATTCATTGATTGTGTTGTGAAAGTCATCTTTCTCAAATTTTCTCCAAAAACTATGTCAACTACTATATCTTGATGAATTATGATCATTGCTTGATTGTTGTATGCTTACTAATCATATTCATCAAGATTATTTGATTTGCTTTGCCTCCCTATTTTCTTTACAAGGACCTTCGAATATATACGAATGGGCTAAGCATTTCTTCCCTGGTGACCACGGACTTGTCCGTGGTTGCCCGGACTAGTCCGCCCCTGCAGACTTGTTCGAAGAGTGACTGTAGGTCCGGACTAGTCCGAACAACCATGGACTAGTCTGATATAGGCTCTGGAAAAGTTCGAACTAGTCCGATCATTTTTGTACAAGTCCGATTTTTCGTGTCCATAACGCTAGCCGCCACCAAACCCTAATCCTCTTCATCCTCACAACCTCACCTACGCTCTCTCTCCTCGCTTGAGCTCCCAAATGCGATTTCCTTCATCCTCCATCAAAACTCTTCGTGTTTTGGTGGAAAACTGCCTCCATTGCTCAGGATTTGAAGACCACGGACTTGTCCGCACCTTCAACCTCTTCATTCTCAAGAATCGAGCAATTTCGGTAAATTTTTCTCCCAAACCCTAGAAATCACTATTTCCTTCGTTCCTGATCAAATAGCTTAGTTCCTTTCACCATATCCATGCTTCCTTGATGTATTACATATGCAAAGCCACTTGTGCATTAGGAATCACTATTTGTCTCGTAGTTAGGGTTTTAGAGGTTGAATACCGGACTAGTACGGTCCCTGCACGGACAAGTCAGGTCACTCGGACTAGTCTATGCCTATACACCGGACTAGTCCGATTTTTTTGAACTCAACCCTAACTTCTTAATTCCTCGATGCAATTTCTTGTCATCCATTCTCATCAATACCTTGTGAAATCCATTCTCTGGACAATGTCGAGCTCAAATGATGAAATTTCCGACTTCGAGGCTGAGATGGACCAAGAAGCCTATTTTGGTCCCCGATGGGCCAAGGCAAGAAGCGCCAAGAGCGCCCGTCCGAGCCAGCACCCTCCCCTTCGCAGATTAGACACAAGGTTCTCGCGAAGAAACCTGCGTCAAAAGTCAAGGGTGCGGTTACAACAGGCCCTAGCTCGGCAACCTCTCTCCAAGCTAAGGGCGAAGGAAAGGGGATTGCCACGGGCCCGATTGGCCCCCTCAAGATGTCAGCTCCAAGGGAAGGGGCCCGGGATCCCGCTGAGGAGAAATTCAATGGCAAGGGCAGCGACACGACCGCAAAGTTTAGAAATGTGGATTGTTACGGCCGACCCAAGCAAGCGGCTGATGGGAGGTTCTGGAGTAACTTCCATGCAGATTTTTACAAGACTGTCTATCTCCCAATGAAGACCCCAGTTGTGCAGCCAGTGGATAGATTGGGCGCACTTTGAGAGGAAGGGTTGCTCACCTTTTGTGGAGGTTGTCAAGGCAATTGAAAGGCATGGCTTGAAGGATATCTTTGCCTTCAGAAACAACTGGAATGATGAAGTCATTGCCCAATTTTATGGTACATGCCACTTTGGTAGT
Organism: Tuctoria greenei; assembly: GCA_036927565.1. Classification (NCBI taxonomy): domain Eukaryota; kingdom Viridiplantae; phylum Streptophyta; class Magnoliopsida; order Poales; family Poaceae; genus Tuctoria; species Tuctoria greenei. The sequence continues at coordinate 67,970,824 of JAYESD010000004.1, read as the reverse complement.
GATGAGGAAGAGCGGGTGACTTGGATGACTCATGGATCAAAGTACACCATTACCTACGATGAGTTTGCAAGGATTCTACATCTGGATAGCTCTAGCAATGAAAACCTGATAATTCACAACATTGGTGTCATTGAGAAGGACAAGATGAAGTTTCTTTATGAACCCCACTCAAAGTTCAATCCTCCTTCCACCAAGAACATGAAGCCTTTCTTTGTGGTTCTCAACCGGGTCCTCAGGAAGACCATTGCCCTGAAAGATGGGGATGCTGGAAGTGTTCAGGGATATCTCAGGTCCTTAATGAAGGTCATAATCAAAGACAGAAAGTTTGATGTCTTTGACTACATTTGGAACGATATGGTCAACATCTCTTGCACGCCTAACATATCTTGTGGCTATGCCCCCTATCTGATGTTTATGATTGAAAAGGTCACATGCATCGAGTTTGTCAAGGATGTGGAGCACACTCCCTTGAGGCCCCAGAAGCCTCAACAAGCAAGTGTTCAAGCTGCTCCTTCTCCTGCTTCCAATGTAGAGGCTCCAGTGAGAGCTAGTGGAGATGCTAGGGCTGCTCCCGCCACTAGGTCCCCTCCTCAAAATAGGTCACCAAGTGGAATTCTAAAGTACTTGTCACTATTTTTGCCTCTTGCAAGAAGGCGGAAGTGAACACTCATAAGCTGAACAAGAGGAGGAAGGCTGATATGCGATATGTCATGGAGAACGTGAAGCACATCTGTCAAAAGTTGGAGATCGAGCCCATTGGATCTCCAGTCATTTCTGATGACTCAAATTCTGATTTCACCGAGCTCGGGCCCTTGACTCCCTCCGAGCTTGCCTATTTTGGAATTGGGGACTTGAGTGGAACCGTTCCTCCTCCTCCTCCTCAGCCCGAGAATGAAGATGAAGACGATGAGAGGACCGATAGCGAGGCTTGAATACCTTAGGTACCTCCTTTACTTATTTTTGGTGTCTTGATGCCAAAGGGGGAGAGATTGAGGGGGAGTCTTACGCTTTAGCTGTAGGCTACGAGGAGGGCTGTCTTTTGTATATTTTGTCTCTTTGTTGGTTGTAAGACATATATCATGCTTTTTTGGTACTTTTTGTCTTGTGATGCAATGTCATGAATTGCTTATGAAGATATTGATGAAATCTGTGATTTTGCTCTAAGAATGACATATATGCTTGTTGTTGATGTATTGATGTCAATTATGTCATTCCCATCATGATTATCGTTTATACATACTTAGCCCATCTTTCATCTAACTCGACACCCTGCGCCGTCACACCCTCCAAGAACCTAGAAAACTCATCTCTCCATGCAATCCAATGCAAGAAAGCTTAATCCTTTGAGGATACACTTTGGATCCAAGGAGAGACACGGGTCTTCACTCATTGAGCTCTTGGTTTGATTCCCTAACACACTCATGTGGTTTTCATTGTGATCTTAAGAGTGTGTTCTTGGTGGTGTTCATCTTGTAATCATGGGGAGCCCTCAACTTGTGAGAAGGCCCCCTGAATTCAGTTATTTGCCCTTTGTGATTAGTGAAAAGGATTGGCCTCCATGGCGATCCAACGAGGGTAGGGTTGGAGAAGACCCGGTCCTTTTGTGGACTACTCAACGTGGATGTAGGTTGCCTCTGTGGGAACCGAACCACGGGATAAAGAGCTTGTGTTCTTACTTTGCACACATTGTTCTTACTCTTTACATCTATCTAGGGTTTCAATCAATCTTGTTTACTTTACGTTGAAACATTGAATATAAGATTAACTTGTGCTACATCCTAGTTCATAGTAGTGTAACACTCCAATTACAAGTACATTTCTGCTGCATACATCCTAGGATCGAGATAATCGATCAAGCTTGATCAATCTAGTCCACACGCACCGTACTAGTCCGCACTCTACTAGACTAGTCCAATATCTCGGGATTTGATCAGTTTGTTAAGTGTTGCAGGTTCCGACTAAAAATCCAAAAGGCCTATTCACCCCCCTCTAGGCCACATTCAATTAGTATCCCATAGCTTGATCATAAGAGTAGTGCTTACTTTACTCTATTGCCTTCTTTTGGGATAAATACGTTACACTTGAGAATACTCATAGATGAAATGCTACAACGGTATCTTCCGTGCGCTTGCGGACCTCATCTCTTTCGAGAGATGTTCTGTGGTGTTACGAACCGTCAACAAGAATTTCTGGCGCCGTTGCCAGGGAAGACAAAGGAAGTGAAGGATAGCTATCACTCGTGATTAAGCTATAGGTGCTAATAGTTATTAGACAGGATTACCCTTGCTTGTTTTCTCCTTTTGTGTGAAAATAGGGTAGTGTTGGCTAACCCATTTTATGGTGTGGCCAACGAGGACGCGAGTGCTCAACTGCAAGATGATTCAAGACATACCTCAACAAATGTCTGTTAGGCAACACCATCTAGTAGGAGCCAAAGTCATCTATCTCCAAGTTTGGGGGAGGCTCCAAGAGTTCTTCTTGGTTAGCCTCCACCATGGGATGGATTGTCGGCCCTTCATCCATTACTCATGGCATGGGTTGGCTCCACCAATCCATGACCACATTTGTGCTGGAGCTGAAGGAGTCCTACTCTCATTCATCATGGATGAGAAGATGGTCTCTACTCACGGGGTGGATTGAAGAATGCTATAGTTCCCTTAGCTTGTGTGATGCCTGGTTCCGAAAAATGAACCAAGCTAATGCATATGTGTGCCCAGGACGTTCAACACACACACGGGTTCAATCACAATAGAGTATACAGAAAATTACCACAGGACAAGATTAATTAACCAAATTTTATTACACAAACCATAATATCCTCGAATACAAGCTCTAATGAATATTAATGACAAGTTCAACTAATGCAGCGGAAATAAACTAAATAAGCAAACTAAACAGCTAGGCAGCATAAGCAATAGGGTATAGCGCAGCTCCATGCAACACCACAGGCATAGCTGACGGTAGACATGGCCTAGAACTCCGCATTATCACCATTAAACTCCCAATCCTGACCTGCAACTGTTGGGGGGGATTGCAAGAGTGAGTACATGTCGTACTCAGCAAGTGTTGAAAGTATGACATGTGGCTGATTCAAATGACAAATATAATAATGGTTGAGTGCTAAAAAGTACATTAAAACATTTGAAAAAGCAATATATTATATGTACGTGAAGTAAACCCATCATAATTATAAGTAATATCATAATACCAGTCTGAATTCATTACCATCATCAATAATTCTTGGTTTCACCATTTGCCAATAACCATATTCAATACCAGAAATTAATCCATAACCAACCATAACCATTACCGGGCCATAACCATAACCATAACCAATACCAAATACCATCCCAATACCAAGTTTTCTCTAATCATGTGAGGGTCCAGGTTGCTCACCACCAGGAGCACGACTATCATGATAGTTTTAGACACACTCTGCAGAGGTTGTACCGCTTTACCAACGTGTTTGTGATTTCATCACCTTTCGATGATTATAGAATCTCAATTATGCTGTCTCACACTTCCTTAGGTGTGTGGCCAAGAGATCACAAAGTAGCCTTTACAAAGGGATTACTAGCCTATTTAGACCCCACTAAGGTTTCATCGTGGCAATGTCTCCAACTGAGCACATCTTCAACCAAGGGCCCCCTCTTGAGCCATTTGAATCCCAGGGTAGTCCCACCAATCATCAACAAACCCAATCCGACTACCCCTTACCCGAGCATCCTTAATGGTCCAAATAGTACTGGCAAATCCCTAATTAATCAGGTACGCTGCACCCATATTTGGCCTCGTGGTGGCACTGTAAATCTTGGATGGTCGCTCCACGAACCGGTCCTTAGATCTAAAGTAAGCAAAACCACCATAACATCCAACCCATCCACATACCAGGCTTGCTTAGATCACCCAATACTATATCAAATTTAACCAGTTCATGTCAACCATAATCTCATTAATGCATAATTAAATTGAGTGGTATAGTTGTTTTCCCATCCCAGTTGATTAAGCGAAGCAAAAGGTAAAAAGCCCTTCCCGACTCTCTACCATATATTCTAGCTGACAAGGGTGGTCAACAAAACTAGTAAACTTCGTACCATAGGATTCCCATCAAATTGACACAAGCATGCAATTTTCAAATAGAACATTTATTTCAAAATAGGATCAATAAGCTTCAAGGACACTTGCCTTGCTCTTGCGGTTGATTAGGGTCAAAGTCTTCAAACTCTTGGTGCTGTAGATCCTCCACGGCACACTCTAGAGCAAATCTGTCTAATCCACACAATAAACATACAAACAAGAAACACAATCAAAGAGTGCACAAATATTACTCAATATGACATGGCATGCATGATTGATGCAAATGAAAGGTAGAACTTGTTAATAGATTGCTTTTAATGATCACTAACTAGTTCTAATAGTTTTTACTATGTTTATACAGGTTTGGAGTTGATTAGATTAAATTTTAGAATTAATTTAACACAATTTAGTCAGCAAAATTGGACTAGTCTGCAGAATGTCGGACTAGTCCGCACTTCGCGAAACTAGCGAACTAGGGTTTTCTAGGTTGACTTGAATTTGGAGATTAGGGGTTGAATTCATGTAAGGAAAAGAGAATAGAAGGTATACCACGTGTTTAGGACTCCAATGAATCAAGAAAATTGGAGACAACACTTGGATCTTTGCGATCTAGGGTTGATGACGAACTTGGAGATGAATTGGTGATGAAGAACGAAACATGATGGAGATCTTGATCCTCCTCGTTTCCTCCTCTTCATCTTCTTGCTTGGGATATCCTCCTCCCTCCTTGATGGTGGCTCTCCACGAACTAGGGTTTGGGTGGGGTGGAAAAGTGGCAAATAGATGTGAAGCCAAGGGGTGGGGCTGTTTATATCGAGGTGGAGGCTAGGGTTAGATGGATTTCGAGTTTGAGAGGAGTAGAGGCCGGTTTAGAGTCCCACATGGGATCTAAAAGAATTAGGCATGACATCCCTAGGCCCACTTAACATGAAACCCAAGAAACAAGTCGTAAAACAAAAGATCAACCCAGAGTCGCGAAATATCAGACAAGTCCGAAGAGGACCGCACTAGTCCGAAAATGTCCAGAGAGAAAATCAGACAAGTCTGGCCTAAAATTGGCCAAGTCCAACTTTAGTCAGAGAGGAAAACGGACAAGTCCGCTGCAACACCAGACTAGTCCGAAAAAGTCCAGGGACTTAGCAATTTTTCAAGGATTCTTGGAATATCGGACTAGTCCGCACAAAATCAGACAAGTCCAAAAGTTTCCAGAGGCATAATCGGACTAGACCACAGTAACAACAGACAATTACGTTTTTAGTCAGAGAGAAATCGGACTAGTCCTCACTAAAATCAGACTAGTCCGCACTTTTCAACATTTTAAGTGCGGTTTTGTTCCAAATCAATTTTAAATGTTCCAAATCAATTTTAAACTCGTTCCTCTTGATGTGGGATAATATTAAACATGTATATGAATGTATGTAGGGCATGATGCATGAAAATGAGGGTGTTACAAACCTACCCCCTTTAAAATGAATCTCGCCCTCGAGATTCGACGTGGAAGAGAAGAGATAGGGGAGTTCCTTCTTTAGATCATCCTCCGATTCCCATGTTGCTTCTTTTTCTGTGTGGTGCTTCCATTGAACTTTACACCATCGAATCACCTTGTTCCTTGTTACTCTCTCCTTGGTTTGCAAGATTTTGACCGGTTGCTCGGCATAAGTCAAATCTTCCTCTAGTTCCAATCCTTCTATTGGCGCTTGTTCTTCCGGTATTCTCAAGCACTTTTTGAGCTGGGAGACATGAAAGACATCATGAACATCTGAAAGATGAGTTGGCATCTCCAACTTATACGCTACTTCTCCTCTTTTGTCAACAATCTTGAATGGTCCAATGTAACGAGGTGCTAGCTTGCCTCTTATGTTAAACCACTTATGACCTCTCATCGGTGACACCTTGAGGTAAACAAAATCTCCCACTTCAAAGGTTAATTTCCTTCTCCTATTGTCCACATAGCCTTTTTGTCTTGATTGGGCAGCCCTCAAGTTTTCACGAATTATTTGGACATGCTTTTCGGCTTCTTGCAACACATCCGGACCAAGTACTTGAGTTTCTCCTACCTCATCCCAGAATAAAGGTGTCCTACACTTCCTTCCATAAAGTGCTTCATATGGTGACATTTTCAAACTTTCTTGGTAACTATTGTTGTATGAAAATTCTGCATATGGCAAGCTATTGTCCCAACCTTTCCGATGCTTCAAAGCACAAGCTCTTAACATGTCCTCTAAAATCTAATTGGTCCTCTCGGTTTGTCCATCCTTTTGAGGGTGATACGCTGAACTAAAATTCAACCTCATTCCCAAAGCTTCATGCAATTTTTGCCAAAACCTGGAAGTGAATTGTGAACCTCTATCCAAGACTATCTTCTTTGGAACTCCATGCAAACATACTATTCTTCCAATGTACAGTTCCGCCAATTTCTCTCCATTATAGGTGGTCTTGACGGGAATAAAGTGAGCTGACTTAGTTAACCGATCCACAATTACCCAAATTGAGTCATAACCATTCTGAGTACGCGGTAAACCAACTATGAACTCCATACTGATCTCTTCCCACTTCCATTCCGGAATCTTCAATGGTTGCAATAATCCGGCTGGCCTTTGATGTTCCGCCTTGACTCGTTGACACACATCACACAATGCTACATATTCAGCTATGTCCTTTTTCATGCTATCCCACCAATAAAAAGTCTTCAAGTCTTTGTACATCTTCGTACAACCAGGATTATTGAGTATGGTGAGTCATGTGCCTCTTTTAATATTGTCTATCGAATATGCTTTACATTAGGCACGACAATCCTTTTTCCCAGCCGTAAGGTACCATGTTCATCCTCATCGAATCTGAATTCTCTCCCTTCTTCGGTCCTTTCCTTGATTTCCTTGATCTCTTCATCCGTGGCTTGTGCTTCTCGAATTTCTTGTCCAGGATTGGATTTAACACGATCATCCCCATCTCATTTATGAATCTGAGATTCAACCGTTCAAACTCCCTGCATAACTCGGATGGCAATTCTCGAACAGTGAGTTCATTACTTACTCCTTTCATGCTCAAGGCATCGACCACTACATTGGCTTTTCCCAGATGATAGTTGATCCCCATATCATAATCTTTGATGAGCTCCAACCATCTTCGTTGCCTCAAGTTCAGAACCGTTTGTGTGAAAATATACTTCAAACTCTTATGATCCGTATAAATTTCACACCTATGTCCAAGGATGTAGTGTCTCCAAATTTTCAATGCATGTACCACGGCTGCAAGTTCTAAATCATGTGTTGGGTAATTCTGCTCATGTTTCTTAACTTGTCTTGATGCATAGGCGACCACTTGACCTTCTTGCATGAGCACACATCCAAGTCCTTGTCTCGATGCATCGCAATAAATATCGAAACTCTTGCTTACATCCGACAATATCAAAACTGGGGCTGTTGTCAACCTCATCTTTAACTCCTCAAAAACTTTTTTGACAAGCTTGAGTCCATTGGAAAGCCTTTCCCTTCATTAGCAACCCCGTCATTGGCTTGGATATCTTGAAAAGTCCTTGATGAACCTACGGTAATATCCAGCCATCCCAAGAAAACTCCTTATTTCCTTTACGTTTTGTGGTGGTTCCCACTTCAACACGTCTCTCACTTTTCTGGGGTCAACCGATACTCCTCCTCCTGAGATTATATGACCCAAAAATGACACCTCTCTCAACCAAAACTGACAATTGTTGAACTTGGCATACAACTGATGCTCCCTCAATTTCTGCAACGTGAGCCTCAAGGGTTCCTCATGTTCCTTCTCATCTTTCGAGTAGATCATAATGTCATCAATAAACACCACAACGAACTTATCCAAGTACTCCATGAAGACCTTATTCATGAGGTACATAAAGTACGCAGGTGCATTGGTCAATCCAAAAGACATCACGGTGTACTCATAAGATCCATATTGTGTCCTAAAAGCTGTCTTGGGTATGTCCGATGGTCTAATCTTCATTTGGAAGTATCCTGACCTCAAATCAATCTTAGAGAAGACACAAGCACCCTTCATCTGATCAAACAAGTCTTCTATGCGTGGCAAGGTGTACTTGTTCTTGATTGTCACCTCATTGAGAGCTCGGTAATCCACATACATCCTTTGGGCTCCATCCCTCTTGTCCACAAACAGCGCGGGCGCTCCCCAAGGTGAAGAGCTTGGGCGAATAAAACCTTTCTCTAGTTGCTCTTGAATTTGTTTCATGAGCTCCACTAATTCCATAGGAGGCATCCTATACGGCCTCTTAGCTATAGGTGCAGTTCCAGGTATTAAATCAATAACAAACTCAATGTCTTGTTCAGGTGGCATACCTGGCAACTCGTCTGGAAAAAACATCCAAAAATTTACACACCGTCGGAATCTCCTCAATTGCGGCACCGTCCATATGATTCAGCTCCAATTGCTTCGGTGTGGTTTGAGATGCTTCAAATTCTATGGTGATCCCTTCCTCATTGGTCAACTTCACCATTTTCGTGGCACACTCAATAACTCCATTGTGTTTCCTCAACTAATCTATACCAAGTATAATGTCCAATCCTTGAGAATCCAAAACTATGAGGTTGGCGGAGAAGTCTACCCACCTTATTCTAAGGCTTACTTTTGGACATACTATATGTGTCCTCATCTCTCCTCCAGGAGACTTAACCAATAGAGTAAACTTCATATGGGAGATAGGCAAACTATACTTGGCAACATACTTCGATGCAATGAATAAATGCGATGCTCCAGAATCAAATAACATAGTCGCGGGGTGGGAGTTGGCGAGAAATATACCAATGACCACGTCATCCGCTTGTTGAGCATCCTCCGTAGAGACATGGTTCACGTTGCCACGAGCAAAATTCTGCTGTCCACGGTTCCCTTGCGGCTGTCCTCCATTGGGTCTTGGGTTTTGCCTCGGCGCATTGCACTGCTACAATAAGCCTCATCACAGGCGGCTCCAAACCTATTATCACAGACGGCTTTTAAAACCGCCTGAAACGAAGAGTCTGTGATAATCCGCAATTTCACAGGCGGAGAAGTGAAACCGCCTGTGAAGACTAATTATCATAGGCGATTCTTCACTAAGGATAGCCGCCTGTGAAGACCGATTATCATAGGCGGTTCTTTACTTAGGCTAGCCGTCTGTGAAAATACTTTATCACAGATGGGTCGTGCAGCATATATAACCGTCTGTGATAAACATCTTATCACAGACGGTTATTGAAGAATAACTAACCGTCTATGATAAGAAGTCTTCACAGGCGGGTATTGAAGCATAACTAACCGCCAATGATAATTTGTCTTCACAGGCGGATTTTGAAGCATAACTAACCGCCTATGATAATGAGTCTTCACAGTCGGGTATTGAAGCATAACTAACCGTCTATGATAATGTGTATTCACAGGCGAATTTTGAAGCATAACTAACCGCCTATGATAATATGTCTTCACAGGCGGGTTTTGAAGCATAACTAACCGTCAATGATAATGTGTCTTTACAGACGGTTATTGAAGCATAACTAACCCGTCTATGATAATGGTGTTATCACAGACGGAGTTTACCTATATCAGCCGTCTGTGAAGACCCTTTAACGCAGCCGGTTTCTACCATAACAGACACCGCCTGTGAAAATTAGGTTATCACAGATGTTTCTTTACTTGTATCTAGCCGCCTGTGATAATTGTTTTTCACAGTCATGCAGTACTACTGCTGTTATTTCTAATTTCCAGGTCAATTCAATATAATCACAGAACAAAAAACAACAATCATCACAGAACAAAAGACAACAATATTATCATCACAGAAGTCAATTTCACTAAAACAATATACATACACACAAGTTACAGATACAATTTCATCTCAAAGTTTACAAGTTTTCACTAAAAACTGTTTAGATTGGTATAGTCGCAAAGTTCTGGCACATCAGCTGCTGAACCTCTCTTATCAAAGAACTTCCCCGTTTTGTGCAAAATTTCGCGACGAATGAACTGACAGAGTTCAGAAGCAATCCTGTCGGCTCCTCCATCAGGAATACTTCTACAAACCGGCCATTCTTCGTTCAGATTCTTCTTGTGCTGCAATATAACACATAACAAGGTTTAGAATGTGTTGGTTTGAACAATCTCAAAGTATAGATCAAAGTGAGAGTATACAAGAATTTAGTAGGTATTTTTGGAGCAGTTGTACTATGAGCAATTGAATTTTGAAGTTGGAATCAAAATATGATAATAATGTTTCTGGTAATATTGAACAGCAGAGAATATAAGCATTAAACTATGCTAGTTACAATGAAAATGAAACACAAAAGTAAGAAAATAAGGTATCGACATTAAGGATAACTTACATCCTCACGATTGACTCTATATACGGCGGCGGTCCGAAGATGCTCGCATACATAATACCCGCATAAGACACTCCCAGCAGGCTGCTTCGGACAAGCATAATACGTTTTAATGTCCAATGCATTCGTATTAGGAGGTCTCTAACCGCCAAGCTATTCCGCGTAAAACCGCCAAGCGCTGTAATACAAGAAATGTCATATAAAACTTGTCAACACATTCTAAATGTGCGTAAATTAAAATTATTGAATAAACGTACTTTTTCAAAATGGAAAGGAAATCTTTGTAACGATCTGGTGGGTAATCGGCCGAGTCCAAGACTGTTGCCATTCCCTGCGTTGGCTTGATGAAGATCATTATGTAGTGATTACTGCAAACATACAAACACACGTGTTAACAATTACCAATAATTGCTATTTCAATGCCATGTGTCGAACTTACTCGAAGTGGTACGGAGCCTTTACGAGGTCCTGGCCGTCTCTGACAAAGTTAAACATCGCATGTCCTATGTAAGCTGCAACTTCTGCCTTTCTATCCTTCTTAAGTTTTGCAATTGCTCTTTCAAAATCTTTTTTTTTTCATGTGTTTGTACTGGCTTGATTCTCGATTCGCCTGGACGTCGAATAGCGACTTTGCAATCCTAGTAGGGTCAAGGATACCTGTCTTGTGCGCCAACTTTTCATTATCCATGTATTGCATCCTATTGAAGAAGTCCAGAATTGTTATAATCTCATGAAATGCGTATGCGTGTAGTAAGAAAAGCAAATACAAAATATTAGAGCACTTACAAGCACTAGACGAGCAGCAGGTTGATTTCGAGCATGCCCCGATGGAAAAGGGAAAGCAGCTCGTCAAATAAAATGACTCGTTTATCTACTCCAGTGCTCCAGAATGCTTCTTTTGGAATACGAAATGTGACGCAATTAAGACCATATTTTGTGCTGGCAGTGATGTACCACTCATGCATTCTTCTGAGCGCGACGGGTTGTTTGCTAAGTTGTACGGATGTCATTAACGGCTTCCCATTCTCAAATTTAGGAGGAACATCCTCAAGCTTGTATATTGGAACTCCTGGTTTAACTAAAGCCGTCCGCCGATTATACATGACACCGTCTTCTTCCCACTCCTCGATATCTTCTAATGCTGGCTCATGAGAAGAACGAGATGCACTCGATTTTCTAATATTTTCCTTCATAGCTTCCAAATACTTTGTCACTTCTGATGAAGGTTTCTTATTTTCGTATGAGCTAACTTTGACAGGCACTGATGATCGAGGAGTAGTCGTCGGAAGTTGGACACTGGCTTGTTGTTGAACCTGTTGTTCAACTGATTGCTCTTTACTCCCAGCAGCTGGCTCTAGTACTACTTCAAGCTGTTGCTCAACTAGTTGCTCTTTACTAGCAACAGCTTGCTCTGGTACTACTTGAAGTTGTTGTCCAACTTGTTGCTCTTGGATATCATCATCCTTGCTCAGACATAGGGGGAGTGGATCTTCCCGGACTGGGAGTGGATCTTCATGCACTTTCGCCTTAGAAGATGGGGTTGCAGTATTTGGAGATGCGACGGGGCTAGAAATTGGCTCATCGTCCAACACGATATCGTGTCGGTACCAAAGGATTAATTGGTTGACAGCCTGCCCCAGAGTCGTGATCTCCTCAGGTGTGACGTGGTCTATTTCATAATCTTCATAATCATTATCAATGATCTGAAGAACTTGCACCACAGAATAATACAACGGAAGTGGACTCCCGTTGAAGTCACGATCAGGCTTTGCCATAGCAGTGGCAACCTGTTTGGTTTTGTTCCCTGCTCTGCCTATCGGGACAAGAAGACGACAAGATTTGTCGTTAGCAATATCATCGACAGGGAACTTATGGGCTGACCCTGAGCCTGGCACGGAACCAACGCTGCTAGGGTAGGCAGTTGGAGATACTAATTGCTCCTTTTGCACCGGAACCATCATTGTACTCGGTGCCACTAATTGTCCTGATTGTCTAAGTTGTTCCATTATTTCTTGCATATTTTCTTTGACCTTTTGAGCAATTGTTTCATCAAGTGTTTTCTTAAACTTCTCACGTCTTCTATATGTGTCTTTATCTTTAGGGAAACCATCTAGCCAAGACATTTGAGAAGAGACCGCTCGAACCCGTCCGCTGTGTTCAGGGTTTCCCAAGATAGCGGTAAGTTGGTCATTCTCCCTCTTCGGCTTGAAGAGACCCTTCTGTTGCTTTTCAATTACTTCTTTCATTTTATCCTCTACTTCATTCAGAGAGTCGGGCTTTTCAAGTTTGCCCTCGCTGGTCAAACCTGACCGAGCAAAGACCCAGCGTTGAGTTCGCTCATCGCACCCTTCTAATGGGTGAGGATTGCCCTTACTAAGAATTTCGTCTATTATCTTATTCCATTTCTGGACTTTGGGGCCATATCCGGCAGACCCCAAGCGATGATGGTATTTGTTCTTTTTTGCAAGCTCTGACCTAGTTGCACTTAGAGCTTTAGCATCAGGTGTGCTCTTTTGACGAACAAACTCTTGCCACTGAGCTTGTGTGATTTTTCCCATCTTCCTCGGGCTAGGGACCTTATTGGCCTTAACATAAGCATTCATTTCACTCTTCCAGCATCGAAACTTCTTGCCGCAAGAGACCAATGTTGCTTTCTTTACAGCTTCTTCTGTGCCTTTCGGGAACTTGAATTGTTTCTTTATCTTTTCCCACAACTCATTCTTGGTCTGCTCGGGTAATTTCCTCCAATTCTCGGTTGTGATCGGCACAACCTCCCTAACAAGAAAACCGCATGCATTACGGTACTTGGTAACTGAATCCAGTGGTTCTTGGGGAAGCCCACCTGGACCGACCCTTGTTATGTACATGATACGGTCCAATGGACCCTTATTGGGACCTCGTTGCCCTCGTTTCCGCTTGAGTGAAGCTGAGGATTCATCCATTGGTGAACCTTCTGCGGTTTTAGGAGCCGATGTCACTTCATTGTCTTCGAGATTAATCTAGGTAGAAAAAAATTATAAGACTTCGTATACTTGACAACCAACATTAACTTGAACTGCTGAAGTTAAGATTCGTGATCCATACCTCGTCGGCAGGATCATATTCCGGGTCTAGATCCACTGAAGTCTTTTTAATTTTTATATTCGGAAAAGGATCCGAAGGACTGTGATAGGAGCCTGAACTGCTGGAGTCAGTAAACTCCATATTGTCTTCTTTGTTGTTACTATCAGGACCAGTCTTCTTAGGGCTTTCCATGCTAGATCTAATAAGACAAAAAATCTAATAAATGGCATAACTAAATTTGGTCATATTTAAAACAAATTTTCTCAATTTTGGCTCAATTAAGTAAATTTAGCCAAAACACATTTTTGAAGTTATATAGGTCTAACTAAATTCTTGTATCATAGAGATCGGCATCATATGCTCAGACTCCATCGCCACACCTAGTGTTACCTAGATATGGGCGTGAGGATGCTCCTGGCATCACAAATGAGTTGGCCAGCAACTTTTGTTTGGCTTCAGAGCTAAATATAGCATAACTTTGGTAGCTCAGATTAGGTACAATTGCTCAAATGAAGCTGATGGAGCCACAAGTGCAGACATCTTTGGTAGCACAGATTAGCTACAATTGCTCAAATGAAACTTAGAGAAATAAAAGCAAACTTAGCCAAACTTAGTCTAGCATAGCTAACTCTAAGCAAAAGTAGCCAAATATAGCTAAATATAGCATAACTTAGTCAAAATTAGTCAAGTATAACTATATCTAATGTAACTTAGCCAAAATTAGCCAAATTTGGTCAACTTAACCACATATAGCTAAATCTTGCCCCTAATAGAGAATTATGTGGCATATGCAAGGCCGATGACAGAAATAAGGAATATACTGCTGTTACTAGAGTCTAGAATCATGTTTACCACTAATGTGTCAGAACAATTTCAGACACACAGAACCAACTACCAATTTATCGTGATATAACCATCCACATAAATCTTGCCCCACCGAACCCTAACCAAAGATGCCACCGAACTTGACAGTTTTTCGAATTCCACCGAACCCTAACCAAGGATGCCTACCATTATCTAATTCCCGAACCCTAACCAAGGATATGCAAGGCAGCAGCGAGGGCGGGGAGGGAGGCGGCACGGCGAAGGAGGATGGAAGGTCGAAGGGTTTAGGGTTTACCTTGAAGCTCGGCGGCAACGGAAATGGCTTCGCTCGGCGTACCTGGAAGTGAGGAGGGCGAAGCTCGGCGACGACGGCGAAGCTCGGCGACGGCGAAGCTCGGCGGCGTACCTGGAAGTGACGAGGGGGAACACTTGGCGGCAAACGAAATTTTGGCAGCCTAACGGCGTCTAAGTGTTTCGCCCGGGTTAGGTTTTTCCAATGCTGCCGAGGGGTATATATAGACTCACATTTTCTCAGGCGGATTTTAAGTACCGACCGTCAGGGAAGACTGTTACCTCAGTCGGATTTTACTTACCAACCGCCTGAGAAGATACAATTATCTCAGGCGGTTGGTTAGTAACACCCGCCTGAGTTAAACATGGGCCTGTGAAGATATTTACTTCTTCTTAATTTGATGAACGCCTACATAAAGACCCCTCACCAACCGGGATGAGGATCCCCTGACTTAATCAGCGGTCACTGACATGTGGACCCGGTCCCACACGTCAGTGACCATGTCACGCGTGCGCGACCTTTCTTTTCCCCGAGGTGCGACCTTTCTTTTCCACTCCGCGCGGCCTTAAAGACGCGCTATCGCTCACAAGCGCATCGCTCACTTTGAATCCTCTTGTTTTCTTCGTCTTCCTCTGCTCCGACGACCCAACACCACTATGGCCGACCTTCCGCCGCCAAGCCCTCCGAGGGAGCCACCTTGCAAGAAACAATGTTGCAGCTCCCCCGAGAAGATCAATACCGAGCAGCGCCTCCTCATGGCGCGAGAGGTGTACAACAATACGTCTCGCGCCATGAGTGCCTTGGGGCTGGGTACCCTTCCAGAGTATACTGGAATGGGTACCTTGGGCCACTACCTCTACGCCCTCGAGGGGGTGGCTGGTCGTCTCGACATTCTGTTCGCGACGATGGCCCAGGTTCTTGGCCCCGAGGGCCGTAGAACGTTGGTGGAGGCGACGGCTAGCAACCTCGGGGTTGCACCGCCGGTGCAGCCGGTGCAGCCGGTGCAGCCGGCCCTGTCTCCTGTTGCACCGGTGCCGGAGTCGCCGCCGGAGGACGAGGAGGAGGAGAAGGAAGAGGAGTAGGAGTAGGATTTAATTAGTTTTTCTTTTTGTTGTTTTTAGTTGCTTCTGTTTTGTAAATATTGTTAATGAATGAAATCTATCTTTTTTCATCTATGTGATTGAATATTACTTGTGTATCTTTTGTGTTCTTATGCGTTCTTGTGTAAATATTGTGCATCTTGTGTGTTCTTTTGTGAGATGTGCATATTGTTAATGAATGAGTATCTTGTGTGTTCTTCAACTGTGTGAATGATTGAATATTGTTAATGAATGTAGTGTGTTCATCGTTAATTAAAATTTCATGTCTGAGAAGAAATTAATTTGATATTTACCAAAACATTACAATGTCAGCTATACAAGTTTTAAAAATATTTTGTTCAGGTGGTAGATGTTAATTTTATACAAATGTAGAAGAAAGAATCATCGAATTTGGACACAATTTGCAGAATCTAAACATGTTTGAGTATTTATATTGGAATCTAAATAAAAAAGAAGCAAGGGATAAGGAAACTGAAGAACAGTATCGGGCATTATCTCAGGCGGTTGTTAAGCAATAACCGCCTGTGAAGATATTTACTTCTTCCTAATTAATATTCTTGATTAAATGTGGTCCTTTAAAAAGGCAAAAATCCACTTTCTTGTAATATTATTGATAAGTAAAGGTTACCATTAAATTTCACTTCATAAATCCTTTGAAATTGGTCAGAACATAAAAAACATACAACAAATGCTATTTTTCATTTTTCTATCTTGATGAATATAATGCTTTTTTCATTTATTTTTTCAGTGGACATTTTTAATCATCATACCAACATCTACGAATTTTTTCATATTTTTTTAAATTTTTTGGAATCAATGTGTGTTCATAATTTGATGAATGCGTCATATGAATATGAGCATTTAGTTAGAATGGTGGATAATTTGAAGTTTGACATGTTGGAATGCTTTTAAAAAAATTAAAAAAATTCATACATGTATAAATTATACAAATATGTTCATACCAACAATTTTGAGTGAAGGAACCTTTTTTTTATGAGATACACAAATGTGAATAATATGTGAGTAGAAATTAATTTGATATTTACCAAAACATTACAATGTCAGCTATACAAGTTTTAAAAATATTTTGTTCAGGTGGTAGATGTTAATTTTATACAAATGTAGAAGAAAGAATCATCGAATTTGGACACAATTTGCAGAATCTAAACATGTTTGAGTATTTATATTGGAATCTAAATAAAAAAGAAGCAAGGGATAAGGAAACTGAAGAACAGTATCGGGCATTATCTCAGGCGGTTGTTAAGCAATAACCGCCTGTGAAGATATTTACTTCTTCTTAATTAATATTCTTGATTAAATGTGGTCCTTTAAAAAGGCAAAAATCCACTTTCTTGTAATATTATTGATAAGTAAAGGTTACCATTAAATTTCACTTCATAAATCCTTTGAAATTGGTCAGAACATAAAAAACATATAACAAATGCTATTTTTCATTTTTCTATCTTGATGAATATAATGCTTTTTTCATTTATTTTTTCAGTGGACATTTTTAATCATCATACCAACATCTACGAATTTTTTCATATTTTTTTTTAAATTTTTTGGAATCAATGTGTGTTCATAATTTGATGAATGCCTCATATGAATATGAGCATTTAGTTAGAATGGTGGATAATTTGAAGTTTGACATCTTGGAATGCTTTTAAAAAAATTAAAAAAATTCATACATGTATAAATTATACAAATATGCTCATACCAACAATTTTGAGTGAAGGAACCTTTTTTTATGAGATACACAAATGTGAATAATATGTGAGTAGAAATTAATTTGATATTTACCAAAACATTACAATGTCAGCTATACAAGTTTTAAAAATATTTTGTTCAGGTGGTAGTTGTTAATTTTATACAAATGTAGAAGAAAGAATCATCGAATTTGGACACAATTTGCAGAATCTAAACATGTTTGAGTATTTATATTGGAATCTAAATAAAAAAGAAGCAAGGGATAAGGAAACTGCAGAACAGTATCGGGCATTATCCCAGACGGTTGTTAAGTTATACCCGCCTCAGATAAACATATTTGTAGACGGTTGTTAAGTACCAACCGTCTGTGAAGATCTTTACTTCTTTTTTCTCAAGCGGTTTATAAGTAATACCCGCCTGAGATAATCATTTTTAAACTACAATATGTTAATTAACGGCCTGAGAAGTGTTAATTAACTGACGCGCCGCACGAGGTCTGCGGAGAAGTTGAGAAGCCGTGGTGCAGGGACGCGTGCAAGGATCTCTCAAGATCGTCTTCCACAGTGGTTTAATTGTGCTCCGCACGAGGTCTGCAAAGAGTTCAATGCGCAATGAACAAAATATTTTGTTCAGTTGGTAGATGTTAATTTAATACAAATGTAGAAGAAAAAATCATCGAATTTGAACACAATTTGCAGAATGTAAACATGTTTGAGTATTTATAATGGAATCTAAATAAAAAAGAAGCAAGGGATAAGGAAACTGCAGAACAGTATCGGGCATTATCCCAGGCGGTTGTTAAGTTATACCCGCCTTAGATAAACGTATTTGTAGACGGTTGTTAAGTACCAACCGTTTGTGAAGATTTTTACTTCTTTTTTCTCAGACGGTTTATAAGTAATACCCGCCTGAGATAATCATTTTTGAAACTACAATATGTTAATTAACGGCCTGAGAAGTGTTAATTAACTGACGCGCCGCACGAGGTCTGCGGAGAAGTTGAGAAGCCGTGGTACAGGGACGCGTGCAAGGATCTCTCAAGATCGTCTTCCACAGTGGTTTAATTGTGCGTCGCACGAGGTCTGCAAAGAGTTCAATGCGCGGGAAACGAACCGCTCCCTC
The DNA here is from genome assembly GCA_036927565.1 of Tuctoria greenei. Classification (NCBI taxonomy): domain Eukaryota; kingdom Viridiplantae; phylum Streptophyta; class Magnoliopsida; order Poales; family Poaceae; genus Tuctoria; species Tuctoria greenei. The sequence goes on along the minus strand of JAYESD010000004.1, from coordinate 67,952,297 downwards.
GTCTACTCCGCACAGACCTATATAAGGCGCGTCGTCGGTTATGGACAAGCACAAAACTTTTCTCCACTCCTTTCTTCTTCTTCCATCGTTCCACCTCTCCTAGCCCGCCGCCGATTAACCACCACAGCCATGGCCAACCTTCCGCCACCTAGCCCGCCGAGGCAGCCACCCTGCAAGCGGATACGCTGCAGCTCCCCCGAGAGGGTGAATGACGACCAGCGCGTTCCACCGCCGGTGCAGCCGGAGCCACCGGTACAGCCGGAGCAATCGGCTCAGCCGGAGAAGCCGACCCTCTCTCCTGCTGCATCGTCCCCGGAGGAGGAGGAGGAGGAGGAGGACGACTTTGACGACGACGACGATGATGACGATGATGACGACGAGTCGTCCTCCGACGACGGCGACGACGAGTTGTCCTCCTCCGACGGCGACGACGAGTCGTCCACCGACGACGGCGACGACGACGACGGCGACCACCACCATGGTGACGACTACGACGACGACGACGACGAGTCGGAGGAGGACCGCTTGGCTTGGTTTGAGAAGCTGGCGGAGAGGATGGAGGAGGCGGGGCCGTAGTGTAGTTTTAGGATTTCAATCAAGTGTTCTTGTACATTTTTCTTGTGTTTTGTACATATTTCAATCAAGTGTCAATGAATACTAGTGGATAATTTGAAGTTTGACATGTTGGAGTGCTTTTAAAAAAATTAAAAAAATTCATACATGTATAAATTATGCAAATATGTTCGTACCAACAATTTTGAGTGAAAAATCTTTTTTTATGAGATACACAAATGTGAATAATATGTGAGTAGAAATTAATTTGATATTTACCAAAACATTTCAACGTCAGCTATACAAGTTTTAAAAATATTTTGTTCAGTTGGCATTATCTTAGACGGTTGTTAAGTAATACCCGCCTGAGATAAAAATCTTCCTTGGCGGTTATTAAGTACCAACAGCCTGTGAAGATATTTACTTCTTAATTAATAAACATCATCTCAGGCGGTTGGTAAGTAAAACCCGTCTCCGATAAAGTTAAAAACCGCCTGTGAAAAACCTACGTCTATATAAGGACCCCTCACCGCAGTCAAAACGCAACCCTGGAGAATTTATATCGACGCCGCCAGGCTGTTGAAATTTCCCCTGCGCCGCGCCGCCGCTCCGTCGCCCAGCCCATACTGCCGCGCCGCCGCTCAACCCCGCACCGCCACTTTTCCACCCAGCCGGCCCACCGTGCTGACGCCTCCCCACCGTGCTGACGCCTCTGCAAGGTAAATGTAGTTTCCTTACTTTTTCTTTGTATATTTTCATTAGCTGATAAGCTGTTAGTTTTGTGTGTTCTGGTATATGGATTCTGTCCTTTTGCATGTGTAAGGACTGTATGGATTGTGTTCTGGTATATTGATGTATGGACTATATGGATTGTTTCCTTTTTGTACCTATTATGTGACATGAATATGATGTTTAATTAACAGATGCTATTGTAATATATATAAGATGCATCTGGGCCTTGTTTCCCGATATAACGGACTGGATCCCACCCAGACCTAGCCCATGCTGCTGGGCCTGTTTCCCCCTTTGACTCCGTCCGCCTCAAGACGTCGCCCGTCTCCTACATTAGTCGCCCTAATCATACTTGTTATGTCTCTGTAAATTCATTTTATAGAAGACCTTTAGAGAATATTTGTGGCCAAATTTTGTAAATCTGACAAAAAATTCTATTATTGAAGCATGGACCGTCGAGCGTGGATGTATAACATGCCAAGACCCGATCCTATGTACATTCGTAATGTTGCAAATTTTATTGAAGCATCCAAGAGACATGCGAAGTTGCAAAAGATAGATGACATATTATGTCCATGTATCGACTGCGAAAATAAGATTGCTTGGACGGATACTATAGTAATCCAATCTCATTTGGTGAAAAGAGGTTTCAAAAATAACTACACAATATGGACAGAGCATGGTGAGTTAGATACACATGATGTGGATAAAGATGATGAGAGAGGCTCAGATGATGATAATGTTCATATCGATGATGGTAGTGACAATCAAGCTGGTGATGATGATGATGAGTTCGATTGTGAGGAGATGTTGCGTCACATTGAACCATATGTACTGACTTCTATGGGACCAAGCAAAGGTTTAAGTAAAATGGAGACATTGCAGAATGCGGCCACAGAGCTTTTATATGATGAATCAAACGGTTGTGATAAAGAGTTTACTACATTGCGTGCAATCTTAGAACTACTAAAGTTGAAAGCTACGCACGGATGGTCCGATTGTAGTTTCTCTGATCTTTTGAATCTTCTGGCAGAAATTCTTCCAAATCCAAATAAACTGCCTAGAAGCACTTATAAAGCGAAGAAACTTCTTTGCCCGATGGCACTAGGTGTGACAAAAATACACGCTTGTGTGAACCATTGTATTCTGTATCGCAAAGGGCATGAGCTCGCAACTAGATGCCCCATTTGTGGTGTCAGTAGATATAAGAAGGACTACAATCACCAGTATGTTACCAACATGAAAAAGACTCAGAAGAATAAGAAGTTTATTATTGGTCCTGAAGGTGACGATGACGATACTTCTGGCGATGCAGAAGGGAAGAATAAGAGAAAAATTCCTGCATTGGTGATGTGGTACCTTCCGGTAATTGATCGCTTGAAGCGTTTGTTCTCAAACCCTAGGGAGGCTGAACTTATGCGTTGGCATTCCGAGGAACGCAAGAAGAATGAAAAACATATACGACACCCTGGTGATGCAACGCAGTGGAAAAATTTTGATATTCAGTATCCAGAATTTGCGAAGGAAATCAGAAATGTGAGGTTTGCCTTGGGTACAGATGGAATGAATCCGTTTGGTGAAAAAAGGAGCATACACAGCACATGGCCCGTGGTCTTAACTATGTACAACCTACCGACGTGGTTGTGTCACAAAAGGAAATATATCTTATTATCTGTTCTTATCCAAGGTCCGAAACAACCCGGCATCGAAATTGATGTGTTCTTGGAACCTTTAATGGAAGATATGGCGAAATTGTGGAATGAAGGGGTACGTACATGGGATGAGTACAAGCGGGAGTATTTCACGCTAAGAGCAATGATATTCGTTACCGTGCATGATTATCCCGGACTGTTTACATTATCGGGACAAATGAAAGGGAAGAAAGGTTGCGTTAGGTGCGTGGATAGAACTGGATATCTATACCTCACTTCATCCAGAAAGACGGTGTACATGAGACATCGACGGTTCTTGACAGATACACACAAGTATAGGAAGATGAAAGAACAATTTGATAACAAAATCGAAAAAGATACTGCACCGAAACCTTACAGTGGAAAACTTGTGTTTGAAATGGTCAAGAACATTCATATTGCTTTCGGTAAGGGAAAAAAGAGTAAAGGAATTAAGAGAAAGAAAAGTACATCTTCGGATGATACAACTGACATGGCTTTCAAGAAACAATCAATTTTTTTCAAGTATCTTCCGTATTGGAAGAATCTGGAATTTTGCCATAGTATTGATTTGATGCACGTTACAAAGAATGTATTTGACAGCATCATTGGGACCTTGCTGGACATGCCGAGGAAGACAAAGGATGGATTAAATTCACGTATGGACCTAGTAAATCTTGATTTGAGACCAGAGCTTCATCCAGTAGAAAAGGCGAACGGGAAGCATTACCTTCCCCCAGCCAGCTACAACTTGACGCTAGAAGAGAAAAAAGCAATTTGCGAATGCTTGCGTGGGATCAAAGTGCCCACAAGTTTCTCATCCAATATCCGCAAACTAGTCTCGATGAAAGACTTGTCTTTATTCGGTTATAATTCTCACGACTGTCACATGATGATGACAATTTTCCTTGCCATTGCAATAAGAGTAATCAAACCTGAGCATATAAAAGTTGTCATCACACGTTTGTGTTACTTCTTCAATGCAGTATCGCAAAAGGTGATAGCACGTGAAGATTTAGACTATCTGAAAACATACATTGTCGAGACAATGTGCAAGCTTGAGATGTGTTTCCCACCATCCTTTTTTGATATGCAAGTACACCTAATCATACATCTTGTTGATCAGATAAAAGCATTGGGGCCACTATATTTACATCATATGTTTTCGTTGGAGAGATATTTAGGAGTATTAAAAGGTTATGTGCGGAACCGTGCTCACCCAGAGGGTTCAATTATGGAAGGATACACCACTGAAGAAGTGATTGAGGGTTGCGCTGATTACATCAAAGATGGAAAATCGATAGGTGTGCCTATACCGGTACATGAGGGTAGACTACGTGGGAGAGGCAAAGTGGGTAAGAAAACTTTTATTGTTCAAGATTACAAGAATGTACACCGTGCACATTTTGGTGTACTACAACAGCTCGCAATAGCTGAGCCGTACATCGAGGAACACCAAATTGAGCTTCGTGATAAAAACCAAGACTGCAAAGAGGACTGGATCATGAAAGAGCACAGAAGATGTTTCACTGAATGGTTAATGGACAAAAATATATCATACGGAAACACTATAGAAGAGGCAACAATGAAAAAGTTAGCTTGTGGCCCATCTGCTTTGGTAACATCATGGCAAGCATATGACATCAATGGTTACACATTTTACACTAAAGAAAAAGACGGTAAGAGTGTTGCACAAAATAGTGGTGTTCGTATTGAGGCTTATGATTCACAAGGGCAGAAGACCACATACTTCGGGTTCATAGAGGAAATATGGGAACTCGATTATGGCGAAAGAATGGTAATTCCCGTATTTAAGTGCCAATGGGTCAAACATCCTGATGGTTTGAAAGTGGACAATTACGGACTGACACTGGTAGACTTGAATAAAGTGGGTTAAAAAGATGACCTGTGGGTTCTCGCCGATAATGTTGCACAAGTTTTTTATGTTCAAGATCCAGAAACTGAGAAGTTGCACGTAGTTGTTTCTGGAAAGCAAAATATTGTTGGGGTTGACAATGTGGGAGATAATGAAGAGGAATATAATCAGTATGAAGAGATGTACCTTTTCACCGAACCAGAAAACATCAAGCGCGTAGAGAGAAGCATTAAAAAGAATTTGAAACTCTATATGCGAGAAGATGTCAATGCTGGAAAAAATGTATATAGCAATGCGAGATGATATATATTGTATATATTTGTATCTTCTGAAATCAACTTAGAACAATGTTGGTATATGGATTGTGTCCTTTTGCATTTGTGTACATATGCGTTTGGACTCAATGATTTGGAAGTTTGGAAGTTTGGTCTTTCTTCAGATAATGATGTCTCGGGCGTGTAGCCGATTGAAGGAGGAGCGCTTGGCGTGGCGCAAGAACCATCCCCATGTATGTACATATGGCACACCGGTCACATGGTTGTATATACATATGTATCTGTAATGGACTGATGAACTTAAATGTAGTTTGTTTTTCCGTGTTGTTTGTTTTTGGTATTTTCAATTTCTCCGCGTAGGGTTTCTCTGCGAAGCCTGAATCGGGAGATTTATTGAAGTGGCAGTGCATCGTCCCCGGTAAAGAAGGGGTAAGTCATGAAGAACAAGCACAATATGAGTTTAACTATCGTCCTCCTATTAATAAATTTCTTTTGCAGACTGAATGGGAAGATGGTTACTACCCCCTGACAATCTCCTTCTCTGAGGACTATCCCTTGGTGCCTCCAAGATGCTCCTTTCCAATTGGGTTCTTCCACCCAAATGTCCATCGTTCGGGAGCACTCTGCATCGGGATTCTTGATCAAGAGACTGTAAGATAGACCTATTTTGTTCATGTAATTATTACTTATAATTTTTGTCGAACTTATTTGAACTGGTTTCTTATATTGCTTAAATTATATTTCGTAGGGGTGGTGCAGTGCTTTTACAATCAAAACTATACTACTTGAAGTTCAGCGTTTGCTGCATTAGCCAAATGTGCCTGATGTTGAAAATGATTGCTATAATCTACTTATCAAGGTTAGATGACACTTTGACTTAGTGAACAATGTAGGTTATTCATTCCTCCTTCGACATTTGTTAATTTAAATAATGTCAATATTTTCAGGATCCAGCGGAATATAAGAGACGTGTTCGGGAGCAAGCAGGACGGTACAATTTAAATTGATCGATGGGAGCTTCATCGTCGATCTACAATGAATGTAGCATGATTTTTGTTCAGTGTGTAAAGAAATTATCTTTGAACAATTGTAAAGCCTCTAATGGTGTATTATCACAATTAAGCCAGCCTCACTGGTGATCGAGCATTTCCTATAATGCATTACTGTACTAGTATCCGCTAGCTCATCTGTGTTTTTTTCCTGATACAATTTTGCCTGCACGACTACATGCGGTTGTGATATATAATTGCAACTACATCCCTGTAATTTCAATGAAAACCGCTTATGATAATTAAACAATGACCGCCACTGAAAATACATGATCTTCTCAGGCCGTTGTTAATCAAGAACCGGCTATGAAGTTCATTGCATTACAGACGGTTATTAATTAAGAACCGCCAACGAAGATCATGTATTTACTCAGACGGTTGTTCCTTAAAATCCATCTGTGAAGTTCATTGCATTACAGACGGTTATTAATCAAGAACCGCCAACGAAGATCATGTATTTACCCAGACGGTTGTTTCTTAAAATCCGTCTGTGAAGTTCATGGCATTGCAGACGGTTGATAATTAATAACCGTCTGTGAAGATCATGTATTTACCCATACGGTTGTTTCTTAAAATCCGCCTGTGAAGTTCGTTGCATTACAGACGGTTCTTAATTAATAACCGTCTGTGAAGATCATGTATTTACCCAGACGGTTGTTTCTTAAAATCCGTCTGTGAAGTTCGTTGCATTACAGGCGGTTCTTAATTAAGAACCGATTCTGAAGATCATGTATTTACCCAGACGGTTGTTCTTTAAAATCCGCCTGTGTTGTTCTTTCATCACAGACGGTTATTATATCATTCATCATCACAGTCGCATATTTTTAAGGACCGCCTGTGTTTGAAAAATTGAGGCGCCTGTAAAAATGCTTTTTGTAGTAGTGTTGCTTCCCTGACCAAGGCCTGACTTAGGACATTGATGCGCAAAGTGTCCAGCTTCTTCACAAGTATAGCACTTCTTAACTCCACCAGAATTATTGGGACAAGCTTGGTTTTGAACATTTGGACCGGGAAAATTAGCACGAGGCGCGTAAGGCATTGGAGGCCTAGGTGCTTGCATAACAGGGCGCTGCTGCACAAACTGAGCTGGGCGCGGTGCATAACCAGGGCGCTGCATAGGAGTAGAGGAGCTGTAATATGGCGCATTAGGAGGCGCAAAGCGAGGGCGCACATTACTTCCTTGTTGATGTCCTTGATATGGCGCCTTCCTCTTGTTGCCTTGCTCCATCTCAAGAATCTTGTTCTCAACCACGATTGCCTTGGCCACAAGCTTCTGAAAATTTGCATAGTCACAATTGAGCAATTGCACTTGGATCTCATTGTTCAAGCCCCTCATGAACAAGTATTGTTTCCAGCTGTCCCGACTCACATCCTTAGGTGCATACCTTGAGAGTTGAGTGAACTTATTGAGATATTCGCTCACGCTTGATCTTCCTTGCCTCAAGTTCTCAAATTTCTGCCTCTTCAAAATCATAACACCTTTTGGCACATAATGAGAACAAAAGCTCTCTTTGAATTCGGCCCAAGTGATCCTCTCCTGATTCTCATGAGCATTGCAATATGAATCCCACCAATCCGCAGCTGATCCAACTAGTTGATGAGAAGCAAATAGAACCTTCTCCCGGTCACTGCATTGGACAATAGCAAGTTTCTTCTCCACGGACTTGAGCCAATCATCGGCATCCATAGGGTCGGCAACTTGGGCAAAGGTTGGCGTCCTAGTCCTCATAAACTCTCCCAACCGGTTATGAGGAGGCGGGGGTGGCGGTGGAGGCATGTGGGGATGATTGTTGATGTTGCCAACCTGCAGTTGTCCCATAGTTTGTATCATGGTCTGCATGAGCTCGTTCTGAATAGCCAATAGCTGCTCAATATTCATAGCTCCATGAGCAGGTCCTTGTCCATTATTGTCCTGAGGTGCTCCATGGTTCTCCTCCTCGCCATTAGCATCCCTCTGGTTGCGAGTCCTCACCATCTGAAGAAAAGCAATAGGTAAGAATTAGAAAACATCCCCAACTATATGCATCAAGGGATATGAAACTACACAACTAACTAGCCTATGTGGACACGGCAATGCTAAAGCATCCCAAAATCCTCTATTAAGCACACAAGCAAGCAATATATAGCAAACAGCACGCCAAGGAAAAACACATCGATTCCTGAGTGCTCCTATGTGCTCTAAAGTGTCCATTCTATCTAGGCTGCATCCTACGGTCAACCTGTGGCTCTGATACCAATCTATGACGTCCGGTTCCAAAAAATGAACCAAGCTAACGCATATGTGTGCCCAGGACATTCAACACACATACACGGGTGCAATCACAAAAGAGTATACAGAAAATTACCACAGAACAAGATTAATTAACCAAATTTTATTACACAAACCATCATATCCTCGAATACAAGCTCTAATGAATATTAATGACAAGTTCAACTAATGCAGCGGAAATAAACTAAATAAGCAAACTAAACAGCTAGGCAGCATAAGCAATAGGGTATAGCGCAGCTCCATGCAACACCATAGGCAAAGCTGACGGTAGACATGGCCTAGAACTCCGCATTATCACCATTAAACTCCCAATCCTGACCTGCAACTATTGGGGAGGGGGGGTTGCAAGAGTGAGTACATGTCGTACTCAGCAAGTGTGGAAAGTATGACATGTGGCTGATTCAAATGACAAATATAATAATGGTTGAGTGCTGAAAAGTACATTAAAACATTTGAAAAAGCAATATATTATATGTACATGAAGTAAACCCACCATAATCATAAGTAATATCATAATACAAGTCTGAAATCATTACCATCATCAATAATTCTAGATTTCACCATTTGCCAATAACCAT